>CP136892.1:38345000-38945000 GCA_034359265.1 Canna indica | reverse complement strand
CGAAAAAATCAGAAGAAATTGGAAAATTGGAAAATCATTGATCGCCGCACTCGGGTTCATCGCGAAACATCTCAAAGATCGACGTATACACCAAAGAAGTATTGGATGAGCTCAAAGATCACATGGAAAGCTCTCCAAGTTGATGCTCGTTGAAAGCCAGAACCCACAAACGAAGCGCAGAAGAAAAATGCTGAAGAAATCAATATCAGCCTATGTTCGGTCGACCGGTCGGTCGACCGAATAGGGTTAGAAAAATGGCAGTAGCCATCTCGGTCGACCGACGGATGCCAAAAAGCAGCAGTATCTACTTCTGTCGACCGGGTGATTGAGGCCAAAAAATGGCATTAGCTTAGTCGATCGACCGATCGGTCAACCGGAATGCGTTCGCTGACGCAACAAACTTGCGTCGGTCGACCGACGGGTTGAGCAAATTGCGGATCGCAGGTTTTGCATCTAGCGATCGACCCGTCGATCAATCGCACACAGAAAGGAAGTCAATGGTCGTTCGAGTGATCGATCGATCTGTCGACCGGCCAATCGACGGAGCATCTGCAATGGATAGTTTTCTATCTGTTGAGCTGTCGTTTCTTCGTGAGGGTATAAATATACCTCATCTAACTCCTTTTAACCCTCTTCCTTGAAAAATACAAATTTTATTGAGCAATTAAAAGGGAGTTTTGAGCCTTCCAGATCGATTGCAGCGCGCTCTACTCTTCCGTCGAGTTCTTCTTCAAGCGTCGGTCTGCTCCTCAACTCTGATTCGACTCAAGATTCATCTTCTGGCGAGTTGGAGGTTCCAAGGCTTGAAAAAGAGCTTTTAATCTTGGTTTAATCTTTTAGCTCTTTTAATTGTATTTTTATAGTTATTTGAACATCTTTAATTTGGATTTGTGCGTGTGAAGACCTAGGATTGTTAGGTCTTGAAATTAAGTGGTATCCTCGGTGTAGAAGGAGTAAAGCCACTTGTGTAAACGTAGTTTTACTAGGATTAAGTAAGTTGTCCCTTAGGGTTGAGGTGGAAGAGTGCTCTCGGTACGAAGGCGGAGACTTCCGGGTGTGGAAGTGCCTTAGGTTGAGAGTGAGACTCTTCGAGCCAAAGTCCTCTGTGTAAGGGAAACTAATTAATCTAGTAAAACTTAGTTTGGAAATCCTAAGCGGAGTGCTTAGGTAGTGGAGTAGGCATTGGGGCCGAACCACTATAAATTTGTGTGTTTGCATTGATACTTTATTTGTGCTTAATTGCTTTATCTTGCTTCCGCATTTAATCGTATAATTGCAACTTGCCTAAACGATTTGAGAAAGGAATAAAATTGGATTTAGACCAATTAATTAGATAACACACTATTCACCCCCCCCTCTAGTGTTGGCATTTAGACTACATCTACTACCTTTGAGACATCCTTTTGATCAATCCTAAGACCTCATTGAGCCATTCTTCTGAAAACCCTAGCAAACCCTAGCTTGAACCTTTCATCTCTTTGATTGAGCCTTACCTTCATTGTTTCATCATCAAAGGCATCAAGAGGAAGCTAGGAATCTTGTTGTGGAGCTAAGTACTTTATTGCTTGATTTATTACTCCATTTATTGTTGTATTTTGTTGTTTATTTCATTGTATTTCAAAGGCTGAAGACCTAGGTTTTTAGGTCTTGTATGGTTGGTGGTTACCTTGGTGTTAAGGCTTAAATCCACCATTGTAAACTTAGTTTACTAGTATCAGTTGAGTTGTCCCTTAGGTTGAGGTGGGAGAGTGCTCTCGGTAGGAAGGCGGGATACTTCCGGGTGTGGAAGTGCCTTTGTTTTGAGAGCGGAAACTTTCCGGTGTAAAGTTCTCTTTGCAAGGGAAACGATATAATCTAGTAAAGCTAAGTTTGGAAATCCTAAGTGTGGTGCTTAGGTAGTGGAGTAGGCATTGGGGCCAAACCACTATAAATCTCATTGTGTTAGCATTGCTATCGTTGTTTGTGTTTAATTGTTTTATTATTGCTTCCACATTTAGTCGATAAATTACAATTTGCATAAGTAGTTCAAGAAATGATTAAAATGGAATTTAGGTAAATAGATTAGATAACACACTATTCACCTCCCCCCCCCACTCTTGTGTGGCCATTTCACCAACACCTAGTCCTCTTGATGCCTTGAGAAGATGAATCTTGAAGGTTCAAAGCCAAGATCAAGGTTTTGTCATAGAAACTAGGGTTTGGAGAGAGATAGTTCAAGAAAAGCTTTAGCAATGATCAAGGATAGCTCAATGGAGTGTTAGATCAAAAAGAAAGGCTTCTCATGGCTTGTATTTATAAGTCATGAGGAGAGATGGCCTCAACAACCATCCCAGCGGGCAAGGTTTTGCAGAATGACAGGGTGATAGCTTATGCCTCCCGGCAGTTGAAGGTCCACGAGAAGAATTACCCGACTCATGATCTTGAGCTAGCAGCAGTGGTGTTCGAGTTGAAGCTATGGCGTCACTACTTTTATGGCGAGGCTTGTGAGATATACATTGATCATAAGAGCCTCCAATATTTGCTCACCCAGAAGAAGTTGAACCTGAGGCAGAAGATGGCTTTAACTCTTGAAGGACTATGACTGCACGATCAAGTACCATCCAGGGAAGGCGAATGTGGTGGCAAATGCTTTGACTAGAAAGTCTTTGGGCAGTCTAGTGCATTCGGCAGTAAAGAGGAGGTCATTGGCTCAGGAATTGGCCATTTGTTTGGATGGCGGGGCAGTCTTGTCATTATCAACTTCTATTGCATTGGTGGCTCACCTGAGTTGGTAGACATGCTGCAGGCAGCACTGGAAGAGGATATTTTTTGTGCACTCACTAAGGATCTGGTAAGGAGAGGCGATGCCGATAATGCTTTTGGTATTGAGTCAGAGGGCATTTTGAGGTTTAAGAATAGGATAATGGTGCCAGATATGGCTGAGGTTCGAAGGCTGGTGCTCGAGATGGCTCATCGGTCTACATACACCATGCATCTAGGAGCCACGAAAATGTACAGTGATCTAAGGTAGAATTATTGGTGGAAAGGCATGAAGAGAGAGGTGGCCGAGTTCGTGACTAAGAGCCTGTCGTGTCAGTAGGTCAAGGCCGAACATTTAAAGCCGGCAGGATTGCTCCAGAACTTAGAAGTACCATAATGTAAATGGGAAAAGCTAACTATGGATTTTGTGTCAGGGTTGCCAAATTCTAGGAAGGGCAATGATTCCATCTGGGTGGTAGTGGATCGCCTAACCAAGACGTCACATTTCATACCAATCAAGATGACCTTTTTAGCCGAGCAATATCCGAGGTTATTTTTGGATCAAATCGTTGCATATCATGGTGTTCCTATTATGATCATCTCAGATCGGGGTACTCAGCTTACGGCTCGATTCTGGTAGAGTTTCCAGGAGGCGTTGGGCACACAGGTCTGGTTCAGCATTGCATTTCACCCTCAAATAGATGGTCAGTCAGAGCGGTCCATTCAGACATTGGAGGATATACTGAGAGCATGTGTCCTAGATTTGAAGGGCAGTTGGGAGAGGCACTTACCCCTAATTGAGATTGCCTACAATAACAGCTATCATAGCAGCATTGGGATGGCCCCTTTTGAGGCATTATATGGGCGGCGATGCGGGTCACCTGTAGCCTGGTTTGAGGTAGGGGATTCCCTTATGATGGGACCCGACCTAGTTGAGGAGGTAGTAGAAAAGGTGAAGCTAATCAATGAGAGGTTGTTGGAAGCTCAGAGTCGCCAGAAGATGTATGCTGAAGGAAAGGCTAGGGTGGTAGAGTTTGCTGAGGGGGACATGGTGTTCCTCAAGGTATCCCCTATGAAAGGGGTGGCGAGATTTGGCAATAGAGGGAAGCTAAGCCCTAGGTTCATCGGGCCATTCCCTATTCTTAAGCATAAAGGAGCTGTGGCATATGAGTTGGCTTTACCTCCCAGTATGGAATGGGTGCATCCGTTGTTGAGGGTCCTTCCCTATCTATGCTGAAGAAGTATGTTCGGGATGGGTCCCATGTGATTGAGCCTACCGCAGTGGAGATGGATTCAGTAGTCTCCTATGAGGAGTGACCAGTTGAGCTGCTAGACCGGCAGATCAAAAAATTGAGGTCCAAGAAGATTCCCTTGGTTAAGGTTCGGGTGGGAGCACCTCCCGGAAGCAGGATATGTTGGAGCGATATCATTCGTTCTTTGATGATCTGGTGAGTCCTTAACCTTGTTTTCCCAAAATTCGAGGACAATTTTTCTTTAAGGAGGAATGATTGGAATATCCTAGATATTAATATTATTTTCGTTATTGTTTGTGATTGTCAGTTTAGAGGGCTAGTTCGAGGTCGAGCCGAGTCAACTCATAGTCCAGAGAGAGCTTGCGAGCTCGGGTAAGTTAAATTATGTTTTTTTTAATAATATAGTTTGATTATGTTGTTTGTGTGTGTGCATGATTGATGCTTGTATTTAGCATGCGGTTATTTTGAGTTAAGGCGGATTAGCAGGTTGGATTCGGGCTTGAGGCAGACGCGGATTTGTTAAGAGGGTTAGTAGAATGAGGGTTTGAGGAGGGGAGTATAAAACCCCCCTCATTGGCTAGGTGGCTACCTATTGGAGCCGCACCAGCCGATTATAGAGAAGAGAGGAGCCTCCCAAGGCAGCCCCTTCCTTCCCTCTCTTGGAGCCACCGAGCAAGGCAGCCGCCGCCCCTCCCTTTCTCTCTCTTGGAGATGCTGAGTCTCTCTCCTTTCCCCCTCTTTTGGAAGCCAAGCCGCTGACTCGGTGGGAGAGTCGCCGCTCCTTCCCTTGGAGTACAGCCGCCCCCTTTGGGGTCTTGGAGCCGCCGCCCCTTCCCCCTTGCTTGAGCCAAGCCGCCACACCTTGAGGCCGGATTCCGAAGCCGCCAATCGGAGAATTCTCATCTAAACTTTCTTCCTAATCGGGTTAGTGGTTTTACCCCTCCTTTTCTTGGGTTTTCTCTCGTGTTCTTGAGCCGATTTGGGCGTTGTGTCATTCTAGATTGTTTCCCGTTGATTCTTGTGATTTGATCACCGAAATCTCGTATCAAGTTGTGGAGGGAACCCAACGTTTCCCCTTTGTGGCTCGGCAGCCCTAAGACTACCCTAGGGGTACTCGGCCAAGGTGGAAGAAGGGGTGCCCTCGAGGTGTTTGATGAAATGCCTAAGAGAGGATTCTTGTTTATCTTTGAGATCTATGCCTTGAATTGCTTACCAATTTAGAATCTTATAATGTTAATGCATGCCTTGAAATTAAATCTGTGATTTTTGGATATTAATCAATGTTCTTGATATGGGTTCTTGATCATGATGTTTGATTCTTGTTTAAAGATGATATTGATGCTTGCAAATCATATTTAACAAATATGATATTTGAGAGATTCATCTCAATATTATAAATCTGTGTTGATAGTGATTAAGGATTTAATTTCTGTGAATTTCTGATTAATTAGAATCATATGCTCATAACTCAATATTGCTGAAAACTCCATGCTGAATTATTGATTCAGGGCTGATTTTGAAAACTTTGTTGTAATGTGTATAGTTTACTGAATATAGTCATGTAACCTATAATTTTGACCAAAAAACATAGTCTGCATCCATAGGACACACTGTGGAAGTCAGATTCAACTTGGGTGCACCAGTTTGGGGCCCAACAGTAAACTAATAATAAAACCCTAAAACAAAACCCTAGTTTTGGCAAATGGAAATTTTAATTTAAAAATTAAAATTTAAGAGACAGCATAATCTGTTCAGAGCCAACAAATTAAATTATATGCATGAAATAAAACCTCTTGGGTTATGATATTACGGGTCTACGAGTTGGGATCGGGCATCGGGTGTTGTGGCGTTTTCCAATAAAGACAACCCTAGGATACCGTAGGAGACACTTGGCTTAGGTCTTGTTGGTGTCATATCTGGATGAATGGCGGAGAGGCTCGAATAGGAGCAGGATTGTAAGCTTGGCCCAAGGGTTGGATGGCTAATTCACAACCTGTGTTTAAGGAACAAGATCGGATGGGCGAATCCCGATTGTTCCTAAATTTCTTGTGGAACAAGTTCAGACGGGCAAATCCCGATTGTTCCCAAGTATCTATATCTTAAGGAATAAGTTTGGATGGACGAATCCTGATTATTCCTGCGCTATCTTTAAGGAACAAGCTCGGATGGGCGAATCCCGATTGTTCCTGCGTTTTCTCGTGGAGCAAGTTCAGACGAGAAAATCCCAATTGCTCCCGAGTGTCATTTAAGGAATAAGTTCAGATGGATGAATCCTGATTATTCCTGGGCTTTGTCTAAGGGTTCTATTGTAGGATAAAGTCGGATGGGTCAATCCCGATTATCCTCATAACCCTTGAGTCTGATATGTGCCTTAGAGCACAGGTAAGCTGAGGCCTGTTGTATTTCACTACTTAGTGAAATTGTTTGCCTTTGGGCATTTGATGGCCAATTGGCCTGTTAGTTAGTTATACCACTTGATGCATTACCTAGGTATGAGGCAGGGGCATTTTATTTATGTTATCTTTGTGGTTGATTTTTGTGGTGGGGGTTGGTAAAACCTCTCACTGAGTTCTTTGAACTTACCCGTTGTTTCTTTTAGTTCTTTTTTGTAGTGCCTGACTAGTGAGGTGGGCTGGAGCACATGGCGCGGCTAGAGGGTAGAGGAGTCACATTAATCTCATAGCAATCCTAGTTAGGGGTCGTAGTTGAGTCCTTGGTAGTTTGTCATGCACTTGTATTTTGCTATCTTAGAACTGTAGTCCCTTGGGGACAGTCATGTCTTTCCTTCAGTTTTCATTTGTTAAGAGCAAACTATTGGACTATGATTTATTTAATTCTGCACTTTAAATATTTTGCCAAAAAAAAACTTTACTTCTTAAATGAAAATCTATATTGTTTTCTCGTTCAAAATGAAAACAACTATTCTTTTCGTCATGATTATTTATAAGTTGGCATGTGCATGGGTTAGGCTGCGGGGTATCGGCACGTATACCCTGGCCGGTCACGTGACCCTGAGTTGGGGCGTGACAATGTGGTATCAGAGCATGTGGTTCGGTCTGACTATGACCTAGAGTTTGTTTACCGTATAGGGCATTGCTAGCGTGTCGGTATATGGTAGGATTGTGTTATAAGATCAATGGGCTAAGTCTGCACATCAGCGCGACTTGTGGTTAAGTTTGCTTTTTTAAAAAAAAACAAAAAAAAACAAGTTTAGGGTGAATTAAATTATCTAATTATGATATTTTCTTTCTGGTGATTCTAGATTGATGGAGGCCTATGATGCTGCATGAAGTGGTAGTGGCAGCAACTCCACAGAGCGCCGAGGCTGAGGCCGAGGCTGGGGCCGGGGTCGTGGGAGACCGTCGTAGGCCCGAGAGGAGGTAGGATAGGATCCCAAGGTTGTGCAGTTACAGGCTCGAGTGGCTGAGCTGACAGAGGCACTCATTAGAGAGCAAGAACTGAGGCAGCAGCCACAATCGGTGCCGACAGTACCTATAGTACCGGAGGTGGTCCAGCCAGTGGCACCGGTGGTCAGTGTGCCCAGGGCACCTTCATTTGCAAATTTTGTCGCATTCCTGCCATCGGAGTATACAAGGACAGATCAGTGTGTGGAGGTCACCAGTTTCCTAGGGTATTGCTATGAGCTGTGCAAGGAGCTCGATTGTTCTTTTGAGATGACCGCTCGACAGATCGGGTTACAGCTGAGAGGAGCAGCCAAGGATTGGCTTCACACATGGAGGGACCGCAGAGCAGCAGATGCACCACCCCTACCTCGGAGGAGTTCAGAGCCGCTATGGTGGAGAAGTACCTGTCGTTGAGCATCCGAGATAGGCGGGCGAAAAAATTTGAGCTACTGCGTCAGACCGGTAGTATGTCAGTAATGGACTATGAGATGGAGTTCACCTGACTCTTGAAGTATCATCTCACCTTGATAGCCACAGAGACCACTAGGGTCAAGAGGTTTGTCGAGGGGCTGAGGCCGTAGATTGCCAAACTTATCCATTATACAGAGGACACTTCTTTTGCTCGGGTTGTAGATGAGGCGCTCCAGAAGGAGGCATTGGTACCGACAGATAGGCATCATGGACCCCAGAAGAAAAAGTTTTGGCCCTAGCACTCGAGGGGTCGGCCAGCTCACTCTGAGGGTACTCACAGGATAGCGGATCCACATCAGGGCGGAGGTCATAACAGTTCCCGAGGCCACATGGGCTCGGGACCAGGGATGTTATCAGGAGGCTCACAGCGGAGGCCTGGGCCGCAGCCGTGTAGCCGATGTCACAGGAACCACTGGGGAGCTTGCTGGGGGCATTCAGAGGTATGTTTTAGTGTTTTAGCTATGGACAGACTGGGCACTACATAGAGTATTGTCCTGGCAAGGGCAGTCAACAGCCTGATCAGACCAGAGGGAAGGCACCGATGTTAGTAGGTTCCATGGCTCAGACGAGTCAGACTCAGGGAGGAGGCTAGCGAGCTGGTGGTTCAAAGAGGCCTGCTGCACAGGTGTTTGCATTGAACCAAGAGGACGCTGAGGCATCCAGGGCAGTAGTGTCAGGTAACCTTGTTGTTAGTTCTGCTATTGCATACGTTTTATTTGATCCAGGTGCTACACATTCTTTTGTATCTATATTGTTTGCTGCTAAGTTGTCAGGGAAACCCTCTATACTTGATTTGCCTCTTGTGGTGTCTACGCCAACGAACGATTCCGTGGCTAGGGGCATTGAGGGAACGTCAGTGGTATGTGGCTTCTCTGATGTGTTTCTAGAGGAGTTTCCAAGTTTGCCCCTAGAGAAGGAGATTGAATTATGTATTGATTTGAAGCCTGGGGTGAAGCCAATCACCATTCCACCGTGTCGGATGGCACCAGTTGAGTTAAGGGAGTTGAAGTCCCAGTTGTAGGAGCTACTTGAGTTGGGCTTCATTCGCCCAAGTGTTTCGCCTTGGGGTGCTCCAGTGCTCTTTGTGAAAAAGAAGGATGGGTCCATGCGGATGTGCATTGATTACCAACAGCTTAATAAGGTAATGGTGAAGAATCGGTACCTGTTGCCCAGGATTGATGATTTATTTGATCAGCTTCAGCGGGCTCAGTGGTTTTCCACGATTGACCTGCAGTCAGAGTACCATCAGTAGAGAAACCGGGATAGTGACATCCTGAAAATGGCTTTCAGGTCGAGGTATGGGCACAATGAGTTCCTGGTTATGTCATTCGGACTAACTAATGCACCTACAGCATTCATGGATCTGATGAACCGAGTGTTCAGGGAATACTTGGATAAATTTGAGATAGTATTTATTGATGACATTTTGATATATTTCAGGAGTAGGGAGAAGCATGCTGAGCACTTAAGGGTAGTTCAAAAGACTCTCCGAGAGCACAGATTATATGTCAAATTCTCCAAGTGCGAGTTCTAGCTGGAGAGTGTAGGGTTCCTTGGCCATGTGGTGTCCAGGGAAGGAGTAAAGGTGGACCCTACAAAGATTGAAGCAATTCAAAATTGGAAGAGGCCGACTAAAGTCATAAAGATTTGCAGCTTTCTGGGGTTGCCAGGTTATTACAAGAAATTTGTTGAAAATTTCTCGAGGATTGTAGCGCCATTGACCCGCCTGACTGAGAAGAAGGTCAAGTTCGACTGGGACAGTAAGTTCGAGGAGTGCTTTCAGAAGTTCAATGACTGATTGACGTCGGCACCAATTCTAGTTGTACCCTCGGGCTCGGGAAAGTTTGTTGTTTATTGTGATGCCTCAAGAGTCGGCTTGGGTTGTGTGTTAAAGCAAATTGGTAGGGTGATAGCTTATGCCTCCCGGTAGTTGAATGTCCACGAGAAGAATTACTCGACTCATGATCTTGAGCTAGCGGCAGTGGTGTTCGAGTTGAAGTTGTGGTGTCACTACTTTTATGGCGAGGCTTGTGAGATATACACTGATCATAAGAGCCTCCAATATTTGCTCACCTAAAAGGAGTTGAACCTGAGGTAGAGAAGATGGCTTGAACTCTTGAAGGGCTATGACCGCACAATCATGTAGCATCTGCGGAAGGCTAATGTGGTGGCAAATGCTTTGAGCAAAAAGTCTATGGGCAGCCTAGCGCATTTGGCAATCAGGAGGAGGCCGTTGGCTCAGGAATTGGCCATGTGTTTGAATAGCGGGCCAGTCTTATCAAAATCAGCTTCTGGTGCGTTGGTGGCTCACCTGAGGGTGCAGTCCATGTTGGTAGACATATTGCAGGTAACGCAAGAAGAGGATACATTTTGTGCACTCACTAAGGATCTGGCAAGGAGAGGCAATGCCAAAAATGGTTTTGGTATTAAGTGGGAGGGCATTCTGAGATTTAAGAATAGGATAGTGGTGCCAGATATGGCTGAGATTCATAGGCAGGTGCTCGAGATGGCTCATCGGTCTACATACACCATGCATTCAGGAGCCACGAAAATGTATCGTGATCTAAGGCAAAATTATTGGTGGAAAGGCATGAAGAGAGACGTGGCCGAATTTGTATCTAAGTGCCTGGTGTGTCAGCAGGTCAAAGCCGAACGTTTACAGCTCGATTTTAGAAATTTTTCCAGGAGGCGTTGGAGGATATGCTGAGACCATATGTCCTAGATTTGGAGGGCAGTGGGGAGAGGCACTTACCCCTGGTTGAGTTTGCCTACAATAATAGCTATCATAGTAGAATCGGGATGGCCCCTTTTGAGGCATTGTATGGGCGGCGATGCAGTTCGCCTGTAGGTTGGTTTGAGGCAGGGGATTCCCTTATGATGGGACCCGACCTGGTTGAGGAGGAAGTAGAAAAGGTGAAGCTAATCTGGGAGAGGTTGTTGGCAGCTCAGAGTCGCCAGAAGATGTATGCTGATGGAAAGGCCGGGGAGGTAGAGTTTGCTGATGGGGACATAGTGTTCCTCAAGGTATCCCCTATGAAAGGGGTGGTGAGGTTTGGCAAGAGAGGGAAGCTAAGCCTTAGATTTATCGAGTCGTTCCCTATTCTCAGGCGCAGAGGAGCTGTGGCATATGAGTTGGCTTTATCTCCTAGTATGAACCGGGTGCTCTGGTGTTCCATGTATCTATGATAAAGAAGTATATTCGGGATGAGTCCCATGTGATTGAGCCTACCGAAGTGGAGATGG
Source organism: Canna indica (assembly GCA_034359265.1). Lineage (NCBI taxonomy): Eukaryota > Viridiplantae > Streptophyta > Magnoliopsida > Zingiberales > Cannaceae > Canna > Canna indica. The sequence goes on along the minus strand of CP136892.1, from coordinate 38,933,890 downwards.
ATTCATTAGTCTCCTATGAGGAGCGACCAGTTGAGGTGCTTGATCGGCAGATCAGAAAATTGAGGTCCAAGGAGATTCCCTTGGTTAACGTTAGGTGGGAGTACCATTATGGGCAGGAGGCTACCTGGGAGGTGGAGCGGGATATGAGGGACCGATATCCTTCGTTCTTTGATGATCTAGTGAGTCCTTCAGCTCTCTTTTTTTTCCAAAATTTGAGGACGAACTTTCTTTGAGGGAGGATTGTAATATCCTAGATATTAATATTTATTTTTATTATTTTTTGTGATTTTTTGTCAGCGGACTAGTTCGAGGTCGAGCCGAGTTGACTCATAGTCTGGAGCAAGTTTGCGAGCTCGGGTAAGTTAATTTTTTTTTTTTTTAATAATATAGTTTGATTATGTTGTTTGTGTATGTGTATGATTGATGCTTGTATTTAGCTTGGGGTATTTTTGAGTTAAGACGGGTTAGCGGGGTGGATTTGGGCTTGAGGCGGATGCGGGTTCCTTAAGAGGTTTAGTAGAATGAGGGCTTGAGGAGGGGAGTATAAACCCCCCCTCATTGGCTAGGTGGCTCCCTATTGGAGCAGCACCAGCCGATTAGAGAGAAGAGAGGAGCCGCCAAAGCCGTCGCCCCTCCCTTCCCTCTCTTGGAGCCGCTGAGCAAGGCAGCCGCTTCCCCTCCCTTTCTCTCTCTTGGAGCCACCGAATCTCTCTCCTTTCCCCCTCTTTTGGAAGCCAAGCCGCCGGCTTCGTGGGAGAGCCGCCGCCCCTTCCCTTGGAGTGGAGCCGCCCCCTTTGGGGTCTTGGAGCCGCCGCCCCTTCCCCCTTGCATGCGCCAAGCCACCACACCTTGAGGCCGGATTTGGAGTCCGCCGATCGGAGAATTCTCATCTAAACTTTCTTCCTAATCGGGTGAGTGGTTATACCCCTCCTTTTCTCGGTTTTTCTCTCGTGTTCTTGAGCCGATTTGGGCGTTGTGTCGTTCTTGATTGTTTCCCGTCGATTCTTGTGATTTGATCGGAGAAATGTCATATCGACTTGTGGAGGGAACCCATGGTTTCCCCTTTGTGGCTTGGCAGCCCTAGGACTACCCTAGGGGTGCTCGGCCAAGGTGGAAGAAGGGGTGCCCTCGAGGTGTTTGATGAAATGCCTAAGAGAGGATTTTTGTTTATCTTTTAGATCTATGCCTTGAATTGCTTACCAATTTAGAATCTTATAATGTTAATGCGTGCCTTGAAATTAAACCTGTGATTTTTGCATATTAATCATGTTTTACAAAGATAGGATTTGATCTTGATGCAATGGGAGTTCTTGATATGGGTTCTTGATCTTGAAGTTTGATTCTCGTTTAAAGATGATATTGATGCTTGCAAATCTTGTTTAACAAATATGATTTTTGTGAGATTTATCTCAATATTATAAATATGTATTGATAGTGATTAAGGATTTAATTTTTGGGAATTACGGATTAATTACATGATATGCTGAAAACTCCATGCTAAATTGTTGATTTAGGACTTATTTTGAAATCTTTGTTGTAACGTGTATAGTTTACTGAACATAGTCATGTAACCTATCATTTTGACCAGAAACCATAGTCTGGAGACATAGGACATACGTTTGAAGTCAGATTCGACTTGGTTGCACCGGTATTGGGCTCAATAGTAAACTGAAAACAAAACCTTAAAATAAAATCCGAATTTTGGCAAATGGAAATTTTAATTGAAATATTAAAATTTAAGGGACAGCATAATCTGTTCAGAGCCAACAAATTAAATTATATGCATGAAATAAAACCTCCTGGGCTATGATATTACGGGTCTAGGATTTGGGATCGGGAATCAGTGTTGTAGTGTTTCCCAATAAAGACAACCCTAGGACACCGTAGGAAACACTTGGCTTAGGTCTTGTTGGAGCCATATCTTGATGAATGGCAGAGAGGCTCGGATAGGAGTCGAATTGCGGGCTTGGACCGGGAGGTTGGTTGGCTAATTCCCAACCTATGTTTAAGGAACAAGTTCGGATGGGCGAATCCCGATTGTTCCTGCGTTTCTTGTAGAACAAGTTCGGATGGGCAAAATCTCAATTGTTCCCAGTTGGCGAAATGACGACACTAGAGGGAGGGTGAATAGTGTATTTACTAATACAATTGACCTAAATCCCAATTTTAATCGTTTACTTAAATTGTTTAGGGCAATTTGCAATTCGATGATTATATGCGGAAGCGATAAATGATAAGGCAATAAAAACAAGCAATAATAATAATGCAAACACAAGATATTTATAGTGGTTCGGCCCCAATGCCTACTCCACTACCTAAGCACCCCGCTTAGGATTTCCAAACTAGGTTTTACTAGATTAATTAGACTTTCCCTTACAATGAGGACTTTTCACCGAAAAGTCTTCGCTCTCTAACCGAAGGCACTTTCACACCCGGAAGTATCCCGCCTACCTACCGAGAGCACTTTCCCACCTCAACCTAAGGGACAACTAGAACTAATCCTAGTAATCAATAAGTATACACAAGTGGCTTTACTCCTTCTACACCAAGGATACCACTTCACAAACAAGACCTAACAACCTAGGTCTTTACACAGACACAAATCCAAAAATAGTTTAAATAACATATAAAATTTACAATCAAAGGAGCTTAAGAATAAACCAATAATAAAAGCTCCTTTGCAAGCCTTTGGTACCTTCAACTCCTCAAGAGATGAGCTTGATCAAAACCTGAGTTGAAGCAGCAGCTGGCGCTTGAGAAAGGTTGCCGCGGAAAGAAATAAGGAGCACTGCAATCACTCTTTGGAAGGCTTAAATCCCTTCTTAAATGCTCAATAAAATCTATAAGATTAAGGGAAGAAGGTTAAATGAAGTATATGAGGGTGTATTTATACCCTCGTGAAGAAACGACTGCTCAACGGATAGAAAACTATCTGTTGTAGACCGCCGGTCGATTTGCCGGTCGATCGGTCATTCGACCGCTTCTTTTCTCCTTGTGGGCGGTCGATCGACGTGTCGACCGCTTCACGTAATTCTTCGATCCGCGACTTCCGGTCGACCCATCGGTCAACCAACGCGATCTTGCGTCTTCAGCAAACATAGGTCGGTCGACCGGCTGGTCGACCGCCCGAGCTATTGTCCAATTTGGGCTTCGATCGGTTGACCGCCCGATCGACCGAAGTAGTTCTGCGATTTTTCTTCCCTTTGTTCGGTCGACCGCCCGGTCGACCGAATTTAGGCTTAAATTGTATTATCAGCCAATTCCTTCAGCACTTGGTTTTTGGGTTTCGGCTTTCAACGAGCATCATCTTGGAGAGATTTTGACGAGATCTTTGGACTCGTCCAAGCGACTTTGGTGCACTCGTCGATCTTCGAGAAACTTCCGCGACGAACCCGAGCGCAATGATCAATGTCCTTCCGATTTCTTATTTCTTCGACTTTTTCGGTCGAGGAAATCGAACGTTAATTGATATGGAACTTGGAAGATATTCTCAATGAAATCATTAGTCCCATATTTGTTATCATCAAAACTGAGATTAAGGCTAAGGTTGAACACCTAAAGCCAACAATCTCCCCCTTTTTGATGATGACAAACATCCTAAAGAAAATATATATACATTAAAGCATTAGAGGATATCAACTATGGGATTTCTCCCCCTATCAACATGCATATCTATGAGAATAAGCTCCCCCTATCTATATGCATGGATTTCCTATATTTTCCTCCCCTTTACCTATACTTTTCTCCCCATTTTAACTATACATTTTTCCCCCTTTTGACATCAATCAAAAAGGGCAATCCAATCAAAGGTATGAAACACAATTATTTATTCATGAAGTTGACTTCAAAGATTATTTTCATGAAACATGAAAATCTCAACCAAAGGGATGGAAAACAAATGTTTAACTTAGCATGGTTTCATTTGACGTAAGCATGAAAATGAGGAAAATGTTAAGTCTCAATTTTGCTATCTACTCATGTTTTCTCATATTTAGGCATCTAGACATCAAACATGAGATAATGTAAGTCTATGAATTAAGTTTGGGCTTAAGATGAAATTTTTAATTCACTTCGTTGACTTGGGTCAACCTACACCTTAAGTTCTTTGAACTCACCCGTTGTTTTTTTTTGTTTTTTTTGTAGTGCCTGACCAATGAGGTTGGCTGGAGCACTTGGCACGGCTGGAGGGCAGAGGAGTCACATTGATCTCATAGCAGTCCTAGTTAGGGGTCGTAATCGAGTCCTTGGTAGTTTATCATGCACTTGTATTTTGGTATCTTAGAACTATAGTCCCTTGGGGACATTCATGTATTTCCTTCAATTTTCATTTGTTAAGAGCAAACTATTGGACTATGATTTATTTAATTCCGCACTTTAAATATTTTGCTAAAAAAAAAAAACTTTACTTCTTCAATCAAAATCTATTTTGTTTTCTCATTCAAAATGAAAATTGTTATTCTTCTTGTCATGTTTATTTATGAGTTGGAATGTGCATGAGTTAGACTGCAGGGTATCGGCATGTGACCCTGAGTTGGGGCGTGACAATGTGGTATCAGAGCATGTGGTTCGGTCTGACTACGACCTAAAGTTTTTTACCGTATAGGGCATTGCTAGCGTGTTGGTATACGGTAGGATTGTGTTATCAGATCAATGAGCTAAGTCTGCACCTCAACACGACTTGTGGTTAAGTTTGCTTTTAGAAAAAAAGAAAAAAAAAAAAAGGAAAAAGTTTAGGGTGAATTAAATTGTCTAATTATGATATTGTCTTTTTGCTAATTCCAGATTGATTGATGCCTTTAATGTTGCATGGAGTGGTAGTGGCAGCAACTCGACAGAGCGCCGAGGCCGGGGACAAGGTCGTGGGAAATCGTTGCAGGCCCGAGAGGAGGTGGGATAGGATCCCATGGTTGTGCAGTTGTAGGCTCGAGTGCCTAAGCTGACTGAGGCACTCCTTAGGGAGCAAGAACTGAGGCAGTAGCCACAACCGGCACCGATAGTACCTGTAGTACCGGAGCTGGTCCAGCAAGTGGCACCGGTGGTCAGAGTTCCCAGGGCACCTTCATATGCAGATTTTGTCGCATTCAGGCCACCGGAGTATACATAGACAGATCGGCGGGTGGAGGTCACCAATTTCCTAGGGGATTGCAATGAGCTGTGCTGGGAGCTCGGTTGTTCTTCTGAGACGACCGCTCGACTGATCGGGTTACAGCTGAGAGGACCATGCAAGGATTGGCTTCACACCTGGAGGGACCACAGAGTAGCAAATGTATCACCCCCTACCTGGGAGGAGTTCAGAGATGCTATGGTGGAGAAGTACTTGCCGTTGAGCGTTCAGGATAGGCGGGCGAAAGAATTCGAGCTACTGCCTCAAACCAACAGTATGTCAGTATTGGACTATGAGATGGAGTTCACTCGACTCTCGAAGTATCATCTCACCTTGATAGCGACAGAGACCGCCAGGGTCAAGAGATTTGTCGAGGGCCTGAGGCCGTAGATTGCCAAACTTATCCATTATATGGAGGACACTTCTTTTGCTTGGGTTGTTGATGAGGTGCTCCGAAAGGAGGCAATGGTACCAATAGACAGGCATGATGGACTCCAGACAAAAAAGTTTCGGCCACAGCACTCGAGGGGTCGGCCAGCTCACTCTAAGGGTTCTCACAGGACAGCGGATCCATAGCAGGGCAGAGGTCATAACAGTTCCAGAGGCCACATGGGCTCAGGACCAGGGGCATCATTAGGAGGCACGCAGCGGAGGCCTGGGTCGCAGCCGTGTAACCAATGTCACACGAAGCACTTCTAGGCGGTTGCCAATCCTTCTTGGCCTTTGTGTTTGTGGTAGAGGGGAGTAGGGCCGTGGCTAAGGGCATTAAGGGAACGCCAGTGGTATGCGGGTTTTCTGATGTGTTTCCAGAGGAGTTGTCATGTTTGCCCCCAGAGTGGGAGATCGAATTCTGTATTGATTTTTAGCCTGGGGTGAAGCAGATCTCCATTCCGCCGTATCAGATGGCACCAGCTTAGTTGAGGGAGTTGAAGTCCCAATTGCAAGAGCTGCTTGAGTTGGGCTTCATTCTCCCAACTATTTCGCCTTCGGGTGCTCCAGTGCTCTTTGTGAAAAAGATGGATGGGTCCATGCGGATGTGCATTGATTACCGATAGCTTAACAAGGTAACGGTGAAGAATCGGTACACGCTGCCTAGGATTGATGATATATTTGACCAGCTTAAAGGGGGCTCAGTGGTTTTCCAAGATTGACCTGCTGTCAGGGTCCCATCAGTTGAGAATCTGGGATAGTGACATCCCGAAGACGGCTTTCAGGTCGAGGTATGGTCACTATGAGTTCCTGATTATGTCATTCGGACTAACTAATGCACCTACAGCATTCATGGATCTGATGAACCGAGTGTTCAGGGAATACTTGGATAAATTTGTGATAGTGTTTATTGATGACTTTTTGATATATTCCAGGAGTAGGGAGGAGCATGTTGAGCACTTGAGGGTTGTTCTAGAGACTCTCCGAGAGCATAGATTATATGCCAAATTCTCCAAGTGCGAGTTCTAGTTGGAGAGTGTAGGGTTCCTTGCCATGTGGTATGCAGGGAAGGGTAAAGGTGGACCCCGCAAAGATAGAAGCAGTTTAAAATTGGAAGAGGCCGACTAATGTCACAGAGATTCGCAAATTTCTGGAGTTTGCAGGTTATTACAGGATATTTGTGGAGTATTTCTCCAGGATTGCAATGCCATTGACCCCGCCTGATTGAGAAGAAGGTCAAGTTCGACTAGGACAGTAAGTGCGAGGAGAGCTTTCAAAAGCTTAAGGACCGACTGACGTCGGCACCAGTTCTAGTTGTACCCTCGGGCTCAAGAGGGTTTGTTGTTAATTGTGATGCCTCCCGAGTCGGCTTGGGTTGTGTGTTAATGCAGAAAGGCAGGGTGATAGCTTATGCCTCCTGGCAGTTGAACTTTCACGAGAAGAATTACCCGACTCATGATCTTGAGCTAGCAGCAGTAGTGTTAGCATTGAAGTGGCGGCATCACTACCTTTATGGCGAGGCTTGTGAGATATACACTAATCATAAGAGCCTCCAGTATTTGCTCACCTAGAAGGAGTTGAACCTGGGGCAGAGAACATGGCTTGAACTCTTGAAGGACTATGACTGCACGAATATGTACCATCCGGGGTAGGCTAATGTGGTGGCAGATGCTTTGAGCAGAAAGTCTATGGGCAATCTAGTGCATTTGGCAGTTAGGAGGAGGCCATTGGCTCAGGAATTGGCCATGTGTTTGGATGGCGGGGCAGTCTTGTCTGTATCAGCTTCTGGTGTGTTGGTGGCTCACCTGAGGGTGCAGTCCACGTTTGTAGACATGCTGCGGGCACGTAGGAAGATGATGCTTTTTGTGCACTCACTAAGGATCTGGCCAAGAGAGACGATGCCAATAATGTTTTTGGTATTGACTCGGAGGGCGTTTTGAGGTTTAAGAACGGGAAAGTGGTGCCATATATGGTTGAGGTTCGTAGGCAGGTGCTCGAGATGGCTCATCGGTCTACATACACCATGCATCCGAGAGCCACGACAATGTACCATGATCTAAGGCAGAATTATTGGTGGAAAGGCATGAAGAGAGAGGTGGCCGAGTTCTTGTCTATGTGCCTGGTGTGTCAGCGGGTCAAGGCCGAACATTTAAAGCAGGCAGGATTGCTCTAGAACTTAGATGTACCAGAATGGAAATGGGAAAAGATAACCATGGATTTTGTGTCAGGGTTGCCAATGTCTGGGAAGGGCAATGATTCCATCTAGGTGGTAGTAGATCGTCTAACCAAGATGTCACATTTCATACTAGTTAGGATGACCTTTTCAGCCAAGCAGTATACGAGGTTGTTTTTGGATCGAATTGTTGCATATCATGGTGTTCCTATTATGATCATCTCAGATTGGGGTACTCAATTTATGGCTCGATTCTGGCAATCTTCCCCGGAGGCGTTGGGCACTCAGGTCCGGTTCAGCACTGTATTTCACCCTCAAACAGATGGTCAGTCGGAGCAGACCATTCAGACATTGGAGGATATGCTAAGAGCATGTGTCGTAGATTTGGAGGGCAGTTGACAGAGGCACTTACCCCTGATTGAGTTTGCCTACAATAATAGCTATCATAGCAGAATCGGGATGGCCTCTTTTGAGGCATTGTATGGGTGACGATGCAATTCGCCTGTAGGCTAGTTTGAGGCAGGGGATTCCCTTATGATGGGACCTGACCTGGTTAAGGAGCCAGTAGAAAAGGTGAAGCTAATCAGGGAGAGGTTGTTGGCAGCTCAGAGTCGCCAGAAGATGTATGCTAATGGTCAGGCCGGGGAGGTAGAGTTTGCTGATGGGGACGTGGTGTTCCTCAAGGTATCCCCTATGAAAGGGATGGTGTGGTTTGGCAAGAGAGGGAAGCTAAGCCCTAGATTAATTGGGTCGTTCCCTATTCTCAGGCGCAGAGGAGCTATGGCATATGAGTTGGCTTTATCTCCCAGTATGGACCGGGTGCATCCGGTGTTCTATGTATCTATGATAAAGAAGTATGTTCGGGATGAGTCCCATGTGATTAATCCTACCGAAGTGGAGATGGATTCATCAGTCTCCTATGAGGAGCGACCAGTTGAGGTGCTTGATCGGTAGATCAAAAAATTGAGGTCCAAGGAGACACCCTTGATTAAAGTCAGGTAGGAGCACCATTACGGGCAGGAGGGCACTTGGGAGGTGGAGCGGGATATGAGGGAGTGATATCGTTCGTTCTTTGATGATCTAGTGAGTCCTTAAGCTTTTTTTTTCCAAAATTCGAGGACGAATTTTCTTTAAGGTGAGATGATTGAAATATCCTAGAGATTAATATTTATTTTTATTATTGTCTGTGATTGTTAGTCTAGCGGGCTAGTTCGAGGTCAAGCCGGGTCGACTCATAGTCCGGAGCGAGCTTGCGAGCTCGGGTAAGTTAAATTATGCCTTTTTTTAATAATATAGTTTGATAATGTTGTTTGTGTGTGTGTATGATTGATGCTTGTATTTAGCCTGGGGTTATTTTGTGTTAAGGCGGGTTAGCGGGTTGGATTCGGGCTTGAGGCAGATGCGGATTTGTTAAGAGGGTTAGTAGAATGAGGGTTTGATGAGGGGAGTATAAACCCCCCCTCATTGGCTAGGTGGCTCCCTATTGGAGCCGCACCAACCGATTAGAGAGAAGAGAGGAGACGCCCAATCCGTCGCCCCTCCGTTCCCTCTCTTGGAGCCACCGAACAAGGTACCGTATGAGACATATGCTAGCGTGTCGACATACGGTATAGTTATGCTACGAGATCTGGCAACCACGACTGCACTCAGCGCACCATGCGGTTAGTAAATTTTAAAAGCTTTTGTAAATATATATATATATAATAAGATAGGAAGATTGTTCTTTTGCTCCTTTGGGAGCAGGAACTGAGACAACATATGCAACAGGAGCAGCAGCAACCGCAGCCACCGTAACCAGTACCAGTAGTTTCGGCGGTACCGGAGGTGGTCGAGGCTATAACATCAGTGGTCAGAGCTCCGGGGGCCCCAGCATATGTAAACTTTGTCACGCTGAAGCTGCCAAAATTCACCGGAACAAATCGGCAAGTGGAAGTGATTGAGTTTCTGGGGGACTGCTACGAACTCTGCATGGAGCTGGGGTGCTCATCGGAGGCAGCGACCTGTATGGTCGAACTTTAGATGAGGGGACCGGCAAAGGTCTAGATGCTCACTTGGAGGGCTCGCGAGGCAGCAGGCACGCCGCCTCCCACCTGGGAGGAATTCATGGCAGCTGTGGAAGAGCAATATTTGCCGATAAGTGTTCGCGACAAGCGAGCCCGGGACTCCGAGATGCTGCGTGAGACTGGGGACATGTCAATGTCAAAATATGAGATGGAGTTCAACCATCTTTCCAAATATCATCCAACCCTAGTGGCATCTGAGACCGCCAGGGTCAAGAGGTCCGTTGGAGGCTTGAGGCCTCAAATTGGCATGCTCGTACACTATACCGAGGGTTCCACTCTTGCCCGGGTAGTGGATGAAGCCCTTAGGAAGAAAGCCTTGGTGTCCTTCGACAGGAATGACGGCCCGGCCAAGAAGAAATTTCGGCCGCAAGGATCTGGGGGTCGACCATGGCATTCAGAGGGGGCAGTGACCGCTGTAGACCACCAGCAGAGTCGAGGACAGAATAGTAAGTGGGGCCATGGGGGCCCAGGGTCTGGATCAGTAAGGTCGGCAGGTTCAGGAGGTGTTTCTCAGAAAGCTTAGGTGACGCAATATGGCAACTGCCGTCGGAGGCACTGGGGGGCCTGTCTTGGCCGCACGGATGCTTGCTATAGATGCGGTCGAGTCGGGCACTTCAAGAAGGACTGTCCGGAAAGGGTTGGCCAGAAGTCCAAGCAGTCAAAAGGCAAGGCACCTATGTCAATGGGATCAGTGGCTCAAAGAGGTCAGACGCAAAACAGGGGGTCGCAGACTAGTCATTTAGAGAGACCGTCTGCCATAGTGTTTGCTATGAACCGTGATGGGGCAGAGGCGTCTAAGGCAGTGGTAACATGTACTATTTTAGTATGTTCAACTGCTGCTTATGTTCTATTTGATCTAGGTGTCATGCACTCGTTTGTATTTGCCAAATTTGCTGCTAAGTTATCAATGGCACCTTCCTTGCTCGACGGGCCATTTGTAGTATCAACGCCTGCGAGCGATGCAGTCATAGCCAAATCAATTTTCCAAGGCTGCGAAGTGCTCATTTGCGGCCATATATTGAGGTCAAATTTGACACTCCTGCCCATGCTGGAACTCGACGTCATTCTCAGTATGGATTGGCTGGTGGAGAACTTTGCGATGCTACTAAGACAGTCGTGTTCAACAAGCCTGGATTGCCGCAGTTTACCTTCTAAGGAGAAGGAAGAAGCGAGCCGATTGGGATCATCTCAACCCTAAAAGCTCGTAAGCTGCTTCAGGGCGGCTACCAGTCTTTCCTGGCCTTCATATCTATGGCCGAGGAAGAAGGGGGTGCGGCAAGGGATGTCAGTGGAACTCATGTAGTCTGTGAGTTGCCCGATGTGTTTCCCGAGGAGTTACCGGGATTGTCGCCCAGAAGAGAGGTTGATTTCTGCATTGATCTACAGTCTGGGGTGAAGCCGATCTCCATTCCGCCCTATAGGATGGCACCGGCCGAACTCAGGGAGTTAAAAGTGCAATTGCAAGAAATGCTAGACCTGAGCTTCATCCGGCCGAGCATGTCACCATGGGGTGCTCCGGTGCTCTTCATGAAGAAGAAGAATGGGTCTATGTGTATGTGCATCGATTATAGGCAGCTGAAAAAAGTGACAATCAAGAATCGTTACCCATTGCCAAGGATAGATGATTTGTTTGACCAACTACAGGGGGCACGATGGTTTCCTAAGGTAGACTTGAGGTCAGGATATCATCAGCTGAGAATCTGGGACAGCGATGTGCCTAAGACCGCCTTCAGGACTCGCTATGGTCACTACGAGTTTCTAGTGATGTCCTTTGATCTAACCAACGCACCTGCTGCTTTCATGGATCTGATGAACAGGGTGTTTAAGGAGTACCTAGACAGTTTTGTGATCGTCTTCATTGACGACATCTTGGTATACTCCAAGAGTGAGGAGGAGCACTCGGAACATTTGAGGATGGTCCTGGAAACCCTCAGAGAACACCGGTTGTTCGCTAAATTTTCCAAATGTGAATTCTGGTTAGAAAGTGTAGGGTTCCTGGGCCATGTAGTGTCCAAGGAAGTGATAAGGGTGGATCCCTTAAAGGTGGAGGCTGTGCAGAACTGGAGACGGCCAACCAGCATGTCTGAGATCCGCAACATTCTTGGGTTGTCCAGGTACTACCGTAAGTTTGTAGAAAACTTCTCCAGGGTTGCAGCCCCTTTGACTTGGTTGACTTAGAAAAGGTCAAATTTGATTGGGACGACAAGTGTGAGGTGAGCTTTCAGAAGCTCAAGGAATGCTTGACGTCGGCAACCGTGATGGTCGTACCTTTCGGCTCATGAGGGTTTGTAGTCTTCTGTGATGCCTCTAGGGTTGGCCTAGACTGTGTTCTGATGCAGTTTGGTAGAGTCATAGCCTATGCATCCCGCCAGCCAAAAGTTCATGAAAATAACTACCCGACGCACGACCTAGAGCTAGCGGCGGTAGTTCTTGCACTAAAGCTCTGGCGGCACTATCTGTACGGGGAGACTTATGAGATCTATACGGATCACAAGAGCCTCCAGTACTTGCTTACCCAAAAGGAGCTGAACCTCAAGCAGAGGAGGTGGCTGGAGCTCTTAAAGAATTATGACTGCACCATTATGTACCATCCAGGGAAAGCCAATGTGGTAGCAGATGCTTTAAGCAAAAAATCCATGGGCAGTCTGGCTCATTTTGAAATCAAGTGAAGGCCTCTAGCTCGAGAGCTGGAGCTATGCCTAGATGGGGGTGCAACCCTGACTGTGTCAACTCCAGGTACCTTGCTGGCACACTGCAGGTACAATCCACACTGGTGGATATGTTGCATGCCGCGCAGGGAGAGGACACCTTTTATGCGCTGACGAAGGACTTGGTGTAGAGAGGTGATGCAGAGAATGGATTCAGGTTGGACTCAGAGGGGGTGCTGAGGTTCAAAGACCGAATCGTGGTGCCGGATATGGCAGAGGTGCGCAGGCAAGTCCTGGAGCTGGGTCATCGTTCCACTTATACGATGCATCCGAGAGCCACCAAAATGTACCAAGATTTAAGGCAGCACTACTAGTGGAAAGGCAAGAAAAGAGAGGTAGCATAGTTTGTATCCAAATGTCTGGTCTTCCAGCAGGTGAAGGCCGAACACCTGAAACCCGCGGGGCTGTTGCAAAACCTCGAGGTGCTTGAGTGGAAGTGGGAAAAAATCACCATGGTTCTGGTGACCGGCTTGCCTAAATCAAAAGGCGGCTTTGACTCCATTTGGGTGGTAGTGGATTGGTTAACCAAGACCGCACACTTCATACTAGTAAGAATGACCTTTTCTGCGGAGTAGTACGCTAGACTATTTTTAGACAGGATAGTGGCTTATCATGGTACCCTAGTGATGATCATATCAGATCGAGGTACCCAATTCACGGCCTGGTTTTGGCAGTCCTTCCAAGAGGCCTTGGCTACTCAAGTGTGTTTCAGCACGACTATCCATCCGCAGACAGACAGACAATCAGAGAGGACCATCCAAACCTTGGAGGATTTGCTGAGGGCGTGTGTCCTGGATATGACCGGCGGTTGGGAGAAGCACCTACCATTGATCGGGTTCGCCTACAATAATAGCTATCACAGTAGCATTGGCATGGCTCCTTTCGAGGCCTTATAGAGAGCGATAGAGAATGTGAAAATTATAAAGGAAAGATTGCTGGTGGCCCAGAGTCGTCAGAAAATGTATGTCGATAAGAAGGCTAGAGAGTTAGAGTTCGCTGAGGGTAACTTGGTGTTCCTGAAGGTTTCCCCCATGAAAGGGGTAGTCCGGTTTGGGAAGAAGGGGAAGTTGAGCCCTAGGTTCATTGGGCCTTTCCCTATTCTCAAGCGGAGAGGCTCGGTGGCTTACGAATTGGCTTTGCCTCCTAGCCTGAGCAGAGTACACCCAGTTTTTCATGTGTCTATTCTCCAAAGATATTTGAGGGATGAGTCCCACGTGATCGAGCCGACTACAATTGAGGTGGGCACGGCGGTCTCGTATGAGGAGAAGCCAGTACAGATACTTGACCGATAGATCAGGAAGCTGAGGACCAAGGAAATTTCCTTGGTGAAAGTTAGATGGGAGCACCACTCCGCAGAAGAAGCCAATTGGGAGGTAGAGTGAGACATGAGAGAGCGCTACCCTTCCTTGTTCAGAGAACCAGTAAGTCTTTATAATTCATCTAAATTCGAGGACGAATTTCTTTTAAGGGGGGAAGGTTGTAAGACCCAAAACTTTCCTAATATAAAAATCTATTTTTGGTGCTGCGCAACGAAATCAGGGGTTAGTCGAGCCAAGCCGCGGAATCGCCTCGAATAAAAAGGTATAACTCGACTTATGAAGTTTAAATTGGTTAGATGGATATTTCCTTATTAAGCATTAGATGTCCTATTTGAGTTGAGTTTAAATCATGTATGCGGGTCAAATCGGAGCCTGAATCGGACTCGAATCGAGTCGAGTAGAGGCTAAGTCATTTAGAGGGGCATACGGGTCATTGGCGGATGAGGGAATAAAATCCCTCATCATTAGCCGTGCGGCTCATCTTGGAGCCGCACACAGCCCGAGCAACAGAGAGGGAGGAGGAGATCTTGGTCAGCGTCGGAGATCGTGTCGTCGTCCGAAGGTTCGAGATCGCCAACGACCATCCCTTCTTCTTGCTTAAGCAAAGTGAGTGGTTGTTTTCCCCTTGTGGATTGGGGGAGGCGTATGGCCGAACCCCTAGGACTGTTCGGAGAAGTTTTACTCGCGAGTTTTCATCGTTTCATGGTAGATTGATCTTGTATCGCTATTTTAATTGTTGTTCCGTCTGATCTACTGCAGTTTTCTTCGGATCTTGAGGTTTTAGGGGCTGCCGAGTAGAGGGAATAGGGGAAAGGTCATGCCGAAATTTTCCCCAATTCCCTCAACGGAAGTAAACCCATTTTTGATCAATTTTGAACCTAAGTCGAGTGGATGTATAGTTTAATTGCTGAAATTGATGATTGAATTCCTCTTTAAGCTTTGTAGGCTCGGCCAAACAAAAGGGAATGTCTTGTCCATTGTTCAGCCGAGCAAGGGTTGTGTGAGTTGATCAATGGCTTGGTTATGGTAGGTTAGAAACAACGTACTACGGTTTGGGGCTGGATTTTCTCCTTGTCCCCACCCTTGGAGTTCGGCCGAGCAAGGCTTGCCTTGCTCAAGTCTTGGCCGAGAGGATGAAGGAAATGGTGGCCTCGAGAAGCTAGTCATCTTCGTTAGGAAATACCCGAAGCAATAGGAAACAAGGGTCGCCTATATTGACAAGTAGAATCAAGATAACATTTAGGTAAGAGACTAATTAAGGAAGAATACAAGTTGGTGCATGCATTTAGTGGTATTGTAGGGTGGTAATCTTTCTTAATCATCCCTATTTAAATTCAGAAATTTGGTTATGTTTTTTACCATGCTAAACAAATTCTTTCCTTGCGGAAAATTACTATTTAATGCAGGATTTAAATTCCTTATTGTTGAATCATGTGGTTATGCATAGTAGGTGATGTGAAGTAATTTATTTAATTATAAATTATATGTTGTGAAATATTGTTATTGGGTGCATTACCAACTCTATGACATGTGGTTTTTCATTAGCCAAGTTATCAAGTGACGTTAGATGATATGCATGAAATTATAAAGTGTATGTTAGTGATGGAAACTCAAAAGTAGACGAGTTAGATCTCACACCTAAGAAACATTTTGCGAACAATAGTGTACGCATGATGCGGCCGAAATTAAAAGGCTGAGAACAGGCGGACACCCAGGACTTTAAATAAGGGAACTTTAGGACACCTTATTTGTGTGTTGTGATTAAGGTGGTCTGCCGAGAAGCATGGATAGTCGGAATCACTAATGCTTGACTCGGCCAGTGATTGGGTCTTGAGATTGCACCAGCGGGCCCGCTAGATGTCAGACCCCAGTTGGGTGGGACTAGCTATCCCTACCCCAGTCGGTGCCCGAAGACTAGCAGACCATTCTAGTCGACAACCCGGAGTTTGCTTGGATTCACTTATGTGCTATGCGGCCCAAACGGCCAGTATGTTACTATCTGTGTGTGGTAGGGCTGGTTATAGCCGAATCACTAGACCATGAGTAGGCCCTAAGGGTCGGGTGCCGTGTGGCGTAGTTAGGCTGTTATGGCTGCTTTCATGAATGTATGGCCTATACAGGACGACCCCTGGGGTCGGTTGTCATAACAGAAGCAACTTATATCCCTAAGTTTATATTTTTCTACCATATATATATATGTGTGTGTGTGTGTGTGTGTGTGTGTGTGTGTGTGTGTGTGTGATTATTGGGGATTTATGTGGTGGTTCGGAAGAACCGCTAACTGAGTCCCATGTGGACACATGATTTATTTATTTGTTTTGCAAAGCTTGATCAGTGAGATGAGGCTTGGAGTCATGGTGCAGCTGGAGGGCAGGCAGTGGCATAGATCTCCTAGCAGCGTCTACTAGTCATAGTCTAGAGGTCTAGGGCAGTTGTTTCTTTTAATACACTGAGATTGTCTATTCGAAAACTTGTACTTGTTTTTAAACTTGAGTTGTTTCCTATGGTGATTGATGTTCCGGAAATTTTCATGTTTTAAAGCAAAATTGTGAACCTTCTATAAAGATTTTAATAAAGTTGCATCATTGTTTTCATTATGTGTTTCAATTTTTGTTAGTCGGTGTATGTAGTAGTCTTCAGGGTAGGACATAGACCCTGGCCGGTCACACGACCCTAAGTTGGGGTGTGACAAGAGTGAAGCTCGAGGATGAGGAGCTATTCTTCGGGGGTGATGTTACCGCGGCGGAAATCGGGGCAAAGTTAGTTGAGCCAATGAAGCATGCAGCTCTTTCCAGTTCTCTTCAAGTCTGTTCCGATCGAGGAAGAAGACGATGGAGAATTAGATCGACAGTCCAAGGGCCTCTCCTTAGATCCTCCATCTCCTCCTCGGCTGTTGCTGCCCTTGATGGTGGTGGTCACTACTAGAATTATCGTCATCGGCGACGGCTCAAGCCGTGAATGAACTATCGGTGATAACTATCACGAACGGTGTTAGCCATGGCAAAATGCCATCACTAATGTGTGCATCTCAGATAAGTTGTGACGGCCGAGAGACGTCGTCACAAGTAATGATCAGCGACAGTTGTGGGCACTGTCGTTGATTTAAACACATTAGTGACGGCTGTAGGCGGCTGTCACTCATACCAACACATTAGCCACGGCCTCAGGCCGTCGGTGATACTATTAGCAACCGTGATATTTGGTGATGCCCAGGCCATCATCCATTTACGATAAGCTTTCAGTCACGGCTTAGTGACGGTCGCCCGTTGGTAAACCGTGGCTACAAGTATATCATGTAACTGAAAAAATTAAAATTTTGTAAATTCCTATATACAATGATATTTATAGATTACAATCTATTTTCAATCATAGATTACAACCAAAAAACATCATGCACATGCATTTGAAATCGAACATACAAGTTTTACATAAATATCATCAATCTAAGCCTCAAACCGGAGGCAAACAATTATCAAAATATCATATATATATACAACCATAAGTATATAAACAACTATCAGTATACAAACAAGTATCAAAATATAAATAAAATACAATAAACCAAAATCTCATGGCTGCGGTGGAGGCGGTGGAGTCAACAGCGACTGGGTCGGGAGCGTCGATTGGGTCGGGAGCGTCGACTGGGTCGAGGAGGACGACGGCTGCGACATAATCGGTAGAAGGCCAGAGTGAGACGCAATCTGAGTGAGGAGTGCCTGCATGTTCTGCATCATTTGTCTCATCTCTTCATTCGTTCGTCTCTGTTCCTCCATCGCCAACCTCAGCTCCTCCATCGCTTGTCTCTGCTAGGTGAGCTCCGGCTCCAAGGCCACTATCGGACTCTAGTCCTGCGCCCGGGATATCGAGGGCCGCTCACCCTCAACCAGAGGGGTCGGTGCCCCAAGTGGCCCGAGCACGGCGCGTGCATGCCCCAAGTAGTCCTACTCCCAGCCACCTGTGGCCTCCACCCAAGCTGCTTCGTCGAACTCCTCCGGTGTGCCTCCACGCTCGATCACGGTCCTCGTGTATATTTTCTACACGTGTTTATATTTTAAATATATATAAACTATAAATAAATATTGTGTAAATCAAATAGACATAAATACTTACCCTTATGATCGAGGATCTGCTATCAACGTAGTCCCCCGCTCCTCGTCGACGATGGTGGGTGCGCTCAAACACCTACATCATCGATGGGCGTTGGACGGTGTCGTCCTCCGCCACGCGTGTCTTGCATTAGAAAACAAATACATTAGTATCATTATACACAATATATATTTTAATTAAAAATAATTAATGGTTCCACCCATTCTTCATATTCATAGGTGCTCGGAATGTCCTTGGAGTATGAGCACTCCGGCTCATCTTCAGCAGGGTCCTGCTCCTGTGCTCGTTTCAGGAGTCTTGGATTTCTTGATGCTGCCCCGCTTCTTTTCGTAATCTCTCGCGAAATGCCCCTCTTCACCGCAGTTGAAACATTTGCCTCGCCTGGCACGCGGCTTGGCTAAGCGGTATTCGGATTTTGCATTATTCCGAGGGTCGGTCTTCTTCTTCCTCAGAAGACCTTTACACTTCGAGCAATACATGGCCGATTTAGGCGGGATAACTTCTGATGATTTTTCAGAAATTATTAAATCTTAAATTTCTTCCCCACCCTGCTCAAGGTTCCACTTAGGCAGAAAAATAATAATCCAGATATCTGGAATAACACCATATGATGATAAGGACGCTTTGATTGACGAACTGCTAAACTACACCAAACACTTGTTATCAGAAGTTCAACGTTTGAAAGAAGAGATACAAAGGCTTGAATTGATACAAGAGTACAATGAACTGGAAGAAAATTCAAAGAAAAAGGGCAAAGAAAAGATAATAGAAGATGAAGGCCATGAGGAAGAACATTACTATCTAGGAAGAAACACCACTGGGAATTTGCATATTGGAGAGGCATCTGGAGCCAAAGAATCTGTAAACACAACACAAGTGGAAGAGATGACCAGTGAATATGAGTACGAGGAGATACTAAACATGATACCAAGACCAAAACCAGAGAGGAGGGTGATCAATCGACTATACAATATAGAGATACTCATGGATATACCCGGAGTAAAGACATTCAAAATACAGGCAATCTTAGACACAGGGGCTACAGTCTGCTGTGTGGACCAGGAAATTGTGCCACCAGAGGCTATTGAGCTAAGCCCGTACCCAATACAAATTAACGGTGTGAACTCGCAACAGACCGCGAAGTTCAATCTAAGAAATGGACGTATGTCAATTGAGGAAAATCACTTCAGAATCCCCTTTACATATGCCTTTCCAATGGGAAAGAAAAATATACAAATGTTAATTGGTTGTAACTTCATCAGAGCCATGCAAGGTGGCTTGAGGATAGAAGGACAAGCAGTAACCTTCTACAAAAATGTTATCACCATAACCGCAAGAATAGATTCAGAAATAGCCTCAGCCGCACCAGTAGAAGAATTGGACCTTACAGGAATTGAATACATCGAAGTACAGAGAACAGTTGCCTACAACTGTGAGGTCGAGTCATCCCAATTCAGAAGAAAATTTGCACCCTTGCTAGTCCGACTCAAGGAACAGGGATATATTGGTGAAGACCCAGTCCGACATTGGTCCAAAAACCAAGTGACGTGTAAGTTAGATATCATAAACCCGGACTTAACGGTACAAGACAAACCGTTAAAACACGTCACACCCCTGATGAAGGAACAGTTTAATCGGCACATTACTGAATTACTCAAACTCGGTGTCATAAGACCAAGTTCTAGCAGACATAGAACTATGGCAATAATAGTAAACTCTGGAACAACGATTGACCCGATTACTCAAAAGGAGGTTAAAAGGAAGGAACGCATGGTCTTTAACTATCGAACATTGAATGACAACACACATAAAGACCAGTACAGTCTCCCTGGCATCAACACTATATTAAAGAAAATTGGGAACAACCGGATTTTCTCAAAATTCGACCTCAAAAGTGGCTTCCACCAGGTAGCCATGAGCCCTGAATCTATCTCCTGGACAGCATTTTCTGTCCCAGGTGGGTTGTATGAATGGCTAGTTATGCCATTCGGGCTTAAAAATGCCCCTGCCATTTTTCAATGCAAAATGGACACATGCTTTGCTGGTACAGAGAGTTTCATTGCAATTTATATTGATGACATCCTGGTTTTCTCCGAGGACGAAGAACAACATGCAGAGCATCTTAAGAAAATACTATCCATATGTGAGAAGTGGGGATTAGTGTTATCCCCTACAAAGATCAAAATAGCAACACCAGAAGTTGAATTCCTAGGAGCAATCATTGGAGACCACAAAATCAAACTACAACCCCACATAATAAAAAAGATTGTCAGCTTTGATGAAAGCAAGCTCCAAGAGAAAACAGGCCTAAGATCATGGCTTGGTATTCTGAACTATGCACGGAATTATATTCCCAACCTGGGAACACTATTGGGACCCTTGTACTCTAAGATAGGCCCCCATGGTGACAAGAGGATAAAAAGCTCAGACAAGGAACTTATCAAAAGGATCAAGAACTTAGTACAGAACCTCCCTGACTTAGAACTTCCTCAACCAGGAGCCTACATAATTTTAGAAACCGGCGGATGTATGGAGGGTTGGGGTGGAATTTGCAAGTGGAAAAAGAAGAAGGGAGACCCCAGGAGTTCAGAAAGAATCTGTGCATATGCAAGCGGCAAGTTTCCCACAATAAAGTCAACAATAGATGCGGAAATATTCGCTTGTATGGAAACATTAAAGGCCTTAAAAATTCACTATCTTGATCAGAAAGAAATTACACTTAGGACGGATTGTCAAGCTATTATAAGCTTTTACAATAAATCCGCCCAAAACAAGCCCTCAAGGGTCCGCTGGATCAATTTTGTGGATTTTGTGACTGGAACCGGAGTAAACATTCAATTTGAGCACGTAGATGGAAAAATGAATGTGTTAGCAGACGCACTCTCAAGGCTAACAGTCAATATGATCCTGACGGAGAACCTAGATGAGTTTTCTGAATATTTGGGAGACTTAGAAGCAGCACTTACAGAAGTAGCTGATGCACCAGAATCCATCAAAGGAAAGCTGAATAAGGTTATCAGACAAATTGATAACCTCATCACCCCACAATAATATTCAGAAAAGATTGCTAAGGGTGGAAGAAAAACTCATAAAGCACCACCCAGTTATCTTAATTATTTTTGTTTTTTTAGAATGTTTTTGCAGGATTTGATCAATTCCATAAAGAGCAAAGTCGGAATACACCAGGCATACCCTCAGGTTAAAAGGATGTGAACACGGCGCAATACTGGGGAATACTAGGAGGAGCAACGGGATGGGAAGAACTTGAAAAGTTAACTGAAGACCTTTTGTTTGACTACCCCCGATCTATGTTAAAGGAGCAGGAAATGATGGAAAGAGTTTCAAGCATCCACAAGGAACAATCCCTGAAAGCACTCTCAGAAATAGAGAAACTTTTGGCCATTGCCTATCTACAAACGGCAAGGTTAGAACAATGGGCCACGAAGGATAATTGGGCTAGTGATGCTTTACAGCCCATCAACTACCATATTCAGAACCTGATTCAAGCAAGAAAGAGTGTAAACGATTCCATCACCAGTAACATGTACTGAAGAGTGGATAAGAATGCCAGCTACTGAAGGGATAAGAATGCCAGGAAGGAAACGACAGCCTAGTATATATTATTCTAAGCATCTTGTAACGTGTGGTGTGAGTGTGGTGTGACTAGTCATCTTTATGTGAATTATTGTACTATGAGATAGACGTAAAGTATGAGATAGACGTAAAGAAAGAATCTTCACTGCAGAACGCTAGTATTTGAGTGGTCGATGGGGCCCATAGAGCACCCGCACTCAATTATTGAGCTTCAAACAGAAGCTTTCTTTCATCTATAAGTAGCGTGAGTCTAGGAGATCGCAGAACATGCTTGGATAACAAGAAGTTCTACCTTCTCAGTTTGTAGCAATTTCCACTTCAAATAATCTTTTAAGCTTTCAAGCTTTCACTTCAATTACCTTAGCTCCCGACCCGTGTTCGTTGTAACCAGTGAACGGAACTAAGAAGCACGCGCGCTGCACTTTTATTCTGCTCGACGCGCATGAACCGCAAAAGACACGAAGCCACCAGTGTGGCGTGCCCCCGTGCCGTCCCCCCCGGACATGTGCTTTCTCGACGCAGTCCGAGAGACCTCTTGCCACTCAGGTGTGTCCCCGAGTTTGCCCTATCTGTGTGGCCCCCATCCGTCTCATCATGGTTTGACGGGCCTACTGAAGCAGCCCATTATAGCAAGCACGGGCAACATGCTTCCATGCAGCCTCAACAAAAGTGGTGTGGTCCTCCGGTCATGTATAATGAGCCTACAAAAAAAATTATTATTGCCGATCAATATTTAACATTAACATTAATTTAATAAATATACTTACCGTGAACTCTCGCCACAATAAATCCATATGCTCACGGGGCACGTGAGACCATGTAGGCCACGCCCCGTGCATAAACTTCCGGATCATCCCCGCTATCGTGCGGGGGATGTCCTCCTGATCAAATCTGCACCAAATATAAAGTCATATTATGATATTTTGAATTATTAATAAATTATAAGAAATAATTAATGCATATACTTATCGTCTTCCGCGCACACTAACTGCTCTGCGCAGTTCTCCTTTGGGTGGCAGAGGGAGAATTTTGTTAGGCCCTCGTGGCCTACGTCTGGAAGACGATGGTCCTGGATTTACGGAGGGTGGCGAAGGGATGGTAGTCGGAGGTGAGGGGATGGTGGCAAGATCAGGTGAGGGAACGATGGACGGATCAGGTGGGGGGATGATGGCTGGAGGTGGGGGGGATGGTGGCTGGAGGTGGGGGGATGGTGGCCGGAGGTGGCGAATGGTGGTGGAAGGCGAAGGGTCAGTGGGTACAGGTAGGGCGAGTGGTAATCGTCGGGGGGTCCTACGAGGAATGCCTCCTCGGGAATTGATATCTCGAACCATAGCTGTAAAAATTTAATATAATTAGATTATATATAATAGATTAATAGATATATTTAATAATTGAATATATACTTTACATTTATAATTATTCGTCATCATCATTATCATCATCCGTGTAATACTCCTCTTCTTGTTCTTCTGTATCGGAATCTTGAAATTCTTCTTCTTCTCCCTCATCATCATTCTATCCTTCCTCAACTTCATTATCATCATCATCAACGTATTCTATTTCCAATTGAACTAACTATGTGTCATCATCCTTGAGTATTGGACTAACTCGTTCCACTTCAGAAGGATCCTCTTCTTGATAGAAGTCATCTGCTGGCTCATTCTCTTCAACTATCGGATCAATTTTTCCTCTAGCTTTAGTCTTACAAACTACACGCCAATCTACCATTTCTTTCTTTCGAGATGGATACTGCATATAATCTACTTGTTTAGCTTGAGATACCAATATAAATGACTCATTTTAAGCCAATTTTGATTTGTAATTGACCTTGGACAGTTGTTTATACTTTGGATGAACTCTCATGCCCCTATCACTTGTATCGAACCAATGACATTTAAAAAGGCAATTGATTTGCATCCGAAAAATTACAATTCTATGACTTCTTCCAATAGTCCGTAAAAGTCAACATCACATTCAGCATATGTTATCCCTTTGACGCAGACCCCCCCCCCCCCCCCCCCCCCGGCATTCATAGTCTTTTTTGTAGATGAATATTCAAGTGTGTAAAATTTATATCCATTAATAAAATAACTGTTATAACACTGTACAAGTCGTGCTGGTCCGCTAGCAAACTCAAAGATTTGGTTATCTATTTCACCTCTGTGTTCTGTGCTATAAGCTTGAAACCAGTTAGGGAACTCACGATTTCGTAATCCTTCTAATTCCTCATTGTTGTAAATTGAGTATTTTGTCACCATCTCAATGTCAAATATTTCAATGAACTATTCAATCTCTAGACAGTTTAGTAAAATGTACAAGTAGGTCAAATGGTACTCTTCGTCGTTTAAGAATCGAGACGAACGAGAACCCAAAGCACGATCGGGGTAACAAAAGATATTTAAACAATCATCTGATGGTCGAGCTCCCCTGTCGTCGTTCCGTGGAAAATGATTAAGTCTTGTCTTGATGGTTGATTCAAAAGAAAATGAGCAGAATGTTGAAATTTCTTGAATTATATATGCTTCTGATATGGAACCTTCATCTGCGGCGTGTTCTTTACTTTTTTTCTTCAGACGAAAATCTTATCATGTAGATGATCTCGAAATGCGACCGGAAGCAATCTCTGAATGAATACATGACAATCGTGGCTCTTCACCCCTGATATTTTGCATTCATCGACGTTTACACATCGAAATAAGTTTGAGGCATATCCATCAGGTAATCTGAGTTCTTTGATCCATTGATACATATCTTTCGTTTGTTGTTTATTTAACACATACGGCGTCTTTGGCGTATGAAGTCGTTTGTTGACCTCTTGTAACTCTAACTCAGGCCTCTTATAAAGTATTTTTCACATCATGTCGGGCCTTCACATTATCTTTAGTTTTGCCGAAAATATCTATCATAGTGTTAAAAATATTATCAAACACATTTTTTTCAATGTGCATGACGCCCAAATTATGTCGAATCAGTAATGAACTCCAATACGGCAATTCCCAAAATATACTTTTTTCACCCAGTTATGTGTTTGATCAAAGCCTGAAATTCTTACATTCTGACCAAAAGTAATCTCTGGAAGCAATTAAACACGTGCTAACATCTGTTCATCAAATAACATCGGTGGTGGCTCATCTCTTTCGACTCTACCCTTGGTAAATTTGTCACGATTCCTTCGATACTGATGGTTAGACGGTAGGAACCGGCGATGACAATCAAAGAATGAAATTTTCTGACTGTTCTCAAGACTAAAGGATTTTGAGTGTTCCATGCAATACGGGCAAGAGAGTCGCCCATGCGTGCTCCAACCAGACAACATGCCATAGGCCGAGAAATCATTGATTGTCCACAATATAGCAACTCGTAAAGTGAAGTTTTGCTTCCGATGATAATCATAAGTGACAGCTCCCTCAACCCATAATATTTTTAGTTCATCAATTAGGGGTCAGAGAAATACGTCAATTTCTTTGCGAGGACCCCTAGGACCCAGAATAATCATCGAAAGATAGATAAATTCATCTTGCATACACATTGAGGATGGCAAATTATAAACTGTTAACAACACTGGTCATACTGAATACGGAGTTGCCGAATTACTAAACGAATTAAAACCATCCGTTCACAATCCCAACCTGATATTTCTAGTATCCCTAGCAAATGAAGGATAGCACCTATCTAAATGTTTCCATGCTTCATTATCGGGTGGATGAATCATTACTGTATCATCATGATTTCTTGCATGCCAACTCATATAGGGGGCAGTCTTTTTCGACATGAATAATCTTTGAAGCCTAGTGTCAGTGGAAAATACCGAAGCACCTTAAAGGGGATATTTTTTTGCCAGATCGATTTCTTCTCCTTATAACGAGGATGTTCACATATCGAGCATTGCTCCAACTGTGCATTTTTTTTATAATA
Source organism: Canna indica (assembly GCA_034359265.1). Lineage (NCBI taxonomy): Eukaryota > Viridiplantae > Streptophyta > Magnoliopsida > Zingiberales > Cannaceae > Canna > Canna indica. The sequence continues at coordinate 38,908,478 of CP136892.1, read as the reverse complement.
TAAAATGTAATTATTTGGGCATGCGTGTATCTTTTTGTGCCCAAGCCCTAATTTCCTCATCAACTTTTTTGTCTTATAAAAAGTTGGCTCAAACTTGTTATTTAGAGGTAGCATACCATTGATAAAGCCTGCAATCTGATCAAACGCAACCCCGTTGATATTACAATCGGACTTAATGTTCAGGAGTTGCGTCATTACCGAAAATCTTGTATAATTAGGACAATTCTCATACAAAAGTTCATCGGCAGCTTTCAACATCTCGTAAAATTCTGCAGTCTCCTTATTCGGCAATTCAATCTGTATTGCAGGTTGTTCTTCAATGACTTCAACTATCGTAGTATCTGGTGGCACTACCGTCTCAGTAACTGACTCAATATTATTATTTAAATGGAATTGTCCTCCAAGACTATCCAGAATCATTGTTCTATAAGGATTAGGTGGATTGGAAGAAAAAACACCAGTAGAAGAAGATTCACCACGAGTTGGACAATAGGATTGCTCGACGTCCTGACTTGACGTGACTCCCCATGACAATTCCATAGAAAATATCTTGGTGTGAACCCTTTTGTATATAGATGCATTGTGACAGTTTCACGGTCCAAAAATCTTATGTTCGAACATTTCCGGCACGGACATCGGATTTTATCACCACTAAGGAATTTTTTATTCGAGTAGGCGAAATTTAAGAAGTAAGTTACGCCTACTCGAAATTCGTCCGTTATAGCCCCACGATGAATTCGTCGATACATCCAACTTCGATCGCCCGACATGTTCTGTCAAAAAGTTGGCAATATCTTTAGGTAATGTCTTTACGTGGGATGGTCCTATTCCATTCGGGATTCATGTTATTTATATTGCACTTAGAATTTTTTTAGTCATTAACTTCATTCTAAATTTCGGCAGCATCTCCCTACAGTTCTCTGAATACACATAACATTTGGGCGCGTATCGGAGAACAAGGGAGATACAAGCCAAAATTTAAAAATGAATAATGATTAAAAGAAATAAACTAAGTGCAATATAAATAACTATATTCTCAAATTATCCAATTAGGGATAATTCAAGGGTTCTACGTCGTATAAAAGATCATTTACTTCGTTTACACGAACATACAACCCCCGAACGAATCTAAGGTTTTGCAAAATTAAAACTTGACTTGTTGATGCGTATGTGAAACGTATCAACTCGTCTTGATTTTTTTCTAAATTTGTCGATGCCGGTGCGAGTCCACAGTGGACGATTACGCGCGAGTCCAAAGTACATGGACGATTCCGGCGCGAGTCCTTAGTGGACAATTCCGGCACGAGTCCATCCATTATGGACGATTTCGGCGCGAGTCCACCATGGATGATTTGGCCCCGAGTCCAAAGTGGATGATTTGGGCCAAGTCCACCGTGGACGATTTGGCCGCGAGTCCATAGTGGACGATTTCGGCGCGAGTCCTCAGTAGACGATTCCATTAATACTAATTAATTAATATTAAACTAATTTCATTAAATAACCTAAAAATAATTAAACCCTAATTAACATTAACCAAACTAATTAATTACCTAATTAATAATTAATTTCTAAAAATTAACAATAAAAAATTTTAAAAAATAATAAGGTTTAATTAAACCCTAATCAAGTAATTGATTAGGATTAATTTAACCCTAATCATCAACAGTAACCGGCATCACTGTCGACTACTGTTGCATTGAATTGGGGCCGATGGTAATCGGCCCCAAATCATGGCACCGGCATGTAGACGCCGGCGTGGAGAGGGTCGGATCGACGCCGGCGTGGAGAGGGCCGGATCGATGCCGGCGTGGAGAGGGGGAGATGGAGGGAGATGGGGATCGAGAGGATCGGAGGAGATGCTTACCGATAGGGAGAGGGACACCGGCGGCAACTGGCGGCGGTGGCAACACGCAGCAATGGACGACAACTGGCAGCCACGGATGGTAGCGACAATAGGCAACAGCGGCGGGAGCAGAGAAGAAAGAGGAAGAAGAGGAAGAAAGAGTAAGGGTCGGGCACGAACACAAATATAAAGGATTTTCACCGACGGCTCGCCAGCCGTCGAAAAACCATGGATACGTAATTTTAATATCACCGACGGTTCACCCTCTCTACGTCGTCGGTGAAGAGTGTTTTATTTTCACGATGTGTTCACGCCATTAATTAATAAGCGACGGACGCTTCTAGCCATGGCTAATGACTTATTCATATTACCAACGGCTCTCTCGCCCCCGCTAAGCCGTGGGTAATAAATTATTTTCTTTCGCGCCCCATGCACGCCATCAACTATGAGCGACGGCCCTAGGCGGTCGTATGCGAGCCGCGACTAATTTGCTTACATCAGCCACGGCCGCTGCGGTCGTCGAAATGCCATGAATGATTCTGACGGACGAGGCGGTCGTGATTCCCATGGCTGATGTGGTATATTCTAGTAGTGGGTGGCTCTTTTGTTGATGAGATCCTACATACTCCTCCCCCCTTCCTCCCCATTGATGAGATCCTACCAAGGAAGCCGCCCTACATGTAAAGACACACAGTGCCATTTAAGGATGAAGAGGAAGAGATCGTGTACCTGACAAGCTTCATCTTCGATCTAGAGGACGATGAAGCGAGAGAAGGGGAGCACCCGCTCTAGGGCTCGAAAATGAACATTTTAAACCCTTCTTTAAATAGGGACGGGTGGTGCAGCCGGGTGGCGAGCGGCGGTAGACAAATTAGGGCACAAGAGAGATATGGAGAGGGAGAGATCGAGTGAAGGGGAAGAAAAAAGAAGTGGTCAGATTCAGAGATGATTTTTCGATGGCAGTACTGCCGTCGCAACATACAGTAGCTAAACGGTCGCGACACCATCGCAGAAATATTAATTTTGTGACGACATGTGCAGCGGTCGCAAAGCCGTCACAAAATCAGCAACTTTACGACCCCCTGCTTGACGTGGTCGCAGAACCGTCGCATCTGCGACCGCTACATTACCATCGCAAATGACCTGATTCTAGTCGTGACTGTACTCGAATTGTGTGGACTTACCTTTTATAACACAAGTCTATGTCAATTCTATTATTCTGGCTTTTATTAATTTGGTGAAACATCAATACTGTAAAGATATCAAAAGTTTCAGATCTGACAATGCCAATGAATTAAAGTTTACAGAATTGTTTTCCAAGCTTGGAATACTGCATCAATTTTCTTGTGTTGAGACTCCAGAATAGAACTCTGTAGTAGAGAGAAAGCATCAGCATCTTTTAAATATAGCAAGAGCTCTTTGTTTTCAATCCCGAGTACCTATACGATTTTGGGGAGAATGCATTCTAACAGCAACATATTTGGTAGACTGATTATCATCTCCTCTTCTCAATAACAAATCTTCCTCTGAGTTATTACTTGGAGTTAAACCAGATTATAGCTATCTCAAGACATTTGGATGCCTTTGCTTTGCTTCCACTTTCAGGTCTCAAAGAGATAAGTTTACAGAAAGAGCTGTACCAACTATTTTCCTCGGCTATCCACCAGGTATAAAGGGATACAAGCTATATAATTTGAACACCAAGGCTATTTTTATCTCCAGAGATGTTGTCTTTCATGAATATTTGTTTCCTTTTCATACTATCATTCTAGCAACTTATTTAGTAGATCCTTTTCCAACCATTGTTCTTTCTCAACCAGCAGCTAACAATGGAATTTCTCATTCGAAAAATATTTCTGATGACTCATTTCAGGTGTCCCCTTCTCCCTCTAGTCATGAAATATTTCTGATGGCACCATCATGAAATATCGATGATGGAAGTGTTAGAGCGCACTCACCGTCTATGACATGGGGTGAGCGAGTACATCGATAGGAGGGTCGCAGTCTATTGGTGAAATGGCCTACACTAGAGGGGGAGTAAATAGTGTGTTTACTAATCTTTTCGCCTAATTCCTGTTTCAAACGATTCTTAATTACTTAGGTTAATTATTAATTCAAGACTATATGAATGTGGAAGCGAGTAAATAGTAATTAAGCAAGCGCAAGTAATACCGATACAAACACGAGTATCTATCTAGTTTATGATCCTAAATGAGTTTATCAAGTTAGGAGAGATTAGTGATTTAGCAACAAGGTAATCAAAGAAAGAACAAGCTAATCACACTCAACCAAAGGCAATGCTAACAAGATAGATTTATAGTGGTTCGGCCCTAATGCCTACTCCACTACCTAAGCACCCCGCTTAGGATTTCCAAACTAGCTTTACTAGATTAATTTGTTTCCATACAATGAAGGCGTTTTCACTGGAGAGTCTCCGCTCTCAACCCAAAGGCACTTCCACATCCAGAAGTATCCTGCCTTCCTACTGAGATCACTCTCCCACCTCAACCCTAAGGACAACATAACTAATCCTAGTAAACTATGTTTACACCGGTGTATTTAAACCTCAAACACCAAGGCTACCATCCAATTTCAAGACCTACACTCTAGGTCTTACACTAACTCAAATACAATGAAATAAACCACAAAAATATAAGTAAATGGAGCAAATAAATAGTACAACAAATACTTAGCTCCAAACACAAGTCCTAGTTCCTCTTAATGACTCAATGACGAATCAATCAAAGCTTGAAGGCAAGAACAACGAGTTGAGAGATCAAACTAGGGTTTCTTCAAGTAATGACTCAATGAAAGCTTGGGAATGATCAAAGATGGCTCAATGGAGTTTAGGAGTTATCAAAGATGTCAAAAGAAGGCTAGGACATCAATATTTATAGAGCCATGAAGTGAAACATCACTCAACGGCTCGAAATAGAGTCATTTTTGTCGTCCAGTCGTTGGTCCGGTCGAAGGCCGATTGACCGACGAGCGACCGGCCCAATGACCGGAGCCCTTTGTGCTTTTTGGGCTCATTTCGGTCGACCAGTCTATCGACCGGCCGTAGAATACTAGTACTCTACATATTGTACATGTACTCTGCATTGAGTTTCAGCCGATTTCTTTCTTCGGTTCAAGTTTCGGATTATGGGTTAGGTTTTTTTGGGTTCTTTGCATCATAAAAGAGGATTTTACAATTTATCTAAATATCCTAAACCTAGACTCTATCTTCCCGACGAATCCGAGCGTGTCGACCAACGTCCTTTCGATTTCTCTTATATATTTCCAATCGTGGACGTCGTGCGCTAACCGATATGGAACCTAAAAATAATTCTCCATGAAATCATTAGTTTCATGTTTGTTATCATCAAAACTGAGATTAAGACCAAGGTTGAAAGCCTTAGGTCAAAACCGTCATTGTGGTAAGTATATATATGTACTTTAATAATTATGAAACAAAAAATAAACTCGTGTAGGAGACATACACGAGGACTGTGCTTGAGCGCGGAGGAATGTCGCAGGCTGACTTTGACCATATAGCATGGGTCGATGCTGCAAGTGGCTGGGAGCACGACCGTATTTATAGATTTGCTGACAGTGGCTATGCACGAGTTGTGTTAGAGCCACTTGGGGCAACGACCCCTCCCGTTATGGGTGAGCGGCCCTCCACATCTCGAACGCAGGACCAGAGCCAGATAGCGATCTTGGAGTCCAAGCTTACACAACAGAGACAGTCAATGGAGGAGCAGAGATAGGCGATGGAGGAGCAAAGACGGACGAATGACGAGTTGAGACAGATGACGGATGCGCAGAGATAGATGATGGAGAACATGCAAGCCCTCCTAACTCAGATTGCATCTCACTCCGGCATTCATATACCTCAGATACCCGAGCCGTCCTCCTCGACCCAGTCGCTCAAGACTTTGTCATCTCATCCTCTACCGCCTCCATCGCAGTCGTGAGATTTTTGTTTTAGTGTATTTTGAATACATTTTGATACTTGTTACATCTTGCCTCCGTTTGAGGCTTACATTTTGATATTTGTATATATAACCTCCGTTTGAGATTTAGATTGAAGCTTAAGTTATGTGGTTGCTTGTATTTGTATGTGTATATTATGTTTGTGGTTGTAAATTGGTTGTTTGTGTATATTGTGTCGTAATAAAATTGGTGTATACAAGAATTTCCAAAATTTTAATTTTTTTCAATAACAAAATATAACGACAACGATGGCTTACCAACGGTTAACCATCACTAGGTCATCGCTGAAAGTGTATCGTAACTGGCTGATGGTCTGGGCAGTAGCGATTATAACGGTTGCTAAGGATATCAGCGTCGGCTTCGGGTCATTGATGAAAATTAAATATCAGCGAAAGCCACATGGACCGATGTTGATGAATTAATATCAGCAACAGCTCTAGCATATGTCACTAATATATTACTTGTGACGGCCGACGCACGCCGTCACAAGTTATCAAAGATGCGCACATAAGCGACGACCATTTGCAATGTCGTGCGTCGTCCATGATAGTCTTCATCGACGGCTCCACAACGGTATATTAGTCGTCGGTGAAGCTTATATTTCTAGTAGTGATAGTGTGTATGCTTATAAAAAAAACTAAATGTCCAATTATCGAATTTTAAGTGCAAATGACGATTTCAATTTCTTAAGCAAAAGTAAATATGACAAGTAATCACATAAAATGCAAACACACAAATTTATCGTGGTTCAACTTCTAAGTGCATGTTTGCTTCATAGGATAAGGGATGATAGGATAAGGGATGGATTAATATCCATTGTTTGTTTAGTGCATGGATTAGAAGAAAAATGGAAATAAATGAATATAAAATTGGTATTATATCCGATGTACATCGGATTTAAACAAATTATATCCAATCTCCTCTCCAATCCAATCCTATCCTATCTAATGAAGCAAACATACCATAAGAGAATGACTCAATCAAAGGATCAAAATATGGCTCAATGCAAGCATTATGGTTAGAGGAAGGCTGGGAACCATTATTTATAGGAAAACAAGTGGACATGGCTCGGATAAGGCAAGTTACAATGGTTGGAAAACTAGTTGTTAGGCCGCTAGTCAATCGTCGATGAAACATCGACCAAAACTGCACCGACTGAAATTATACTGTGAGCAATTTCAACGCGGTTCATTTTAAGTCTGATTTTGATGCATCAAGTTTGAATTTTGACTTCAACATCATGCATCCCTAATAAATTACAATCATTCTAAACCTATAAACCTATGTCTTCAAAAAAAATTGACGACCCTAGCAATGAGTAGAGGTGGCAATGGGTTGTGCCTGGCACAGCCCGACATTTCAAAGGGTAGGCCCAGCCCGAGCTTGAGCCCGCCCCTTCGGACTCGAGCCGGCCCAAAAGTTTAAAAAGAATACCTAGAAATTAAATGGCCGATGGTGAGTTTTGATCCACCAACCCTAGGTTTTTTTTTAGATAACTTAACCATTGTGCTAAGCTTTATTGTCTATTTCCTTTATACATTTTTGCTAAGTAAAGTAAGTACAGATTAATATAAAAAAAAAATTAAAAAAATCAAATTATAATTATATTTTTATAAATAAAATTTTTATTTATCTTGAATACAAAATATTCATAAATTGATAAAAACAATTTTTTTAAATATTATAATAGACCGCACCTTAAAAGGTTGCCTACGTACCTTCTATAGTTAAACTTGTACTCCACGATGATTAAACTATAGAAGGCTCAGGTCTACGTAGTTCTTTTTACATTTTTAATCACCCATAGTTCGTAGATTTAACTTGTACTTGGACCAACAGCACCAGCTTCGCTTGTTTGAGCTTCCTCCTCTCCCGATGATGAAGTATCGTGTCCTCCTTTATCTCATAATCTATCTTTAGCATTCAACCAGTCTTTAAAACAAATGCACATTTCAACCATTTTTACACTCATTCGGCTCCTTCTTTCATCGAGAATTCTATTTTCTACACTAAAATAAGATCGAATGTTACTGTAGACACAGGAACAATTAGTATATCACGTGCCATGATGGAAATAATAGGATACACATTTTCTTATTTTTTCCACCATGCTAAAATATCATTATCATCTATTTCTTCGGAATGAGTATAATCTAGAAAAAAAAGTCAATTCATTAAAATTAGTAGCCATCTCTTAATCTAAAAGAGAAAGATGTTGGCTTATTTATAATTGTATCACCATATTTTGATGCGTAAAATACAAGCATAGAATTTAATATATTCTAAATTCTAAATTCTAAAAAAAATTCTTCAATATTATTTAATTCCATATTGTTATAATATTCATCCAACAAAATATTTAAATCATCAATTTTCATTCTAGGGTCTAAACATATTGCTAAACAAAATAAACTAGGTATATCTGACCAATACCTTTTAATTTTAGTTTCCATTAAAGAAATAATTTGTGCAAATAAGGGATGATGTCTATATGAAGAAAATACTTCACTAATATGAACTGTATATGAAAGAGTTAAATTACATGTAGGATAATAAACACCAAAAAGTTGTTCGGTAGATTTATTAAGAAATTTTAAAATTTGAGTAATATGCCTAGCAACTAACCAATCATTGTCATTAATTGTATCACCAAGCATATTTTCATTGTAAAACATTATAAGGATCTCTTGGTATTTTGTAGTAGGCTTAAGCATATGATATGTTGAATTTCATCTAGTAATAGCATCACCATTAAATTTTTTAAATGATTTATTAAAAGATTGACATAATTTTTTAAATTCTTATATTCTTGCTTTTGAAAATGCATATATCTAATAACATCTCTTATTTTTTCTACATGTATATTTACTAATTTTAAATCATCTTGCACACATAAATTAAGAACATGATAAACACAACGAACATAAAATAATTCACCTTCTAATACTGGCTTAAATAATTGTATAAGGAGAGGAATAACAGCATCATTATTACTAGCATTATCAAAACTAATCAAAAAAAAAATATCATTTATATTAATTATAGAAAGATGTTAGAAATCTAATAGCAAAAAAAATAGCAACATAAGTGTGTGGATATTCAAAAAATTTAAAGCTAATTATTCTTTTTTGCAAAATAAAATTTTTATCAATCCAATGTGCAGTAACACAAATGTAAGAATTAATGGTACGTTGACTAGACCAAACATCGGATGTTAAAGAAATTTTTGATTTATTATTTTGAAAACTACTTATTATATTTTCTCTATATATAAAAAATAATTTTAAAGCATCACTTTTCATTGTATTTCGAGTAATTTTTTAATATTTTGGTTGTAAAGTATTTTGAATCCAAGTAGAAAATCTTGATTGATCAACAAAACTAAAAGGAGATTCACTTTGAACCAGTGTTGTCAAACTCGCGAGTTAACTCGTAAAATCGTTCGAGTTTACGATCTCAGGTCTCAAAATCGAGATGACTCGATCATCCATAAACTCATTTTTGGGTGGACTCGAGTGGACTCGGGTGAACTCGGTCAAACTCGGTCAAAATCGCGAGTTTAAGACCGAGTTCACGAGTTCACTTAATAGCCCAAATGTGGCTCTGCTTCACCCGAATCCAGCCCCAATTTGAAGAGTCAAAATTTAATTTGAGGAGTCAACGCTCCTTATTCGCTCATGGCTCACCGCTCAGTCGCTCACACATCCGTGCCCTAGGCGAGTGGCGACTTCAGACGGCTACCCGACGGTCCCGACTTCTTCTCCACCGGCGACTTCAGACGGCTACACCACCTGCACTTGCACTCACCACCTGCACTCACCGGCGACTACCAGAATACCCATCTTCTCCACCTTGATGCCCAGGCGAGTGGCAAGTCTAGGAGACTAGGACTACCCGGCTTCTTCTCCACCTGTACTCATCGGCGCGCCTTTGCAATCTACACTTCTCCACCTGCACTCCAACGAGTCAGCGACTACCCGACTTCTTCTCTGTAAGCCTTCTTCAATTCTTCTCCTCTTGCACTAAGCCTTCAACCTTCTTCTCCTCATACTGTAACGCTGTAAGCCTCCATCTGCCGGCCGCCGAGTCTCCAATGATCCAATCTATAACATTTCTCCAATCTGTCGGCCGCCGAGTCTCCAATCTGTAACACTTCTCCACTGTAACATTTCTCAATTTTCTCCAATCCGCCGAGTCTCTGTAAGCCGGCATGATGCAATTTCAATTATAATTCATAGTTGAACTCAATTACAAATTTACAATCTATGTCATATTGTCATCTATATAAGCTATTCAATTTCAATTTGTTGTTCATTTGTTCAGAATACTAAACAGTAAACAATGTTGAAATGAATCAATGATGGCTGAATTCAATGTTGAAATTAGTCAATTACTATCTATGTAATTTGCTGTTCAGTACTTCAATTACTTCAGTATACTAAATTACTAATCAAATTTGTTGTTCAATTTCAATTTAGTAAACATGGAGTTTGACTTTGCCAATTTAGTATACTAGTCATCTGTCATCATCTATATTACTATATAAGTTGTTCAAGTGTTCAATATACTAGTCATCTGTCATCATCTATATTTGCCATGTTATCTCTATTCTCTATAGTTTGTCATCTCTATAAGTTGTTTAAGTTTTCATTTAGCTGTGCTACAAATAATATGCTTTTTCAGGATGTCCGAAACTGTTGGATCATGAACAGGGTCAACAGGCACCACCAGAGGTGCTACCTCTAGAACTAGAAGAAAAAATGCTACTGGAAATAGAACTGATATTGGGTGGAAACATGAGACTGATGTTCAGGGCAAGGGAAGGAAAGTTAAATGCAAATATTGCTCAAAAACTATTAGTGGGGGAATTTTTAGATTCAAGCATCATCTTGCTGGTACTAGAGAAGATTTTGAATCTTGTGCTACTGTGCCTCAAGAAGTTAAAGAGTTGATGTTGAAGATTGTTGCGGAGGCTAAAGAAGCATCATTAGAGAAAAGAAAATTTGATGAGGATTGTAGTGAGGAAACAGAAAAGGATAATTCTTCTCAAAGTAAAGGGAAAGGTATTCTTAACTTTGTTACAAAAGGAAAAAGTGATGGGACTCAAGTAACAATAAACCAAATGATGAAGAAGGACCTTAAGGAATAAGTTGATTACCAATGCAGTCTATTCTTCTATACAAGTGCCTTGCCCTTTAATGTTGTTAAGAATCCTGAGTGTGAAAAGTTTTGTGAGATGATTGGGAGATATGGAATTGGTTATAAACCTCCTTATCATGATATGAGAGAAAAGCTTCTGAAGAAAACAGTGGCAAACATTGATGTGACGCTTGAAGAGTTTAGGGAGGAGTGGAAGAGAACTGGTTGTTCAATCATGTCTGATGGATGGATAGATAGGAAAAGGCGTTCCATTTGTAACTTTTTGGTGAACAGCCCTAAAGGAACTATTTTTCTTTATTCATTGGACACTTCTAACATATCTAAGACAACTGATAAGGTTTTGAAGATGTTGGATGATGCTATAAAATTTCTAGGGGAGGAAAATGTAGTCCAAGTGGTTACGGATAATGTAGCAAACTATAAAGCAGCTGGAGAAATGTTAATCCAACAAAGAAATACATTGTATTGGACTCCATGTGCTGCTCACTGTATTGATTTGATATTGGAGGATTCGGAAAAAAAGCTAAAGGTGCATCAAACAACCATAAAGAAGGGAACAAAAATTACCACCTACATCTACTCTAGAACCATGCTAATTAGCATCATGAAGAATTTACGAAGGGGAAGGACTTGATTAGGCCAAGTGTGACTAGATTTGCCACTGCTTATTTGACTCTAAATTGCCTCAATGATAACAAAGCAGCTTTGATGAGCATGTTCAGCTCAAAGGATTGGAAATCAAGTAAGTTTGCATCTACACTTGAGGGGAAAAAATCCAAAACATGACTATGGATAGTTGACTTTGGAAGAACATAATCATTTGTCTCAAGGCTGCTGCCCCTCTCATTACAGTTCTTTGCTTGGTTGATTCAGATGAAAAACCAGCCATGGGTTTCATATATGAAGGGATGAGTTCTGCCAAAGAAAAGATAAAAAGTAACTTCGGTAACGTTAAGAAAAGGTATACTTCAATAGTTTAATTCTACTTAAAATTTAATTATTTTGTATTGTCTTATACTCTTATTAATTTGTACTTGCTAACTTGCTGACTTGGTTGTTTACAGCTATGAACCTATATTGAAAATCATTGATGAGAGGTGGGAAGGCCAACTTCATAGGCCTTGATCCCCATTTCCATTATGACCCAAATTTTAAAGGTGATGATGCTGATATTAAACAAGGGTTGTATAATTGTATGGGAAGATTGGTTCTTGATCAGACTGAGAGGAACAAGATTAGTGTGCAGCTACCTAATTTTCATTATGCTAGAGGCCTCTTTGGTATGGACACTGCAAAAAGTAATAGGAAAACTATGCTCCCTGCTGAGTGGTGGGACTTTTATGGAGATGGGTGTCCCGAATTAAAGAAGTTTGTTATTCGTGTTCTTAGCTTGACATGCAGTTCTTCTGGATGCGAGCGCAATTGGAGTGCATTTGAAATGGTAAGTGAAGTTAATTTATTATCCTCATTTAGTCATTTCTAATTTTCTATTTCTTTAATTTTCTTTGTTTGGATTTGGCATTATGTATATAGTATACTAATAAAATTTTGGACATTCTATTTTGATTTCAGGTTCTTACAAAGAAAAGAAATCGCTTGCACCAGAGAAAGATGAATGGCTTGATCTATGTGATGTACAACTTGAAGTTAAAAAGTAAACAAATAAATAGAAATCCTATTCTTCCTTTTGATGATATTCATTCTGACGATGAATGAATCACTGAACAAGGAAATGAGGATGTTTATGAAGCAAATGATGAGAGTGATCAACAACCACATGTGAATGATCTTGCTACTAGGCCTGGTAATGAGACTAATGTGGATGGAGTAGATGGTGGTGAATATAATGTGATTCATGATGCTATTCTTGAACATGTTGAGAATGTGATCCCTGATGCTATTGCTGAAGATGTTGAAAATGTGATCCCTGATGTAATTGTTGATGAAGATGAAGCTTCATGTGATGAAGAGGAAGAACATGATGATGAAGAAGATAATGATGGAGATGACATTGAAGATGTTGGGGGATTTGAGTTTTGAGACTTTTGACTTCAAGTTTTAAGTTTTAATGTCTTATGATAATTATGTATAGATTGAACTTATTATGTTTTGACTTTTGATGATAATTATGTATGGACTGAACTTATTATGTGTTGATGATAATTATGTATGGATTGAACTTATTATGTATTTATGTTTTGACTTTTTATGATAATTATGTATGGATTGAACTTATTATGTGTTGATGATTATGATAATTATGTATGGATTGAACTTATTTAGGATTGTTGTGTGTTTTACTATGGATTGAACTTATTGAAGTGTTGAACTGCTTAACTATGAATTTTAGGTTTTATTTTATAGCATAATATTTTTTTATTTTTTTAATATCAGGTAAACTCTTACGAGTTTACGAGTCGAGTTTACGGAGGCTCCACGAGTTTACTTAAACTTTCGAGTTTAACAACCTTGCTTTGAACAATTAAATTTGCAAGTTCTCGACGTTGAAAATCATGATCATACAAAAAAGTTGTTAAACTAGAAGAAGTTAAATTAAGAATTTATTGAGCTTGTGTAACCTTAGTGCCACGACCCCTTGCATGACATAAAAGATTATCGGTTCCTCTTGTTGTTGAAGTCGAAAGAATTTTTTTATATTTTTTGCACCGGGTTGTTGTTATGGTGCCATCAGCTTCAATAATTTTCTCAAAATATTCACATACTGCCCTTCTTTTTTTTACCTGATGGACATAAATTAATAGATGGACTTGTCTCTATGACTTCGTTTTGTTGAGTGATAGGAGTACTAAGAGATAGATCTCTTAATGTATTTGATCCAACTTAAGGAGAATAACCTGAAACATCTCTATCTGTCATTAGTAAAAACTAAATATAAAAAAGTATAAATATTATACTAATCAATGAAAAAAAATTAAGAGATTAAGAAAAATTGACAGCAGCCTTGAATCCTTAATGAACTTAAAGAAATTTGTAGATTAGATTAGATTGTTGAGTGAAAGAGTTCTTAGATGAGAATGGTGAATTGGTGATAGAAAAAATAAAGAGATGAGAGGATATTTATAGATGATATATAAGTTGTTAAATAATAAATATATAATTTTTCTTTTGCAAAATAACTAGGTCTGGCTTGGCCCGACGTAGGTCGGCGCGCCGACTTGGGTCTGGCCAAGTTTGACGCTCATCAGACCCGACCGTGCTCGAGCCAACACGATGTGCGTGACGTGCTCAGGCCGCATGCCGTGCTCGGGCCAACACGGTGCGCGTGTCATGCTCGGCCCGCGAGCCATGCCTAGCACGGCCCACGTGCCCAAGGGGTGAGCCCAGCCCGCCCCTTGGGCACAGTCGGGTCGTGCCCGTCCTGGCCAGGCCCGAAATTCTTCGGGCCGGATCAGGCACGGCCCATAATCAAACCAGGTCAGGCACGACCCAGAATCAGACCGGGCTCGTGCCGCCCCTGGGCGGGCCCGACCCATTGCCACCTCTAGGAACGAGCAACACCACTTGAATCTTTCCAAGTTATCGTTGATCTTTCTGATCGCACACATCACATCAAGGGCGAAGCTACATGGATGGGAGGAGGCAATTTGCCTTATCTTAATAGGGGAAAAGTCAACTTTGCCCGCTATATATGATATTTGTCCCTCTACTTTTGATTCCTGACTCCGCCAGTGCATCACATATTTATCATTTAAAATTTTGAAATTATTTCTCAATGAAACATGATACATTAGTTACTAATCTATCATCGTTAAAATCAAATTTGAGGTCAAGATTGAAAACTTTTTGCCAACATGTACTACAACATGAGTCGTGTCGTACTTTGCTAAGTGAATAGGGTTGTCTATTGTTCGGTTCACCGAACCGGACCGAAAAACCGAACCGAATTTTTTGGTTCGGTTCGGTTTCAACCGTTGTAGGTTTGGTTCTTTGACCCGAATCAAACCGAAATTTGGATTTCGGTTCGGGTTCGGTTCCCGGAATTCGGAAATCGACCCGAACCGAAAACCGAATTAATTAAAAAAATAATATTTTTTTTAAATTTTTAACCCAGGTAAGTAAATAGGTATTAAGCAATTATTTTTAATTTTTAATTTTTAATCGAATTAATTAAAAGTTTGATTTTCGGATTGAAAACCAAACCGAACCGAATAATTTCTATTCGGGTTAAATCGGATTAGGAGTTGTTCGATTCGGGTTCGGGTTGAAGTTTGGGCAAAGAAAAAATTTTGATTTGGCCAAATTCGGTTCAGTTCGGTTCAAACCGAACGGACAGCCCTATGAGTGAGCAGCTGAGAAATTACTGCTTGTTTAAGTATGAACAAAATAAAAAGGAATAGTCGCCTCATGTATAACAATTTGGCAATAACATATTGTATTCTGGTCCATTGTTAATTAGATTATTTGTACATCTGCTTCATGGAATCGAATTAAATTGTGATGGAACAAGTATACGTTAATTGTATATAAAAGAACACCTTACTTCACCCAACATGTTCAATGAATCCAGCTGCTAGCAGCAGCAAGAAATTTTACACGTTGCAGCAAATCGCCGATCAATCAATCGATAAATACAACAATATTATAGCTTAAGGTGTTTTTAAGCATTCTCGTAAGGGAATGTAGAACATCAAGTATGCCCATAGTAGTTTACTCTCAACAAAACAAGACAATGCGTTCAAAGAAATGGAGAACATCATAATTTGGGAAAGGCAACTTATTCATAGCTATTAGATTGGAAGGAACACTTATTTTACGATCAGTACAAGTATTTTTCTCCTCCTGGTTTAGATACACGAGAAAAATGATAGAAATCTGAACTGCCATCATCTGAAAAATAATATTGAACAGTCAAACATAAGAGGTAACAAGTCATTATTTAATTCATCAGTCCAACATGTTCTTCACCCAGATAAATCCAGCAGACGAGGTCATTGTTATCATGCATGATATAAGCAACATCCTTCTTGAATATATAACTCACATTTGTCAGATTAAACGAATCAATAGTGTATGTAGAGTAATCAGACCATAACATCTATATGTGCATCTCTTCTTTGTTAATTCCATGGTACAAACACTACTGATAAATCTTAAAATACATCTCAGTTGTCCATGGCACAAACTTTTGTCATTGTTGCTCACCATATACCACTACTTCCATGCATGATACAGACCAAATGCTAATACTTATGACTTTATCTAGATGCTTACAATTAGTGGAGGATGATTTACAGTGGTGGCCATTAATAAACTGGAGGTGGTACTAAGATGCTAAGTCTCAGACTAGGAATTTTTACTTAGTTCAACCTCATCAAACAGTGGGGAAAAGTGTGTCATCTTCCCACAACTCTTCGATCTCAACCATGAAGTCATCGTCTACGGCCTCTGAGTCGTTCATAATGCTTTCTTCCATTGCCTGTAAAAATCAAATATCTTTATTGTACAAATATATGGAAAGGCAGAAGATATAAAGCCCAGTGCACCAAAAGCTTACCAAGCAAAGTTTGAATTACCAGATGAAATATGTTATGTTGTACAAAATAAATATCTGTGTAATGATGTGTCACACATAATTTATAATAACTCCTAGCTATGCTAGTTTTGGCCAGAAAGAAACTAGCGGTTAGCGACAATACAAAGTCCACTCCAAGCCTCAAACCAAATCTGCTGACCTAAGCCTGGTCTGGACAAGGCAAGTCAAAGCTCAAGATCAGTCCTTCAGCATTTTCTAGAATATTAAATCTAAGACCTGTCCCAATCTTGGCTAGTCTAATTCCATGCCGTGCAATTGCAGCTAAGGCTTATAATGGTAATTTACAACAGGATGAACCACCAGATCATTTCAGCTGCATCCCAAATCCACAAAATTGACTAAACATTGAAGCACTCAGATCATTGCTATAACACATGAAGTACTTGGGAGAGCTAACAGAGGAGCATGCCAGTTGGAAAGCTTAGTAATCTGCAGACTTTAAATTGCATTTATCCATATGCTTATGAGTACAGAAAAATACAGGTTGATGGTTTTTGCATCAGGATGGGGGATGATGCATATATGGTAATGGCTTAAACCATTTCTACTTCTAAATCATTAAAGCAAAAGAAAATGCAAAATAAAGAGATCTGAGACTTGAAAACCATTTTAACAATGTCAACTCCAAAATGAAGGTTTGACTAAGAATACGACAAGAGAATCAGGGAAAATAGAAAATATATAAAACAAATGGAGGAACTAATGCAAGACAGCATCTACATGGCAAAAAAAAAAATCAACATACTTAAGGGTCATAATAAGCCTATACTGAAAGATGGGCCACCAGGGCTTTGTTTTAATTTGAAAACTAATAGCTCCTGCTAGGTTGGATATTTTGTAGTAGTTGCCATGTTATAGAATAATTAAGAATTAAACTGGTCCGAGCATTTAAAGAAAGAGGTACCTTTGAATCATGGAATTCTGTAACAGCAGTTATAAGTCTTCGGTACTGATCTCTAGCTTCTGGATATTGAACCATAGACTTCACCCTGGCAAGTGCCTTCTCCATCCTAACCTCAGTCTGTCTTCTGCCTTCTTTTAGGATATCATAATCATCCTCCTTAGCAGGTAGGTATTGCATGGCAGCGGCCTCAGAAGGGCCTTCAGACCGAATGCCTCGTAACCCCCTTCCTTTACGTCTCCAGCGCAGTATAACTTTCTCCAGAATTCCTACTGTCCACACAATGTTTTTATAGCGTTTCCTCACTTGATGACCACGAACATGAGCCTAGTCAGAAATATACAAAACTCAGTAACTAATAGTTTACAGTATTTGACCTCAACCTTTTTACATATTCTTCAAATTAGCACACTCACAGAGAGTAACACCAAGAGTCTTTTTCGAGTTAATTGACATTATTATAGAACAAAATGGAGACCACAAACAGAAAATTCAAAGCTCAAGTGAGACAATTACTTTAAACATGATTATTTGAGAAAAACATGTTTATCAAATAAGTTTACTTAAGATATTATACATCATTTGAAAAAGTTCTCATCCAAAGATTCTCCACTAAATACTATAGATAAATCAAACTGTAGCCATTTTGTCATGCCTTCTTTTAAGTTACCTGCTTGAAGTCCATCTATTAATTGGATATCTTGCACCACGACAATTACTATCTTATGGCATGAAGTTATTCTGAGATAAGCACTATAATTTATGCAGTGAATTCTTGGCGATGGCAAATAAAAAGAAATTAAAGACCCTAAGAATGACTACAAGAGTACAAGTGCACCTTGAAAGTTAATACCTTATAGAATACTGATGTACCAAAAACAAGATAGAACACATAGGAAACCAAGAAATTTATGATAAAATAGCGAAACCCAACATGCACAGATGTACAGAACAAACCTGGATCTTGACTATTCGTTGTCTAATAAATAAGAACTCCTTTCTCCCTTTCCATCCTCTGAACTTGTTTTGTATACGAATGGCAGCAGCATGCTGAGGCATATCATATTGTCCTGGTTTTTGTGACTTGATAGATATAAGTGAAAGTGCCCGCTCATCTGACATCCCAGACTTGTCATTTTCACACTCAATAAGTTTCTTTCTGTGGAATGAATGCACTCTAAAAGCTTGATAGATACGAGCTGCTGCTTGAGAAGCATTACGAACAGCACTCAACGAGTCTTTCAGTGAAAGTCCAGCCTGCATGTCACCATCAGCAACCTCAAAGGCACCAGATTCTGAAATATCAACACCAGGCAAGGTAGCCAACTCTGGCATATCACTGCCCTTTGGCTCTATAGTGAGGGCAGAAAGATGGCTAGTCAGAGATGACTCTGCAAGAAAACCAGCAATGCCTTTGTGACCATTTGCAGATGCTAAGTCTGCAGGTGTTCTTCCGGAAGGAAATTCGGGGGTTGGATCTGTTAATAAACCAGGTGCTGCACCCATTGCAATGAGAGTACCAACTGTTCGCTCCCTGAAAATTAAAAACAGGTTAAGAAAACCAACCTTAACTGTTGCCAACACTAAACATACCAGTAAGAAATCAAGAAAATATGGCACTTACCTTCCACAAAATGCAGCCCAGTGAAGGGCAGTCCAGCCATGTGCATCTCTGAAGTTAATGTTGACACCTGCAGCCACTGTTGGTTCTAAAGCCCAATCATAACCAAGAGCAGCTGATAAATGTAGTACACCCTGCCCTTCCTCATCCCAGATGTTGGGGCCTTTACCATCTTCAGCAATTTTGAGTTCTTTGTGTTTAAGCCAAGTATAAAGCTTCTCTTGTAACAAGGTTTCATGCAATTGATCCTTTGCACTGTCAGCAGAAAATCTTGTTTCTTCATTAGCATTAAGCAAAGTCCACCACTCATCAGAAGCTTCTGTACTAATTTTATTTTTAAAATCAGCATTCTTCCCAAGGATGTTCTTATCTAATGTTTGGTAGTCAGGTGGCCCTAGAGATAATAACTTATCAAGACGCATATGTAGAAGCCCTTCATTTATGTTATAAATGCAAGAATCTATGTTCTCTATATGATAAGCATCACTTCCACGGAATTCAAACTCCCTCACTTCACTACAAGCCAATCTATCGGAACAGGTCACATAAAAAGGAACCCTTCCAGATTTATGTGGTGGGGCATGGCAACAAAGAATTCCATCTCCTATAACCTTTGCTGGAACTTCAACTTCCCCAAACATACATGACCACTTACATTTGTCCAAATCTTTATTCTTCAAGAATTTCCCATTAATTATGACCTGTAAAATGCATCAGAAAAAAAATGATCAGGACATGAAAGGTTATGAATCATCATAACCACTACTTGACATGTAGGAAGTCTTAGAGACTGAATGCTTAATTCGATTGTTGAAGGAAACACTAAACAAAAACATCAATTGTATCCCAGATACCTTAGTCTCCAAGCCAGCATACACCCAGTTTGGTGAGAAATCAATTATACTGAAAAGTTGGTCTTGTGAAAGCGAAAGATTAATATATGCATCTAAGGGCTCAGGGTCTGAAATGCCAGAATCTTCAACAACATGATCACTTCCTACAGCACTCCAGGATAGTCCAGAACTGGATTTTAAATGTGAGTCCTCAACTTCTCCCAGTTCTTTGCACATCCACCTGGAGAAGCTATCGTACTTCTTTAGGCCTTCACCTTGTAAACTGGAGAAGTCTAACGTTGGTTGTTTCACAAGTGAAGGGTGGCCAAAACTTTCATTCACAGATGTCTCATGTCCCATGCCAATGTTTGGTGTAACAACTGAAACAGTGTCAGCATCAGAAACCTGCAACAAAAAAACACCAAATGAGTAAGCCATAGAAATAACACATATTGCCTGCATGAAGGATGAAGTTACCGAAGCCCAGATGAAGGCAGCTATCATTCAATAACTAGTCTATGAAGCAAAAACCCTATCGGCGGCATGTATTTGAATATTACATTATTCAGATCAAATGATCACAAGCTCAACTCATCTGTCATTAGTACTGACCTTAGCTAATTTTTACTATGGGTACTTCTGGCTTATCAAAAGATTCTGAAACATAATTTATGACATCTTTTATTGTTTATGTACTACGAGGAACAAAATACATTGTCTGATGCACATAACCTTATCTGAGATGCTCCAACACAATCAGCTGAGAAAATTAAACCCCAACACTATATACTTTAGCTAAGATGCTAGAGCAGAAGAAAACTTGTAGTCTACATTTAACCAATTTGGGCAAACAAAACAACTAATGCAACATACTATCATATTCTTCAAAATTCTGCAATGGCTGAATATTTAAAAATGGACAGGCTAAATCCATGTGGAAGTGGAACATGGAAATGAAAAGTTAGTTTAGATATTTTCCTCTTTGTTATGCAAGGGTAAGACTATGTAAATTGACCCCTCAGCACAGCCCAAATTGGCGAAATCCATGTTGGCAAGAACCTCTTGTACTGGGGTCAACCTAAATAGTTCAGACATTTGTATTTTTAGGTCAACAATAGGATGCAACATTGCACAAGGTGTTCTCAAAAGTTATAACTCTTATTTATTAATCAAAGAAACATTCTTATGCAATAAGTAGATCTGCTGCCACAGTTAATTTTGTGTATTGGTACAGACCTGTGCAATGTCAATTAGCAAAGGAAGTAAATTTTAAATAGAGATAACAAGAATACCTTGCACAAAGACTTCTCCAACACACTAGATGCATCTTGCATCATGCTGAGATTCTCTGCATATAGACCCCCAGTTAGTGAAGGTCCAATTCTATTATTGTTTTCGTCCATGTTGAATTCTGCAAAACCAACAGAGGATTGCAAAGATGGCATTTGAAATGTTGTTGTGCGATGTTCCAGGACTTCATCCCATGTGGTTAAATCAAATTGTGCTTTAGACCCAACAAATGTGGATCCAAAACCTGCTTCATCAAACACTTTGTTTATATCCTCTTGCGGGACAGAATAAAGATCTGAGCAATCTGACTTAGGTGCTGCACCATGTATTGCCTGAAACCCATCTGGAAGGTTTTGAATAGAATATTTCTGTTCTAGTCAGTAGCCTTCTATTAACAAATCTAATTAAACTGAAATGCCAAACAAGAGTTGCACTCACATTGGCTGTCAATGGAAGGATCAGGAACACGAGGATCAAAGAATTGAACACTCGTCATTTGTCCGTCATCATACTGCTGCATCTTAATGTAAGGGTTGTATCTGGAACTTGTTGGATAATTATCTGCTGCATCGAATTTCGCTTTAGATACACTGAAAGAAAAAGTGCATGATTGAAATATGAATCAGTGGATCTATACTAAGCGTAAGATGATGCGTAACAGTTCGTGCTGTTGTGGGATCCATACCTGATTCTGCATCTTCATATTCTGAATTTTGTACACTGTTTGGGCTTCCAACATCTGTTACTTGTGAAGGCAGCTGACTGTGGTTTGTGATGGAACTAGAATAGCCAGGACTATCAATATGGTCAACTCGAGGAACTTCTTCAACATCTCTGTTTCGGCTGGAACTTGGTTTATGACCCTGGGACAAATTTAGAGAGAGAAAGTGAGGCAATACCTCAGAACTGTGCATTAGTAGTTTAAGCTTCACTGCAACAACCACCGTAAATAAAATATAGCAATTGTATGGTCCTACTCTTAGTAACAAAAAAATGATGCCTACGAGATATGAGAAGTTTTAAACTAGTTCCAAATCATCAGAAATAACTCCACTAGAAAATATAACAGCATAACTCACTTTCAAGTATCAACCAGCAAAGAGAAGAATAGTTTGGCCAAATCTGACCTCTGAAATCTTGTTAACAAGATATTACTAATATTGAAAATAAAAAAATTAAATTAGTTGTGAACAATAAGGATATTTCCACTTCAATAGGATATACAACTGAATAAGCTAAGGAAATATAGATTTACGTAAATAATTTAATTATTTGTAGATTCCCTGACAACCTCGAAGTTTGAATTAGGGAGAAACCAGTGAGATTTCAAAGGCATCGAACAAGAGACAATAAATTAAAGACACATATGAGGCATGACTTAATTTGATCAAGTATAAGAAATCCATTATTACATCAACCCTCCCCAGAGCCCACGAAAGTGGGATTGCTTCGTGCACTAGGTCACCCTTTCTATAAGAAATCCATTATTCTTCCTACTCTAAGAAAGTCACTCAAAATCTCAAGTACCAACCTTGACTTCAAGATAGTGAACCAGAACAATGTGCATTAAGTCCCTGCATAAAAAAAAATAGTGATGTCAAAGAATCATATTGTGCCATAGAATTCAAAAATAAGATAAGTAAAAAATATATTCAGCGAATGAGAGCATAAGTTCTTACATGTGTGCTACTGCTAAGATATACAAATTTAAGACATGAACTGAAGGAAAAAGTCATAAATAGGAAAAGTATAGATAGAGTAGATCAATTATTTGATCCTGTATTCCTAGATCAGAAAAGTTTTCTCTTTTCTTCTGAAAAAGAAATGCAGGGGTCACTTTGGTAGTTAGGATTGCGGTACTGTTTATGTTGCAATGAAACTTGTCCTTAGTGGAAAGATCAGCATCTAAAATTACTCTCAGCTAGTTGCTTCACAAAACTAGAGATAGATACGTTCAAGCTATACATCAGCATATATGCTTAGTAAGTAACATAGTTGATACCGAAAAACCGTCCAATCCTATTACAGAACGTTTTAGACATAAATAATAGGTTTGATGTCTAGTAACATCTTGTATTCTTCTTCAGTATGTGAATGCAATTAAATAATTATTAAGTTATTTGCAATTCTTAGCAATAGAAGTGGACAATCCAAAAAAGCACAAATAGAATCACAAAAGACCTATATTGACATTATTTGGGTCAATTGCAGATATGAACATAGATTCTTCAATGACAAAAGATCTGAGACAATTTGCAGTTTATTCTGCAAGTCCTTTCAGCTTTAATCACATATGTAAACATAGTTTTTTGGTAAAGACAAGCTGGCCTTAAAATTTTAGTGCATTTGGCTTGGATTCTGTATTCAGTTCATGCATCCATTTCTATTCATTTGGATAGAATCTAGGAGCAGATCCATTCCTCAAATTAATAAAATAAAGCAGCTCTTTGCACGTCGATGTAATTGGGACTCCAGAACACATTCATCAACAAAATAGCAATCTCAAGAGGTAACAAAAACATAAAAAGGGAGATGTTCTTCCATTGATAATATTTTGTGCAGTCACATTTCACAATATAGTGATATGAATAATATAAATCAGAATTAGTTGGACTATTATCTTCTTAGTCATTCTAAGAACAAAAATTTAACACAATTATTGCAAAAGGGATATTTAGAATTGAGAAGAAATCTACAACTCACTCTTCCAGCATCCAATAACTTCGCCTTTGAAAACTTTCATTATCTTCGCCATGAGCATAATAGCAATGAAGCACATCAACACTTCCGGCCTAAAAATGTTTCCAATTTTCCAACATTTACAAATATGCAAGATGTAAGATTCACTAATGTTACCAACAAGCATGTCCTTATATATTTTCCATTTAGTACATATAGAAAGCAGTGACCTAAAATTACTTACTTTCAGTCTCTCATGAGCTTCTTTAACAGTTTTTCCATCTTTCTTCTTTCTCCAATTGTGACCATCCTTCCTGAAGTACCTCAATACTTTACGATCGAAGAGAAAAAGAGATCCACCTGAAACAAGAACATGATAAATACGTGCTCTTGCAAGCATGAAAACCACCAAATAACATGTAAAAGCTAAACTAAAAGCAACTCGCTGATCAGTTAGATTTATGAGCCACTTCGTCATCTGTAGATGTATATGGCTGACATATATATAAAAATAAAATAGATAAACTGGAACTTGTAATAGATCGAAGGTCATACTTGGTGGTTTATTTGGTGGTTCTGGTGCAATGTGAAACTTCTTATAGTTTTGCAGTATTTCACAAATTTCAGCAGGACGTAGCCACCGTTGTTGTGCTTCAAAAAGTATCTGCTCAATATCTGTGCATGCATAATGAAATTACTCAATCAGTATTGACAACATTAAAAAGATGCAAGGTGTCGCCTTGTTTGGATGAGGTGCAGCATGATTTAGTAATGTATGGTATCATATGGTATCATATGGTATTGTAATTAGTATTACCGTGTTTGGAAAAATGGTATGGTATGGTATGATTAAATGGCAACAACTACGGAGGAGAACGAAGTCTTGGCTAAACCGATCAACAACGATAAATAAAAGTCTAATCTTATATGGGTAAAAAAGGGCATAAGATGAATTATAAATTTTGATTAGGTGTATTTTAGAAATAAAATTTCATTAAGCCACGAGAAACCACCAAATCCATGGTTTAAAAAATTGGCCAAAGTTCATGATTTTCAAACCATAAAATTACCAACATAAACCATGATCATCCTTTGGAAGTCTTCCCAAACAAGAGATTGAACAATACCATACCATGTAAAATCATACCTTACCATGAAACAAACAAGGGGTAAAAGCAAATAGGAACAATCTTACATTCACTAAGTTCAATTCAGACCTACCCTTGAAGCATGACACAAACTAACTTGAACTGCCTATATGAACAGGCTAAACAAGATTTAGTACATAAAGGCAGCTACAGCAACCACAAAGTTAGAAGCCTCAATAAATAGCCCATATCTCTTTAGCACGGCTAACATAGATAAAAAAGAGAAATTTGCAATCTTTTTCCATGTTTTTGTAAGTGAAGAGGTCTTGACATAGATCCTTACGACTTCTAATAGAAATTAGCATATTGTTAGCCACTTCATAATCAACTTTACACGATAGAAAGGGCAAAAAAATACTACATAGCCCATCGTAAACAAAAAACATAAGCACCAGAAACAAACAGAAGCAGCCGATTTAAAGACGTCACGTAGACACTATCAATATCGACAAAAAAACCCAAAAAAATAAAAGAAGAAGAAGAACAACCAAAATCTTACCCAATTGAGGGGTCAGTGAAAACCGCCTGGAATCCGCCATCGATTACCCACAAAAACTCAAAATTCCGAAGCTTGATCTCCAAACCCTAGCGCTTTGACCATCAAAAACGGCAGAAAAGGTAGCGATCGCTCAGTAAAATCACAATAGGACCAGTTAATCAATCAATCCCGAGGCTTGAAGAACCGAGCCAAATCGACAATTTTACTCCCAGGATCTCAAGGGATCCAAAAAAGGAGATCGGGTTCCTTTCGCTTCACAGAAGTGGCGAGCGATTCTGAGTAGAAAGGGGAAAACAGAGAGAAAAAGATGAAAGCGAACCTTCCGAGAAAGAAACAGAACCACGCCGCCGATTTGGAACAAGGGGGTGAGCGTTTGCAAATCTATTTGACGCGAATACCCCTAACCTTTCATAATATTATCCCCCCACAGTATCCGCCGTCAGATGACGGCGTTATGAAATAATAAGCATGCTCAACGTACGAGATAACGTCGGACGAGGAGCACAAACGGCGAGGGACGAAACCGCATAAGTATGAATTATGCGGAGGGTTATGTGGAAGCCGTTAGCCAGTCGTGTGAATACACAGTGAAGTAGTCAAAAGGCAGTGGCGGGTGGAGTCCAGCTTGAAAGGGAATAAAGGCCGTTTTTTCCCTCGAGCTGCTTGTGAGTCGTCGTAACCGCCGGTGAGAATTAGGGAAACAAGCCAAGTTCAGTTTAGCCCCTAAACTTTATTTATCTCCAATTAAGCTTCTAATATTAAATTCTCTCAATTAAACAAATATCTAATTTGGGTCCTTGTCAATAATAAATTAACAAGTATAACCTGGGTGCCTCAAATCTTTGAGTACAAGTCCAGTCCAATCAAGACATGCTGGGAGTTCGATTCATGTCTGTCTAGTTCGATGTGATCCAATGAACACGTGCTGTGAGTTTGGTCCATGTCCGATTCAATCAAATCCAGCGAAATTTGGATGGATCGATCATGTCACCACTTCGACACATTTGACACGTATAATAGAGAAATAATATATTATGATGACGTATCAAATTTAATATATCTATAATATCAACGATACATTGATTTTTGGCTAACTTGGATTATTCTCTCACATGGCATTAATTGATGGCATGCGGTCTTGGATTTGCCTCATGACCTAGCTTTGTGGCTTGATCATAACAAAGAGTAAACGTTTATCACAGCAAATAGGGCTGAGCATCGGACGGGTCAAATCAATATTCGATCCGATCCAATCGGGTATTAATTTAAAATTTTCAAAAAATTTATACTCGACCCGACCCGATTTTTTAATCGGGATCCGACCCGAATAACTCGAAAAAATCAGGCCCTGATCCGATTAACTCGAATTAGATTTAGAAAAATAATAAAATAATAAAATTCTGTTGGTTGGAGCATGACACTAGAAGGGGGGTTGAATAGTATCAATCCCCTTTTACACTTTTTTTTTTACTTAATTTAATCTTTAAGTAATGCAATTGTTCTTTGATAATTGATATGATCACAATTTAATGGCAACGATAAAAGCAAGTAAAGAGCAATGCAAACAAGAGTATTTTATAGTGGTTTGGTCAACCGCCTACTCCACTACCTTGGCTCCTTACCAAGGATTTCTAAATATTACTTTATAGAATTTATGTTTCCCTTTGAATACACTTGAGGACACCCTTCTCCCTCACTTGGAGAACACTTCAATCCTATTCACCTAGGCAAAACATAATTCTACAAAGTTGGACTCTAAGTGTTTCCTAGTACACCTAGCAAACTATCTCAAACTTGAAAGCAAGATACAATAAAGATCAAATATAAGGAAAGAGCTAAAGAATGAAATATTGAACCAAGCTTCTTTCCACCGCCTTCTTGTCTTCAACTTGCAACTGGATGATGACTCAAGAAGTGCAGCACAGTTGAAGCAGAACAGCCCCTGGTATTGATGTCGAGACTGGGAGTAGAGAGCGCGCTGAGGTGTAGATCTCTGAAGACTTTAAAGAACTCTTTTTAATGCTCAATAATGTTTGCAAGAATAAGTAAAGAAGATAGATGAGGGGTATTTATAACCCCTCACTCGAACGGCCCGTTCAACGGGTGAAAAATCGACTGTTGAAGTCGTTCAGTCGCAAGGTCGGTCGATCGGTCGGTCGACCGACGGATCGACCGCCAGTGCGACCGCTGGCAGCTGAGAGAGGTCGATCAACCGACAGGTCGACCGCCCACAATTCTTCCGAGCTGCAGCGAGTCGCATAATTGAGACTATCTTTAGGTCGAGCGACCGATTGATCGACCGCTACCTTTCTGCCAATTTTTTGCCTTTGTCGGTCGACCAATTAATCGATCGACCGATGCAGCCCAGCTTGTTTGGCCTTCGCCACATTCAGTTGATCGAATGGCTTCTGCCAATTTTTTACGATCTCCGATCGACTAGTCGGTCGACCGAATGGGCTGCTATGCTATACTATTGCCTTGTTCGGTCGATCGAACCCAGACTGAGGATGATTTCATCCATGTCTTTTTACATGCCTTTTCTATGGGTTTGGTTACCAAGTTTCAACTTGGATAACCTTACAATTTTGGTTTAGGATAAACTATCCTAGAGACATATTATATTAATTCTACTTGTCTTAATCCCGAGCCTTCTTCAACGATTTCTTCTTCCGTTTCTTTGATGATCTTTTCTGTCGTCCCGTTTGAACGGATTTGGCATGTGTATCGCAACCTCAACCTGAACTCAAAACTTCACACTTTGGATTAAATACATGTTTGTTATCATCAAAATAAAGATCAAGGCTTAAGAGAGACCCTTAAGCCAACAAATTCATCTTGAAAATGATAATAAAAAATGTGAACAATTATATTAAAATTATAACTCAAGTAGGACTCACTCAAGACCTTCTAAAATTTATCTCCACCCTTCTAACCACAAAACTAACACCATCTTTTATCAATACATGCAACATATATATGTATTTAACATAGAATCGGGTCGGAGCGGGTTAAACAGGCTTTTCACCCGAACCCGATCCGACCCGAAATAGTAAATGAAATTTTTAAAAATGTAACTTGACCCAACCCAATATACCCGAATAACCCAACCCGAAATGAATTTTCGGATCAATTTTTTTGAATTTTTCGGGCCGAATCGAATTTTGCTCAACCCTAATAATGAAGAGTAAAAGTTGTTTATTGAACTATTACCGGGATGAAAAAAAACATTTACCAATATCTTATATATCCAATTAATTATATTTGCTTAATTTTCAAATTTGATATTCTCATAATTAATTATTTTGATAATTATTTACGTCTGCTTAATTTTCAAATTTCTAAATCCAAATTAATTATACTCGCTTAATATTTGAATTTTATTTTCTCTCCATTTAATTTTAGAAATTAATTATTTCGGCTTAATTTACAAATTTTATTTTTCCTCCATTTTATTTTGATAATTAATTATGTCTTCTAAATTTCTAAATTTTTAAATCCAATTAATTATGTCACCTTAATTTTTCAAAATTTATTTTTCCATAATTAATTATTTTGGTAACTAACTAGCTGTACTACCCGCACTTTGCGCGGTTAACTTATAATTTTAAAAATAAAAAAATGAAATTGAAGATATATTTTAATCTATTTTATATAAAAATAGAATAGTTTATCAAAAAAAATTCGGATATTTTTCATATTTTGTAATATAAATTTAATTTGAAATTATACAAATTTAAATTTAAAACTAATTTTTATAATTTTAGAATATGATTATTTAAAATTTCAATTCTAAATTAATTATAAATTAAATTTTATCTATAATTTGTATTCTTAATAAAAAAATTTGAATTAAATAATTATATACCTAGATTTTTCAAGAATAAGTTGCTATATTATTAACATTTTATAAAAAAGTTAGAAATTTAATTTTGTATATTTTATATATAAATAGAATAGTCTATGTATTATTTTTTTTGATATTTTCACACTTTGTAAAATAAATTTAATTTAAATTTAAAACTAATTTTTAATATTTCTTAAAAAATAATTATTTTAAACTTCAATTATAAATTAATTTTTATTTTTAATTTTAAATTAAATTTGTAACAACAATTTAATATTCATAATAAATAAAATTAAAATTTTAAAAATTAAATATTTATATACCTATATTTTCATAAATAAGTTAAAATATTATTATCATATTATAAAAAAATATTTTTGATAATAAAAACTGATAGTAAGATATTTTAATTAAATTATAATTTTAAATAATAATATATAAACATACCACAAAGTAATATATATTAATTTAATTTAATATATATAATTATAAAAGTGTGCATGTATATTTATATAATTTAATTTAAAATAATTATAAGTAATATTTAAACTAAAAAAAAAAGTAAAAGATGAATTATCTTATATTAGTGATTAATAATTATTTTAAACGCTTAAAATAATATGTTCACGTAGAAAAAATATAAAAAAATAAAATTCATATAAGTAAATTTATAACCTAGTGCGACATACAAAATAAAATATCAATAAGATATAAATCTAAAATTGATAACAATCTTTTTATATCATGATATTAATTTATTTCAAAATGCATACATCTTTAAAGTAAAAAAAAATGGATAAAATTTTAAACTAATTTTTTAAAAGTAGAAAAAATAAATAATAAAATGGAAAATTATTAATAATTTTAAGGGTAAACATCAAATATAATGCAAATATAAAGTAAAACATATCAATTAAAAATTTATAAGTATAGATAATTAATTCAAAAGTAACAAATTTGAAATAATTTAACTTTTTCAAAAGTAAAGGCAAAATTATATTTCATAAATACAAAAATAGTATAAAAATAATTATATACATTAAAAAGTTAATTTATAGAGATCTCAATTATCAAAAATTAAAAATATAAAAATAATAATATGTTTATGGATTAAATCAAATATAATATAAATATAAGACAACATAATGAAAAAAATAGAAAATAAAATATTTAAATTATTTATAATTATTAAATAGGTGCACATAAAGAAAATAAGTAAGGTAAAAACTTTTATTCCAAATTAAAGTGGGATAAAAATTTAGGAGGAAAAAATTTAAGTAGGATAACATAATGGAAAATAGAAAATAAAATATTTAAATTATTCTAAAGTACATAAATTTTTTTAGTTTTGGAATACTATTTTTCATTAACAAACCCAAAAAAATAATATTTCATATCCCAAAAACTAATATAAAAAACTTCAATAAATAAAAAATATTTACAATTATTAAATAGGTTTGTATCGAGAAAATATTTGGGGTAAAAACTTTTATTTCAAATTTAAGTGAGATAAAAATTTGAGAGGAAAAAAATTAGGTAGAAAAAATTTAGATGGGAAAGTAACAAAACTTTGAGGGGAGAAAATTTATGCAGGAATCATGGTTTAAAATATCGTTACCGGTACCAATTTCGGTCGGTGATCGGTACCGATATATATCGGTACCATATCGTACCGACACACGATATGGTCCGGTATGAAAAAGCATACCGACCATTTTTTTGGTCATACCGGGCGGTATTTATGATATACCGCCCGGTATGATGAACAGTATCCCCAAACAGTTTTTTTTTTGCTAAAAATAACTCCAATAACACATCATTGATCAAGAAATACTTAAATTTAAGATTCAAATCTTAAATACATGAATACAATGTTTAAAGAGCCGTTGGATATTGTTTGATACTGCATTAGGATTTTTCATAGATACAAGAAAAATATTACATTGGAGTTTATATAGGGCGACACAAGCCCACAACCCAAAGGGCCCAAAAAATCTCCGCCCCCACACCCATGGCAGGGGGCGCTGCCCCCTTGACCCCCGCCCGCGCGCTAATCGGCTAGTGGGACCGTCAAAAACTCTTTGTAGTGCAACAAAAGACGATTAGGGCAAATCATTTAATTATTATACATCCCAACATACGGTATTGATCTTAGTGGGGAATATCTTAGTTGTTACACCCTTGGAGATTTTTTGGGCCCTTTGGGTTGTGGGTCTGTGTCGCCCTATATAAACTCCAATGTAATGATTTTCTTGTATCTATGAAAAACCCTAATATAGTATCAAACAATACCCAACGACTCTTTAAACATTGTATTCATCTATTTGATATTTGAATCTTAAATTTAAGTATTTCTTAATCAATGATGTGTTACTGGAGTTATTTTTAGCAAAAAAAAAATATTTTTGGGGATACTGTTCATCAATACCGGGCGGTATACCGCCCGGTATGTACACAATACCGCCCATACCGGACGGTATATCATAAATATCGTCTGGTATGACCGAGATACTCGATATTTCTCCCATACCGGGTATCTCATATACCGAGAAGCCAAAATATCGATAAATACCGAGCATACCACCCCGGTACGGTACGAATTTTAAAGCTATGGCAAGAATAATATGAAATTTGAAATTATTTAAGTTTTTTTGCAAAAATAAAGAAAAATAATATTTTATAAACACAAAAATAATATAAAAAATAATTATATACTTTAAAATTAATTCATATCAATTTCAATGATCAAAAAATTAAAAATGCAAACATAAGATATTTATGGATAAAAATCAAATATAATATAAGTATAAGATAAAAAGTTGAAAAAAATAGAAAATAAGATATTTAAATTATTCTAAACTGCATAATTTTTTTTTTGTTTTAAAATACTATTTTTTAATAACGAACCCAAAATATAATATTTCAAAACAAAAAAATTAATATAAAAAACTTCAATAAATAAAAAATATTTATAATTATTATTCAAAAAATAATAAATTAAAAATTAAAAATATCAAAATAGGTGCATATTGAAAAAATAAGTGAAGTAAAAAAAAAATTATTATGAATTTAAGTGGGGTAAAAATTTAGAAGGAAAAATTTAGGTGAGAAAAATGAGAAAAATTTGAGGGGATAGGTAAAAATAAAAATATAAGTGGGATAAAAATAAAAATAAAAATTTGAGAAAGTGGAGGGAATTTAGGCGGAAAAGAGTCTTTCTTGTTTATATATATATATATATATATATATATATATATATATATATATATATATATATATATATATATATATATATATATATATATAGAGAGAGAGAGAGAGAGAGAGATTATGTCCGCTTAATTTATTTATTTATTTCCCTTAATTTTCAAGCTTTTCTTTCATGCTTCTTTTCATGGATTTTTTTGTTTTTTTCTTCAACGCTTATTTGATACTTTTCTTCTCTGGATTTCTTCAGGAGGATTTATATCTGATTGGCGATCAAATCACCTAGGATAATATCGAAGAATCTTATTAGGTCTGTGTTAATAAAATATCTTACTCGATTAATATATATTTATTCATTTTTATCATACTTATTTTCTTTTTCTTGATGTTTTTTTTTCAAAATTCTTTTTAATGATAACATGTTGTTCAGATTCATTTTCAATTTCCTTTTGACATTCATTAGATACTCCTATCTTCATTTTGAATTTTTTGTTTTCCTATAAAAAAATGAAAAAATTATCGTAAGTAAAAGTTTATACTTACAATTTTACAAAAAGAAAATATTTAATTTTAAAATACCAAAACATGAAAAGAAAGTTCATCAAATCAAACAGGAAATTATCAATAATTTAAAATAAAAATATATATAATTTGAGTTCATAATACTAACTATATTGTCAAATTTTAATTTTTTTCACGATTTATATATGCTAGATTTTCTTTATTTTTGAAAAAAGAATTATGATTTCTTGCTACATCTGTGTGGTTAGATCTTGATATTTGATTTCGTTAATGGAAGAACTTGTCTACATCATGCTGATTATTACGACCATTTAAATTATTTACAAACAATTTTGTCGGTTGCCAAATTCACACATGTCACTGATTCTTGGTGAGCATCAAACAAATCCACCAATAATTAATCAATTAATTTTGGCTGAATGAATAAAACTGTTTAGCTTCTTTATCTTTCGGTAATTGTGATTTCAAGGAATTCACCTAATTTGTAAACGTGAGAGATGGTATTGGTGTGACATCTATAGACTTCCTTTTGAAATTCACGAGCATATCTCCTCTATAAATATTAGACTTAGTTTTGACACTTTCACAAGACTCCAAACAATTTGGATCACCTTCAACCAAATAGCATCATAAAAACTATATATTTAAATCATATAAAAGAAGATTTCATTTTTCTCTTGTGAACAAATTACAATTACAGCAACTATATATTCATAATTAAACATATTAGAGATGAGAAAGAGAAGCATGTTCAATATAACAAAACTTACATAAGAGATGAGAAAGAGAAGCATGTTCAAAAAAGGAAATATTCCTAAGATATTGAAGGTTAATTTTAAATTATTCCAAGATAATTAATTTATGACTATGTATTTAATTGAAAAAACAATCTTTTGAAAAATGCTTTAAAATAAATGTTCTCTTGTGAAAATATAATTTTAAAAATACTTCAATACAATTTTATTTTAATACAATTTTTATTGTAAATTTAAAGTCGTCCTATCTCATTATATTTTATTATTACATCTTAATAAAAAATCTCATGAGAGGAAAAAAAGCAAGAGAGTAAATGAAGAGAAGGAACGTAATAATCTTTTCTTGGAATCATGTGTGTTGGCTTCCATTTCTTCTCATGGTAGTGATGGTTCTTTTTCTTTGTATACTTCTCTCACAAAATATTCACTTCTTCTGCACGCATGCAACTCCTTCCCTCACTGGCAAGTCTCTCTTTAAATATTTTCTCAGTCACTCATTCTCTTTCCACAATCGTTCTTTACTCGTAGATGCCTCCAATCGTCGCACCCATGGTAACCGCCCCAACGTGCACACAAAATCTACGTCTTTCCATCGCACTTGAGTTGATATGAGGCTGCAAATACTACCACACCCAACTGCATCCTCGCCTCAACGCTGCCTCATTGTCACCCCAATTTTAGCCATCGCCTTGCCGCACCAAACACTGCACCCTCAAATTGTCATTGAAGCCATCTATATAGAGAGTGGAGAGATATATATAATTGCAAGTTTTCGATTAGTTCAATTTTTCATATAATGACCTAATTGGAAACATGCATTTATATACGTTGGATAAGTCGAATAAAAAATAAACAAACCTTTGATGGCTGGAATAAGAATATTAAACAATTGTTTGATTGAGAGTGCGTGCATGAAAATGTTGCCAAGAGCTTGTTCATTAGACCAAGGGACATCACTATCAAAATTGCTATAATGGCAATTAAACAATTTCAATGTTGTCATCTTTCGACACAAAGTTGGTACCAAGTGACCTATTTGCAGTATAGATAACCGAGTTTCAGACACTTATATTAATTTTGTATAGGAAAGAAAATGGCATACAGGTTGAAATAAATTTCAACCAAGCTCGGCAATATCCAAATGCTTTCGGACTATAAACATGTTGTAGGCATCTTAGTTACAATTACAGCATGACACACTAAACAGCTTTGTCAAGATATCTGGAGATTAAACTACATCATAAAAGTCCAAAAGTCCAACTTGTATAGAAACTTAATAATGGAAGTTCCCATATCATGCTGCAAAGAATTGAGCTAAATTGGTTTAGAATGGGAACTCTTAGAACATTGGCTCTAGATTAATTGGTTTTGAGATGAAAGAAAAAAGTTCACCTCGACATCAAAAAAAGGTACGGGTATTGTACTTCTCTCTCATATCTTACTCGAACGTTCACCATCCCGACATACCACTTAAGCATGAATGCATGAAAGACACGATGCACTTGGATCAAACAACGCATGAGTAGGTAATGCATTAACTGAAATAATACCTGACACCACTGCATTTGACGCCTCCGCTTTCTCAGGAGTCAATGCGAAGACGCGAGCAGGCGGCCTTCTCGGACCCGCCGAGCGCTGCTGCCCTGTCCCATGAGTTTGAGTCGGTTGTGCCATTGAAGCTGTCGACATAGGGGCTCTCCCTCCGGGTGCTGCTGCTGCTTGATCGCTTGAAGGGCAGTCCCTCCTGATATGACTTGGATGACCACACCCAAAATAGGTACTCGGACCATAGCAAACTCCTCTGTGCCTCCTCCCGCATTGTCCACACTCTGACACCTCGCCTCTTTGGCCTCCGGGTACAGTGGTACTCTGAGTAGCCGTCGATGGTCCTGTTTGCTCACGGTCTCTGAAACTTCCCTGTCCTTGGCTCTACGGGCATGCTGTCCTAGTGCCAGCACCCTCAGACTGGGTGCGCATGTCCTCCTGGCAGTGCTGCCTGAACCTCTTCTGAGCTGGTCCATCCTGCCGGTCGGTAGGTACCATGGCTTCCTTTCGCATCGCATCATCCACCACCTGAACAAAGGTAGTGTCCTCGGTGTAGTGTATCGGTTTGCCAATCTGTACCCTCAAACCCTCCACGAACTGCCTCACTCGATCCATCTCAGTCACCACTAAGGATAGGTGATAACGGGACAACCGTGTGAACTCGATCTCGTACTCCGACACCGTCATGGTGCCTATTTGGCGAAGCTGCTCAAACTCTCTCACCCGTCTCTCGCGGACATTCCTGGATAGGTACTTTTCAATGATAGCAGTCCGAAAATATCCCCACGTAGGGGCTGGTGCCACTCATTTGCTGAGTCTCTCCACGTGCTCTCCATGCCTGGTGCCACTCCTTTGCTGGGCCTCTAAGTTGCATCCCGACTATGTGCGCCATCGCCTCCGAGGAACACTGCAAAACCGAGCATAGCTCTGAGCAGTCATTTAGGAATGTCGTCACCTCCACCGCCTGATCTGTACCTGTGAATACTGGCGGCTTCAGCCCTACGAAGTCCTTGTACAATGAGCTGCATACTACCGGCTCTAATCAGTCCTCCTCCATGAATCTAGACTGAATCGACTCTACCACCTCGGTCGGTGCAGGTACCATTGGTGGTACAGGTGGGGTCCGCTACTGCGCCAACTCCCGCTCCCTACGGAACTCATCTCGTTCTTTACGAAATTTGTCCCGTTCTCTGCGAAGCTCTTCGGTTAGCTCCATCACTTGAGTCTCTAGCAGTGTAACCGTAGGATCTCGCACTGTCTCCTCCCGAGCCACCTTGCTGGTAGCACGGTCCCTACCTCGGTCGCGTCCTCGACCTCGTCTGCCAGCGGGGTTATTTCCACTTCCACTCATCACAACATCATCATATGCTTCCATTTCTATTAATAAGAGCAAATAGTACACAATGTAACATAAGCATAAATAACTTAAATCAAAATACGTACCGCCGCTGGTGCGCAGGTTCAGTCATCGATCTCGTGACTAGGACGTACCATATGTGAACACGCTAGCAATGCCCCCATACGATACCTACCATCCTATTATCGTACCCGCTCTGATACCAACTTTGTCACACCCCAAATCCGGTATGATCGGCCAGGATACGCCATGTCACACCTCCTCCTGCCATACATCATAATCACATACAGATATATATGTAAAAATAATGCTCATAAATCATGAATGATCGGCATAAATAAACAATCGTAAAATAGAATTACAACACTGTAAGAAGGGATGCATGTGTATCATGAAAGTAGTGCAAAAGCAAACTCCAACTATAAATTAATGGACTGGAACATGATAAAACTAACTCATCATAGAAATCACTGATCTAGGATAAAGTTCACCTCACTAACTACTATATCCATGAATCATCTCAGATCAAATCATAAAAATATATAAAATAACAATTTCAACTTGGCACACAAAATGAGGCAACACCTGTTGGCTTAAGGTTTTTAACCTTAGTTTTAATCTCGGTTTTGATGATAACAAATATGGAACTAATGATTTAATTGGGAAATTCTTTCAGGTTCCATATCGGTTAGCGCACGATGTCCTCGATCGAAAATATCGAAGAAATCGAGAAATCGGAAGGGCGTTGGTCAACGTGCTCGGATACGTCGGGAAGATAGAGTATATGTTTAGGGTGTCTAGTTTATATTGTAATATCCTCATGATGATGCATAAGAACCCAAAAACCATCCCCAAATCCCAAAACATGAAAATTCGAAAACCTTCCTGAAATAACCTAGGGAGCTCTTTGGAGGGCTATATGAGCTAGATAGTTTCTTGACATAAAAAATGACGGTAATTGTTCCTTGGGTTAAAATTAGATAACGAGGTATTTTTTAGGAATTTTTGGAAGTCTTTAGCCTACCTATACTTGACTCAAAAAGTTAGGAAATTTCCGTTTTCGGAAAATTTGTACTAGACCCCAAAAACTAGATTTTGATTCTTAAGAATTTTGATTTTTTAGATATTTTTATTGAATCCAAATGGGGGTAATCATTATATAATGTTTATATTTTAAAGTTATTAACTTAAAGTTAATAAATGTTATATAAGTAGGCTTGGCAAAAATGGAACCCAAATGAGCAGAGAAACAAAGCAAACCAAACTGCTCAGCCTAGTTTTGGTCGATCGATCGGTCGACCAAATGGTGTTAAAAAATGGCAGAAGGCCACTTCGATCGGTCGGACAGTCGACCGACTAATGCCAAAAAATGGCAGTAACCATTCGGTCGACCGAAGTTGGTGAAGAAATCACGGAAGACCTGCGTCGGTCGACCGATAGGTCGACCGGATTGCAGATCATAGGAATGGCGTCTGGCGATCGACCCACCGGTCGACCGCACAGAGAGATTGAGCCAGCGGTCGCTCAAGCGATCGATCGGTTGGTCGATCGACAATCGACCGACATGTGATCGAACGGCGGAAACGACTAGTTTTTCGCCCGTTGACGCATTGTTTCCGTTGCAGGGGTTATAAATACCCAAACCCAGCCTTCCTTAAACAACTTTTGATCACTCTAAAAACTTCATCGAGCCATTCTTGATCATTCAAAAGCTTTTTTTGCACCATCCTTTTGATAACCCTAGTTTCCAAGATACACACATTGATTTAGCCTTCAAGATTTATCGATTCATCATCTCAAGGCATCAAGAGGAACTAGGACTCGTGTTTGGAGCTAAGTATTTGTTGTAGTATTTATTTGCTCCATTACTTGTATATTTTTGTGATTTCTTTCATTGTATTCAAGCTTGTAAGAAGATCTAGTATTAGGTCTTGTGTGTAAGTGGTATCCTTGGTGTAGAAGGTGTAAAACCACTTTTGTAAACATAATTTACTAAGATTAGTTGAGTTGTCCCTTATGTTGAGGTGGAAAACTGCTCTCGGTAAGAAGGTGGAGACTTTCGGGTGTGGAAGTGCCTTAGATTGAGAGTGAGACTCTTCGAGTCAAAGTCCTCTTCGTAAGGGAAACTATTTAAATCTAGTAAATTAAGTTTGGAAATACTAAGCGGGGTGCTTAGGTAGTAGAGTAGGCATTGGGGCCGAACCACTATAAATCTCTATGTTAGCATTGAAATATTGTTTGTATTGATTGCATTATTATTATTGCTTCCGCATTTAGTCATTGAATTATAAATTGTCTAAGTAGTTTAAGAAAATAATTAAAATTGAATTAGGCAAATAGATTTAGTTAACACACTATTCACCTCCCCTCGAGTGTGCCATTTCACCCAACAACATCCAACTACTATTTTCAAAATCTGAAGGTCTGATGGCAAAACAAACCTCGCCAATGAATCCAGAACGTTGATTAGGTGAAAATTCATATATAACATGAATATTTTTGCTAACTTTAAGGTCTCGAAATAATTATTAAGAATAATGAAAGAAATGCCTTAATTTATTTAATAAATCACTATTACGAATAAATATAACGGTGTTACAATCAATAAATCAGTAATAAAATCTCAGCCCTTCCTTTAAATAGGATCACATCACAACCTTCCATCTAATATGATGCAATCACAGCCCTCTATTTAATATGATGCAATCTCAGCCTTACATCTAACCAGATGTAATCACCGCCCTCCATCTACATGATAAAATCATAATCTTACATCTAATCAGATGCAATCACAGCCCTCCATCTATATGATGAAATCATAACCTTATATCTAATCAGATGCAATCATAGCCCTCCATCTATATGATGAAATCATAACCTTATATCTAATCAGATGCAATCACAACCCTCCATCTAACCAGATGCAATCACAGCTCTGCATCTACATGATGCAATCACAGTCTTATATCTAACCAGATGCAATCACAGCCCTTCATCTAACCAGATGCAATCTAAGCCTTACATCTACAGAAGATCAAATCCCTGCCCTTCATCTCAACCAATTCAATCAAACCCTTCATCTTACCCAAATCAATCTCAGCCCTCCATTTCATCTCATCCCCCTTAGGTCAACTTCCCCATCTCCTCCCCAAACAAACCGCCGCCGCCCTTCCCCGGCCGGCCGAGCCACCAGTAGTGTTGGCGCCGATGCCGACACCGATGCTGGCGCCTGTCGGCGCACCGCCACCACCACGCGGCAGTGGTGGCACCTCTTCGCACGGTCGCCTAGCCGCGTGGCAGCGACGCCTCGCCGGCGCCCGCTGCAGCCACGGTGCCTCGCCGGGCGCACCTCCCAGCACGGCCGGCGCCGACCGACAGGGCGAACAGAGAAGGGGCAGAAAAAGGAAAAAGAAAAAGAAAAAAAGAAAGAATATTTTATTCCAAAAGGGGGTAAACAACATGGTTTAATTAAGAAATGACTGATTCGATATCTGATCCGATACGAGAAAATACGTCAAAAATCGACGAAAAACCCCGAAATATAAGAACAGCGACATGAATCAAGAATTAGAGAAAAGAAAGCCTAAATCCACTCACCGAACGAAGAGAAAACGGAAGGAAAAGACACGTAGGATCTTCCCCCGATCGACATCGACAAACTCGCGAAAATTCGGCTCCGGTGACTCCTCCTCGACAACGCCCTCTCTCTCCTCTCTCCTTTGCCTCGGATAGCATGTGGCTAAAAACCCCTGGCTGCACACCCTAGGGTCTAATTTATAGACACTGAATTGGGTCCAAATGACCAAAATACCCATACATAAGTTATCCGACTTAAACAGTCCATAACTCATCTGTTCTAACTCCGATTTGAGATCCAATTACACCGCTAAATTCGCCTCGAGGCCCTCTATCAACCTAGCATGATAGATCATGGAGATAAGGCAAATAAAATTTCTCTTAATTTTTCTACTTTAAATGCTTACTCGGGTATAGTCTCAAAGCTCCCCACCAATCTGTGCTAACTAGGGCCCACGATCCTCCGCTCAAGAATAAAATATTATTATTAAGATTTTTGGGTATTACAGGAAACTGTTGAAAAATACCCTTATTTTGGACTAAATACCCAGCTGGAAAATGACACTAACGACGTCCAATCACAAGCCGACATGTAGCACGCTAGATGACACACTCTCTTTTAATCATCAATAAATAATATTAAAACTAAATTACATTTCTAACATTTTAAAAAAATTATGGCTCTAATTTCTTTCTCTCCTAAAACGAAAGTTCAGGAAATCAACTCCTCCTCCATAGTCCTAACATAACATATTGCTGAAAATAGGAGATTTTGTCAGTATAGATTAGAGGCAATTAGGCTAATTTCGAAATCTGCCCTGAACCTAGGCAAGATGTATTACAAATGCAAAATGTTCGGGGTAAGTAGTGTTTAGCTAATGTTTTTTTGTTGATTTATTTGCTTTATTTTTTATTAGGAGCAAAATATGTAAGTGATTTAGGGTTTATGTGTGTTAGGGCTATACAAGTATTATGCTTTATTTTTTAAAAAATTTGCTAGTTTGGAAATGTAATTTAGTTTTTATTGCTGACTGGGAGAGAGAGTGCCATCCAGCGTCCTACGCGTCGGCTTGTGATAGGACATCGTTAGTGCTATTTGCCAAATGGGTATTGTAGGCGAAATGACAACACTAGAGGAGGAGTGAATAGTGTATTTACTATAACAATTAGCCTAAATTCACTTTTAATCGATTGCTTAGATTGGTTTAGGCAAGATGCAATTATGCGATTTAAATGCGGAAGCGATATAAACAATTAAGCACACACAATTTAAAACAATGCAAACACAAGTATTTATAGTGGTTCGGCCCCAATGCCTACTCCACTACCTAAGCACCCCGCTTAGGATTTCCAAATTAGTTTTACTAGATTAAATTATGTTTCCCTTACACACGAGGACTTTTTACCAAAGAGACGCGCTCTCGACCTAAGGCACTTCCACATCAGGAAGTCACTGCCTTCTTATCGAGAGTCCTCTTCCACCTCAACCCTAAGGGACAACTAAACTAATCCTAGTAAACACTAAGTTTACACAAGTGGTTTTACACCTAACACCAGGTAACCACTTCCAAATTCAGACCTAACAATCCTAGGTCTGTCACTTGCAAATTCAATAAAAACACGTTCAAATAACAATGAAGATTACAATGAAAAGAGCTAATAATAGAACAAGAATAACTACTCTTTTCAATCCTTGTAGCCTTCAACTCGTCAAGATGTAGAGTTGACCCCAGCTTGTGCGCTTGAAGAATATGTTCGCGTAAGGAAACAGAGCGCACTTCAATCAATCATTGGAAGGCTTTTAATCTCCTTTTAAAGTGCTCAAAAATCTGTAGGAGTAAGGAACCAATTGAAAAGAATCATATGAGGGTATATTTATACCCTGCTGAAGAAACAACTGTTCAATGGATAGAAAACTATCCGTTACAGACTGCCGGTCGAATGGTCGGTCAATCGATTGGTCGACCTCGACCGACCATTCGATCGGTCCTTCGACCTCTTTTCTTTACTCTATGGGCAGTCGACCGACGGGTCAATCACTTGACGCAAATTCTTCGATCCGTGACTTCCGGTCGACCCATCGGTCGACTGACGCGATCTTGCGTCTTCAGCAAACGCAAGTCGATCGATCGACTGGTCGACCACCTGAGCTACTGCCCAATTTGGGCTTCGATCGATTGACCGCCCGATCGACTAAAGTAGCTCTGTGATTTTTCTTCATTTGTTCGGTCGACTGAATGGCTACTGCCCCTTTTTACCTACATTCGGTCGACCGAATTTAGGCTGAAATTGTTTTTTTTTAGCCAATTTCTTCCGCGCTTGGTTTTCGAGTTTCGGCTTTCAACGAGCATCATCTTGGAGAGCTTTTGACGTGATCTTTGGACTCATCCAAGTGACT
The DNA here is from genome assembly GCA_034359265.1 of Canna indica. Lineage (NCBI taxonomy): Eukaryota > Viridiplantae > Streptophyta > Magnoliopsida > Zingiberales > Cannaceae > Canna > Canna indica. Next base: position 38,865,768 of record CP136892.1, on the reverse strand, counting down.
TTGGTGCACTCATCGATCTTCGAGAAACTTTCCCGACGAACCCGAGCGCGACGATCAATGTCCTTTCGATTTTTGATATCTCTGACTTTTTCGATCGAGGACATCGAACACTAATTGATATGGAACCTGAAGGATATTCTCAATGAAATCATTAGTCCCATGTTTGTTATCATCAAAACTATCAAAACTGAGATTAAGGCTAAGATTGAAAACCTAAAGCCAACAGGTATAACGTCCAAAATAAGGGTATTTTTTTAACAGTTTTCGTTTGTCTAAGGGTAAAATTAATCAAAAAAAGTTTAGGAGTATTTTTACCCAATTTCCAATAGTTTGAGGGCAAAAATTACCCTTAACCAATTTTATTATTTATTGCTGACTGGGAGAGAGAGTGCCATCTGACGTCCTACGTGTCAGCTTGTGATTGGAAACCGTTAGTGTCATTTACCTGAGTGTTCCATTCAAAATAAGGATATTTTTCAATTGTTTCTATTTGTCTAAGAGTAAAAATTAAAAAAAAATAAAGTTTAGGGGTATTTTTACCTCATTTCCCATAGTTCGAGGATAAAAATTACTCTTAACCCATTTTATAACGAGGTATACTAAACTATACTCATTTTATGATAAGATCCCTCCATTCTCATATATAGCAGTTGAATTGATCAAGTATACTGATTATAAAATCAAGTATACTTTTTTAATACTTAGATATACAAATTCATTGCAGAATATGTTTACTGTACGTATACCAAGAAAATATAAGAGTAACTGTCAGGGACTATGGAGTACCTGACAATCAAGGGATCTACCCGAGCTTATTCTGATGAACTTATCTGAGTTGAATCCCACCTCGTCGATATAACTCTGTCGACAGCTTCGTAGATGAAGCAGTCAACATAGCTCGCTAGATCCGATCGAATAAAAGAGAGAGAAATAGGGAGGGAGACTGTAGAAGAAGTAGAGATCGAGTGGAGGGAGAAGAGTAAAAGAGGAAACCAGATTCAATTCATTGATGATCTCTTAAGCTATTACAGGTCTTATTTATACGTTAACGAATCAATGATTATAATTCAAAGTCACTGGCCTAGTGGGGCCTCTTCCTCACTCGTTCTCCTCGACATGGCAATAACTCATTCGCTACCTCGTTGCCTGTTGACGTGTCGCCATGCTCCCCGATGTGACCACGCCCCGAGTTCATGCCAGCTTGGCTCATCTCCTCCTCTGTGTTCGTAACAATACCTTCTGTTGGGTGAAATGGCCACACTAGAGAGGGGGTGAATAGTGTGTTATCTAAATCTTTCGTCTAATTCTGATTTTAATCGTTTACTTGATTACTTAGGCAAATTACAATTTATCGACTAAATGCGGAAGCAAAAATAAACCAATTAAACTCAAACAAAGATAACAATACTAACACGGAGATTTATAGTGGTTCGGCCCCAATGTCTACTCCACTACCTAAGCACCCCGCTTAGGATTTTCAAACTAAGTTTACTAGATTAAATTGTTTCCCTTACACAGAGGACTTTGACCCGAAGAGTCTCACTCTCAACCAAAGGTACTTCCACACCCGAAAGTCTCTGCCTTCTTACCGAGAGCACTCTTCCACCTCAACCCTAAGGGGTAACTCAACTAATCCTAGTAAACTATATTTACACAAGTGGCTTTACACCTTCTACACCAAGGTAACCACTTACACATAAGACCTAACACTAGGTCTTCTTACAAGCTCAAATACAATCAAAATAAACAAAAAAATACAATAACAATTAGAGCAATAAATCAAACAACAAGTACTTAGCTCCAAAAGAAACTCCCTAGTCCTCTTGATGCCTTGTGAAGATGAATCTATGAAGCTTCAAGGCTAAATCAACAAGTGGAGATCAAAACTAGGGCTCTTAGCAAAGATGGCTCAAGAATTCTTATAGAGATGCAATGAGTGGCTCTTTTAGGCTTAGAAGCATCATTAGTTGGCTAGAAGAGAGATTGGGATGGGTATTTATAACCCCCCACAAGAAATAGCTCTTCAACAGACGAAAAACTAGCCGCTTCCGCCATCTGGTCGATGGCCGGTCGATCGACCGAAAGTAAACTGCCGCTTTTTGGCACACTTCGGTCGACCACTACTGCCAAATTTTGACCAACTTCGGTCGACCGAATTGGCTACTGCCAAATTCTAGCATCGTTCGATCGACCAAAATGCCTTCTTCTTCGGTCGATCGACTAGTCGGTCGATCGAACCTGGGCAGGGCAGATTTCTTTGTTTGGTTTGTTCATTTTCTGGTTCCGTCTTCGCTAAGTCTAGTTATATAATATTTATTAATTTTAAGTTATATAAGAATTAACTCCCATTTGCATTCAATAAAAATATCTAAAAAATCAAAATCCTTAAGAATCAAAATCTAGTTTTTTGGGGTTTAGTAAAAAATTTCGGAAAATAGAAATTCTCTAATCTTCCGGGTCAAGTATGAGTAGGCTAAAGGCTTCTAAAATTCCTTTAAAATACCTCGTTATCTATTTTTTACCCAAGGAATAATTACCGCTATTTTTTGTGTCAAGAAAATGTCTAGGTCATATAGCCCTCCAAGGAGCTCCCTAGGCTTAGTGAATTTCAGGGTGGTTTTCGAGTTTTTATGTTTTGGGGTTCGAATTTGGTTTTTGGGTTCTTTGCATCATAAAGAAGATTACATTATATTCTAGACACCCTAAACCTAAACTCTAACTTTCCAAAGAATCCCGAGCGTCGACGAGCGTCCTTGTCGATTTCTTCGATTTCTTCAATTTTTCCGATCGGGGACGTCGTGTGCTAACCGACTTGGAACCTGAAAGATTTCTCAATGAAACATTAGTTCTATGTTTGTTATCATCAAAACCGAGATTAAGACCAAGGTTGAAAACCTTAAGCCAACACCTTCCTGTTCAAAATGAACCTTGTCCTTAAGGTTCTCAGAGATTGGCATCTGGGCGACGCTGTCTTCTGCAGCGGCCAATGGAGGCGAGCTTCTTTGGCGACGACTCTCACCATCGTCTGCTCCCCTCAACATGGGTAAAGGGGTGGTCTGCATTTTTGAAATTCCCTTACACCATTTCAGCACAGAAATGTGAAAAACCGAGAGTATGCGCGCGGATTACGATAGCTCCATTTTATATTATTGGATTAAGGTTTTCAATCTTGGGCTTAATCTCGGTTTTGATGATAACAAACATGGAACTAATGGTTTATTGAGAAATCTTTTAGGTTCCATATCGGTTAGCGCACGACGTCCGCGATTGAAAAAATCGGAGAAATCAAAAATTCGGAAGGACGTTGGTCGACACGCTCGAACTCTTCAAGAAATTAGAGTTTAGGTTTAGGGTGTCTAGATATGTTGTAAATCCTCTTTATGATGCAAATAGCGGTAATTGTTCCTTGGGTTAAAACTAGATGATGAGGTATTTTTTAGGAATTTTTGGAAGCCATTAGTCTAATTATATTTGACCCAAAAGATTAGAAAATTTCCGGTTTCGAAAAATTTGTACTAAACCTCAAAAACTAGATTTTGATTCTTAAGGATTTTAATTTTTTAGATATTTTTATTGAATCTAAATGGGGGGGTAATCCTTATATAACATTTATATTTTAAAGTTAATAAATGTTATATAAGTAGACTTAGCGAAGACAGAACTAGAAAATCAACAAAATTGCCTAACCAATCTGCCCAGTCCAGATTCGGTCGACCGAATGATGCCAAAAAATGGCAGTAGCCATTCGGTCGACCAAAATTGGAGAAGAATTCATGGAAGGCTATGTCGGTCGATCGATCGAAGCCAAAAATTGGCAGAATGCGTGTCGGTCGATCGGATTGAAGAATACAGATCACGTTGTTGGCTCCACTGCATCGGTCGACCGATCTATCGACCGGATTGTGGATCACTCATCTCGCGACTTGTTCGATGGACCCATTAGTCGACCGCACAAAGAGATTGAGCAGCGGTCGGTCGATCGACGATCGATCGAACGGCTGTATCGGCTAGTTTTCTACCCGTTTTTCGCCCGTCGAGCTGCCGTTTTTTTGAGAGGTTATAAATATCCCTCATCTAATTCCTTTAACCTCTCTAACAAATTTAATTGAGCTTTCTAGAAGTGATTTGAGCCTTCAAAAAGAATTAATTGCTGCGCCCTGTTCTTCCTTCAACATCCTTCCCAAGCGTCCAGTTATGTTCCTCAACTCTACTGCGATTCAAGTTCATCTACTGGTCGAGTTGAAGGCTTGAAGGCTTGGGAAAAAGAGCATTGGTCCTTCTTTCAATTCTCAGCTCTTTTTCTTTGTATTTGAAGATTTTATTTCAAACCTATTTTATCTGTAATAGCTTATTAGGTGTGCTAGAGAAACACTTAGGGTTAGGCTTTGTAGATTTGTGTTTTGCCTTGGTGAATAGGTTTGAGGAGTTCTCAAAGAGATGAGAATTGTGTCCTCAGTTGTATTCAAAAGAAAACACAAGTTCTATAAAGTAGTTTGTTAGAAATCCTTGGTGTTGAGCCAAGGTAGTGGAGTAGGCAGTTGGTCGAACCACTATAAATTCCTGTGTTAGCATTGGCAGCTTGTTTGTGTTTATTGCTTTATCTTTATTGCTTCCGCTTGCTATAAATATCGTACTTAGCCTAACAAATCAAGAAATAATTAAAATCGGAATTAGGCAAAAATTGTTAGATAACACACTATTCATCCCCCCTCTAGTGTGCCATTTCGTACAACATATACGCCACCTTGCCAATGCGTCAGAGAATTCTAAAAGGCCCAAAGAAGCGAGGGCTAAACTTTTGTTGCCTCAACAAGCATAACGATAGCTGGTGATAGGGTTTAAGCTTCACATAAACCCATTCATTCTCCTGGAACTCTACCTCACCCCTTCTCATGTCTGCCTGCAACTTTATTCGAACTTGTGAGCGATGTAAATTGAGTTTCAATTGACTAAGAATCTCATCCTGAGTCAATAATGCTCGGTCTATAGTCAAATGACGGGCGATCCCTCTAACATATTTTATCAACTCCGATGGGTTTCTCCCGTAAAGTGCTCGGAATGGAGTCATTCCCACTGACGCCTGAAAAGAAGTATTGTACCAATACTCTGCTCAAGGTAGAAACTCTATCTATCGCGTCGGTTCATCTGCCACAAAGCTATGCAAATACATTTCAGACACCTGTTTAAGGCCTCTATTTGGCCATCAGTTTACGGATGGTATGTCGAACTAAGCCCCAGTTCTGAACCTTGCAGACGAGCCAGTTCACGCCAGAACTCACTGTTAAAATGGCTGTCCCTGTCACTTATGATGGATTTCGGGATTCCGTGTAACTTGATGATTCCATTAAGGAAAGTTTCTACGACCTTCGCCGTGGAGTATTGCTTGGCAAGAGGAAAGAAATGTCCATATTTTGTTAATCTGTCGACGACGACTAGGATCGTCGATTGCCCTTTTGAAACCGGCAACCCCGTAATAATGTCCATTGCAATATCCTCAAATACTTTGGCATGTATCGAAAGTGGTTATAGCACTCCGGTAGGCAAAAGCTGCTCCATTTTCAGACATTGGCAAGTTTGGTATTCCTCGAAGAACTTGTGAACGTCCCTCCTCATATTCCTCCAATAGAAATTAGCTGACAATCGATGATGTGTCTGACTGATGCCCAAATGCCCTCCCATGGCAGAATTATGAAAGTCTCTTAAGAGCAAGGACTTAATGGTCGGGTCGTGAGGAATAAAAATATGACCTTTGTGTAGCAAAATGTCGTCCCTTTCCTCATACCAGCCATCTTTATCCTCATTGCAGCTCAATTGTAGATGTTGGTTCTTCATCTCCTCACTATCTCGATTCAGACGTCTGATCTCCTCTAGGATTCCAAACACCGATTGCAACAAAGCCATCTCTACAAGCTCGGCCCTCCTTGACAGTGCGTCCTCAGCTGAGTTCATCTTCCAAGGTCTATATTTAATCTCAAAATCATACCCCATTAGCTTGCTCAACCAATTTTGTTGAGCCAACGTTTGAATAACTTGTGTCTTAAGTGTTGGCTTAAGGTTTTCAACCTTCGTCTTAATCTCGGTTTTGATGATAACAAACATGGAACTAATGTTTCAATGTGATATATTTCAGGTTCCATATCGATTAGCGCTCGACGTTCCCGATTGAAAAAATTGAAAAAATTGAAAAAATTGGCAAGGACGCTCGTCGGCGCTCGAGAATCTTCGAGAAGGGGAGTTTAGGTTTAGGGTGTCTAATTTATATTGTAAATCCTCTTTATGATGCATAAGAACCCAAAAACCTAATCCGAACCCCAAAATATGAAAACTCGGAACCGCCCTGAAAATCACTAAGCTTAGGGAGCTCCTTAGAGGGCTATATGACCTAGATAGTTTATTATCATAAAAAATGGCGGTAATTGTTCCTTGGGTTAAAATTAGATAACGAGGTATTTTTTAAGAATTTTTTGAAGCCTTTAGCCTACCCTTATTTGACCCGAAAAATTAAAAAAGTTCTGTTTTCGAAAAATTTGTACTAGGCCCCAAAAATTAGATTTTGATTCTTAAGGATTTTGATTTTTTAGATATTTTTATTGAATCTAAATGGGGAGTAATTCTTATATAACATTTATATTTTAAAATTATTAAAACCACTTTGCCCAGTCCAGGTTCAATCGACCGAATGATGTCAAAAAATGGCAGTAGCCATTCGGTCGATCTATCGGTCGACCGAAGTTGGTGAAGAAATCGCGGAAGGCTACGTCGGTCGACTGACCAGTGCCAAAAATTGGCATAAGGCTCATCGGTCGACCGGATTGCAAAGAAGAAGAATCGCGTCTGGCGGTCGACCCGTCGGTCGATCGCACAGAGAGATTGAGCCAGCGGTCGCTCGAGCGATCGATCGATCGACGATCGACCGACAAGCGACCGAACGACGAAAATGGCTAGTTTTTCGCCCGTTGACCCGCCCGTTACATTCCATTTCTTCTTGGCTCTATAAATACCCAAACCTAGCCTTCCTTAAACAACTTTTGATTACTATTAACCTTCATTGAGCCATCATTGATCAACTCTAAGCTTTCATTGAGCCATTTTTTAGAGAAATCCTAGTCTGGGCTTTCATTCCTAGAGTTTGCCTTCAAGCTTGATTTGATTCATCATCAAGGCATCAAGAGGAGCTAGGATTCATTGTGTTGGAGCTAAGTGTTTGTATTGTTGTATTTTTTGCTCCATTACTTGTATATTTTCTTGTTTCTTTCATTGTATTAAAACTTATGTAAACCTAGGTTGCTAGGTTTGATTTGGTTGGTGGTTGCCTTGGTGTTAAGGCTTAATTCCACCGTTGTAAACGTAGTTTACTAGGATTAGTTCTAGTTGTCCCTTAGGTTGAGGTGGGAGAGTGCTCTCGGTAAGAAGACGGGATAATTCCGGGTGTGAAAGTGCCTTCGATTGGAGAGTGAAGACTTTCCGGTGTAAAGTCCTCATTGTAAGGGAAACAAGATGTAATCTAGTAAACTTAGTTTGGAAATCCTAAGCGGGGTGCTTAGGTAGTGGAGTAGGCATTGGGGCCGAACCACTATAAATCAGTGTGTTAGCATTGATATTCTGTTTGTGCTTAATTATCTTATTTTTGTTTCCGCATCTAGTCGATAAATAACGATTTGCCTAAGTAACCAAAGAAATGATTAAAACCAAAATTAGGCAATAAGAATTAGTAAACACTATTCACCCCCCCCTCTAGTGTGCCATTTCACCCAACATGAAGCTCCTTAAGTGATCCATGGTCAATCAGAATAGTGAATCGGCGACCTAGTAAATATTGTCGCCATTTCTACACTACTCGCACAATCGTGTGCATTTCCCTTTGGTAGGTGCTCGCTGATTGTAGTTGTGCCGAGAGCTTTTGACTGAAGAAAGCAATCGGTTGCCCCCTGAGACAACACGACGCCAATTCCAACTCCAGAAGCATCAATTTCGATAACAAATTGCTTGCTGAACTCCGGTAATGCCAACACTAGAGCATTACTTAAAGCTTGTTTAAGAGTTTCAAACACTGCTTGCGCCTCCTCCGACTACATGAAAGCTTCCTTCTTTAATAAGCTTGTCAATGGAGCTGCTACCTGTGCGAATCCTCTGATGAACCGCCTGTAGTAGCCGGCAAGGCCTAAGAAACCACACGGCACTTTAACATTTCGGGGAGTCGGCCATGACTGTATTGCTTCGATCTTTGATTGGTCGACCTGTAACCCCTCAGCCGACGCCCAATGGCCCAGATATTCAATCCTGGTGAGCCTGAAGACACACTTGGATTGTTTAGCTATGAAGTTATTATCCTTTAAAACCTGCAACACCCTTCTTAAGTGTTGAATGTGCTCCATCATCGACTCGTTGTACACCAGTATATCGTCAAAGAACACTAGAACAGATTTTCTCAAATAAGGCCGGAAAATCTTGCTCATTGTAGCCTGGAAGGTGGCAGGCGCATTTGTCAATCCGAAGGGCATCACAAGAAATTCATAATGCCCTTCATGCGTGCGGAACGCCGTCTTGGATACATCATTCTTGTCGACTCTAATCTAGTGGTATCCTGCCAATAGATCCAGCTTAGATAAAATACGAGCTCCTCCCAGCTCGTCAAACAGCTCATCCACTGTAGGTATAGGAAATTTTTTAATAGTAACTACGTTGAGAGCACATTAGTCGACGCAAAATCTCCAAGTATCGTATTTCTTCTTGACGAGTAATAACGAAGAAGAGAATGGGCTACTAGTTCCCTGAATCAGTCCTTCCTCAAGCATTTTTTGTACTTGCCTTTTAATCTCCCCTTTTTGAAAATGCAGGTACCTATATGGTTTTACATTCACCGGTTTCTGGTTTGGGAATAGATGAATCTGATGGTCGGTATCTCTCGTTGGTGGCAATCCAAAAGGCAGAGTGAATACTTCTTTGAAGTCGTCAAGCAAGGCATGTATTCGACTGTCCATGTGAGTATCCGAGTATTCCTTATCTGGCAATAATTCAAGATGGTACATTTCCATCATCCCTCTTGCGTCATAAAGCTTGCGAAGAGTGTTACATTGTATATGCTCAGCTTGGACCGTATTTTGCCCCCCCTCCCCCTCAATATTCTCAGCCTTGCCACTAAAACTCAAAGAGATGATTAGCAAAGTCCATGACGACTGGGCCTAAAGTGGCCATCCATGCCACTCCCAACACTATATCAGATCCTTTTATCGGCAAGGCATAAAAATTAGTTTTTATCTCTGTCCCTTGAATTAGTAGGGGCATATTTCGAATAATGACTTCACTCCTTATTTTTGCTCCGCTTTCGACCATTACACTAAAGGTAGCAGTCAACTCCACTAACAATTTGAGGTACTTAACCATCCGAGACTGGATGAAATTATGTGTGCTGCCGCCATCGATCAATACTTGTACCTCTCGCCCTCGGATGGATCCTTTGAATTGCAATGTCATTGGGGAGAAACAGCCCGACAATGCATTGAAAGAAATTAGTGATTGTTCGGCACCCTCATCAAGCGCCACGACCTCCAATTATGGGTCCAAACTATTGTCATCATCCTCCTGCAACCCGCCATCATCCAACATGAATAATTGTGGTACCTTACAGCGATGACTATATGAATATTTGTCATCGCAGTAATAGAATAGGCCCTGGTCACGTCTCTTTTGTGCTTCTACGAACGATATCTTTCGAGGTGCTTGCCGCAATCCTGGTGACGACGAACTTGGTAATGTTTGAACTGGTGTGTTTGTGCTTGCCGATTTGACAAACTGATTTGGCGGCCCTGCCTTCTACAACGTGGGTAACAACCCCGAGCTCTTAGAAGTGAATTGTTGCGGCACAAATTTCTCGGACGCTGCTATTTTGGCTTCACACCTCTTAGCTAGTGTCATTGCTTCATGCACTGAAGCGGGTTGAAGTGCTAAGACATCGGTCTTGATATCATTCCTCAGCCTTGACACAAAACAATTCACCGAAAACAACTCGGGCAAGTCTATCATTCGCAAAGCCAATTCTTCAAATCTGCTTTCGTAATCTTCTACCCGAGCATTCTGCAACAACTTGGTTAACTACCCTTCTGGTGGTTCGAGATCCACGGGCTCGAAGCGGCGTCTAATTGCCTCTACCAAATGGTTCCAACCTGCTAATTGCTTCCTATGTTGCATCCAGTGGAGCCATTTCCATGCTAATCCCTCCATTCTAAAAGAAGCCATAGATACTTTGTGTTGATCCTCCGTGGCATAACACAGAAATCCTCAGCAGCTGCAATCCACTCCTCAGCGTCAGTACCATTAAACAATGGCAGTTCAATTTGAGGTGGTTTATGAAGGAATGGAAAGTCGTCGTCATCATCTCTCTCTCTCTCTCTCTCTCTCTCTCTCTCTCCGCCACCAATGCGGTTGAACTTCACTTGTGTGAGGTTGATCGGCTTTTGCCTTCGAGATCTGGACTATCTGATTGTTTAGAAGCCCGATTTGAGATGAAATCATCGATTGCTACTGTGCTTCTACATTGGCTTGGAGGGCTCCAAATAACTTATCATCGCGCATCCGAGTCTCTTGCAAAACTCTGATTGAATCGACCATTGCTTGCGATTGAGTTTCCATTTGGATTGTCGGCGATCGATTGAATGCACAAGTAATATGCAGAACAAATGAAAGCACCAAATGTCAAGGATTCTGGAGTACTTGACGATCAAGGGATCTACACGAGCTTATTCTAATGAACTTATCTAAGTTGTATCCCACCTCGTTGATATAACTCCGTCGACAGCGTCGTAGACGAAGCAGTCAACATAGCTCGCCAAATCTAATCGAATAAAAGAGAGAGAAATAAAGAGGGAGACCGTAGAAGAGCGTGGAGGGAGAAGAGTAAAAGAGGAAACCAGATTCAATTCATTGATGATCTCTTAAGCGATTACATGTCTTATTTATACGCTAACGAATCAATGATTACAATTCAAAATCACTGGCCTAGTGGGGCCTCTTCCTCACTCGTTCTCCTCGATGTGGCAGTAACTCATTCGCTACCTCATTGCTTGCTAATGCGTCGCCATGCTCCTCTGATGTGACCACGCCCCAAGTTCATGCTAGCTTGGCTCATCTCCTCCTCTGTGTTTTGTATCAGTAACTAAAACAATATATATATATATATATATATATATATATATATATATATATATTATATTTCTAGTTGCTTTAATTATAATTATATTTTTGCCTTGTACTGTTTTATAACTTTTGAAATGAAAAGTTCCCCTTAGACAAAAAAAAATGTTTGTATAATATTATCGTCTAAGATTTACTTCGTGTTCTTCGTTTGTTGGTGTAAAAAAGTATTAAAGATTTGAACGAAACATTAAGTGATTCGTTGGAAAGAAATAAAATAAAATATTATCTTATTATTTTAGTTGCAAAGTTTGTGAACAAATCAATGACATATTGAATAGTTTCTTAATTACAAAATATATTCTAATTTTTGACATGTTTTTCTAATCTATAATCACTTTCTAATTTTTCCAATTAAATACATCATTTTTCAATTTATTACAAATTTATCCCATCGTCTACCTAACGTCAACTTTGTCGTATGAATGCTGACGTGACGCTGCTGACGTGGTTAATAATCCCAGTCAATATTTAGACGCGATTTTTTTTTTTTGAATTTTTTTTTTCGGCCCCACCAAATCTAGTCAGCAACCACTTTAAGGGTTAATTATAAAATATATCCCGACTTTTGATGTGTTTCCCTAATCTATCCCCACTTTTACACCACTTTTCGATTTATTAGAAATTCATCCCATCGTCTACCCAACGTCAACTTTGCAATTTTTAACGCAGAGAAGAAATCTCTCTTTTGTTGAAAATTTTATTGTCAAAACAAAGCCTACAATGATAAATCATATTTAACAGTATCATCATTGTTGGAAAATTTTACAATATCATATGAAATCCTACATTTAACAGTATCATCACTGATGGAAAATTTTTAGGGTTTATACTAACTATACCAGACGGAAGGGAGAAAGCGAGCGAGCAGGTGAAAATTAATAGAGACACACCAGAGTTGATGGGGATGAAGACAGAGAGCACGAAGAGATGCATGCTACGTCGGGGATTGAGAGAAAGACGAGCGACAAGGTCGGGGAAGAGGCGAGCAGGCGATTTTAAAGGTGAATTGTTTTACATTAACTTGTCGTGATCTGCTGACTGGGTTTGGTGGGGCCGAAAAAAAAACAAGTTAAAGTTCGCGACTGAATGATGATTGGGATTATTAGCCACATCAGCATTTAGACGGTGAAGTTTATGCTGGGTAGATGATGGGATAGATTTGTAACAAATCGAAAAGTGGTGTACTAAATTAGGAAAATTGGAAAGTGATGATAGATTAGGAAAACACGCGATATTAAATTTTAATGTCAAAATAGGTGATATTAATGACAATTTGTTATTTGAAATTAATAAACAATTCTTATCAGGTTGATTTTATTTTATTTTAAAATTTGATTAATGATTTTATGTAATTTATAATAAATGTTTTTACTGTGATGTTTGTGGAAATGGAGGAATTACAGTAAGTGTATGTTTCAATAAATAGGAAAAAATAAATTATACGGAACCCCCATTGACTATAGTCGATGTGCGCAAAAATTACCTAAACTACCAAGTGTGTGCGAAACCCCCCGCGACTAAATTTTTTGTTCAAATAATTTCCTTCCGTTAGTAACTTAACAGTAAAACTCCCACGTGCTCAGAACTCCTCTCCCTAGTGCCACGTGGCAGTAATCTACATCTTTCATCTCATCCGACGATCATCACTTCTTCTTCTACCCATCCCTCACCTACCTACACTCCTCCCCTTGCCCTAGACTCCACCGCCGTTGTCGCCATCGCCAGAGAAGGAGGAGGAGGTCCTCCTCAAGAACCCTCCTCCTCTAGAAGAAGAAGAAGAGGAGGAGGAGAAGAAGAAAGAGGTCGCCAGACCTCCTCCTCCGACGATCTCCTCCTCCTCTTCTTCTAGAGGGGGAGGATTCTTGAGGAGGAGGAGGAGGTCGTCATCGGCGGCGGGGGTGGCGGCGGCGACGATAGAGTCTAGGGCAAGGGGATGAGTGTAGATAGGTGAGGGATGGATGTAAGAAGAAGTGATGACCGTCGGATGAGATATAGGGTGCAGACTGCTGTCACGTGGCACTAGGGAGTGGGATTCTGCACACATGAAAGTTTTACCGTTAAGTTACTAACGAACATGCTAACGAATGGAGATTATTTGAACAAAAAATATAGTCACGAGGGATTACGTGCACACTTGGTAGTTTAGATAATCTTTGCGCACATAGATTATAGTCGAAGAGAGTTTCATGTAATTTACTCGATAAGAAATGCGATTGGTAAAATCAAAAAAATAGGTTTGGCTGCAAAAAGTATGATCCGTAAAACCACGTGGCATCAGATCCAGCCATGCGGCGAAGTTCGGTTCACACTTGGTAGCATGCGCCTGAGCTTTACGTAACGCTTTGCCGACTCTCCGCATCTAACCCGCGGAAACGACGAAATCAATACGAGGTTAGCTGATCAGCCGTCCACGTAGTCATATAGACGAATCCTCTCGAAACGTGGACGGCAACGATCGCGTTCCAATAATATCCTATGCGGACCTTTTCGGCAGATCCGGATCCCTCGCCTTTAAAATCCGACGTCTCCATTCTCCCTCCATCCTCCTCTCCACTTTCGTCTCTGGTCGATCCGTTATCCCCGAAGACAATGTCGACGCTGACGTTTCCCGATTCGCTCCCCTCCCCCGCCGAGGACTGCGAGCAACTCCACAATGCCTTCGAAGGTTCGTCGTCTTCCCTCCCTTCCACGCTCCCCCTTATTCTTTATCGATCTGTAAGACCAAAAGTACATGTTTGATTAGGATTTTTTTTATCCTTATCGATCCGATCGATATTCTCCTTGGCCAGGATGGGGAACCAACGAGAACTTGATCATCTCTGTCCTTGCCCACCGCCCCGCAGCCCACCGCCACGAGATTCGACGCGTCTACCCCGAGATCTACGGCGACGACCTCCTCAAGTCGCTCGACAAGGAACTCACCCGGGACTTCGAGGTCTGCCCGCTCGATCTCCCTCTTTGTTTCTTTATGCTAGGGTAAAATAAAATATTCAGTTTTTTGCTTATACTTCGGTGGGGTTTGGTTTGGGAGCGCAGAAGGCTGTGCTGCTGTGGGTGCTGGATCCGCCGGAGAGGGATGCGGTGCTGGCAAATGAGGCCGTGAGGAAGTGGACCCCCGGTAACCGAGTATTGATCGAGATCGCGGTGGTGAGGTCGGCTGACGAGTTGTTTGCAGTGAGGAGGGCTTACCAAGCTCGATTTAAGCGAAGCCTTGAGGAGGATGTCGCGGCGCATACTAATGGAGACTTCAGAAAGGTGAATTTCTGTTCTGGCTTCTGATTCTCCTATTGTTGGTCTATTATTTGCTAATGTTTTTTCTGTCGATCGGGATGTTTGTCTCTTGTTTTCTTCTCCATGCTCTGCTTCTTTTGCCGGGCAATGATAGAGCAGAAAATTTGGAAGCTCTGATGTCCTCATACCTCCATTGTTGGTTTCTTGTTCATTCATAAATATGGGGATCTATAAATGATGAATGAATTATCTTCCGTACGTAGTTATCCTTCTTCGTCAAGAATTTGCTTATGTTTTCTTTATAAACTAAAACTATAATACCATGGCTGATTCTGGTAATTAATGTTTCTCTTTTTCCCCTCCAAAAAATTAATGTTTTATGGATTGCTAAAATCTGATTTTGCTGTTTAATTGACCTTCATCCACATGGTTACGCATTATACTACGTTAACAATATTGTGAATCCTTTATAGTGATCGTCAAAGTAGAACAGTTTGAATATGCTTTATCAGCAAAAGTGGTGTTTTTATGTTCTGCTGCATAAACACCTGTTGTTCAAGTTCTGAAGTAGGTTAGAAATATTGGATTATGGTTTTAGGCTGTCAAATCCTCCTAGATTTTGCTCTCTGATCCTTTCTTTAGCGAATGAAGGAGCTTTCCCCGGATTTTATAGTTCACATAACAAATGTAAAGGAATCCTTGCTTACACTAATTAGGTTTCTGTGATATTGTTTAAATAACAATCATTTTTGAGTCAAGTGTAACTTTGCCCTTCTCTGCAAATTAGCAGAAGCTGATACCTAAAAGTGGTATCAAGTAGTTGCATATTTTACATTGGTGTATATTAGTTCATGACATATTGGTGTGTATTGTTTTGCATTTTCGACGTCTGTCTACTTTGAGTTTCCTCCAGGATAAAAGCAAGAAAGAGCTTCAACTTACATGTGACTTGTTTTCTAGCTTCTTGTACCACTTGTAAGCTCATACCGCTACGAGGGACATGAAGTGAACGTGTCCTTGGCAAAGGCTGAGGCTAACATACTGCACGAGAAGATAAAGGACAACGACTATAGCCATGAAGAAGTTATTACGATCCTTACAACAAGGAGCAAAGCACAGCTGCTTGCAACATTCAATGACTACAACAATGAGTTTGGTAATCCAATCAATAAGGTATGTACCACTTATTGAATGGAACTTATATGAGCGGTCCATCGATACAAAATGTATGAACGAGTGAACATGAGTAGAAAATTAGTGAATATGGACAATAAATGAATGGACATGAATTCATGATATTTACTCACTCATTCTCATGTTCATTAATTCAAAGCTCCTGTTCACTCTTTCATAAAATTTCTATGGAGTGGTTGCTCATATTAGTTTTTTCCCCAATTTTGTTTTTCATTGTAAGTCATTCCTATGTGGGTAAGTTCTAGTAGATATTATATGTTAATTTGAATTGCGTATCATATAATTCTCATTGCACTAAATAATTTTGTATGTAGTTTTTTTTTTTTTTTTACTTATTCTTTGTAAAAGTCTTTGTCCGTAAACACTAGATTTGTTCTGCCTAAATAAAGGCTTCATCTTCTAATTATTTTGAACATTAGTTTGAGCAGTAGAAGCTAAACACTGTTGAGAATATCATGAAATATATAGAAACTAATTCCTGGTGGTTATTCATCATATGAACCTATTGATGAAAAGGTGTAGAATGAAAATTTATCACGAATCCGAAATGTGCGTTTCAACTAGTGCAACTGACTAGTTATATTTACTTTGCTGTTATTAGGATTTGAAGTCTGATCCAAAAGATGAGTTCCTCTCAGCTCTAAGGGCCATTGTACGTTGCATCACATCTCCGGAAAGATATCTTGAGAAGGTCCTTC
Source organism: Canna indica (assembly GCA_034359265.1). Taxonomy (NCBI): domain Eukaryota; kingdom Viridiplantae; phylum Streptophyta; class Magnoliopsida; order Zingiberales; family Cannaceae; genus Canna; species Canna indica. Next base: position 38,849,452 of record CP136892.1, on the reverse strand, counting down.
GTCTTGCCATGAACAAAATGGGAACAGATGAGGGGGCTCTTACTCGGATTATTACAACTCATGCTGAGGTGGACATGCAACAAATAAAAGACCAGTACTACAAGAGAAACAGTGTGACACTTGAACATGCCGTAAAGAAGGAAACTACTAGACATTATGAAGATTTCCTTCTTGCATTGATAGGACATGAAGATGCCTGAGCGTTAATCTCCACACATGTTCAAGCATTTGCATCTCATAGTGTATTCTTCCATGTTTGCTTATCTTATGAATAAGATCTTCACATGGTAATTAACCATGAGTCGTGAAACCTGGATGATATATGGACCGACTTCTTGACTGAGTTTGCGCTAAAGGATACACAGTAACTTCTGCGTTGCAAATATTAAATTTGCGAAATCTAGTCTATTTATGATAAATTACTATTTTTTTTAAAAAACAAATTTTTATTGGATTCACGTAATTTTGCAATAACTGTTCATCCTCGGTTGGGCTTACCATTTTAACTCTCGGGCCAACCTAAAAAGTAGTATTGGAGGGTGTTCTTTTCATAGCCGTCCGACCAATACTGGTCAATAGATAGAAGAAGACGTGCCTCCCCGTGAGTAGGGATAGCATGCCTAAGGGGTTGTTTGAATTGTGGAATAGGGAGGGATAATGAGGAATGAGAGAGGGATGGATTAAGTATCTCATGTTTGGCTAATAATTTTAGGAGGGAGAGGGGTTTGGAGATGTTAGAAATCCTATCAAACCCCTCAATCTCGATAATAAATTTAGAATATTTTAATGTCATAAACAATTTTTGGCTTGACCTACCCAAGCACGATAAAAGCGAGCTTGGTTCGATTCTTACCGTGCTTGGGCTATTATCGAGCTAAATTGAGCTCGGTTTGATTCTTACCGTGCTCGGGCTATTAATTATCGAGCTGGCCCGATAAGGCCCGAACCAAATATCGGGTCGGGTCAGGTCAGACGGTGTAGGCTTGGCTCGACCCAATAGCCTAATAAGAATTTTTATTCTTTATTGGAATATCAGGCTATCAGGCCTGAGTCAGCCCAACAACTCGATTAGGGTCCAATAGTTCGAGTTCCCATAGCCCAATTCGGGCTCGAATTCGGCCTGGTAGCACGGTTCAGGCCTGATAATTCGATTCTGAATTTTTGTTATTGTCTTAACGGGTCGGGCCGGGCCGGGTTGGCCCGATAACTCCGGCCCGGCACAAATTGTCAAGTTCATATTTCACGTTTTCTATTTTTTTAATTTTTTTAATTTTTGATTTTTTTAAAAATTTGATTATTAAAATTTATATTTTTTGTTTTAATTATTTTTTTTAACAAATTATTAAAGGATATAAATAAGTTAACTTTTATTTTATACGTAAATGTATATAAATGACTAAAAAGATTTTTTTTATTAAAATTATTCTTTGGAGAGAGATGCGTATGAATGTGTATCAAATGGTCAGGTTTGGAGAGAGATTTATAAAAGAAAAAGCTTGTACCGATTGGGAAATGAGACAAGAGGCTTTTGGTCTTTTCGTCCAAACCTTGGCACAACTTATGTTGTTTAAATGTGAAACTCAATAACTATATATTCATGCTATCCAATAATGGTAAGACCACAAACAGTCAATTTTCGTTCCATGCATGGCGCGTATGGTTTTCAATTCAAACATATTTTGGACCTTAGAGCATGTGTCAAGGCACGAGGAATTTAAAAGCTTGGAGATGGAGATGAAAGTACCACTAGTAGCTAGTGTGATCTCCTGAAGATAAAAAATAATGAGTTGTTTAATCAGTGAAAATTATTTTTTAATTTGATTTTAGTGAATATAAAAATTTCATTTCAAAAATTTAATTTTAGTCTTTGATTTAAAAAAAAAACGTATTTAGTTAATGAAAATAATATCAATTTTAGTTGGTTGAAATCGATGAATACTAATTGATTATAAAAAATAATATTAATTTTCATTGAATATTTGCGTACTGAGTATATATTATGATATTGAACAAATAATAAATTAATTCATATGAAATAATTTATAAAATTTAATATGATTGTATAAGAAAGTCGAACACCGATAAAAGTGAGAGGAATCATTATCCAACACTATAATTTGAACTACAAATAATTAAGATAAATTTATTAAAAAATCAAAATATAAATTTTAGTATTCATTTTTAAAGGAAGTGGAAATTTAATCAAATCAAATAATACTCTAGTGTTCAATGTTATTAGTTTCTCGTAATAATTATCAATTATATTTTTATTATAATAGTTATCAATTATATTTTTATAATTAAACGATTGTGAAGATGAAAAATAGATTTTTATAGTTTTATAAATATTAATTATTTATTTATAGTTAGTTTATAAAATTACTGTAAGCTAATATGGTTATAAAATTTAATTGAGTTCTCGGTAATTTAATTTTTTTATTTAATTAGATAAAAAATTAATTAATAAATATTATAATTTTTTTTAAAAATAAGTTAATGGTATAAAATTAGTTTTGATTATATTATAAATAGATCGTCTTTAAAAAAATTAAATTATTTTAAAAATTAGGATTGATTCAATTAGATATAAATTGATTTCATTATTTTATCAATTTAAGATAATAATTTAAGTTGAAAATAATGATTTTAATTTTAATTTTTATAACTAAGATATAATTTGATTTATTTGTAAATTAATTGATTTTATAAAAAATATTTTTGAATATAAATTTGTTATTGTATTTTGATATCAAAATCAATCTTCTTGAAATCATAAAAAATAATCTTTCAACGTTTTTCATTTTTATTAAAAATGATTTTTTTAAATTATATTTTTATTCTATTTTTGATTCAGTTTCATGAAAATAAACATCCAAACATGTAATTTGTTTTAGTTTTAATAAAATCAAAATCATAAAAACAAATGTGATTTCACTAATCAAATTATAGATCGTTTCTTGTTTGCTCCATAATAATTAAATCTCAAGAAAAAAAATACCTTTCACGTATCAATGACAACAAAATTCTTTCCGACAATTTGACTCTTTGAGAATGAATAGGTAAATCATATATTTCTAGATTGTTCAATTGGAAACAAGCATGGCACTTTTGTGAATAGCGACAATTTGAATATCAAATATTTGAGATGCACGTATCCAAAACCTAATGATGGGACTCTTGACTATTATATCTCTTGTTCCCTTTTCTTTGGCGTTTTTCTTTTTTTCTTTTTCATATTTAATGAAAAGAAGCGATGTTATTTGCTTATCGTGAGTTAAACACTTGAAAATATCAGTAACGAAATGCGTTCATGCTAACAGAGATTTCTATAAGTAGCATCGATTTATTAGCTTAGACTAGCTATTAATAATTTGGGTAAAAAGCTCAACAAAATTGTGTCAAGGTAGTATTTATGAAGAACATCAAACAATCTAAGTTATAATGGCCTTGTCGTAATCTAGGATTTATTCCCCCTTTTGGACCTGTGGACCAAGGGGTCGTTTGGGGCCGATCAAAGGGTTTTGAGGCATGCGAAGATACTCGACTTGATAGAGCCCGGAATTGAGCAAGCCCATGCCACGTTAATAGGCGCCCATAAGGACATTTTCAGCCCAATTTATGAGCTCGAGGACAGCCGCTCTTATTGGGCCCGTCGTCGATGCAAGCTCGTTTCTAGTGGACCGATTCGAAGGAGCATCTGTTTGAGCAGTCGAATCCAAATCAAAGAAAGTAAGCTAGCCTAACAAAGAAAAGCGATCAGACAAACACCTTAATGAGCAAGATATGCTTATCAACCAAAACTAGGGGTCTATTGAAACTTTGCAACAAATCATCTAAATGTGAAGGTTCTCTCTCTAGTGAATCGAGTCTTTTGGTTTCACATGTGCGGTAGGATCTCGGGAAGTGGTGAGAGCCGTAGCAACTACTTAGTTTCAGATGGGAAATTTCTACAGCCTTTTTGGTTCTGTTTGAGTATATTATTGACATGATTGATCATGAATTTCTCAAACATTAATGTACTATTTTGGAATGTGTGTAAACTTAATCGCTTATCAAACATTAATGGACGGTTATAGACTTAAATTGTAGTGTGCTCTTTTTGTTCGAAACTAAACTTGCTCGGTCACCAAACATGGTTATGAAGCAATCGTTTCGTATCAACAATAATGCATGTTTTTATGCTCGTGATGCGGAAGGACTTCCCGGAGGTATTATCGGCATATGGAATCTTGTACATTGGTCCTGCTTATATGCTTATGTGGGCAATTTTCATGTTAGGTTGGTGCTTCTACATCTTAAATCAAATACATGCTTTCATCTAGTGGATATCTATAGGCCTCTTTCTTAGGAGAGTTGGGGTGAATTCTTACACGAGATGACTTCAATTTTATGTAATTGCCCGGATCTAATTATTATTGGCGGAGATTTTAACTTGACCAAGCACATTGGTGAAAGGAAAAATTGTAGAGATAGTGCCTCTGATTATAGAAGATTCTCTCAATTCATTGCAAAAATGACCTCATTGATCTACCGTTTTCGGGACTGAACTACACCTGAACAAACAACCAAACACAATTTGCTCTTGCAAAGTTGGACCGTATTATGATTAATCCCTGGCTCTCGCTCTTGTTGGCTTAAGGGTTTCCCTTAAGCTTAGATCTTCATTTTGATGATAACAAATAAGTATTTAATATATGTGTGAAGTTTTGAGTTCAGGTTGAGGTTGCGATAAGCATGCGAACTTCGTTAGGAGAAACGAAGGAAAAGATTGTCAATGAACGAAAGAAAAGAACGTCAAAGAAAAGGCTCGGGTATAGATTGAGTAGATATTTTGTAATATACCCCTAGGATCTCATCCCAAGCCTAATTGTAAAGTTATTTAAATTAAAACTTGGTAACTAAACCTATGAAAAAACATGTAACAAAGATAAAGAAAAAAATCAGCCTCAGCCTGAGTTCGATCGATCGGTCGATCGATCGAACAAGGCAAAAAATTGGCAGATCGATTGACCGAAGATGGGTAAAAAATGGCAAAAGGCTACTTCGGTTGACCTACCGAGGCCAAAAATTGATAGTGCATGCTTCGGTCGACCGAGCGATTGATCGGATAGTAGAGAGGCAGAATCACGACTCATTTGGTCGATCCTCCGATCGACCGAACAGAGCGGTTAAAGCACAGATTGCCAGCGATCGCTGGGCGGTCAATCGGTTGGTCAACCGATCCAACAAGCGACCGAACAACGTCCAACGGGCGAAAAAATGCCCGTTGAAGAGTCGTTCGGTTGAGGGGTTATAAATACCCCTCAGCTAACTCCTTTAATCCTTCTTAGAAACTTAATTGAGCATTTAAAGGAGAGATTTGAGCCTTCTAGAGATTGATTGCTTGCGCTCGGTTCTTCCGTCAATATTTTCTCAAGCACCCATTCCTCCTCAACTCGGGTTTCGATTCGAGCTCAACGACTTGGCGAGTTGGAGGTTTGAAGGCTTGGAAAAGAGCATTGGTTCTTGGTTTCATTTCTTAGCTCTTTTCATTGTATTTTAAGTGTTGTTTAAACTTTTTTTCACTTGTAATAGCTTGCTAGGTGTGCTAGTGTAAACACTTAGGGGTAAACTTTGTAGAATTGTGTTTTGTCTAGGTGAATAGGTTTGAGGAGTTCTCAAAAAGGTGAGAATCATGTCCTCGGTTGTATTCAAAGGGAAACACAAATTCTATAAAGTAGTTAGTTAGAAATTCTTGGTGTGGAGCCAAGGTAGTGGAGTAGGCGGTTGGCCGAACCACTATAATTCCTCGTGTTAGCGTTGCTTTGCTTGTTTGCTTATTGTTGTGTTTGATATTTGATAACAAACATTATCGAGTTGCATTTGCATTTGGTTGAAGTTAAAATTGAGCAAAGAAAATTGAATAAATAGAAAAAAAAAGGACACACACTATTCAACCCCCCTTCTAGTGTGGGATTTCACTCAACAGCTCTTACTCCCGAACATTCAAGTATTTAGCCAACCAAAGAAACTTCGTGACCATAATGCTTTATTTCTTCAAAACTGTTACAGGTACAGTTGGTCTCAAACCCTTCAAAATGGAAGCCTACTAGCTTGATCAGCCCGACTTCTCCAAGATTATCAAGCATGGCTTGACCCAGTACCTCAAAAACTAGGAGGGGTAAGCCTCGCTCTTATCTTTATGGATTGCAGTTTGGAGACATTGCAGTTTGGAGACAGCTCAGACACATACCAACTGGAGCATTCTGAGGAAAAATAATTTAACTGTCAGAAGGAAAGATCTCGAGGCAAGGGTTTTGTCTCTAGAAAATATCACAAACGAAGGTAATCTATCCCCGAATGAGCTATCTTCCTTTAGATGTCTAAAAAGAGTGTATAGAAGATACATACTGGCGACAAAGAGCAAAGCAGAGATGGTTCAAAGAAGGTGACATGAATACGTGTTACTTTCATCCTTGCGCAACAATTATACGCAACATTAACTAGATTTCCTGCATCACGAAAGAAAATGGGACTGTCACAAACCACACCCAAATCACCAAAATTTTTGTTGATGACCTAGTGGACTTTTGTGAAGCCTCGAATTATGTCATGGCATCCTTTCGACTAATAATGAAATGCTTTGAGTTGAGCTCAAGTCTGAAAATCAATACCTCGAAGACCAAGCTTATCCATATTGGAAATAATCCGACCATAACTACCCAGATGGTCAACATCTTGGGTTGCTATGTTGGAAATTTCCCTATTGATTACCTGGGACTACAACTACGGCTTGGACCACTACATAAGGAGGATTGGAACAAAGTGCTTGCTAAGTTCGATGGTGCGTTGGCTTCCTAGAAAGGTTCCTTGTTTTCCCGAGCTGGGAGGTGTAGACTAATAAATAACATACTCACAAGTCAAGTATCATATATCTTCTCTATCTTTGAGGCACCCGCCCTGGGTTACACAACAAATTGATAAAAGGTGAAGGAAATTTTTCTGGATTGGAAATAGGGGCATATGCATCCGAGGGAAATGTTTGGTTAATTGGGATGCTCTAACAAGCAAAAAAGATGAGGGGGGGCCTTGGTTTCCTCAATATCTTCACACATAACTCAGCTAGTCTGGGAGCCTGGCTTTAGAAAATTAGACAAAACAATGGGTTAATATGGGTTGATGTGCCCCAAGATATGCACCTCAACTTAAACTACCCGACAACCATGGTCAGAAACAAATTGGAAGGTCATTAGGACTTCTTTAATCGATCTCTAATCTTCCAAGTGGGTGGCGGAGCATCTACACACCTTTGGATGGACCCATGGTGTAATGGCCATAGATTAGCTGATATTTCTCCGGACCTTTTGTTACTTGTAGTCAATCCATACATTATGATCGATGAAGCCAAAGCCAATAGTTCATTTGGTTGGAGTATACAATTTTTCTTACTATCCCTCTGCCAAGAATCGTTGAATTAGCTAGAACTATTGCTCCAATTCTTCGGAGTATTGGCGAGGACCTCATTCGTTGGAAATGGAGCTCCTATAGATCCTTTACAACCAAATCTAGCTACTATATACTCTCATATCGAGGAGTGATTGACCCCTTAGCCAATTTTATTTGGGGAAACAACACTCGTGAATCTCTGTCAATCTTTAATTGGCTGGCAAACAAGCATCGACTGCCGACCAAAGATAGACTGATTAGAAAAAATATTCAGATTAATCCCAAATGTGTGCTATGTTGTATTGATGACGAATCCCATGACCACTTATTCAATCAATGTATCTTCACCAATCAAGGATGGTCTTGTATGCTAAATGCATGTAATTTGTTGTCTTTCTCACTCAACTATAAACCTTGGTGCCCCAATAGTAGGGGCGAGATCATACAAAAACAAAAAAAATATTTTACGATTATAATCTAGAAGGGTAAGATATGATTCAAAAGGAATACCTATAGTTTTAACAATACAGACAAACCATTTTTTAAGCTCGCTATTGAAGGGACTAACTTTTTCCGTCCTTGTACATCTTTTTATTACTCTCCCTCATCTCCTTTGGTTATTTTTATGTAAATAGCTGTACATTCCTACCCTCCCCCTCCTTTACTTTATTTTTCTCCTTTTATTCTCCTATTAAGATTAATACAAGTTTTCTTTCTTAAAAATAAAATAAAATAATGGTCATCGGCCAATATCTCGCAGGAGTGTAGGAATTCCTAATCCAAAGTTCACTCCTGCAGTCCCAAATATTTCCTTTAATAATTTATATCTAGAAGAAGCATACTAAAAGAAGCCAGTAAATACAATTTGGCCAATGACCTTGTGCTTCTCTATAAGAAAACAACAATAAAAAATCTGGCAAGAATTACAAATGCAGAAAAAGTGTCCTAGCTTTTCATCTTGCATTGTAAGATAAAACACAACCGCACCATCTATACCAGATACTATCTCTTCATTTCTAGCCAAAAAGACTTGTCACTGTACAACCGGAGTGATTCAAGTTCAGACACAGGATGCTACAGCAGATTCACAACAAAGCATTTGAAAGCACAATTGCTTTCTACCACTCTTAAAAACTATATAAATAAGAAAACATAAGAAACTCTATCAGAAGTGCTTCTACTTGAACATAACAAACAACATAGTATTCAACTTCCAAATCTACAATTCACTTCCTCAGTCGTGAAAAGATACGCTTACAGTAAGGGTTGGTTTTCAAGGTTTCCTCATGAGAAAGGATGGCTGCTACTAGTTCATCATAGAGAGAACCCTGCACCAGCAAGAGACAATTAGGAATGAAAAGACAAGTAGGAATCAAATTTGTTAGAAAAAGGGACCTTGCAATTCTCCAGAGCAGATTGGATGACATAGTTTGCAAAAGGATCTTGCAGGATTTGATCAAAACGATGGACTGAAAGAAATTCATGTACTATGGTGGATCGATCCACTTCACCAAACTTCTTCAGGCATTTTTCAACCACATTGCTGCTAAACTTCTGTGCAGAGAGTTCTACGTACTTACCTTTGAATCCAAATGCCAAGTTTGCAAACACTACTGGGTTTTCCAGGTCCAAAATGAACTGGACAACATAATTTCTGCAATAGAAAAAGACCTGTTAAAGTTTGACAATGCAGCAAGAAGAAAAGAAGATAATACTTGCAGTACTTTTAGAGTTTAAGCAAAGTAAGAGAAAAGGCAACATATTCAACAAATTAAAAGTAATATTAGATAGTTGCTATTTGAAATAAATGCTGAAGAAGAATATTCCATCCAAAAAAAAAATGAAAACTAGGACCAGCACCTGCTAAACCTAGCATATTCCAGTAGTCAAGTTAATTATCTAGGTTACACAAGCAATGACGCAGAACAAATTCATAAAAAAAAAAGATGATAATTAGGTTTGTGCTTGAAAGAAGATCATACTCAGACAAAATTAACTGATTGTTCTTTATCATTCGCATATCCAGATGTTTCTAATTTTTAATTTTCTAGTATAAATGGTGATAATTGATGATTGATATTTATCAAACTAAAATGGCATTCAAATATCTACTGTCATAAGTTAACAAGTTACATTGAGTGAATTGTCCCAAAAAGTTCAAATAACTAGTCATGAAAATGAATCAGATTCTTCCAGTGAGAAAGAAACAACTTGCTAACAGGTAAGAAAAGGAATCATAGTCTTCAGATCTATAAATATAAATCTATTTAACTAATGATAGATACCTAAAAGACTAGAGATGACATGTGTTGTTCATTTGAGTATATCCAACCAAGGTTCACAATACTAAGGTCTACATTTAAATTATATGTAAAATTCACCTTTGCAGGCTTTCTAAAAGTAAAAAAACACCACTAATGACACTAACAATGTTGGCTGATGCATGGATGTAACCAGAATAGCTAAAGGCTACCAAAGCCCTCAAAAGAAAAGAATTATTACATGCTTTATGGCAACAGAACAACCATTCCATAGCCATCACTGCATATAGCAAGATCAAAGAGAATGCTTGGATGATGAAAGGTGTGGTTCTTCGTCGCTTCGGCTTTCTTAGAGAATATGCTATTAGAATTTTGGATAGTTAGACAAATAAGACTGACAATATCATGGTTGATCTATTATCTAGGAAATATTAGGTAGCCAATCAAATTTAAGTAACATATTGAGCCCCAAATCAATGATGAAGTACAGGATTTTTAGAAGTTCTTTAGGCTTATAGAGAAAGAAATGACAACAACAACAAAGAAATGAGAAGTCAGAACACGCTATTCCCAAAAATCCTGAGATGACTTTCACATAGGTTTTACAAGTTTTAATAGAAAAATAGGCACTAAAATTTCAGAATGAGAAGTTTACCCAAAAGGATCTTGAGCAAGTTCATAGCCATTAGCTGAGATTTCTGAAAGCAACTTTTCCTGATCTTCGCCACTAGAATAAGCAATACATTTTTGCAAGACAACACATCCATGTTGATGAGTTGCAATATCAACACAATGCTTTGCAGCAGCATCAAAAATGAACTGCTATATAAAATGAATCAAGTTAGTCAAACACCTGAGAACAAACTAATAAAAGAGAACTCACTAAATAAAAGTAGAAATTCTAGGAGCAAAAGAAACAACAAACTTGGTCCTCCTAATTATAGAAACAGCTAATGACTGCAGGAGCAGTATAGACTAAGCAGGCAAAGTGAAAAAAAACAAACAGAGAAAATGAGATAATCAAAGTGATCAATAGTTATAGCCCAAGTCTTCAAACTAAAGTTACTTAGTTCAAGTAATTTTGAGGAAATTCTGTTGAGAACAGCAGAGAAACCATTACCTTATTGTCTTCAGCTTTAAAAGTTTCCAGGCAGCGTTGAAGAACATGGCTTCCATTTAAGTCCTTGATAAGAATCAGAAATCCAGGTTGTATGGCTGATATAACCAGTGAAATTTGCTCTCTAGTTTTGACAGTATCAATCAACTTCTGTACAGCCCTTGTCCTGAAATATGCATCCAAGTGATGTTATTGGAAATATGACCTCAATATAATAATTAAGGACTTATTACAGAATCCACAAGATATTAAATAAGAACTAATAGAGATAAGTTAATATTAAGCAATGAGAAAGTCAATGCTAACCCATGAATGTTCAGGGAAATTCTGATGAGATCAATTGGATCTTTCTTCAGGACAAGGATGATCTGCGTCAGTTGCTCTTCAGAGCATAATTCCAGTAGTTTCTGAATCAGATAGTTCCCAAATTGGTCGTTCATGATCTCCACAACATGATCAATGACACCATTAAAAATCATATCCACATAATGCTCTCCTTCATCAAGCTTCCTTTGCAAGTAACGGCACCCATGCTGGTCCCTTGCAATATAGAGTGTGCTTCCTTTCACGACCATCAAATTATCAAACTTCAGGTGACATGTAGGTAGCTTCACAGAGAACCCTTGTGCATGTAATCTTTCATCAAACTGCAATCTTGTTGCCTCCTTGGTAAGATCATTTCGTTGATTCCTCGTCCAATGGTTCCCCTTCCCCTGCATAACTCGACTATCTTTAGATCTAAAACCCTCAATATTTCTCATAATTCTCACTGATTGAGGTCCAACATTTACTGGAGGAGACTCCATTCGTCCATTCAACATCTGAACTCTTCGATGAATTTTTGATGCATCCAAGGAATTCCATACCCAATCAGGTTCTTCTCTAATCTTCTCTTGCTGCAGGAAGATATCAGAAACTGGATAATGTCGATTGACAGAGGGAGCAAAATTTCCCCCAAAATCATCCCTATAGTGAGAATTCATTCCTAGAGCTCCACCAGCACCCAATGCCGTCGTTCCATGAGGAAAATTCTCTGTCCATATCCCTGCTAAGCTTGCTTCTATAGGGCAATGCTTTGGTAATTGAACCAAAAATGGGTCCTCATGTACATTATACGACCAAGGTTTCGGAAGAAGGGAGTGATAATACGCGCCATAACCACGCTGACCAAGGCTTTCAACCACCGCATTAGCCCGGGACAGAGAAGGATTAATCGCGCCGTTCATCGGCGGAAAACTAATCGGTGGTTTTGGGTCGAGTCCGAGATGAACACGCTCGAGCTGTTCAATCAAATCCGGCTGAATCACTCGGTCATAGCCGGCATACGGAGCGCGCTGCCAAGGCAGTTCATCGGGAACCGGGGAGAGCCAGCCTGGGAGCAATCCCGACACCGTCGACGACGACGCCTCAGAGGGAGCCGGTGGCGAGAGGCATGCAAGGCCGAGGCCGTGGCTACCAAGTTGATCCTCGTATCCACACCGACGCCCACGAGCTCCGGGAAGGCGATGGAGCGATGACCGCCCGTCGGGGCCGGCGACATACACGCCATTGTGAACGCGCGTGTCAAAATCGGCACCGAGAGCATCGCCGAGCAACAGATGGTGCCGATGATGAGCGGGTAGGGTGGAGGTAGCAAGGGGGATCTCGTTCAGCAGTAAATCCAACTCCGTCGCCTGCAACTCGTCTATGGTCTTCATGGCGTCTTGTGCTCGGCCCTTGTCCAGCATCGCTGCTATCGAATCGTCCGAAACCAGGCGGCGAGAGGCCAAGGGCTCAGCGGATCGAGAGGAGGAGATCGGAGAGGGGGATTGGGGATTGCATTAGGATTGAGAGGAGTGGAGTGGGAGCAAAAGAGAGGAGGAGAAGGGGAGCAATATAAAGGGGAAGAGAAAGAGGCCGGGGGTTTATATATATAGATATGGGGGGATTAGGAAAGAAGACATCGAGAAGAGAAGGGGTTTTCTGTCGAAGCCATCGCTGCGTTTAGCTGCAATTCTCGCACACCATTTACTTGTTGTGTAATCTACACAACGGTGTAGTCCGTGCATGAGAGTTTTTTTTTGTTAGGGTTTTAAAATTATTTTCTTTCCTTTTTTTTGAAATTCAAATTGAGGGATTTAAAGAGGAGAGGAGGAGGTTGAAATTGATAAGGAATGGACGAAGCGATTTATATGTGTATTAATTTGGTATATCCACCTGCTATTCTTGTGTTGTTTGCGAGATATTTTGCTGACGATATTTGAGTTGCATCACTCAGATATTTCTAGTTAAATAATAATAATAATAATAATAATAATAATAATAATAATAATAATAATAATAATAATAACCGGATGTAATTTGGATTTAATTACTTGTGCACGTTGGAATACTGAAAAAAAGGTACTTAATAGAGTACAATAAAAATAAATAGAATAATGAGAAATTTGACAAAAAGTATAAAATTTTATGATAAATTTATTAAAAAATCATAAAATTTTAGGTTATTTGTCATAATCATATTATTATTTTTTTGCAAAATTCTAAAGTATCTCCAAAAACATTAAATCATTTTAAACCGTCGTCGTTTATTTCACAACTCAGTTCAAGAAATTTTTTATTTATTAAACTCGATTTTTTAAATAACATTCATCAATTGTTTGGTTGAACCAAAAAAATTGGAAAATTATTTTGGTTGAACAAAAAAAAAAGATTTTTTTGTTGAAACAAAAAATTTCTGAACCCTTCTCCCCAGACATATCAACAAAAAAATTCTCATGATTATTTCTCAAACCATTTTTAAAAACAAGTTAATATTTTGACGGGCCAAAAAAGATTTTTGGTTCAACCCAAAATTCAAAATATTGTTTGGTTCTACAGAAAAAATATTAAAAAAATAATTCAATAAAAGATCGGATGAATTTCATACAAAAATTGGATTCAATTAAAAAAAATTTATTGTGCCGAGCTAAAATTGATGTTTTTGATAAGCACTTTAGAACTTTGTCTAAAATAATAATTATAATTTTGATAAATTTATCCAAAATTTTTTGTGCTTCTCAAACTCCATCTTATAGGAGTCAACAATCACAATGACAACCAATTTTTTCACAATTTTCTTTTATAGAAAGATATTAAACGACCTATAGTAATTTTCAAGTTAATTGTTGGTCATTATGGAAATCTTTAATACTATAATTAGCAAAGGAATTCCAAGATAAAAAAGTCATTGATCAAACCTTAACACTACTGTCTTATACTAGAGTGGTAATCCACGTTTCTTTTCCTCACAGTGAACCCTAGAGAGGGCGACAGCGAAGGCGACTCTTCCCCTCGCTCTCATCCCCCTCCTCTTGATCCTCTTGACAGATGTTCTGATTCTTCCATCCCCCTTCCAGCGACACCAGGGCTTCATCCTTCCTCCCAGAAAGCCTCTTCGAGCAACTTGTCTGCTTCTCCGCCCAAATCTTAGGCCGAAGTCCTCAAGTCCCAAAACCCTAATCAGGGTTTTGGCACAAATTCGAAGATAATGTTCTCAAAGATTGCTTCATCTACCACTAATCGGGTAGTCTTCACATCTGAGCAAATAAATTCCCACAAGCAACCATGGGAGGTTAGCATAATCGGTAAGTTCCTTGGAAAACCTCCTTCGCTTGATGTTATTCGCACCTGGGTTTCTCGTCTCTGGTTTCTTCATGGTTTTCAAACGGCTCTTGATCTCGATAATCATTTCTTTGTTTTCCGTTTCAATTAGGTGGAATCGATAAATTTTGTGTTGACTGACGGTCCCTGATCGCTTAGGGGTGATGTAATTCGTCTCATCCCATGGAAGCCTTTATTTCACCCATGGGATGAACTTTTTACAACCGATCCTATATGGTTGCACCTCTAATCCCTTCCACTTGAGTTCTGGAACAATGATCGTGTTTTTACATTGCTAGTACACTACTAGAAAAATGGGCATCAGCAACGGCTGATGCCGTTGCTGAGCCGTTGCAGTAGAGCCGTGGTAGAAAATCGCGTTGTTGATAACTTAGCAACGGATCCGCAACGGCCGCTCGGACCGTTGCTAAAAATATTATCAGCAACGGTTTTGCCACGGGCCCGGAGCCATTGCTGATAACATTAATAGCAACGGCCGCTGAGTCCGTAGCAACGCCGTCAGTAAAATCCCGTCGCTAAGCCGTTGCTGTAGGTCATCAGCAACGGCTTTCGATACACTTTTAGCAACGGCTTTCCCACGAACGGCCGTGGGAAAGCCGTTGCTGATGATGTGAACCTGGTAACGAAAAATTTTAAAATTTTAAATTTCCATTGATACATTAATACATTATCTGATACATAACTCACACACCCATACACTCATACACACATTCATTCACACATCACAAATACACCAAGGTATACATCAAAACAATTATATTTATATTGATAATTATTCACGATAGTATAAAAACTATTCAAATGCAAAATTGAAGTATCAATATCCAAACAAAATAAATTAAACAAGTCCAATATCTCAGTAACAAAGTCAATATAAAAAAATCTCACGATGACGATGGAGGATGGCCTGGATCATATGACGGGGTCTGGAGTGCTTGGGTGTACACCGGCGTGGACTGACTCGAGGACGATGGATTAGATGATGCCGAAGAGATGCCTGCTTCGGGATGACCTGACATGTTGCGTAGCATAACATGCATCCCCGCCATCATCTGACTCTGGCGCTCCATCATCTCAGTCTGACGCGCGACCGTCTCCTCTAGAGTCCTTATTCTGCTACTATGATCATAACTGGATCTGGAGGTGGATGGCCGCTCACTAGCGACCGGAGGGGTCGGTGCCCCAAGTGGCCCTAGTACGGCTCACGCATGACCACTATCTGCAAAGCTATATACACGGCCATGGTCCCAGCCACCTGCGGCCTCGACCCACGTTGCTGCGTCAAAGTCCTCGGGGGTACCCCCGCGCTGCACCACCGTCTGGCTGTAGGTCTCCTACTCGAGTTTGATTTTTTGTTTAATATTGATCATAAAACTTAAATTATAAATATATAATGAATAATTTAAACAAATATATAGTTACCATAATGTATGCAGCGCGGTTGTCGATGTACTCCCCCGTCCTATGTGCTCGACGGTGAGTCTGCTCAAACACCGCCATCGGGGAGGGTCGCTGGACAGTCCCGTCATCCGACACCGTCGACTACATTTACAAAACAATACATTAATTAGTACACATAGTAACAAATAAAATATATAATTAAAAGATATACTTACCATTGGCCGACCGCCGCCGGCCGAAACCCTATTTTTAGGGTTTCGGTCGGATTTCCTGTCGGCCGCAACGGGAAGAGACGGCCGGCCGGCGATGTATACCTGACAGTGTCGGCAGCAGCGGGAGGAGGAAGAGGCGTCGTCGGCGTCGGCAGTGGCGGCGAGAGGCGGGAGGAGGAGGCGGCGGCGGCAGCAGCGGGAGGAAGAAGGGTCGGGCGCGATCTGTGACCTATATAAACTTATCAGCAACGGCTCACTCGCCCGTTAGAAAGCCGTTGCTAATAAGTATCATCAGCAACGGCTCACTTGTCCGTTAGAAAGCCGTTGCTGATAATTAAAATCATTAGCAACGGCTCGCGTGTCCGTTAGAAAGCCGTTGCAGATACAACATATCTGCAACGGCTCGGGCGGCCGTAAGAATGCCGTTGCAAATAGCAATGGCTTGAGCGGCCGTTGCTGATAGCCATTGCTGAAGACTCAATTTCTAGTAGTGGTAACTTTGGAAAAGTTCTTCGTGTTGATGAAAGATCGTTCTCTTTTGAACGTGGTAAATATATTAGGGTTTGCGTAGAAATAAATTTGGCTTTGCCCTTAAAGCAAGGTGTGTGGATTTCCTTTGATGATCATGAATTCTTTCAACCGGTTTGTTATGAAAAACTTTCGACTTTATGTTTCTAGTGCAGCATTATTGGTCATCGTGAATCTGATTGCCCAACTCTTTTATCTCGCAAAAATACTTCAAATTCTTATTCTATTGTAAAAAAATTCCTCTGTTGTTTTAAACTCAAAGGACTCTAAAAATTCTCCTGTGTGTGGAGACTTCCATGCCTGCTGAGACCCTTGGTAACCCTACCATTCCAGTTTCTACTCATGTTCCCCCCACCAACCCTATTCTCTCTAGCCCTCATTCTACTGAGGGTGCTCTTCCTGAGCCTGCATGTGGCCCTTGGATTGAAGTGCAGCGTCAGAGAAATCGTCGACAACATCCTCGTAGTGCGCGACAACCCTCTATTCTGAGGAATGGCCGTGCTCGGATACGTGGTGAATCTCAAGACCCACTCGATTCTGACCCTATTAACTTTGAAGACATAGATTATTTTATGGACATCAACCCTGACCTTCCTCCTAAGGCTTTTGAGTCCTCTTCCCTGAAGAATTCTAGTAAGAAGAATTTTTTGACTTCCAAGAAAAATCTTTCTTCAACCTCCGATTCTTCCCTTTTCAACCCTCATTCCATTCAGAACCAAAACTCCATAATCAGCACCCATTCTAAGGCTCCTTTAGCTATGATCCCCTCCAACCAAATTTTCGTAGTCCTTCCATTGGATCTACCCACTCTAAGTCTTCTGGTTTGCAGCCTAAACCTCCCCTTTCTAAAGCGGTTCCTATTTTAGCTAATGAATTAGTTGTAGTCTCCAAAGCTTTTGTAGACTCTCTTGATTCTTCTAAACCTACTAGGATTCTTAGTAAAAAGGCCCAAAGTAAATCCTCTAGGCCTTGTTTGTTTCATGGTAGAGTATGATTTATCATGGTATGGTATGACTTAATTTTATGTTTGGGAAGATTCTAATAAGTGGCCATGGTATGGTATGATAATCTCATGGTTTGAAAATCATAAATTTTGGCCAAGTTTTCAAATCATGAATTTGGTGGTTTCTGATGGTTTCATAAAATTTTATTTCTAAAATATCATCAATCAAAATTTATAATTTCTATTATGCTCTTTATATACCCATATCATATTAGACTTTTATTTATCATTCTTGATCGGCTTAGCCAAGACGCCATTCTCCTCCGTAGCTACTGTCATTTAACCATACCATACCATACCATCATTCCAAACAAGACAATAATTTTTATTGTACCATACCATACCATACCATACAATACCATACCATACATTACTAAACCATGCTTCACCTCATCCAAACAAGGCCTAAATCTAATTCTAAATCTTTTCCCTTATTGATGTCTCCCTCCAATGTTGGAAATTAATTCTAATAAGAGACCTCAGGCCTCATAACCTTACTGAAAATTTGTCCTTAATGGTTATTTCTAATTCCTCATCTTAAGATGTTGTAAATTCAACCCCCCTCCAAATTAATGAAAATGTCTCGAACTTTGACGTTTTTAACAAATATGACTCATTCTTTTATTTAAAATAATTGTGGATTTCAACTTTTGAAATTATAACAATTATAGACTCCCGTTAGATCTTTATTTATTTACCTGTTATGTGCTGGCGTGAAATTATAATAATTATAACAATCATAAGGCTATCTTGCTTGAATTTGCTAAATTTTATACTCATCTTTGGTCCTCCTCTCCTATCTCTTCTCTCTCCAATGCTTCTTGGCCTAGTTTTAACCATATTACCCCAGACTTAGCTTCTTCTCTGATGTCCCCCTTTTCTAGTATGGAAATTTGAGATATCATTAGATCCCTTGGAAATGGCAAAAGTCTTGGGTTTGACGATTTTACGATTAAATTCTTTAAGCATTACTGACATATCATTTCTGATTACTTTTGTCAATGTATGAATCATTTCCATTCCTCCAGCTTCCTCCCTAAGGATTGGAACAAAACTAACCTAACTTTCATCCCTAAATGCTAGCTAGAATCCCAAGATTGTTAAAGATTACAGGCCTTTTGTTTTATGTAACATTTCTTATAGAATTCTTTCTAAAGTCTTGGCTAATAGGCTTAAGTTTTGCCTTCCCCATTTAATTACTCATGAGCAATCTACGTTTGTCAAAGGCAGAACATTCATGACAATATCCTTATTATCCAAGAGTTGGTCGATTCTTTCTACAGTTCTAAAAGTAAGTGTCCTTTTATAATTGTCAAAATGGACAATGAAAAAGATTTTGACCTTGTTTAGTGGTTTGCCATTACAAAAGTTTTAACTCTTTGTAATTTTCTTGAAAAAATTATAAACTGCATCAATACTTGCATTTCTTCTTCTTCCTTTGCTCGCCACATTAATGCCAACACTTCTAAATTTTTCCGAGCTACTAAAGGTATTAGACAAGAGGACCCTATTTCACCGTTTCTCTATATCATTGTTGCTCAGACCCTTAGCAATCTTATCAATAAATCTGTTGAATCTAATAATCTTCATCCTTTTTCTTTTGGAAATAATATTTTCACCAGCCACCTTATGTTTGTTGATGATCTCATTCTCATTTTTAAAGCAAATAACAAAAGCATTACTTCCATAAAAAATATTTTCACCCTTTATAAGTAGTTTACTATATAAACTTCCAAAATTCACCCCTCTCTGTGTGAGAAATAAAATTTCCTATGTATTAAATATGAAGGTTGGCTCCTTTCCTTTTAAATACTTAGGCACAATGATTTCTCCTAAAAGACCTCCTCCTAAAACTCATGACTACATCTTTTCCCAAATTGATTCCAAAATTAATTCTTTTGCATTCTAACATGCTGTCTCAAGCTGGAAAGCTTGTTCTCATTAAATCTAGGGTAAATTATACTGGCCTCCCTTGAGGTTTAGTGAAATTACACTGATCTCCTCTCTATTTGTAATTTTGTCTTGTAACCCCCTGAGTTTTGTAAAAGATTACACATACCTCTCCTACTAACAAAAATTGTTAGTGGAGTGTCTGTCATGTGCACTGCACATGCTTACTAATGATATTTTTAAAATATCTGCAGTTTTTTTTTATTTTAAATGACAAAAATACCCTTATATCATTTTTATTTCTCTCAAAATTTTTATTTTAAAAATATTTTTAAAATAAAATAATTCATTTCAAATTTTAATTTTAAAAATATTTATTCAATTATTTTATGCATGTATTTTAATGATTTTTCAACAAGGGGCATAAGAGAGAAATCACATTACTAACAGACTCTATTTAACACCATTAGCTACAAGGGAGGTGAGTGTCATCTGGACAAATAGAGGACGACAGGTCAGTATAATTTCACTAAACCTCAGGGGAGGTCAGTGTAATTTATCCTTAAATCTATCCTCAATGACGTTCGTGTTCATTCTTTAGCTGAATCTTAGCTTAATAGTGACCTCATTGACCCGATTGAAAGAAAAATTAGAAACTTTCTTAGGGGTAGAAATTTTGAAAAACACAAATTGCATCTTATTAGTTGGAATATTGTTACTCTTCCAAAGTTCTTGGAGGCTTAAGAATACAAGATCTATATAATAATTGCCTTGCTCTTCACGCAAAAAATGTCCAACCTTATCTCAATAACAATAGCACTCTTTGGGTTCAATTGGTCAAATGAAAATATCCTTTGATCTCCTTTACCTCAAACTCTATTCATGGTAACACCTCTTGGGCTTGGAAAATCTTCCAGAAAACTTTCACTGCTCTCAAATTTGGGTTTAAAAAGCTTACTGGCTCTAGTTATACCCTCTCCTTCTTGGTGGATAATTGGATCCTAGACATGCCCCTTGATTTAAAGCCTACTTATTTAAGTGTGAATCTTCTTAGAAATATGACCCATGTTCATCATCCGATGCAAAACCATGCTTGGTCTTGTTTTAT
Organism: Canna indica; assembly: GCA_034359265.1. NCBI lineage: Eukaryota > Viridiplantae > Streptophyta > Magnoliopsida > Zingiberales > Cannaceae > Canna > Canna indica. The sequence goes on along the minus strand of CP136892.1, from coordinate 38,828,865 downwards.
TGGTAAGACTCTTTGTTACACTGCTTTGTGGGAGGCCATTGAGGATATTATGTTGCCTATGAAGCCCTATGATGATTACTATGTTTGGATGTCCTCTTTAAATGGTAGTGTTAACTCTTCATCTGCTTATCTTTACTTGAAATGCCTTGAACCATCTCTTGAAAATGTTAATCCAGTTTGGGCTAAGATTTGGAAGCTAAATACTGCTCCCAAGGTAAAAATATTCTTATGGAAGCTTTGTCATGGTAGGCTGTTAACTCATTCTCTGTTACTTCATTGGGCATTCTGAATTTTCAATCTTGTGTTTTATGTGATTCTGCTCATGAAACTTCTCAGCATCTTTTCTCGGATTGTGCTTTTGTTGCTGAACTGAGATTAGCTTTAAGTCTTAAGCTTAGATTGAATTTCTCAAATAGGAATTCTTGGTGTTCAGGTAGCTGGCTGCTGTGGGATTCTCATCCTCATTTGGATAAGGGACCCTCGGCCGTTGTTGCCAACATCCTATGATTTATTTGGTATTTCCTTAGCAGTGTTTTTGCACGGTGAGATTAAATCAACCACTACTTTTGCTATGATGAGCATCCTAACTTTTTCTGATCAGTACACTAATAAGGTAAGTACTAAGGATAATCTTTCATTGTCAACAAATATTTCTCAATGGTCTCCCCCAAACACAAATTGACTGAAAAATAACCGTAATGGTTCTTTTTGTAATAAAGAGGGTGGTGCTGGTTTGATTTGTAGAAACAGTGATGGTACTTGTTTATTTTTTGCTTGCAATTGTTTTTCCAATATGATTCCATTTTGCATTGCGAAGGGATGACTACTCTATTTTGCTTGACTTTTGCAAATTCTAAAAGTTGGATAATATTGTTCTTGAGTCGGATTGCAAGGTGTTGGTTGATTGCGTTAATGACCATTCTGAAGTGCCTTGGAAGATTTACTCTATTGTACAAAATATCATGTTTTATTTAAATAAGTTTTCAAATGTATCCTTTTGTTATGCAAATAGATATTGTAATAAAGCTGCCCATAGGGCAGCAAATAGGGCTAGAGTTAGGAAGTAAACCATTTGCTGGTTTGCCGACTAGTTAATTAATATATCTTTCAGTTTTGGTAAAAAAAACCTTAACACTACTAGAATTATAGGCATCACTAATGGCTAGCACCGTTATTGAGCCGCCGGTGATGCTTATCAGTGATAGCCCACATCGTCGCAACGACCCTGTCGGTCGTCGTTGATATATTATTAGCGACGATGTCAAGGGCCATTAGTGATGGTCCAAACAATGAGCAATGGCGCAGTAACGAACTTCTAACGGCCCAACCAACGTTACGTCGTTGCTGAAGACATCAGTAAAGGTGATACAAAAAGCTACCTAGCCCATCAGCATTTACGATAGGCTTTCCGCGATGGCGTACCGAGGGTTGCCCTTTGCTGATATGGTATTAGCGACAGATAGTTCCCCGAATCCATAATTTTTTCAATTCATCAATTAGGGGCTGAAGAAACACGTCAATTTCTTTTCGCGGACCCTTAGGACCAGGAATAATCATTGATAGAAAGATAAATTCATCTTTAGTACACATTGACGATGGTAAATTATAAATTGCTAATAACACTGACCAAACTGAATAAGGAGTTGACGAATGACCAAACCGATTAAAATCATCAATGCACAATCCCAATCTCACATTTATATTATCCCTAGCAAATGAAGGATAACACATATCCAAATGTTTCCATGCTTTACTATCAAACAGATGAGTCATTATTGTATCGTCATGGCTTCTTGCAGGTCAACTCATGTACCAATCAGTCTTTTTCGATATGAATAACCTTTGAAGCCTCAGTGACGGTGGAAAATACCGAAGCACCGAAAAATATTGAAGCATCTTAAACGAAATATTAATTTATCAGAATGTTGTCTTCTCATTGTGACGATGTTGACATACTTGACATTCATCCAACTATACATTTTCTTTATAATACAAAATACGGTTGTTTGGGCATGCATGTATCTTTTTGTAAGCAAGCCCTAATTCTTTCATCATCTTTTCCGTCTTATAGAAAGTTAGCTCTCAAACCCCGCGTCTCCTGGTTTGATGCGACTTTGACGGGGAGGGACCTGCAAAGATATTCTGACGCTCAAGTAAAAAAGAATTTCAGGTGGTGGGTATGGAATTAGAATCGAGAGTATACCTAATGTGCGCTGTGTCTGTTTATAGTGCAGGTTGGGATGTCTCGGGCGATGATGTCTCCATGAATCTCGCGGGGGTATGCCCGTAATGTGTCGAGGTTTATCCTAGAGATGTCAGACTCATTACTATCGAATCTCTGGTAATTAATGAAGGACGTGAGTGTCGTTGTATGGCCGGGTGAAGCCCTCAGGCTAGGTGGTGTTTGCCTTGACTTGAGTTTGGTTCATGAGAGTGGGTGCTTCTAGGCCTGATCCGACTAGGCCCAAAGTGCTTGTCTAGTCCATAGCCCTTGAGCTTGTCGAAGTTCGAGGACTTCGTGCTGAGCTCTAGTGCGTCTGTTGGTGAAATGACCACACTAGAGGAGGGGGGGGGGTAATAGTGTGTTAACTAATCTTATTGCCTAATTTTGGTTTTAATCGTTTCTTGATTAGTTAGGCTAAGCACGATATTAATAGAAAACATAAGCAATAAATATGAAGCAATTAACACAAAATAATATATCAATGCTAACATAATTATTTATAGTGGTTCGGTCCCAATGCCTACTCCACTACCTAAGCTCCCCCGCTTAGGATTTCGAAACTAAGTTTACTAGATTATATCATTTGCCTTACAAAGAGGACTTTACAACCGGAAAGTCTCCGCTCTCAAACTGAAGGCACTTCCACACCTGGAAGTATCCCACGTTCCTACCGAGAATACTCTCCCACCTCAACCTAAGGGACAACTCAACTAATCCTAGTAAACTAAGTTTACAATGGTGGATTTAAGCCCTAACACCAAGGCAACCATCAACTCAATCAACCTACTACTCTAGGTTTACACACACTCAAATACAATGAAATAAACAACAAAATACAACAATAAATGAAGCAATAATGTCACACCCCAACTTAGGGTCGTGTGATCGGGCAAGGTCTATGTCCTACCCTGAAGCCTAGTACATACACTGACTAATAGAAACTGAAACACATAATGAAAACAACGATGCAGTTTTATTCAAATCTTTAAAGAAGGTTCATAATTTTACTTTAAAACATGAAAAGTTCCGAAACATCAAATACCATAGGAAACAACTCAAGTTTAAAAGCAAATACATGTTTTCAAATAGACAATCTCAGTGTATTAAAAGAAACAACTGCCTTAGACCTCTAGACTATGACTAGTGGACATTGCTACGAGATCTACGCCATCGCTTGCCCTCCAACTGCACCATGATTCCAACCCTCATCTCACTGATCGGGCTCTGCAAAATAAGAAAATAAACCGTGAGTCCACATGGGACTTAGTGAGCGATTCTTCCGAACCATCACATAATTCTCCAATAATCACACACACACACACACACACACACACACACACACACACACACACACACACATATATATATAGCAGGAAAATATAAAGTTAGGGATATAAGTTGCTTCTGTTATGACAACCGACCCCAGGGGTCATCCTGTATAGGCCATATATTGATGTAAGCAGCCATAACAGCCTAACTACGCCACATGGCACCCGACCCCTATGGCCTACTCATGGTCTAGTGATTCGGCTATAACCAGCACTACCACATACAGATAGTAACATACTGGTCGTTCGGGCCACATAGCACATAAGTGAATCAAAGCAAACTCTGAGCCATCGACTAGGATGGTCTGCTAGTCTCCGAACACCGACTAGGGTAGGGATAGCTAGTCCCACCCAACTGGGGTCTAACACCTAGCGGGCCCGCTAGTGCAATCTCAAGACCCATTCACTAGCCGAGTCAAGCATTAGTCATTTCGACTACCCATGCTTCTCGGTAGACCACTACAATCACATCACACAAACATGGTGTCCTAAAGTTTTCTTATTTAAAGTCCCGGGCATCCGCCCGTTCTCAGCCTTTTAATTTCGGCTGTATCATGCGCACACTATTGTTCGCAAAATGTTTCTTAGGTGTGAGGCCTAACTCATCTACTTTTGAGTTTCCATATCTAACACAGACGTTATAATTTCTTGTAAATCATCTAGCGTCATATGCTACCTTTTGCTAATGTAAACTATATGTTATAGACTTGGAAATGCACCCACTAACAATACCGGACAACATATTGTTGGCTTTAGGTTTTCATCCTTAGCGTTAATCTCAGTTTTGATGGTTTTGATGATAACAAACATGTGACTAATGATTTCATTGAGAATATCCTTCAGGTTCCATATCAATTAGCGTTCGATGTCCTCGATCGAAAAAGTCAGAGAAATTGGAAATCGAAAGGACATTGATTGTCGCGCTCGGGTTTGTCACTGAAGTTTCTCGAAGATCGATGAGTGCACCAAAGTCGCTTGGACGAGTCAAAAGATCACGTCAAAAGCTCTCCAAGATGATGCTTGTTGAAAGCCGAAACCCGAAAACCAAGTGCGGAAGAAATCAGCTGAAAAAACAATTTTAGCCTAAATTCGGTCGATCGGGCGATCGACCGAATGTAGGTAAAAAGGGGCTGTAGCCATTCGGTCGACCCGTCGGTCGACCGAACAAAGGAAGAAAAATCGCAGAGCTACTTCGATCGACCGGGCGATCGATCGATCAAAGCCCAAATTGGGCAGTAGCTCTCACGTCAGTCGACCGATGGGTCGACCAAAAGTCGCGGATCGAAGAATTTGCGTCAAGCGGTCGAAGGACTGATTGATCAGTCGGTCGATCGACCATTCGACCGGCGGCCTGTAACATATAGTTTTCTATCCGTTGAATAGTCGTTTCTTCAGCAGGGTATAAATATACCCTCATATGATTCTTTTAACTTCTTTCTTGACTTCTACAGATTTTTGAGCACTTTAAAAGGAGATTAAAATCCTCCCAACGATTGATTGAAGTGTGTTCTATTTCCGCAAACATCTTCTTCAAGCGCACATGCTGGGCTCAACTCGGGTTTTGATCAAGCTCTACATCTTGACGAGTTGAAGGCTACAAGGATTGAAAAGAGTAGTTATTCTTATTTTATTATTAGCTCTTTTCATTATAATATTTCTTGTTATTTGAACGTGTTTCAATTGCTTGTGACAGACCTAGGATTGTTAGGTCTGAATTTGGAAGTGGTTACCTGGTATTAGGTGTAAAGCCACTTGTGTAAACTTAGTGTTTACTAGGATTAGTTTAATTGTCCCTTAGGGTTGAGGTGGAAGAGGACTCTCGATAAGAAGGCGGTGACTTCCGGGTGTGGAAGTGCCTTAGGTCGAGAGTGCGTCTCTTCGGTGAAAAGTCCTCTGTGTAAGGGAAACATAAATTAATCTAGTAAAACTAGTTTAGAAATCCTAAGCGGGGTGCTAGGTAGTGGAGTAGGCATTGGGGCCGAACCACTATAAATCTTGTGTTTGCATTGATTTTTTATTTGCTTTAATTGCTAAATCATTTATTGCTTTCACATATAAAATCATCGAATTGCAAATTGCCTAAACCAATCTAAGTAAACGATTAAAAATGAATTTAGGCTAATCGAATTAGTAAACACACTATTCACCCCCCTCTAGTGTTGCTATTTCGCCTACATTTGGTATCAGAGCCAGGTTCGTAGATTGAGATTTCACCATCTCATCTACAAACGTCTCTCGATCATAAAATGGCTCTAGAGTGTGTAGCGTCTATACCCCCTAGGTTCGATGAATCTAACTTTGGTCTTTGGAAGGGTAGAATGTACACCTTCCTAAAGACTCAAGGTTTAGGTGTTTTTAATATGGTTAAGATAAAATACATTGAACCTAAAGAAAATATGAATGCATGGACCCAAGAACAAATTAGCATGTTTGAGTTAAATGCTAAAGCAACAAATTGCATATATTGTTCTTTGGGAAATAATGTACTTGAAAAAATCATGCATTGTACTTCTGCATATGATATCTGGAATACTTTGAATATGCTATATGACTATGCTAAAACTTAGGAACTTGTTACTCTAAATGAAAGAGACGATGACAATTGTCATGCTCCTATATCTAATGAAGTTCTTGAAGCTCTTAGTGTTTCTAGCCAAAGAAGTACAAAGAGTCGAAAGAGAAAGGTGATATGTCACCTATGCAATGAGAAAGGGCATGTAAAAAAGAATTGCCCTTGCATGAAGAACAAGACAAGGAAGAGGTCGAATACTTCCACATCATCATCCCATGAAACGTCCTCTTGCAATGATTATGAAGTTACCTCGAAAGCTTGCCCCATGAATGAAAATGATGAGGTACTCTCCTCTCCTTTTAGTCATGAGAATAAAAATGATAGTATTAACTCATCTAGTTCTCATGATTTTAATGATTTAATGGATGAGAATAAAATTATGTATGCCTTGCTCTTGGAAAAGGATAAAGAGAACAAAAGGATTAAAAATGAGAATTCTAGACTTAGCTCATATGTGCATACTCTAGAATTAGAGAATGAGAAATTGAAATCTAGCTCACTTGATCCATGCCATGATAATTTAGAATCCGAGCTTAAAGCTTTGAAACATAAAAATGACAATTTGAAAAATAAAAATAGCATGTTGAAAGCTCAATTGCATGCCATTCAAAAATCTATGAATGATTTGAAAAGTGGAGTCATTTCCTTGAGTAGGAAAGTAAACGAATTTAAGAATGCCCCATCTCCTAAGAACAATTGAATAAAAAATGCTTATGTAAAGAATGAAAATGTTCATCATCACTCTCATGTTAGGCATTCTACACATAAACCTCAAGTTAAAAAGAAGAATGCTTCACTTAAGAATGCTCATGTCCATCATTTTTCTCATGTCAAATCTTCCAACATTAAATCTCATATTCATAATAAAAGGAAGAAATTTAATGGATAATGTTTTTGTTGCGGTGTATATGGGCATGCTATATATGATTGTGCATTCAAGATGAACCCAAATGGAGTTAAAATACTTTGGATAGTTAAACCCTCTAACACTCAAGGGCCCAAAGCAATTTGGGTACCAAAGGTTCCATGTTCTTTTGTAGGGGGAGCAACCACACAAGGGTAAAGGAAGATAAAGAATTGAAGTTGACCATGAACATCAATAAAGAATCCATCTTTGGTTGCAACTTCAAGTCATGAAGATGCCATAGGTATCAAAATTGACATCTAGGTATCCTTGGTATCATCTCCCATACTCACTTGCTTAAATTATAGTTGGAATTCTGATACATGCCTAATGTTAGTAGATTTTTCATTCTTGATAAATCTTATCAAAATGATTTTTGATTTTTGATTTCTGGTATCTTCGGAGACCTATGTAGCCTGTAATGGGCTCATGCGACCTTGCGGTTTTAAATCGTAGGCTCATTGTGTCCTTTCGATTTTCAACCAATAGGAAGGGTTGGAGATCATGTTTTCATCGATACTATATTTATGATCTCTTGAAAATTCATTGTGGATTCATGACAACATATTTGGAAACAGATTTCAAACTATTTAGCAAAGTAAATATTGAGATCGATACATTATTTTTTCTATGCTATCTAGTACGATAACTTGTTAGTAGTTACATTTCCATTATGTTACTAATGAATATTGCTTGCAAGTTATCAAAAAATGTGATGGAAAGCTAGTAGAGCCAAATTGAAAAGGAAATGAAAAATTTGGAAAATTCTCAAGGGTGAGGTATGAGTTCAATTTTGCAAAAATATTTGTATAATAATTGATTATTCATGATTAATGAAGTCTCTATGCTCATGATTTCTTTTGCTTGATAAATATATGAAATTTCATAAGTAAGTTAATGTTTGATAACTTAGGCAATTTCATGTGTTGATTGGATGAAATTTGCTCTAGGTTAGAATCTTCATTGGAGACCTCATTTTCTTTAGTAGGCAAACATGTTTTAAATGCATATATCACATGAGTCTAGTTGTTACACTTTGTATCACATGAAGACTCATAATTAGATGAACAATGTGATCACTAGATTAGTTCATGAGAGTCAAATTGGAAATAATTGACCTAAGTCAACAATTTGACTTAAAAATATCTTTTTGGGTTTAAATTTTCACAAACATGTTTGAATTCACTCATGTTAGATGTCCAAGTGTCTAAGTTAGAGAAAACATGAGTAGATAGCCAAGTTTGATTCTTAGCACTTTCATTGTTTCAAGCATATTTTGATTAAAATCGTGCTAAGCTCATAACTTGACTAAACAATATTAATTTCACTCCAAACTTGATAAACAAGTGTTAAATGATCATATCTTGATATCTAGGAAATTTGAACAAAATCAGAAATCAGTGGATAAACAACTCATATTTACAAAAATGCCACTGATCTTGTAGAATTTTTAGAAAATTGTAGGGATATCCTTTTTGAGTGATTCTTGAATTTTTGGAACCCTCATAGGGTATAATTTGTGTAAAAATAATTTCACAAAATTTGGATGATCACACCCTCTCGAAAAATTATTTTTTCTTAAGGGGTAAAAACTAGGGCAGATCGAGCGGTCGATCAGCATTCGACCGCTCGATCGACTGGTGGGCAAAAAATTGCCCAGATCGCCCAATTTCTCACCCAGATTGAATCCTAGCTATTCAATCCATTTATTTAAGCCCGAAACTAGGGCTTGCTTGCCCATTCGATCGGCTGCCCCATCCTAAGTCCTCTCTTTTTTTCTTCTAGGGTTCTACCTCGTCTCCAAGACTCCCTTACAAGGTAAAAATCTTTCCTTGTCCATCACTCATGAGATTATATTAAAAAACATCATTTTTCTCATCTTTTACTCTCAATGTACCTTGTTTCATACACAAAAATATGATTCATGCTTATTTTATATGAATGATAACTTTTGTTTAGCATGTTCTCTCCGAAAATAAGTCTTCTTCCAACAAAAATCAAATATTTCATATTTTCTTCAAGTTATTCATCATTTGCTCTTTAGTCGAATTATATTTTGATCAAAAATCATTAGACAAGAATTTTCTTGTTTGCTTTCATGAGTTTTTCTCAAATTTAAACTTATGTCTTCTTAAAAGAATCTTATTTTGGTCAAAAACAAAAATGCTTTCTATTCTTCTCTAGCCAAAATAATTTTTCTTCTTTTTATTTATGGATCTTCATGATTAATTCTTCCCTTTTATTTTATTTTATTTTATCTTATTTATTTTTAAAAAAACTTAATGAGAAAATCCTTTTGTTTTTGCATGAGACTATGCCGATCCTTAAACTTTTTCGCTCTCATCCTTTTGCGTTAAAAGCATGCATTTTTCATTTAAAATTAATCATCTACATCATCCTCAAATTTGTCTTGCAGAATGGCACCCAAGACCAAACTCCCATCCTTACCTGATAATCTTTTGACCCAATTAGGAAAGAAACAAACCTCTAAGTTTGTAGAAAGAGCCATCCTACAAACACGGCTTGTTATTTTAAATGACTTAGAACGATTTGATATCCGAGGAAAACTTGCTAGCATGGGATGGGTAGAGTTCTTAGAAAAATAAGTTCCGGTATGCCCTATCCTAGTGAAAGCCTTCTTCTCTAACCTAGTAATAGAAAATGCAAGACTTGGTGATGACTTAGTTCTACGATCTGAAATTTTAGGAAAATCCATAGTCATAACCAAATCCCTCATTAGAGATGATTTTGGGTTTCCTATATTAGGAGCATGAATTTATAAGATGTCCACACACCGTTTTCATGAGGAGTATCCTCCTCATGAAATTGTATCAGCTATATGCCATGAAGATTATGAGGGAGTGATCCCTACCCAAAGCATCAAGCTTTCACCCATTGCTAGGATTGTGCACCTCATCATTGCACATAATATTCTTCCTAGAGCAGGACACTACGATGAGGTCACCACCATGAGTTCTATGGTACTTTTCTGTGCCATGTCTAGTATCCCTATAGATGTCCATGACCTCATGCTTAGATATATAGCTGAAGTCCATTCCTCCAAAAAACAAGCCTTACCATATGCCTCAATTATCTCTCATTTCATATATGAGGCTGGGGTTAAAAGATCTAGGTTTGAGATAGAGCCTATTCCTAAACCCATAGATTCTTCCTTCCTTAGCCGCATGAAGATTCTTGAACATCAACGCGGCAAAAGAACCCGAGGAGATCCTGTGGAATAGGCTGAGGATGAGATAGAGATGGAGGAAGCTGAAGCTGCTGGAGGATCATCACCCGGCCCTTCCCGTGTGAGCCGAAGTGATCTGGAGCATCGCTTTGCTCAATTTCAGATTAATTAGATGGAATGGAACAGAACATCATCAGCGCACTTGAAAGCGATCGACTGTTAGATGGACGAGTTTGGGACCATGATCGACGCATCGACGAGTATGGTCAACGTGTTGACCAGTATGGTCAACAAATAGATGAGTACGGTCGTCGAGTTGATGAAATGTATGGGAGAGTGGATGAGATGTGGCAGTATTATCAGTCGCATCTACCACCTCCTCCACCACCTGAGGACGAATAGTCCTCCTTGATGTATTGCTATATTGACATTAGTGATGATTGATGTATTGGATGTATTGGTATTTTTTATCCTTTGAACATGTCTTTGATTAACTATGTGATGTATTGACACTTTCATCTTTATGAACATGTGTTTAGTTAACCATGTGTTGGTTAGTAATGTTCATTTTTGATGTGCTTGCTATGTTTGATCCTTTTTTATGGATGACGAAAGGGGGAGAGTACATGGATATATGCTTATCGATAGGGGGAGTAAATATATTGATAAGGGAAGTAGTATAATTGAATACACTCTTGACAAAGTATCACACAAAATGATAAAAGAGAATTTAGAAGATACATGCATATAGATAGTGGGAGTTTATTCTTATAGATATGCATGTTGATAGGGGGGAAAATCCCTTAGTTGATATCCTCTATGCTTTAAATGATATATTTTCTTATGGATGTTTGTCATCATCAAAAGGGGGGAGAATATTGGCTTTAGGTTTTCAACCTTAGCCTTAATCTCAGTTTTGATGGTTTTGATGATAACAAACATGGGACTAATGATTTCATTGAGAATATCCTTCAGGTTCCATATCAATTAGCGTTCGATGTCCTTGATCGAAAAAGACAAAGAAATCAGAAATCGAAAGGACATTGATTGTCGCGTTCGGGTTCGTCGCAAAAGTTTCTCGAAGATCGACGAGTGCACCAAAGTTGCTTGGACGAGTCCAACGATCACGTCAAAATCTCTCCAAGATGATGCTCGTTGAAAGCCGAAACCCAAAAACCAAACGCGGAAGAAATCGGCTGAAAAAACAATTTCACCCTAAATTCGATCGACCGGGCGGTCGACCGAATGTAGGTAAAAAGGGGCAGTAGCCATTCGGTCGATCGAACAAAGGAAGAAAAATCACAGAGCTACTTCGGTCGACCGATCGAAGCCCAAATTAGGCAGTAGCTCGGGCGGTCGACCAACTTGCGTTTGCTGAAGACGCAAGATCGCGTCGGTCGACCGATGGGTCGACCGAAAAGCACGGATCGAAGAATTTGCGTCAAGCGGTTGACCCGTCGGTCGACTGCCCACAGAGTAAAGAGAAGCGGTCGAAGGTCCGGTCGACCGACCATTCGACCGGCTGCCTATAACAGATAGTTTTCTATCCGTTGAATAGTCATTTCTTCAGCATGCTATAAATATACCCTCATATGATTCTTTTAACTTCTTCCTTGACTCCTACAGATTTTTTAGCACTTTAAAAGGAGATTAAAAGCCTCCCAACGATTGATTGAAGTGCGCTCTGTTTTCGCGAACATCTTTTTCAAGCGCACAAGCTGGGCTCAACTCAGGTTTTGATCAAGCTCTACAACTTGACGAGTTGAAGGCTACAAGGATTGAAAAGAGTAGTTATTCTTGTTTTATTATTAGCTCTTTTCATTATAATCTTTCTTGTTATTTGAACGCGTTTTAATTGCGTGTGACAGACCTAGGATTGTTAGGTCTGAATTTGGAAATGGTTACCTGGTGTTAGGTGTAAAGCTACTTATGTAAACTTAGTGTTTACTAGGATTAGTTTAATTATCCCTTAGGGTTGAGGTGGAAGAGGACTCTCGATAAGATGGCGGTGACTTCTGGGTGTGGAAGTCCCTTAGGTCGAGAGTGCATCTCTTCGGTGAAAAGTCCTCTGTGTAAGGGAAACAGGGGCCGAACCACTACAAATCTTGTGTTTGCATTGATTTTTTAATTAGTTTAATCGCTAAATCATTTATTGCTTCTGCATATAAAATCATCGAATCGCAAATTGCCTAAACCAATCTAAGTAAACGATTAAAAGTGAATTTAGGCTAATCGAATTAGTAAACACACTATTCACCCCCTCTCTAATGTTGCCATTTCTCCTACACATAAACTATAATGAAATTTCTTCACGACACCTACTATGTATAGCCACATGATTCAATGATAAAGAATTTAAATTATGCATTAAACCATAAATTCAACAAGGAAATAAATTCTCTAACATGGTAAAAGTATCACCACATTTCAGAATTTAAAGAGGAAAGGTCTAAGGATGGTTACTATCCTACCATTCTACTAATTACATGCACCAACATAGAAGCCTTTCTTAGTTAGATCTTACCTAAATATCATCTTGATTCTAATTGTCAATCTAGGCAACTTGTCATGCCCTATTGTTTTGAGTATTCCTAACCATGAAGTTTATCTTCTAGAGATCACCATCTCCCCCAATCTTTGCTCGGCCGAGCCTCCAAGGATAGGAACAAGAGGGAAGGACCAACCCCAACCCTAATATCTTATTTCCGATCTATCCTAATTAAGACCTTGATCAAGCCGCACACCCCTTGCTCGGCCAACCCATGTACATGGAGTTTTCCCTTTGCTTGGCCGAGCCTACTAGGCATTAGAGAATGAGTTCCAATCGTCACTTTCAGTAAGTAAATCATGAATCCACTCGATATGGGTTTAAGATCATTCTAAGTGGGTTTACATCCGTCAAGGGAATTGGGAAAAATTTCGGCATGGCCTTTCCCTTTTTTTCTTGACTCAGCAGCCCCTAAAATATCAAGAATCCGACAAAAACTGCGAAGATCCGATGCAACAATAATTAAAATAGCGGTAAGAAGGTCAAGGTACCATGAATCGACGAAAAACTCGCGAGAAACTCAACACCTAGCAGTTCTAGGGGTTCGGCTATCCGCCTCCGCCAAATCAACGGAAAGTAACCACTCACCTTGATCAAGGAAGAAGAAAGGGTGGACGTTGACGACCTCGATCCTTCCGACGGCGACACGATTTTCGGTGCCAACCCAAGATCTCCCCTCCTCCCTCTCTTGCTCGGGCGGCGTGCGGCTCATGATGACGGGTTTTATCCCCTCATCCACCAATGACATAAATGCCTCTCTAACTGACTTAACCTCTACTCGACTTGATCCGAGTCCGATTCGTACCCCGATTCGATCTGCATACATGATTTGAACTCGACTAAAAAAGGACATCTAATGCTTAATAAGGAAATATCCATCTAACCAATTTAAACTTCATAAGCCGAGTTATACCTTCTACTCGGGGCGACTCCGCGGCTCGACTCGACTAACTCCTGATCCGGTGTGCTGCACCAAAAATAAATTTTTATATTAGGAATTTTTTTTCGGGTCTTACAACCTTCCCCCCTTAAGAGAAATTTGTTCTCGAATTTAATTGGATTGTAAGGACTTACCGGGTCTTCAGACAAGGAAGGGTAGCGCTCTCTCATGTCTTGCTCTACCTCCCAAGTGGCCTCTTGCCCGGAGTGGTGCTCCCATCTAACTTTTACTAGGGGGATTTCTTTGGACCTCAGCTTTCTAATTTGGTGGTCAAGAATCTCCACCGGCCTTTCCACGAATGAGACAGCCGAATCTACTTCGATAGAAGAGGGCTCGATCACATGCGAATCGTCTCTTATAACGCCTGAGCATGGATATATGAGAAACTGGGTAAACTCTGCTCAGGTTAGGAGGCAAAGTCAATTCGTAAGCCACTGTGCTTCTCCGCTTGAGAAAAGGGAAATGCCCAATGAACCTAGGGTTCAACTTCCCATTTTTCCCAAATTGGACGGCCCCTTTCATGGGGAAAACCTTCAGGAACACCAAGTCACCCTCAGCGAACTCTAACTCTCTGGCCTTCTTATCGGCATACATTTTCTGATGACTCTAGGCTGCTAGCAATCTTTCCTTTATAGTTTTCACCTTCTCTACCACTTCCTAAATCAGATCAGGACCCACCATGAGTGATTCTCCGACCTCAAACCAGCCCACAGGAGACCTACACCGTCACCCATACAAGGCCTCGAAAGGAGCCATGCCACTGCTACTTTGGTAGCTATTGTTGTAGGCGAACTCGATCAATGGTAGGTGTTTCTCCCACCCACCGGCCATATCCAGGACGCATGCCCTCAGCATATCTTCCAAGGTTTGGATGGTCCTCTCTGACTGTCCATCTGTCTGCGGATGGAAAGCTGTGATGAAGCACCTGAAAGGACTGCCCTCAGCCCCTGGGTACCCAAGGCTTCCTGAAAGGACTGCCAAAATTGGGCTATGAACTGGGTACCACGATCGAATATGATCATCACTGGGGTACCATGGTATGCCACAATCCTGTCCAAGAATAGTCTGGCGTACTGCTCTACAGAAAAAGTTGTCTTGACGGGTATGAAATGGGCGGTCTTTGTCAATCTGTCAACCACCACCCAGGTAGAATCAAAACCGCCTTTTGACTTAGACAACTCTGTCACTAGATCCATGGTGATCTTCTCCCACTTCCTCTCGGGAACCTCTAGGATTTGCAATAGCCACACGGGCTTCAGGTGTTCGGCCTTTACCTATTTGCAGACCAGACACTTGGATACGAATTCCACAACTTCCCTTTTCATGCCCTTCCACCAGTAATGCTGCCTTAAATCTCGTTACATTTTGGTGGCTCCCGGATGCATCGTATAAGTGGAGCGATGACCCAGCTCTAGGACTTGCCTACACACCTCTGCCATATCAAGCACCACGATTCGTTCTCTGAACCTCAGCACATCCTCTGAGTCCAACCTGAATCCATTCTCTACATCGCCTCTCTGCACTAAGTCCTTCGTCAGTGCACAAAAGGCGTCCTCTCCCTACGCGGCACGCAACATATCCACCAGTGTGGGTTGTACCCGTAGGTGTGCCAGTAGGGCACCCGACACTGACATCGCTAACACTGCTCCCCCATCCAAGCATAGTGTCAAGTCTTGCGCTAACGTCCTTCTCCCGACTGCCAAATGGGATAGGCTACCCGTAGACTTTCTGCTCCATGCGTCTGCCACCACATTTGCCTTCCCAGGGTGAAACAAGATGGTACAATTATAATCTTTCAGGAGTTCGAGCCATCTTCTTTGCCTTAAATTGAGCTCCTTTTGGGTGAGCAAGTACTGGAGGCTTTTTTGGTCGGTATAAATCTCACAAGCCTCACCGTATAAGTAGTGATGCCATAACTTTAGAGCAACCACTACTGCCGCTAGTTCCAAATCATGGGCTGGATAATTCTTTTCATGCACTTTCAACTGACGAGATACATAGGCAATAACCCTGCCATACTGCATTAGGACACAGCCCAGGCTAGCTCGAGAGGCATCACAATATACCAAAAAAACCTCCCGAGCCAGAAGGTACGACTAAAATTGGTGCTGACGTTAGGAACTCGTAATGGCCGTAGCGGGTCCTAAAGGTGGTCTTGGGTACGTCATGGTCTCGGATTCTCAGCTGATGCTATCCAGACCTCAAATCAATCCTTGAAAATCAATGCGCCTCCTGCAACTGGTCGTACAAGTCGTCGATTCTAGGCAGCGGGTAACGATTCTTGATTGTCACCTTGTTGACCTGCCTATAGTCGATGTACATGTGCATGGACCCGCCCTTTTTCTTCACAAATAGGACCGGAGCACCCCACGGGGACACACTTGGGCGAATGAAACCCAAGTCCAGCAATTCCTGCAACTGCGCCTTTAACTCACGAAGTCCAGCCGACGCTATCCTATAAGGTGGGATGGGGATCAGTGCTGCCCCGGGCTGCAATTCAATGCAGAATTCGATTTCTCTCTCAGGCGACAATCCGGGCAATTCTTCTGGGAAGACATCGGGGAACTCACATATCACCAGAGTTCTACTAACCTCCTGAGCCGTGCCCCCCTTTTCCTCGGCCATAAATACGAATGCCAAGAAGGACTAGCAGCCGCCTAATAGTAATTTACAAGCCTTAAGGGCTGAAATGACACCCATGGGCTCAACCTTTCCTTCCCCACGGAAGGTGAATCGCGGCAACCCGATTTACTGAGCGTGACAGTCTTAGTCCTACTATTAAGTGCCGTGAAGTGCTCCGCCAGCCAATCCTTGCTGAGGGTGACGTCAATTTCAAGCATAGGCAGAAGTGTTAATTCTGCCTTCAACCCATGACCACCAACTAGTACTTCGCAGTCACGGAAGATTGATTGTTGCTATTAATGAGTCGCCCGTAGGCGTTGACACCACATATGGCATAACAAGAAAGGAAGGTGCCATAGGCAATCCGGCAGCAAATTTGGCTGATACAAGAGTGCAGGGCACCCGGATCTAACAGGACATAAGCAGCAGAAGAACTGTCTAAAATAGTACATGTCACCACTGCTTTAGATGACTCTGCCCCATCGCAGTTCATGGCGTAAACTCGGGCAGACGGTCTCCCAGAGTGGCTAACTTGCGCCCCCATCCTCTATATCGAACCCTTCTAAGCCACTGACCCAACTAGCATCAGGGCTTTTCCCCTTGACTGCTCGATCCTCTGGCTACTTATATCCAGACAATCTTTTCTAAAATGTCCAACCTACCCACATCTGAAGCATGCCTCCATGCAGCCATAGTAAGTCCCCAGTGCCTTCTGTTCCAGTGACCACACTGCAACATGTCTGACCTCTGAGAGGCACCCCTGACTCTGTCGGATGTGCTGCCCCTGCCCGTGAACCTCCACGGCCTCGGCTACTGTTGTGTCCCTGACTCTATTGGTGATCCGTCGGTGCAACTGTCCCCTTAGAGTGCCAAGGCTGCCCCCCTGAGCTGTAGGCTTACCATACGAGCTACTGCCGCAGATGAGCATCCCAGCTCCACACAAAACTCGTAGCAGTCAGCCAAAAATCGGTGACCTCAACCTTCTTATCAGTCATTGACTGGTGAACACCGAAAGTGGGGGGACTTTGGAATCCTATCTGCCGGCACTACTAGCTCTGCCACCACCGGTACCACGGGTATCACCAGTACCGACTGCGGAGGCTGCTGCAATTGCTATTGCTGCCTCAATTCTTGCTCTCTATGGGGAACCTCTGTCAACAAGCCACCTGGGTCTGGAACTGAGCAACTATAGGGTCTTTTACCCCTTCCTCTAACTGTTCTCTCCCCCGGCCTCGGCCCCGACCTCGGCCTCCGCCCTAGCGTTCAGTGCAATTACTACCACTGCCGCTTAATGTAGCATTGTGAGTCTCCGTCACACTCGATTACAATAAATTTTTTTCCATTAATACCAATAAATTATAACTGAAATTTAAATTACTAACCGCATGGTGCGCTGAGTGCAGTCGTGGTTGCCAGATCTCGTAGCATAACTATACCGTATGTCGACATGCTAGCATATGTCTCATACGGTACCCAACTCCTAGTCATAGTCAAGACATAACCAAAAGCCCTGATACCAACTTTGTCACACCCCAACTTAGGGTCGTGTGACCGGCCAGGGTCTATGTCCTACCCTAAAGCCTACTACATATACTGATTAATAGAAACTGAAACACATAATGAAAACAACGATGCAGCTTTATTCAAATCTTTAAAAAGGTTCACAATTTTGCTTTAAAACATGAAAAGTTCCAGAACATCAATCACCATAGGAAACAACTCAAGTTTAAAAGCAAATACATATTTTCGAATAGACAATCTCAATGTATTAAAAGAAACAACTGCCCTAGACCTCTAGACTATGACTAGTGGACGCTGCTACGAGATCTACCCCACCCACTGCCCTCCAGCTGCACCATGTTTCCAAGCCTCATCTCACTGATCGGGCTCTGCAAAACAAGGAAATAAACCGTGAGTCCATATGGGACTCAGTGAGTGATTCTTCCGAACCACCACATAATTCCCCAATAATCACACACACACACACACACACATATATATATAGCAGTAAAATATAAAGTAAAGGATATAAGTTGGTTATATTATGACAACCGACCCAGGGGTCGTCCTGTATAGGCCATACATTCATGTAAGCAGCTATAACAGCCTAACTACGCCACATGGCACCCGGCCCCTATGCCCTACTCATGGTCTAGTGATTTGGCTATAACCAGCCCTAACACATACAGATATTAACATACTGGTCGTTCGGGCCACATAACACATAAGTGAATCAAAGCAAACTCCGGGTCGTCGACTAGGATGGTCTGCTAGTCTCCGGATACCGACTGGGGGTAGGGATAGCTAGTCCCACCCAACTGGGGTCTGACACCTAGCGGGCTCGCTGGTGCAATCTCAAGACGCAATCACTGGCCGAGTCAAGCATTAGTCATTCCGACTACCCATGCTTCTCGGCAGACCACCACAATCACATCACACAAATATGGTGTCCTAAAGTTTATTTAAAGTCCCGGGCGTCCGCCCGTTCTCAGCCTTTTAATTTTGGTTGTACCAAGTGCACACTATTATTCGCAAAATGTTTCTTAGGTGTGAGGTCTAACTCGTCCACTTTTGAGTTTTCATATCTAACACACACGTTATAATTTCATGTAAATCAACTAGTGTCATATGCTACCGTTTGCTAATGTAAACTACATGTTATAGACTTGGAAATGCACCCATTAACAATACCGGACAACATATAAACTATAATGAAATTTCTTCACAATACCTACTATGTATAGCCACATGATTCAATGATAAAGAATTTAAATTCTGCATTAAACCATAAATTCAACAAGGAAATAAATTATCTAACATGGTAAAAGTATCACCACATTTCAGAATTTAAAGAGGAAAGATCTATGGATGGTTACTATCCTACCATTCTACTAATTACATGCATCAACATAGAAGCCTTTCTTAGTTAGATCTTACCTAAATATCATCTTGATTCTAATTGTCAATCTAGGCAACTTGTCATGCCCTATTGTTTTGAGTATTCCTAACCATGAAGTTTATCTTCTAGAGATCACCATCTCCCCCAATCTTTGCTCGGCCGAGCCTCCAAGGATAGGAACAAGAGGGAAGGACCAACCCCAACCCTAATATCTTATTTCCGATCTATCCTAATTAAGACCTTGATCAAGCCGCACACCCCTTGCTCGGCCAACCCATGTACATGGAGTTTTCCCTTTGCTTGGCCGAGCCTACTAGGCATTAGAGAATGAGTTCC
Organism: Canna indica; assembly: GCA_034359265.1. Taxonomy (NCBI): domain Eukaryota; kingdom Viridiplantae; phylum Streptophyta; class Magnoliopsida; order Zingiberales; family Cannaceae; genus Canna; species Canna indica. The sequence continues at coordinate 38,809,305 of CP136892.1, read as the reverse complement.
AATCGTCACTTTCAGTAAGTAAATCATGAATCCACTCGATATGGGTTTAAGATCATTTTAAGTGGGTTTACATTCATCAAGGGAATTGGGGAAAATTTCGGCATGACCTTTCCCCTTTTTCCTTGACTCAGCAGCCGCTAAAATATCAAGAATTCGACAAAAACTACGGAGATCCGATGCTACAATAATTAAAACAGCGGTAAGAAGGTCAAGGTGCCATGAATCGACGAAAAACTCATGATAAACTCGATACCTAGCAGTCCTAGGGTTTCGGCTACCCGCCTCCCCCAAATCAATGGAAAGTAACCACTCACCCTTGACCAAGGAAGAAGAAAGGGTGGACATTGACGACCTCGATCCTTTCGACAGCGACACGGTTTCCGGCGCTGACCCAAGATCTCCCCTCCTCCCTCTTTTGCTCGGGCGGCATGCAGCTCATGATGAGGGGTTTTATCCCCTCATCCACCAATGACATAAATGCCCCTCTAACTGACTTAGCCTCTACTCGACTCAATCCGAGTCCGATTCGGGCCCCGATTCGATCCGCATACACTATTTGAACTCGAGTCAAAAAGGACATCTAATGCTTAATAAGGAAATATCCATCTAACCAATTTAAACTTCATAAGCCGAGTTATACTTTCTACTCGAGGCGACTCCGCGGCTCGACTCGACTAACTCCTCATTCGGTGCACTGTACCAAAAATAGATTTTTATATTAGGAAAAAAATTTCGGGTCTTCCAAATAAATCAAACAATAAATTACTTAGCTCCACATCAAGATTCCTAGCTTCCTCTTGATGTCTTTGATGATGAAGCAATGAAGTAAAGGCTCAATCAAGGAGATGAAAGGTTCAAGCTAGGGTTTTCACAAGATTTGCTCAATGAGGGCTTAGGATTGATCAAAAGATGGCTCGAGGAGGTTTGGAGTGATCAACATAATGGAGGAAGACTCTCATGGCTTCCTATTTATAAGCCATGAAGAGAAGAGAGAGCTCTCCTCTTCTCAACGTGTGGATTTTTGCCCTTTACCGACCGCCGATCGCTTGTCGATCGATCGTCGGTCGATCGACCGAGCTACCGCCGAGCGACCGAAGGCTTTCTATCGCTTCCTGGCGACCTTCGGTCAAACGACCGGTCGACCGAAATGGCTACTACCAATTTTTGACCCTATTCGGTCGACCGACCGATCGACTGAACCTAGGGATGAGAGTCTCAACTCAAGGGAGGAAAGTCAAACATCAAATAAGAGACTAAGTCATACATGATATCGTGAAATGATTTTTCAAGTATTGGTCAAATAGTCAAAAATCACTTTAGAAATGATTTTTCTCATCAAATGAGTAGAACGATACAATAAATGAATTTGAAATATTATACTTCAAGTCTCATTTGAAAATCTAATGAAAATTTAAAGTATCGAAAAAATGAGTAACTTGAGAAGAGTAATACTTTAGTGACATTTTTGTAAATAAATGAGATTTTTATGACATTTTCAAAAATTATTCAAACTTTCAAAATACAAAGATATGGTCATGTAAAATATGTATATCAAGTTTGAAGTGAAAAGCATGTCATTGGATCAAAATATGAACTTAACACAATTTCATTAAAAGTAGGCATGAAAGCATGAAAATGGCTAAGTATCAAATTTTCCTATCTACTCATGTATTCTCAAATTTATCTACCTAGATATCTAACATGAGGATATCTAAGTATACTGATCAAGTTTGGGCTTAAAAGAAAATTTCTAAGTTCATTTTTCATCCTATCTTAATTTCAACCAAAAACTCATTTTTAGGATATCGCTCAAGATATCAAAATTATTTTGAGAAATAATTTCACTCAAAGAATAATGAGAACGATATTAGAAATGGAATCAAAATAGTATGCACAAAGTTTATTCGAAGTTTTCTACGAAAAATCAAAGTATCGAAAAAATTGATATTTCAAGATGATGATACTTTGCATTTTTGTAATCCAACTTCAAAATTCCATTGTAAATCCGATTCTTGATGAAATTTTTTGAAATTTTTATTGAATAAACTAGATTTTTCAATGAAGATGCAGTTTCAATAATCAGTTAAAAGTGATTTTTCTATATTTTTCTAGAAATAACTGAAAATGCTAAATTTTTAATGGCATTTCTATAATTTTCAATTATTTTCAAAAAGTACTCAGTTTTCATTCAAACTTTTATGACACTACATAATGGTCATATAAAGAGTGTATGTCAAGTTTGGAATAAAAATTATGTACTTAAGTCAAGATATCAACCTAGCATGGTTTCATTCAAAACTAAACTAGTTATCATGAAACTTGCTAAGTGTCAATCTTATCATTTACTCATGGTTTTTCAAATTTATACTTATGGACACCTAACATGAGTAAATCTAAACATGTTCCTCAAATATGGATTGAAAATGAGACATCTAAGTCAATTTATTGACTTGGGTCAACTTGGTTCAAAAGAGGTTATCATGAAATGACCTTTATGTCATTTTATCCATATCCATATGAATTTCTCATTCTAAGTGCATGTAAACATGTCATACCTATTCCTAAACATGTTTATGAAGTTTGGACTCAAAATTAGAAATCTAAGTTAAATTATTGACTTAGGTAAAACTTTTTCAAGTTCGAGTCCCCTAAGATGAACTAGTTATCATTTTTCTCATTTACACATGATTTTTCAATGTTTAAATACCTAAACTCATGTGATATGTGTATCTAAACATGTTTGCCAATCACTAACTCAAAATGATGTCTCTAATATGAATTTCAACTTAGAGCAAATTTCATTCAATCAAGATATCATGAAATTGCTTAAGTTATCAAAATTTTACCTACTCATGAAATTTCATATATTTATCATGCAAAAATAATCATGAGTATAAAGACATCATTATATCACAAGTATTCAAGTATTATACTAAGTTTTTTGTAAAATCAAACTCATACCTCATTCATGAAAATTTTCCCAAACTTTTCATTTCCTTTTCCATTTTCTTTTAGATAGCATAGCATTCCATTAACATTTTCAACTTGCAAGTAGACTCCATTAGTAGATAATGAAATTAAGGCTACTAGCAAGCTAACCAAACCAAATAGCAAAGAGAGATTCAAATATCATTTTCAAAATGCATCTTTACTAGATAGTTTGAAATTCGTTTTAAATGAAATCAAGTGATACCAAAAACGAATTTTAAGAGAACATAAAAATAATAAATATGAAAACATGATCTCCAATCCTTCATATTGGTTGAAAACCGAAAGGCCACAATGAGCCTACGATTTGGAACTGCAAGGTCGCATGAGCCCGTTATAGGCTACATAGGTCTCCGAAGAGACCGAGAAACGAAAAAAAATCATTTTAATGAAACCGTATTAAGAGCAGATAAGATCAGCTCAAATCAATCAAGTGTCATAAAACTCCAACTCAAATGAATTCAAATAAATTAAAGGAGATCATATCAAGTTTACTTAGATGCCAATTTTCATTCCTAAGACATCATAATAGCTTGAAGTTGCAACCTCTTGGAATATTTCTCATTTGGATCCAAAGTCAACTTCAATATTTCATTTCTCATTCATCATTGTGTGGTCGCTCCCCCTACAAAAGAGCATAAAATCTTTGGTACCCAAATGACTTTGGGTCCTTGGGGGTTAGAGGGCTTTGGAACCCAAAGTGTCTTTGCCACACTTGGATTCATCTTAAAAGTGCAATCATAAATGGCATGCTCATAAACACCACAACAAAAGCAATATCCATTAAATCACTTCTTTTCATTATTCTTATGGACATGAGGTCTAATGTTAGAATGCTTAGCATGAAAAACATGATGAGCATGAGATTTCTTAAAGAAAATATTTTTCTTTTGAGGTTTCCTAAATGAGACATTTTGATTTTTAGAATTAAGAGAAGAAGTATTAACTTTTCTACTCAAAATCAACATCTCATTTTTTAAATCATTCATAGATTTATGCAAAGCATGCAATTGAGTTTTCAACATGTTATTTTCATTCTTTAACATGTCATTTTTGTTTTTCAAATCCTTAGTGTCAATACTTAAAACATCATGGCATGGATTAGAGACACTAATTTTTAGCTTCTCATTTTCTAGTTTAGCATCATGTAAATGAGAGCTAAAAGTCAAGTTTTCCTTCTTTAATTTTTTGTTTTCTTTATCCTTTTTAACCATCAAGACATATATGATTTTATATTCATCCATTAGTTCATCATAAAGTATGTCATGAGAACTAGATGAATTAATACTACCCTTTTTGTTATCATGACTAGAAAATGAAGAGTGCATCATTAGCATTCATGAGGCAATCTTTTGAACTAGCTTCAAAGCCATGGTAAGAGGATGCTTCACTTGAATAAGATGATGATGTGGAAGCGTTTGACATCTTCTTTGCCTTGTTCTTCATGGAAGGACAATTTTTCTTCACATGCCCCTTTTCCTTGCATGCATGACACAATACCTTCCCTTTTTGGCTCTTGGAGCTACTCCTTTGACTAGAAGAGCTATGGGCATTAAAACCAAGTTTAGTGGTAGGTGAATGACCATTGTCATCACTACCTTCATTAGAAGTGTCAATCTCTTCGGTCTTGGCATAATCATATAGCATGTTTAAAGTTGCCCAAATATCAAAAGTCGAAGTACAATGTATGACTTTTTCAAAAATATTATTTTCCAAAGAATAATATATGCAATTTGTTGCCATAGCATTTAATTCAAACCTATTAATTTGTTCTTGGGTCCATGGATCCATATTTTTCTTAGGTTTCATGTATTTTGACTTTACCATATTAAACACACCTATACCTTGAGTCTTTAAGAATGTATACATTCTTCCTTTCCAAAGACCAAAGTTTGACTCATTAAACCTAGGTGGTACAGACGCTACACACTCTAGTGCCATTTTCTGGATTGAAGCAAAGTGTAGAATAGACGGTGAAATCTCAAGCTACGGACCCGCTCTGATACCAAATGTTGGTGAAATGGCCACACTAGAGGTGGGTGAATAGTATGTTAACTAATCTTATCGCCTAATTTTAGTTTTAATCGTTTCTTGATTAGTTAGGCTAAGCACGATATTAATAGATACCGGAAGCAATAAATATGAAGCAATTAACACAAAGCAATATATCAATGCTAACACAATTATTTATAGTGGTTCGGCCCCAATGCCTACTCCACTACCTAAGCATCCCGCTTCAGATTTCTAAACTAAGTTTACTAGATTATATCATTTCCCTTACAAAGAGAACTTTACAACTGGAAAGTCTCTGCTCTCAAACGGAAGACACTTCCACACCCGGAAGTATCCCGCCTTCCTACCAAGAGCACTCTCTCACCTCAACCTAAGGGACAACTCAACTAATCCTAGTAAACTAAGTTTACAATGGTGGATTTAAGCCTTAACACCAAGGCAACCGCCAACTCAAACAACCTAGTACTCTAGGTTTACACACACTCAAATACAATGAAATAAACAACAAAATACAATAATAAATGGAGCAATAAATCAAACAATAAATTACTTAGCTCCACATCAAGATTCTTAGCTTCCTCTTGATGCCTTTGATGATAAAGCAATGAAGTAAAGGCTCAATCAAGGAGATGAAAGGTTCAGGCTAGGGTTTTCACAAGATTTGGTCAATGAGGGCTTAGGATTGATCAAAAGATGGCTCAAGGAGGTTAGGAGTGATCAACATAATGGAGGAAGGCTCTCATGGCTTCCTATTTATAAGCCATGAAGAGAAGAGAGAGCTCCTCCCCTCTTCTCAACGAGCGAATTTTTGCCCGTTACCGACCGTCGGTCATTTGCCGATCGACCGACCGAGCGACCGCCAAATGACCGAAGGAATTCTACCGCTTCTTGGCAACCTTCAGTTGACTGACCGGTCGACCGAATTGGCTACTGCCAATTTTTGGCCCTATTCGGTCGACCGACCGGTCGACCGAACCTAGGCTGAGCTTGATTTTTTTTAGCCTTCTTCTTGCGCGCTTCATTTTCGGGTTCTGACCTTCAACGTGTATCAACTTGAAGAGCTTTCCATGTGTTCTTTAGACTCGTACAAGACGTCTTTGGTGCACACGTTGAGCTTTGAGAGATTTCCACGACGAACCCGAACGCGTCGATCAATGTCCTTCTAATTTTCCGATTTCTTCAATATTTCTGATCGAGGACATCGAGTGCTAATTGATATGGAACCTAAAAGTATTTCTCAATGCAATATTAGTTCCATGTTTGTTATCATCAAAATCAACATTAAAACCAAGGTAGAAAACCTTAGGCCAACAGCGCCGACTTCCGACCTCAAATTGACATACGAGTGTCTGTCATGTTCCTTCCTTAGTCAATTTGCTAGAGTAAGAGACCTCGATGTGTGTTGATTTCACCATCTCGTGACTCTTCGATTTTTTTGTAGTTAATATGGCGATTGTGAGAAGGAGAAGGTGCCTTTTCGTGTGCCTGCCTTTTTATCTTTTAATTCTGATAGGATGGCAATTATGACTTTGGATATTCGACTGTCGGTTTCCAAGGTACTTGAGTGCTTGCTACTGATAGACGAATCTGGCTCTGTTAGTGGGGTAGTGGCCAATGGTCGTTAGATGAGCGACCTTTCTTGGGTTTATAAAAGCCCATTGTCTCTTCTTTTTCTCGTGTACATGAGTTTTGGCATGGAGTGGGAGGTGATATTAGTATAAAGGAAGGCTTTCTAGTAGTCGTCGATCTTCCTCGAAGTCGTTCAAGTTTGGAGTGAAGGCATTGGGGCCAAGAGTAGTGGCGTTGGAGCCGAGGACTAGACCCGATGTTAAACCGAGTTCGCTGGGCCAGGAGATGGCGGCGACTAAGGCCGAAGACCAGGTTTAATGTTAAATCGAGCTCGCAATGAGTGTGCTTGGGGTTGTTAAGGGCACTATGCCCAGAGATTATGACGACTGAGGCTGAGGATCAAACTCGATGTTAAACCAAGCTTCCGAGGAGTGTGCTTCAGGTCATTGTGCTCATTTAGAGTGAGCCGGTCTCATTTAGAGCCGAAGGCCGCATTTAGGGCCAAGGATGAGACTCGGTGTCAAACCGAGCTCGCGAGAAATGCGCTTCGGGTCATTGAGGGTGTTGGACCCGGAGGTGGCGGCGACTGAGGCCGAGGACCGCGCTTGGGATCAAGCTGAGCTCGCGGGGAGCATTAGGTAGGACCACACTTGGGGTCGTTGAGGGCACTGGGTCCGATGGTGGCATTTGAGGCTGGGACTGCACTTGGGGTCGTGAAGGATTGATGTGCCGCGTTGGATGGGAGTAGTTGTTGTCATCGGGCGGTGTTCCTATCGCGAGATCGTGGGAGTTCCTTCGTTGTGTGCTATGAAATAGCTATAAATAATCTTGATATAAAGAGACGTGGAAAAAAGGGAGAGCAGTATTATTGAATAATTGTTGAATGATAGTACATCAAGTCCCACCTAGTGAGATACTCGGCCTACACATGATGGTGCCTCGTTAAAAACTTTTAAAGGGAAATACCCTATGGGAAAAATCACAATGAAGGAAAAAGAGTACACCGATCATTTGCAATTTAAGAGATAATGCTTAGCAATAGTAGGCCCACAGGGAGGCTACATTCCACGTCCGTGGGAGTTCTCATCTGGAGAGTCCAACAATTTTATAAGCTCCTTTTCCAATGTCGTTGATGACTTTGTATGAGCCTTCCCAATTTGGGGTGAGTTTCCCTTCCTCGGTTGGTTTTCTTTGAAGTTCGATCTTTCTTAGTACCATATCTCTCTCTTTGAAACTCTTTGGTCTTTTGTCGTACTTTCGAGCTATTCTAAGATTTATGGCTTCTTCCCTGACCCTAGCGAGCTCTTGTTCTTCCTCAATGAGGTGCAGCTCGGCTTGTCAGATCTCCAAATTGCATTGTTCATCAAAGGTTGTTCTGCGGAGGTTGAGCTTTGCGATTTCAACGGGGATCATGATCTCTGCTCCATAGATGAGCCTGTAGGGAGTCTCGTGAGTGGATGGTTGGGTGATTGTATTGTAACCTCATAGCACCTCGGGCAACTCTTCGGCCCAGTGCCCCTTGACCTTGTCAAGCTTCTTTTTGAGTCTTGTCTAGATGACCTATTGGCCGCCTTGGCCAGGCCATTTGTCTACAGGTGCTCTACTGAGGAAAAGAGTTGATAGAAGTTGAGGTCCAAACAAAATTCTCTGAACCGCTTATCCGTGAATTGCGTGACATTGTCGTTGACAAGTTCACGCGGTATGCCAGATGATTCTCTTCCACGTGAACTTTTTAATTTTCTCGGTTGCAATTGAGGCCAAGGGTTCAGTTCAACCTCTATCCACTTGGTAAAGTAGTCGATGATCACTACCAAGTATTTGACTTGTCCTGGGGCCAGAGGAAAAGGACCGAGCTACCACTTGGTCAATGCCCCAACTGTGAAACAACTAGCTGGTTTCCGAGGTATACAATGGCTCAGTGTTTTTTTATGAAACTTTTGAGAATCTCTGGCACTTGTCGCACTTTTTAACTTATAGGCCGTAGTATATCTTCATGATTGGCCAGAAGTACCCATTCCGAAGGATCTTAGCTGCTTAGGATCTTCCTCCGATGTGGTTACCGCAAATGCCTTCATAGACATTTGTTATCACAATGTCTGCTTGGGGTTGGCTAGTGCACTTAAGCAGTGGTTGGGAGTACCCTCTTTTGTAAAGTTGGTCGTTGAGGAGAGTGTAATAACTCATCATCCTTTTGAACTTGTTTTAGTTTGAGATGTGCTCTGGCACCTATCCTTGTCCGAGGTAGGCTTTGTAAGAGGCCCTCCATTCGATTGTCTGCTCGAAGCTTGAACTTCGATCGAGATGTCTACTGGTTGAATGCTTAGTTGATCGAGGACTTGTTGAATGACCAACTTGTTGCTTTGAGTCTTCTTAGTACTGACGAGATTGGATGTCAGGTCGGCTCGGGTGTTTTCTTCATGATGTATGTGTTGGATCATACAATTATCAAAGTTAGTCATTAAGGAATGTACTAGGGACAGGTACCTTTCCATGGAGGGGTCCCTTGCTGGGCAATTATCGTTGACTTGTCATACGGCAAGTTGTTAGTCACTTTTCACGATCACTTTCCAGGCTCCCACATCACAGGCGAGCATTAGTCTGATGAGGATGGCTTCGAATTTCGCTCGATTGTTACTGGCTTTGAATTGAAACTACAGAGACTGCTCTAGGGCGATTCCTTGGTCATTTTCTAGGATGATGCCAACTTCGCTTCCTTTCTCGTTTGAGGCATCGTCCACTGACATCGTCCATGTTTCGACCTGATTGGGGTTACCTTCCTGGTCTATGGACTCGATGATGAAATCTGCCAACGCCTGGGCTTTGATGGAGCCTCTTGACTAGTATTCTATACTGAATTCAAAGAGTTCTACCGACCACGATATCATCCGTCTGCCGAGCTCGGTCTTGGCTAGGACCTACTTGATCGGTTGTTTTGTGTGTACCACGATGTGGTGACTTTGAAAATACAACCTTAATCTTCGGGCCGAGATGACCAGGACGAAAGCGAGCTTTTCTAGCCTCTGGTATCTAGTTTTTGGTCCCTGGAGGATCTTGTTGACGAAGTAGATCAGTTTCTGATCTTTCATATGCTCTCGGATTGACACCGAACTACAGACATTTTCTGTGACCGTAAGGTAGAGGAAAAAAGTCTCTCCATGTTGAGGTTTATCCAGAACTAGTGGGCTGGTGAGGAAGCTCTTTAGTTCCCGAAATGCTTGTTCGCATTTCCTGTCCCACTAGAAGTCCTACTTCTTCCTTAGGATCTTGAAGAAAGGGGCGACCCTGTTTATCAATCTCGAAAGAAATCTCGACAAGGCATTTATTCTTCATGTGAGTTGTTGTATATCTTTTATGTTCCGCGTGCTACGCATTTCTTAAATGACCGACATTTTTTGGGGTTGGCTTTGATTCCTTGGTTCGTGAGCATGAATCCAAGGAACTTGCCGACGTTGACTCCGAATGCACATTTCTCCGAATTTAATCTCATGTTGTAGCTCCTGAGTTGGCTGAAGATTTCGGCAAGGTCGTTGCAGTGGTCTCCAATGGTCGGTGTTTTGGCGACCATGTCGTCCACGTACACTTCCATGTTTCGATTGATCTGTTATTCGAAGACTTTGTTCATCTTGCGCTGGCATATGATCTCTATATTTTTCAGCCCAAAGAGCATTACTTTATAGCAGAAGTTGGCATGTTCCGTAATGAAGGCTATTTTCCCCTCATCTTCCGGATGCATCCGAATCTGGTTGTAGCTTGAGTCGGCATCCATGAAGCTCAGGTATTGGTATTCCTAGGAGCCTTCGACAAGCTTGTCTTTGCTTGAGAGGGGGTAGGAGTCTTTATGGCAAGCTTTGTTCAGATTGGTGAAGTCAACACACATCTATCATTTCCTTGAAGTCTTTTTAACCATCACGATATTTGCGAGCCATGTGGTGAAAATGGTCTCTCTAATAAAATTTGCTTTCAACAACTTTTCGGTCTCTTCGAGGGATGCTTGTTGGCGCTCGACTCCGAGCTTTCTCTTCTTTTGCGCCACAGGTTTGACCCGAGGGATGATAGCAAGCTTGTGGTAGATGACTATGGGTCTATTCTGGTCTTGTTGGCTGACATCCATGCAAATAGGTCAGTATTGTCTCTTAGTAGAGACTCGAGTTGGGTTTTGAGCCCGGTGGGTAGGCGAGCTCCGATGAAGGTCACCTGCTCGGGGGATGTCCCGATCTGTACAGGTTCCAGGTTGCCGGCGAGCTGGGGCCGCTCTTGGACATCTTCGCTGGGTCTAATTCAAATATTCTGGGTTGTTGTTCTGTGTGGAAAGCTGAGTGCGATGGTTGGGCTGAGGTACTCGGTGTCTCTTTCAATTTAGTCGGTTTCTGCTTTAAGTACTCGTTGTAGCATAGTCAAGCTTCCTTCTAGTCTGTGTGGAGTACCCTCACTTCTGTCTCTGAAATCGGGAATTAAAGTGCCAAGTGGGGAGTTAATACAATGGCTCCTAAGATGTTTAGTGAGGGTCACCTCAGGATCATGTGATAGAGGCTGGGGCAATCAATGACTAGGTAATGCACATTCATCGATTTGGCTTTCGGCAGAGAGGTAAACGTTGTTGGTGAAATGGCCACACTTGAGGGGGGTGAATAGTGTGTTATCTAAATTTTTCGCCTAATTCCGGTTTTAATCGTTTACTTGATTACTTAGGCAAGTTGCAATTTATCGACTAAATGCGGAAGCAATAATAAAACAATTAAACATAAATAAAGATAACAATGCTAACACAATAATTTATAGTGGTTCGGCTCCAATGCCTACTCGACTACCTAAGCACCCCGCTTATGATTTCCAAACTAGTTTAACTAGATTAATTAGTTTCCTTACAATGAGGACTTTACATCGGAAAGTCTTTGCTCTCAAACCGAAGGTACTTTCACACCCGGAAGTATCCCGCCTTCCTACCGATAGCACTCTCCCACCGCAACGTAAGGACAACTCAACTAATCCTAGTAAACTTAGTTTACAATGGTGGATTTAAGCCTTAACATCAAGGCAACCACCAACTCAATCAAACCTAGAAACCTAGATTTACACACTTGATATACAATCAAAATAAACAACAAAATACAATAACAATTGGTGCAATAAATCAAACAATAAGTAGTTATCTCCAAAAGAAACTCCCTAGTCCTATTGATTTCTTGAAAAGATGAATCTATGAAGCTTGAAGGCTAAATCAACAAATATGGCTCTTTGCGAAGATGGCTCAAGAATTCTTGTAGAGATGAAAGGTGTGGCTCTTTGAGGGTTAGAAGCATCATAGGAGGCTTGGAAGTGAGTTTGGAGTGAGTATTTGTAACCCCCCAAACACAAGGTGTCATCAACGGGTGTTTTCTGCCTGTTGGTGATGCCCGGTCGATCATCGGTCGACCGACCGAGTGACCGCGGGCATACTGCCACTTTATGGCATACTTCGGTTGACCGACTGGTCGATCGAATTGGCTACTACCAATTTTTTGCCATATTCGGTCGACCGAATTGCCTTCTCCCCTATTTCCTCTTCTGTCGGTCGATCGATTGATCGACTGAATTTGGGCAGAGCAATTTTCTTGTGTATTTTTCTTGTGCGCTTCATTTTCGGGTTTCGGCCTTCAGCATGCATCAACTTAGAGAGCTTTTCATGTGTTCTTTAGACTCGTCCAAGACATCTTTGGTGCACACGTCAAACTTCTAGAGATTTCCATGATGAACCCGAATGCATCTATTAATGTCCTTTCGATTTTTTGATTTCTTCTTATATTTTCGATCGAGAACATCGAGTGCTAACCAATATGGAACCTGGAAATATTTCTCAATGAAACATTATTTCCATGTTTGTTATCATCAAAATCGAGATTAAGACCAATGTAGAAAATCTTAGGCCAACGAACGTCGTCTGCAACTAGGTGTAGCCTCGGATGCTAACTCGTTCTTTTGAGAAATCGACGAGGTCACCATTGTAGGGATGGAGGGAGGCCTCGGTCAACTATATCTTTCAAAAAGTCAAATAGAATAGGATGTCTCTTGAGCTCCCCTGGTCCACCAGGACTTTCCTGATAAAGAAGTCTCCAACGATTAAAAAAGTAGGGAAATCTTGACAGAGGATGGATTCGGCTGTGCAGTTGAGGAGCATCATCAACCTGAACATCATCAGGTGGGTGGTTGGATCACCCGTGTCGTCATTGGGCAGAAGAATGGTCGATAGTTTGAAGTTATCGGGAAGACGAACTTTCATGATGTGCTCGACGAAAAGTCCCAAGTCGACGGTGGGGGGAGGAACAACATTTGTGACCCTAGTTCCTTCTTATTTTCTCCGATGGTGCGTGTGGGAGACCTCGTCCAGAAATGCAGAGGTTGGCCTCTCGATTCTTTCGAGGTGGCTATCCTCGTCATGTTCCGAGCGGTGATTCTTGCGCTCGCATGGGTGTTGTTCCCTAGATTGCATCAACATCTTGACTTGGGCTATTAATCTTTGGTTCTGCGCCTGGAGATCGTTGATCTGACAGTATAGCTCTTCCAATGTTGGGTTGGTGGGTACCTACTCGCTGTGTTAGCGTCACCAGGTAGTGGGGGAACGCTGCTGCTAGGTTGCTGCCTATATGCAGTAGTGTTCGCTTGACTCCGGGTACCTACCATGATGGGACAAGTAAGATTTACTCGCCCCCCATGGTGGGTGCCAAATATTCTTGCCTAAAGTTAGGTTGATGCGCTCATTTGCGTCTCCTGGTCTGATATGACTCTGGCAAAGATACTCTGATGCTCAAGTAAGAAGGAATTCCAGGTGGTGAGTATGGAATTAGAGTCGAGAGTATATTTGATGTGTGTCGTGTTTGTTTATAGTGCAGGTTAGGGATGTCTCGAGTGATGATGTCTCCCTCAATCTCGTTGGGATATACTTGGAATGGGTCAAGATTTATCCAAGAGATATCGAGCTCATTACTGTCAAATTCCTAACAATTAATGAAGGACGTGGGTGTCCTTGTATGCCTGGTGGAGCCTATGGGCTAGGTGGTGTTTGGCTTGACTTGAGTGTGGTTCATGAGTGTGGGCGAACATTACCATCAACGAATTTTCTATTCGAATAGGTGATTTTTTAATACTTATATATACAAGTTAGCGGCCGAACATTAAAAAATAAGTTAATTGTTGACTTGGCGTCCCAGTCAGATGGGGATGGATGTTGGGTTAGAGTTTTAATTTTTTAATGTTCGACTAGTGACTTGTGTATATAAGTGTTAAAAAATCAATATCTTAGTTGCTAATTATGACACAACTTCAGTAATTAACTATTTCATTAACAACAATTTGATAGTGAAATATAATTGATGTTAATTCAAAACTTTAAATTAAATTTATTAATTTCGTTATAGTTTGTCATTTATTTTTTCTAAAAATAGATTAGGACAATCAAATCTTTCTTAAGTGCATATTTCTTATTTTTATGATATTTTGATAATAAATTACTGAAAATAGTTTCTCTTACATTGTTAACGAATTTTTTGCTTTTTCAATTTTTACCTTAATATTTTCCTAAATATGTGATTCAATTTTGATCAGACCCGAACCTACATTGTTGACTACCAATTATGTTTGATTGTGCATTCATAAATGAGTTATTAATTATATATAAATGTAATATATTCAGAATATAAATTTATTATTCATACTAAAATAATTTATTATAATAAATATAGGAGGTAATTTATTTATTTATAAATATTTATTTTATAGTATTTCCTTTCTTGTTCAATGGTTTCTTAATTGGGTAGGTTCAAGTTGTAAATAACGTAGCCTTTGGGCCTTGAAATCCGAGCCATTTGAATTTTGAAATAATAATAAGGGAAAAAGTATAAAAATATCCCTAACGTTTTCTCACGGGTACTAAAATGCCCTTACGGTTTTTTTGAGATCAAAAATACCACTTACGTTATGGAATTTGGTACAAAAATACCCATATAGGTAAACAACGTTATAATTGAGAGATAACGGAGCTGACGTGGCTGATGACTAAGACTGATGACGTGGACATGTGGCGCGCATGCAAGACAAGACATTTTCTCACGGATACTAAAATGCCCCTAATGTTTTCTTATAGGTACAAAAATGCCCATAATATTTTCTCATATGTACTAAAATGCCCCTAATATTTATTTTGAAGCTAAAATGACACCAGACTAACTTTTGTTATGTGAGACTTAACGGAGATATCGTGGATACTGATAGAGATGTTGACTTTACATGTGGTGCACATGCAGAGAGCAACTTGCCACGCAAGCGTAGGGGTGAGTAAAAAAATTAAAAAATCGGTTAATTGAAAAATCGATTTGAAATCGAACCAAAATTTTTGATTAACCGATTTGATGGTTTTAGTTTTGGTTTTTATTTTCTAAATTTTTAGTTTTCGATTTCTTATGTCGCTTGCATGGCAAGTTGCTCTCTGCATATATCCCACGTGTAAAGTCAATATCTTTGTCAGCATCCACGATATCTCTGTTAAGTCTCACCTAACAAAAGTTAGCATAGTGTCATTTTTGTATCATTTTTAATAACCTCAGGGGTATTTTAGCTCCAAAATAAACGTTAGAGATATTTTAGTACCCGTGAGAAAATATTAGAGATATTTTTTTACACGTGAGAAAACGTCTTGGCCTGCATGTGCGCAACATGTCCACGTCATCAGTCTCAGCCATTAACCATGTCAGCTCCGTTATCTCTCAATTAACGTCATTTACCTATAGGGGTATTTTTGTACCCAATTCCATAACGTAAGTGTAATATCCTAGATATTTTAATTATATTCTTTTCCTTTATGGTTGTGTTGCTACCCTAGCGGACTAGTTCGAGGTCGAGCCGAGTCGACTCATGGTCCGGAGCAAGTTTGCGAACTTGGATAAGTAAGAATGTGAGTTATGTAGTTTTGCTTGTGTGGATTAATTTATTTAATTTTTATGTTGTGTATGCATGATTGTTTAATTATGCCGCATGGGGTGTACGTGTATTGAATGGTTATGTGGAGAATATGATTAATTAAGTTATTTTAAGTTAGCGGGTTCGGATTCGGGTTTGGGTTCAGCTTGAGGCGGATGCGGATTGGATAAAGGGTTTAGAAGGTTTAGGGTTGAGGAGGGAGTATAAAACCCCCTCCCCTTGGCTTGTGGCTCCCTATTTGGAGCCGCACAAGCTATTGAGAAGAGTAGCCAGCCAGCCCTCTCCTCTCTCCCCTTGGAGCCGCCGCCATCAAGAGCCGAGCCGCCGAGCTTCTTCCCTTCTCCTTTCTCTCCTTCTTCCTCCCCTTTGGAGCCGAGTCAAGAGGAGCCAAGCCAAGCCAGCCCCTCTCTCTTCCTCTCTCTCTCTCTCTCTCTCTCTCTCTCTCTCTCTCTCTCTCTCTCTCTCTTTAAGCCGGCGGCTTGAAGTGAGCCGCCGTCCCCCCTTTCTCCTTTCTTTGAATCGAGCCATCGATTCTTGAAGCTGATTCGAGGGCCGTCATCCAGGATTTCTCTTCTCATCATCCTTCCTATTTAGGTGAGTGATTTTACCCTCATTCTTTCCGGGTTTCTTCAAATTCTTGAAGCCGACCTTGAAGGCTTGGATGTTCTTGAATGTTTTCCGTTGATCTCGCAAGTTTTCGTCGTTCTTTTTGATTGCCATGTTTGAGGAGACCCTAAACCCTTCCCTATGGGGTTCGGCAGCCCTAGGACGACCCTAGGGGTGCTCGGCCAAGCGTGGAGCAAGGGTGCCCTCAAGGTGTTCGAGGAAATGTCCAAGTGAGAGATTTTGGTTATCTTGTAGTTTATGTCTTGAATTGGTTATTAAAATGAGTTCCTATATGTTCAAGCATGCTTAGTATTTAATATGTGATTTTTTAGAGAAAATCATATTTTTGAAAATTTGGATCTTGATGTTGATGCCATGAAGGTTCTTGCAAGATGGAATCTTGATTTAAATGCTTGATCTTAAAGGTGGTTCTTGATTAAAGATGATAGTAGTGCTTGATAATTTTGTTTAACAAAATGGTTTTTGGTGAGATTCATCTAAATGTTATAATTATGATATGTTGGTGAATTTAGAATTTAATTTCTGTGAATTTTTGGATTTATTTTTATGAGATGCTGAAAATTCAATGTTGTTGGAATTTCATGCTAAGATAATGAATTTGTGCTATTTTCGTAATGCTTCCTGTGG
The DNA here is from genome assembly GCA_034359265.1 of Canna indica. Classification (NCBI taxonomy): domain Eukaryota; kingdom Viridiplantae; phylum Streptophyta; class Magnoliopsida; order Zingiberales; family Cannaceae; genus Canna; species Canna indica. The sequence continues at coordinate 38,792,532 of CP136892.1, read as the reverse complement.
TGTTTGTATTACTCTGAATATAGTCGTGTAACCTATCATTTTGACCAGAAAATATAGTTTGGAAACGTAGGTCACACTCTAGAAATCATATTCGGATTAGATACATCAGTTTCGGGCAGAACAGTAAACTAAAACAAAACCCTAATTTTGGTGAACTAAATTTTAATTGCATAATTAAAATTGGGCAAAAGGGTCGGCATAATTTATTATGAACCAACAAGTTAAGTTTATGCATGAAATAAAACCACACGGGTTTATGACATTACAGGTCTAGGGAATGGGGTGGGGTATTGGAGTGTTGAGGCGCTTTCCAATAGAGACATCCCTAAGACACCGTAGGAGAGTCTTGACGTGGGTCATGTTGCGTCATATCTTTATGAATGGCGGAGAGGCTCGTTGAGGAGCTGGATTGTGGGCTAGGCCTGGGAGGTTGGATGACTCCAACATGTGGAACAAGTTCGGAGGGCCTTTCCCGATTGTTCTGATTTGGCCTCATGGGATAAGTTCGTAGGGCCTACACGATTATCCCGAGGTGGTTTTAAGGAATAAATTTGGAGGGCCTACCCGATTATTCCTGTGATATCTTTAAGGAGTAAGTTCGGAGGGCCTACCTGATTACTCCTGTGTTATCTTAAAGGGGCAAGTTCGGATGGGCGAATTTCGATTGTCTCTATTCGTCTCGTGGAGCAAGTTCGGAGTGCCTTCTCGATTGCTCCCGAGTTTCTTTCACTACTAGAAAAATGGGCATCAGCAACGGCTGGCGCCGTTGCAATGGAGCCGTGGCAGAAAATCGCGTTTATTATAACTTAGCAACGTATCAGCAACGGCCGCTCGGGTCGTTGCTAAAAATATTATCAACAACGATTTTGCCACGGACGTGGAGCCGTTGCTGATAACATTAATAGCAACGGCCGATGAGCCCGTAGCAACGTCGTTGGTAAAAGTCAGTTGCTAAGCCGTTGCTGTAGGTCATCAGCAACGGATAAACTTTTAGCAACGGCTTTCCCACGGATGGCCGTGGGAAAGCCGTTGCTGATGATGTGAACCTGGTAACGAAAAAATTTCAAATTTCAAATTTCCATTGATACATTGATACATTATCTGATACATAACTCACACACTCATACACACATTCATTCACACATCACAAATACACCAAGATATACATCAAAATAATTATATTTATATTGATAATTATCCACAATAGTATAAAAACTATTCAAATGCAAAATTGAAGTATCAATATCCAAACACCACAAGTACAATATCTCAGTAACAAAGTCAATATAAAAAAAATCTTACGATGACGATAGAGGATGGCCTGGATCATATGGCGGGGTCTGGAGTGCTTGAGTGTACACCAGCGTAGACTGACTCGAGGACGATGGATGAGATGATGCCGAAGAGATGCCTGCTTCGGGATGACCTGACTTGTTGCATAGCATAGCATGCATCTCCACCATCATCTGACTCTGACGCGCGACCGTCTCCTCTAGAGTCCTTATTCTGCTACTATGATCATAACTGGATCTGGAGGTGGACGGCTGCTCACCAGCGACCGGGGGGGTCGGAGCCCCAAGTGGCCCTAGTACGGCTCGCGCATGACCACTATCTGTAAAGCCATATACGCGGCCATGGTCCCAGCCACCTGCGGCCTCGACCCACGTTGCTGCGTCAAAGTCCTCGGGGGTGCCCCCGCACTGCACCACCGTCTGGCTGTAGGTCTCCTACTCGAGTTTGATTTTTTGTTTAATATTTATCATAAAACTTAAATAATAAATATATAGTTACCATAATGTATGCAGCGCGGTTGTCGATGTACTCCCCTGTCCCATGTGCTCGACGATGAGTCCGCTCAAACACCGCCATCGGGAAGGGTCGCTGGACAGTCCCGTCATTCGACACCGTCGTCTACATTTACAAAACAAATACATTAATTAGTACACATAGTAACAAATAAAATATATAATTAAAAGATATACTTACCATACGGTTTGTGTGCACTGCAAATGCAGCAGAGCCGCCGATGTGACGTGCTTCTCCCCCTGACTTGCGATTTCTAGCCGCATTCCGAGAAACCTCCTGCCATCGATCCGTCGACCATATTCCCACGAGTTGGTCCCATATATCCGGAGTAATCCAATCGGGGCCGTATCCCCGAGTCTCCGCAATGTTAGTAGTCCCAGCTGGTGCCATCGCCTGGGACCGGGCCTGCCCCAGCTGCCCGTTGTACCTTGCTCGGGAAATAGCCTCCCAAGCAGCGTAAATGAAGGGCCTTTGGTGCTCAGCCCATGTATAGCGAGCCTGCAGAATAATAATATCATTACCAATATTAATCATCATGCATGTAAAAAAAAAAATAATACGTGCCTCAAACTCGCGCCATAACAAGTCGACATGCTCGCTAGGCACGTGAGACCACGTAGGCCATGCCCCGTGCATGTATCGTCGAATAGTAGAAGAAATGCTCCTCGGCACTTCTTCTTGCTCGAACTTGCACAACAAAAATAAATTATAATATTATATTATGATATAATGAATTTGTAATGATTCATAATTCTTGATATATTACCGTTCCCCAATCACGCTAATAAATCTACGTGACTCTGTGGCTGGTGGAGGTTGCCACCTGTTCGGCCCGCTTGGCCGCCTGCGTCTGGATGTACTAGCCTCGGCAGTATCATCGGCATGAGGATCAGCAACAGGAGGATCAGCAGCATGAGTAAGTGTAGGAATCTCACCGATCGGAGACTTCGAAGCTCTCCTGCGATGATAACCACGACCAGACATATCTGTCGAATAAAGCCGACATGATTCAACTTCATTCATATTGCACTAATTATCTATCGAGGATCAAGACGTCGGTACATCCAACTTCGATCAGCCGACATGATTCTGTCAATCAATGACAATTTCTTTGGTTAATATCTTTAGGTGAGATTGTCCTATTCCATTCGGGATTTATGTTATTTATATTGCACTAAGTAATTATTTTAACCGCTAACTTCATTCTAAATTTCGACAGTTTCTCCCTGCAGTTCTCCGAATACGCATATCATCTGGGCGCGTATCGGAGAACAAGAGAGATGTTGCCGAAATTTAGAATAATTAGTTAACAGTTAAAAGAAAAACATAAGTGCAGTACAAATAACTATATTATCAAATTGTCCAATCAGGGATAATTCAAGAATTGTACGTCGTATAAAAGATCATCTACTTCTTTTACACGAACATACAATCCCCGAACGTATCTAAGGTTTTGCTAAATCATATCCGACTCATCGATGCGTACGTGAAACATATCAACTCGTCGGATGGATGATTATTTTCTAAATGTTTCGAGACAGTTCAAGTCCATATTGGACAATTTCGACACGAGTCCAAATTAGACGATTCCGGCACGCATCCGAAGTGGACGATTCCGGCACGCGTCCGAAGTGGACGATTCCGGCGCGCGTCCGAAGTGGACGATTCCGACACAATGCCGAAGTGGACAATTCCGAAATTAATCTAAATCCTAAAAATTAATCTAACAAATTAAACAATTAATCTAAATAATTAATTAAATAATTAATTAACAAATAAATAAATAAATAAATAAATAAATAATAATTAATCCACTATTTCCGGCGCCGGAGTCCAGTGGACTCCAGCGCCGGCGTACAGTGTTCGGACACTATACAAGATCTGGCGGCGGCCATCGGCCCACCGCCGCCGGCCAAAACCCTAAAAATAGGGTTTTGATCAAATTTCCCATCGGCCGCAAAGGGAAGAGACGGTCGGGCGGCAATGAATACCTAAAATCGGCGGTCGAGGACGGACGACAACGTCGGCGTCGGCAGCGGCGGCGAGAGGCAGGAGGAGGAGGCGGCGGCGGCAGCAGCGGGAGGAAGAAGGGGCGGGCGCGATCTGTGACCTATATAAACTTATCAGCAACGGCTCACTCGCCCGTTAGAAAGCCGTTACTAATAAGTTATCATCAGCAACGACTCACTTGTCCGTTAGAAAGCCGTTGCTGATAATTAAAATCATCAGTAACGGCTCGCGTGTCCGTTAGAAAGCCGTTGCAGATACAACATATTTGCAACGGCTTGAGCGGCCGTAAGAAGGCCGTTGCAAATAGTAACGGCTTGAGCGGCCGTTGCTGATAGCCGTTGCTGAAGACTCAATTTCTAGTAGTGTTTATACTAGGATAAGTTCGGATGGCCTTCCAATTATCCTAGTATGTGTTGTTGTCTTAGGGCAGGCATGGTAGGCTTAGGCCTGTTGTTCTTCACCATTTGGGTGTTGGCTGCCTTCGGGCAGGTGGTGGCCGAATGACCTGTTAGCTGGTCACTCCCTTGTGATCTTTTCCTGCTTGAGTCAGGAGTTTGCTTTATGCATCTTATTCGTGATGATTGCTTTTTGGTGGGGGTTGGTAGAATCGCTCACTGAGTTCTTTGAACTCACCCGTTGTCGTTGTTTTGTTTTACAGAGCCTGACCGGTGAGGTGGGCTGGAGCACTTGGCGCAGCTGGAGGGCAAATGAGCCACATGATCTCATAGCAGTCCTAGTTAGGGGTCGTAGTCGAGTATGTAGTAGTTGTCATGCACTTGTGTTTTGGTATTTTGGAGTTGTAGTCTCATGGGGACATTCATGTTTTCATTCAGATTTATTTAAGACATTCATGTTTTCATTCAAATATATTTAAATATCAGTATTGTTGCTCTTTGATTCATTTTATTCCGCACTCGAGCTTTTTGATAAAAACTATATTGTTTAATGAAATCTGTTTGTGTTTCTCTTTATAAATAAAACTGTTGTTTCTTTTCGCTATCTTTTGTAACTTGGCATATGCATGAGTTAGGCTGCGGGGTATAGGCACGTATACCCTGGTCGGTCGCGTGACTTGAGTTTGGGGCGTGATAGTAAGGGGTATTTTTGTCATGCCCCAACCCATGCACATGTCAACTCATAAATAAACATAACGAAAAGAATAATAGTTTTCATTATGAACGAGAAAACAAAACAGATTTCCATTTAAGAAGTAAAGTTTTTAGCAAAGTGTTTAAAGTGCAGAATTAAATAAATCAAAGTTCAATAGTTTGCTCTTAACAAATGAAATCTGAATGAAAGACATGAATATCCCCAAGGGACTACAGTTCCAAAATACTAAAATACAAGTGTATGATAAATCTACCAAAGACTCGACTACGACCCCTAACTAGGACTGCGATGAGATCAATGTGACTCCTCAGCCCTCCAGCCGCGCCAAGTGCTCCAGCCCACCTCACTGGTCAGGCTCTGCAAAAAAAAATAAAAAATAAACAACGGGTGAGTTCAAAAAAACTCAGTGAGTGATTTTACCAACTCTCACCATAAAAATCAACCACAGAGATAAATGAATAAATGCCCCTGTCTCATACAGGGATAATGCATCAAGTGGTATGACTAGCTAACAGGCCATCTGGCCATTACATGCCCAAAGGCAAACCAATTCACGTAGTAGTGAAGTATAACAGGCCTCAGTCTACTCGTGCTCTAAGGCAACAAATCACACTCAAGGGTTATGAAGATAATCGGGATTGACCTATCCTACCTTATCCTATAATAGAACCCTTAAAAACAACGCAGGAATGATCGAAATTCGTCCATCCGAACTTATTCCTTAAATAAAGAAACTAGGGAATAATCGGGATTTTCCCGTCCGAACTTGTTCCACGAGAAATGCAGGAACAATTCGGATTCACCCATCTAAACTTGTTCCTTAAAGAAATCACAGGAATAATCGGGATTCGCCCATCCGAACTTATTCCTTAAACACAGGTTGGGAATTAACCATCCAACCTCCCGGGCCAAGCCCGAAACCCGACTCCTAGTCGAGCCTCTCCGCCGTCCATAAAGATATGACGCTAACAATACCTAAGTAAGTGTCTTCTATGGTGTCTTAGGGGTGTCCTTATTGGGAAACGCTGCAACACTCTATGCCCGATCCCGACGCCTAGACCCGTAATATCATCAAGCCATGAGGTTTTATTTCATGCAAATATTTTGTTTTGTTGGTTCTTAACAGATTATGTTGTCCCTTGAATTTTAATTATACAATTAAAATTTCCATTGCCTAAATTAGGATTTTGTTTTAGGGTTTTATTTTCAATTTATTGTTGAGCCCAAAACTGGTGCACCCAAATCGAATATGATTTCGAAAGTGTCTTATGGATCCAGACTATATTTTCTGAATAAAATAATAGGTTACACGACTATGTTCAGTAAACTATGCGCATCACAATAGAGATTTCAAAATCAACCTTGAATTAACAATTTCAGCATGAAATTTCAGCATGAAATTTCAGCAAGATGGAGTTTTCAGCATATCATGGTAATTAATCCAAAAATCACAGTAAGTAAATCCTTAATTACTACCACAACAGATTTATAACATCAAGATAAATCATACAAGGATTAATTCATAATTCTTAATCAAGATTTAGCATGCATTCACATCATCTTTAAATCAAGACTTAAGCTTACATCAAGAACCCAAACACGAACATACATGGCAACAAGATTAAATCTTTTCACATGCAAACCGTGGATTCATACGCTGAAATTAAATATTTAGATAGGAATCATGCGTATCATCATAGGAACATAATCAAGATTAGGAATTTAAAAGTCTAGACCTCAAAAACATCGAGAACTCCTCTTAGGCATTTCATCGAACACTTTAAGGGTGACCCAATTCCCTTCTTGGCCGAGCACCCCTAGTGTAATCCTAGGGCTACTGAGCTCCATAGGGGGGGGGGGGGGGTCTTCGGCCTCCTCCTTTCACGGCAACAAAAGAAATAGGCAAGAACTCAAGATTCAACGAAAAAATCAATAAGAACACCTCGATTTCATGAACGGATCAAGAACACGAAGAGAAAATTCAAGGAAAGGAGAGGAAAACCACTCACATGATTAGTAAGAAGAAATCGGGGAAAATTCCCAATCGACGGCCTCCGAATCCGGCCTCAAAGAGTGCAGCGGCTCGGCTCAAACAAGGGGGAAGGGGCGGCCGACACCAAGAGGGGGAGAGGGTGTCACACCCCAAGTTTAGGGTCACGTGACCGGCCAAGATATACGTGCTTATACCCCGCAGCCTAACCCATGCACATGCCAACTCATAAAAATAGCGGAATAAACAACAGATTTTATTAAGAAAAAGAACCAAAATAGATTTTTATTTCAAAACATCAAAGTTTTTAATAACTAGCTCAAGTGAGGAAATAAATAAATCGAAGAGCGACAGTTCAATAAATTGAAGAGCGACAGTTCTTTAACAAATAAAAGTCTGGATAAAACATGAATGTCCACACGGGACTACAACTCCAAATGCCAAAACAAAAGTGCATGACAAACTACTACATACTCGACTACAATCTCTAACTATGACTGCTATGAGATCATGTGGCTCCTCTGCCCTCCAACAGCACCAAGTGCTCCAGCCCACCTCATCGGTCAGGCTCTGCAAAATAAAACGACGACAACGGCTGAATTCAAAGAACTTAGTGAGCGATTCTACCAACCCCCACAAAAAAACAATCATCACGGATAAGATGCATAAAGCAAACTCCTTACTCAAGCAGGAAAAGGTCACAAGGGAGTGACCAGCTAACAGGCCATCCGGCCACCACCTGCCCGAAGGCAGCCAACACCGAAATGGTGAAGAATAACAGGCCTAAGTCTACCATGCCCTAAGGCAACAACACATACTAGGATAATCGGGAAGACCCTCCGAACTTATCCTAGTATAAAGAAACTTGGGAGCAATCGGGAAGGCCCTCTGAACTTGCTCCACGAGACGCGTAGGGACAATCGAGATTCGTCTATCCGAACTTGCCCCTTTAAGATATCACATGAGTAATCGAGTAGGCCCTCCGAACTTACTCCTTAATGATATCACAGGAATAATCGAGTATGTCCTCTGAACTTATTCCTTAAAAGCACCTCGGGGATAATTGGGTAGGCCCTCTGAACTTATCCCACAAGGCCAAATCAGAACAATCGGGAAAGGCCCTCCGAAGTTGTTCCACAGGTTGGGAATTAGCCTTCCAACCTCCCGGGCATAGCCCGCAATCCTACTCCTCAACGAGCCTCTCTGCCATTCAGAAAGATATGACGCACCATGACCTAAGTCAAATATTTTCTACGATGTCTTAGGAGTGTTTCTATTGGAAAGTATCTCAACACTCCAATACCCGACCCCAACTCCTAGACCCATAATGTCATAAACCTGTGTGATTTTATTTCATGCATAAACTTCTCATGTTGGTTCATAACAGATTATGTTGACCCTTTTTACCCAATTTTAATTATGCAATTAAAATTTAGTTCACCACAATTAGGGTTTTGTTTTAGCTTACTTTTCTGCCCGAAACTGATGTATCTAATTCGAATCTGGTCTCCATAGTGTATCTTATGTTTCCAAACTATGTTTCCAAACTATGCATATTACAAATAATTCAGCATGCAATTTTCAGCCTAATTGAGTTACAGCACGAAGGATAATTAGAAAAAATACCGAACGATGGCCTTCGAATTCGACTTCAAAAGATGGCGGCTCGACTCAAGAAGGGGAAGAGAGGGGGCGACGGCTCAACTCAAGCCGCCGGCTTGAGGAGAGGAAAAGGGGAAGAGAGGGAAGATAGAGGGGTGGCTTGGCTTGGTTGGGTGGCTCCTCTCTGCTCGGCTCCAAGGAAGGAAGAAGAAAGGGAAGAAGAGGGAGAGGGCGGCTGGCTCGACGGCTCCAAGTAGGAAAGTGGAGGGGTGGCTGACGGCTGGCGGGTAGCTCCTCCCTTCAAAGCTTTGTGCAGCTCCAACGGGGAGCCGCATGCCAATGGGGGAGGGTTTTTGTACCCTCTTCCTTAGACCTAACCCCACTAATCCCCTTAACAAATTTGTATCCGCCTTGAGCCAAATTCAAACCCGCTAACCCAAACAAGCTTAATTAATACAATCTAAACCCATAGATGAAAACAAGCAACCAACACATGCAATCTAATTAAATCAATTAGTTATATATAATTAAAAATTATAATTCAACTCACCCGAGCTCGCAGGCTCGCACTGGACCATTAGTCAACTCACCTGCTAGGCTAGCAAACATAAACCATAGGAGGAAAAATATAATTAAGATATCTAGGATATTACAGAGGGGCAGCGACTCCTACCAAGCTGGCGGCTTGGCTTCCAAAGGAAAGGAAGGGAGGGGCGGCTTGGCTTTGCTCGGCGACTCCAATAGAGAGGAAGGGATGGGCAGTAGCTCCTCTCTTCTCTCTAGGCGGCTTGTGCGGCTCCAATAGGGAGCCACCTAGCCCTAGGGGGGATTTTATAATCCCTTCCCCATCTCATTCAACCCTAACCTCTTTTAACCCGCATTCGTCTCAAACCCTGATCCAAACTCGCTAACTCCTCAACCCAAACTTAACCCCATGCTAAATACAAGTATCAATCACATGCACACACATGCAATGCATTTTAATAAATCAAGCAAACGCATTACAACAATTAAATAAATTTATCTAAGCAGGAAAAGAAATCACATAAATCATATTCTTACTTACCCGAGCTTTCAAGATTACACCGGATCATGACTCGACTCAGCTCGATCTCGAATTAGCCTGCTAGACTAGCAAAGATAAATAATTAAAATTATCATAATATCACGAATATTACAATTTTTTATTACTAAAAAACCTTAGGAGTACTTTAGTACCCGTAAAGAAACGTTAGGAGTATTTATATATATTTTCCCTAATAATAATTAACTCTATAGTAATTTTGTAAGTTGGAGGTGTGGTATGTACGGAGGACTCCCCACTCTCAACATTTGTCTTTTTTTTCTTCTTTTTTTCACTTTTCTTTTAAAAAAAAGTTACAGAAGAAAGGGCAGCCATAGTTGGCTGCCCTTTCTTCTTTCTTTTTTTAAATATTTTTTTTGTTATTTAAATTATTTTGCTTTTTAATTATATATATATATATATATATATATATATATATATATAAAATTCTACTTTTTGATTTTATTTTTTAAAAAGGAAGACATTTTTATTTAATTTTTTTGAAGGTATTTTACTTTTTGTTTTTTTTAATATATTTTTAGTTCTTATTATTATCAAAATTATGATTTCAAATTTAATTTAATTTTTTATTTTATTAGTATTAAATTATATTATTTTTAATAGATATTTAACAATATTATTATATTTCACTTATTATCTATTAAAAATTGAAATTTCATAATTTGATTAGTTTACTCCGGTTTTTATTCGATTTAATAATATAATTTAAAACCTGAATAAATCTCAATTTTAATTAGATTTAATTTCAATGTAATCAAATTTTTAAATTGATTCAAATTTCTTCAAGTTATTGTTAGCAAAAATAAGTGTATGATTTTATCGTTCCAAAATTTTCACACCTTTCAATATATATTTATATAAAATATATTTTATAAATATACGCATTTTTACATTTTACATTATATATCATTTTCTCCTTTATTTTACCTTTTTACTTGAAAAATTATTTTCTAAATTTATTATATTATTAATTTTCTATTTTTTATCATACAATTTTAATTTAATTTTTTTTTATTTTGATAGTATTAGTTCATATTATCTTTTTAGTATATTTGTTATTATCTTTTCTAAATTTTCTTTTTTATTTTCTTATTTTTTAATCAAGTTCATATATGCATTTTAGAAAAAATAAATTGATACTTCAAATTAAAACCAATATTTTTAATCAAGTTCATAAATTTATTTTCCTTTATTTTCCTTTTTTCTTTTGCTTTTCTTTTGAAGAAAAGTACAGAAGAAACAGCAGCCATCACTTGGCTGCCCTTTCTTTTTTTGAAGAAGTATATTTAATTTTTTTTATTTAGTTTTGTTATTTAAATTATTTTTCTTTTTAATTATATTTTTTTTTATTCTACCTTTTTAATTTATTTTTTAAAAGAAAGTAAGACATTTTTATTTATGTTTTTGAAATTACTTTTTGATTTTTTATATTTTTAGTCCTTATTATATTATCAAAACTATGTTTTCAAATTTAATTTTTTATTTTTTTTATTTTGGTAGTATTAAATTATATTATTTTTAATAGATATTTAATAATAATATTATATTTTATTTATTACCTATTAAAATTTGAAATATCATAATTTGACTAATTTATTCAGTTTTTTATTCGATTTAATAATATAATTTAATATCTGAATAAATCTCAATTTTAATTAGGTTTAATTTGAATGTAACCAAAATTTTAAATCGATTCAAATTTCTTCTAATTATTGTTAGCAAAAATAATTACATGATTTTACAGTTCCAAAATTTTCACATCTTTCAATATTATTATTATTTATATAAGTTATACTTTATAAATATACACATTTATATTATATATCATTTTTTTCTTTATTCTACTTTTTACTTGAAATTTTATTTTCTAAATTTATATTATTATTAACTATCTATTATTTCTCATACAATTTTAGTTTAATTTTGATAGTATTAGATCATATTATCTTTTAGTATATTTATTATTATCTTTTCTATATATTTTTTTATTTTCTTATTTTTTAATCAAGTTCATATATGCATTTTAGAAAGAAAAAAAATTGATACTTGAAATCAAACTAATATATTTCTATTATATTATTACTTAAATTTTTATTTTTTCTTTAATTTAGTTTGATTACTAAATTTTCAATAAATTTATTAGTTATAAATTTTGTATTCTATAGTTTAGTCAATTTGAATAAATTTGTTTTACATGATATGTACATATATAATACATGAAAAGTAATATATTTTATTCAATTCAAACAATTTAAATAAATTTCACTCAAATTGTAATGAATATTTAAATAATTTTTTTATATATAATATATTTTATAAATATACACATTTTTTACATTTTATATTATATATCATTTTTTCCTTTATTCTACTTTTTACTTGAAAATTTATTTTCTAAATTTATAATATTATTAACTATCTATTATTTCTCAGACAATTTTTATTTTATTTTATTTTATTTTATTTTGATAGTATTAGTTCATATTATCTTTTAGTATATTTATTATGATCTTTTCTATATTTTTTTATTTTTTATTTTTTAATCAAGTTCATATATGCATTTTAGAAAGAAAAAAATTGATACTTTAAATCAAACTAATATATTTCTATTATATTATTATTATTATTTTCTTTAATTTAGTTTTATTACTAAATGTTTATTAAATTTATAACTAGATTACTAAATTTTTATTAAATTTATTAGTTATAAATTTTGTATTTGTCACACCCCAACTGAGGGTAGTGTGATCGGACAGGGCCTACATTCTGTCCTGTAGTCTATTGTCTACACTAACTGACAATAAAACAAAACATATCGAGAAAGGAAATCGCAACACAATTTTTTTATTTAAAAGTTTTCGAAATTCACAATTATACGTTTTCCAACCAAAGAAGGAAACTAACATCGTAACAAATAGAACATCTCAAGTATAAGACACTGTTAGTGCAGAAATGAAACAACTACTATAAGACACTAGACTATGACTCAAGGACGCCGCTACGAGATATGACACCACCACCTGCCTCCAACTGCACCATGCCGACAAGCCGCAATCACTGCTCATGCTTTGCAAAAACAAAGGAAACAACTATGAGTCCACTTGGGACTCAGTGAGCGATTCTTTTGAACCTCCACATAATCCGCAGTTAGTCATGCGTAACATATAAAGTAGCATAGAATATAATCATGGATGTAAGTTATTTATTAGTGTGACTATCGACCATGTGGGTCATTCTTTATAGACCATATAGGAGAAACTTGCCACTTGGCATCCGGCCCTTAAGGCCTACTTATGGTATAAGAATCCCGGCTACAACCGGCCCTACCACACAAGGTAGAATCTCACTAGCCGTTTGGCCGCATCATATCAAGATGTAAACAAGAAATCTTGGGCCATCGACTAGGATGGTCCACTAGTCTCCGGACACCGTCTGGGGTAGGGATAGCTAGTCCCACCCAACTGGGGTCTGACACTTAGCGAGCCCGCTGGTGCATCTCAAGACTCAATCACTGGCCGAGCTAAGCATTGGTCACTTCCGACCTCCACGCTTCTCGGCAGACCATCTCAAGCACATCACATAGTCAAATGTCCTAGGGTTTCCTTATATACACTTCGTGCCATTGCCCGTATTCGGCCCTGATCCGGTCTGCAGGGTTAATAAATTAATGTTGCCCTTCCAAAAATGTGTACACCTAATAGTTCTAGGTGTCAAAAAAAAAAAACTAGAAGTTCCTGAAGTTGTGTCATTTCCTAGCTAGGTTTCTATATATACAAAGCATCTTGCGACGTCCTACATGTTATCTGGCATTAAACGCTACCTTGGGTGAGGAATTCTATGCACCGACCTTGGAGTTCCACCCATGAACATTTCAGGACAGCATGTGTAACTTAAAGAAAAGCAAGTATAATTTACATCAACTACTATATATAACAACGAGATTCCTCAATAACCATTGGTACACTGCATTTAGAATTAATTTCAATAAGAACAATTTATCTAGCATGGTAATATAACAATAAATTCAACAACGCATGGAATACTAAGCATGGTAAAAATATTACATAATTTCAAAATTTAAGAGGAATGTGCTAAGGATAGTCACTACGCTATCATTCCTACAATTACATGATTTAATAAATTAACTTACTATAGTTAGAGTCATTCCTAAGTATTATCATGCCTCTGTTGATTTAGCACTCTAACTATGAAAATTACAATCTAAAGCTCACCATCTCCCTCCCCTAGGCTTGGCCGAACCTTGAGCAAGGTGAACCTTGCTCGGCTATGCCTCTTAGGGTAGGAAAGGAAGAGGAGAAATTATCCCCAACCCTAATTCATTGTCTACGCTATATCTTAATTGCATATTGACTAGTTTGCCGCTCCCCCTATACTTGGCCGAACCCTTCTCATGAAGCTTTAGGGTTCACTCAACCAACCCTATGAGTTTTAGGGGAGACTAGTTTCTTAACACGTGAAATCGACGATTGAGAACACACTATTGATGAACTTGAGATCATCCGAGGGCTCTACTTCTGTCAAGGGAATTGGGGAAAATTTTGACATGACCTTTTCCCTTTTCCCATGATTCGGCAGCCCTAGAACTCGAGGAAACAACGAGGAAAACAAGACGGTCCGACAAGAATTGATACAAAACAATGAATACCCAACTCCGAAACCAAGATCCATCGAAAACTCGCGAGAAAACACATCCTAACACTTCTAGGGGTTCGGCTACCCGCCACCCCCAAATCTAACCACTCACCTTCCTTGAGGAAGATGAAGGTTCGGATGATGACGACCTCAAATCTTCCGGCGACGCCGCGAAATCCCAGATCGACCAAAAATCTCCTTTCCTTGCTCCCTCTCCCTCTCTCCATATGTGTTGCCTTGTGCGACTCCAAGATGAGTCGCACGGCAGCATGGATGAGAGATTTTAATCCCTCATCTAACCTTCCATATAGGCCTTTGACTCTTACTCATGACTCGACAAAGCCCGAGCTCGACTTGGGTTCCGACTCTATCCGCAACACGAGTCGATTTAAACTCGATTAAGGTATAAATGCATAAAAGGAAAGAGTCATTTGCCCAATTTAATTGCATACATCATTAGTCGAGTCATACCTATTACTCGAGGCGATCCTGAAGCTCAACTCGACTCTCCCCGGGTCCGGCGCGCTGCACCAAAATAGATTTTTTTATATTAGGAAATTTTTCTCGGGTCTTACAGTATTCTATAATAAATATTTAAAATCTCGAATGAATATAATTGAGTCAATTTGAATAAATTAGTTTTATATAATATGTACGTATATAATACATGGAAACTAATATATTTTAATCAATTCAAATAATTTAAATAAATTTCACTCAAATTGAAATGAATATTTAAATTAGTTCAAATTTTTAAAAATCTCAAATTCGAATAAAAGATGTGATTTCAAACGTCTCTGAAATTTGAATACCTATTCAAATCATAATTATTGAATTATATATTTGATAATCAGACGCACTAGAATTCTTTTTTTATTTCATTAAAAACTGACTTCATAAGCAGAGACGTTAGTTTTATAAATTTGGCAATAATCATTTAAGCTGAAACTTTTCAATGTGCCATTAAATGTTGTTGATTAAGAAAAAACCCATTAATTATTTTTAATTTTTGTTGAAATCTTACTTATGAATTGATATCATATGATATTATTCTTATATAGGTGATTAAGTTCAAAAACATTATGCTTCTAGGATTAAATACCATTTTTTTATATAGGATGTGTATGTTGGTGAAATGACCACACTAGAGGGGGATGAATAGTATATTATCTAAATCTTTCGCCTAATTCCGATTTTAATTGTTTACTTGATTACTTAGGCAAGTTGCAATTTATCAACTAAATGCGGAATCAATAATAAAGTAATTTAGCACAAACAGAGATAACAATGCTAACACAATGATTTATAGTGGTTTGGCCCCAATGCCCACTCTACTACCTAAGCACCCCGCTTAGATTTTTCAAACTAGTTTAACTAGATTAATTAGTTTTCTTACAATAAGAACTTTACACCGAAAAGTCTCCGCTCTCAAACCGAAGGCACTTCCACACCCGGAAGTATTTCGTCTTTCTACCGAGAATACTCTCCCACCTCAACCTAAGGACAACTTAACTAATCCTAGCAAACTACGTTTACATCGGTGAATTTAAACCTCAAACACCAAGATTACCACCCAATTTCAAGACCCACACTCTAGGTCTTATACAAACTCAAATACAAAGAAGTAAACAAAAAAATACAACAATAAATGGAGCGATAAATCAAACAATAAATTATTTAGCCCCATAACAAGATTCTTAGCTTCCTCTCGATGCTTTTGATGATTAATCAATGAAGGAATGAAGACAAGATCAAGGTTTTTGGCTCAAGCTAGGATTTTCACAAGATTAGCTTAATGAAGGCTTAGAATTAATCAAAAGATGGCTCAATGAGGTTAGAGATGATCAACATCATGAAGGAAGGCTCTCATGGCTTCCTATTTATAAGCCATGAAGAGAAGAGAGAGCTTCCTCTTCTTAACGGGCCATTTTTTGTCTGTTATCGCTCGTCGGTCGCTTGTCCGGTCGATCGACCGAGTGACTGAAGGCAATCTGCCACTTTTGGGCAACGTTCGGTCGACTGGTTGATCGACCGAAATGCCGTCGGCCGACCAAACTTGGGCAGGGCAGACTGATCTGCTTGTTTTTTTTTTGCTTATTTGCTCGTTTCTAGTTCCGTTTTCGCTAAATTTACTTATATAATATTTTTTAACTTTAAGTTAAAAACTTTAAAATATAAATGTTATATAAGGATTACCCCCCATTTGGATTCAATAAAAATAACTAAAAAATCAAAATCCTTAAGAATCAAAATCTAGTTTTTGATGATTAGTACACATTTTTGAAAAACGAAAATTTTCTAATCTCCCGGGTCAAATATGGGTATGCTAAAGGCTTACAAATATTTGAAAAATGAAAATTTTCTAATCTCTCGTTATCTAATTTTTACCCAATGAACAATTATCGCCATTTTTTGTGTCAAGAAAATGTCGAGGTCATATAACCCTCCAAGGAGCTCCCTAGACTTAGTGAATTTCAGGGCGATTTCAGAGTTTTCATATTTTGGGGTTCGGATTAGGTTTTTGGGTTCTTTGCATAATAAAGAGGATTACATCACATTCTAGATATCCTAAACCTAAACTCTAACTTCCCGAAGAATCCCGAGCGTCGACGAGCATCCTTGCCGATTTCTCCGATTTTTCTAATTTTTCCGATCGGAGACGTCGAGTGCTAACCGACTTGGAACCTGAAAGATTTCTCAATGAAACATTAGTTTCATGTTTATTATCATCAAAATCGAGATTAAGATCAACAGTGGACTGAACTAGAAGTCTAGAACTGGACTAGATTACTCCGATCCTCATGCAGGAATAGGATGATTATTGGGGAAATGGTGCCCAAACTAACGCTGATCTCCCAAGTTCATTCGTCAATTTTTGATCTATTTTATAATAAGATTTTTTGATTCCCTTCATTAAATTTTTTAATTTGGTTTACATTTCATATATTAGTAGTGTATTTTTTTATATAATTATATATTGAATATATATTATATACAATATTTATTTATTATATTAATTATTACTGCTATTATTTTATTGTTTGTTATAGTTTATTAAATATCCAATCTTTTACTTTTTATTTTCCTTGATTTTATTAGTTTTATAATTTTTGAGTAAATTTTCTTAGTTTGGATTGGTGTATCATATTTTTCTTAATTCTAAAATCCAAATTTTAAAATAGGCTAATTATATATACTTATATATTTTTTAAAATTCTTTTTTTTTTATTTTCCTTATATACTGTATATTTTATATTATTTATTTTTACTATCATTATTTTATATTTTATTTAGTTATATATTATTTAGTAAGAAAATATTATTTTTCATTAACTTGATTTTATTGTCATATTTTTTTACTGATTTTTAAATTAGTTAAAGCTTTCACATTTTTTGAGAGAGTTTAAAAATTTGAAGCAAAGCAACTATAAATACCTTATATATATATAAAGTTAACTGATGTCGTAGTAAAATAAATGACATGCTAATCAAATTATATATGACAAGTGGTATATGAGAAGTCGGGATATTTTTTTGTAAATATGATCCAAATTTTGATTAATATATACTAATTATTATTTATATTATTTATTCTTATTTTACTATTTAAAAAGATGCAGATATTTAATTTTATTACCCTTATTTAGTTAATTTCGTTCAAGTTTTAAAGATTTTAAGTAGAATTTGTTGTTTAGTTTGATGTTTCATATTTTTCAAAATTATTTTAAAACTCTAAAACAAATTAAGTGTAATTATATATTTTAAATCTTTATTTTACTTTTATTATATATTATATATTTTCTATATTATTACTTTCTAAAAAATTTATATTTTTGTTATTTCTTTATTATTTATAGCATATGAAGAAATATATTATTTGTTCATTAAATCTGATTTGTAAGTTTTTATTAAATTATTTAGTTTGTGTCTTTATCTTTTACTTTCATTTTAGATATTGTAGTAATTTTAATGATATAAAATGAAGTGATACGTGATAAGTGAGATCTTTAGTTTTTTTTTTCAAAAATCTCTTTTTTATTTTTATACATTTATTTTTTAAACCTTTATTAGAATTATAATTCACTTAAACTATGTTCATTTTTAATTCATCGAATATATTATTTTAAGTGTTTATGTTTAATATATTTTTTTAAATGTGTGTTGATTATTGTATTTTTATTGAAAAAATTATATCCACCTTTATTTATATTCGAATCATTTTAATTGTGTATAACAATAATAATAATAATAATAATAATAATAATAATAATAATAATAATAATAATAATAATAATAATATTATTATTATTATTATTATTATTATTATTATTATTATTATTATTATTATTATTATTATTATTATACTTTATTTGTACTTCTATTAATATGTGACCATATATTTATATTATAATATTTAATTATATTTTATTTATTACATTTTTTATTATATAATTGATTTAGTATATTTTTTGATTAAAAATTATTTTATAATATTTTTATTTTATTGGAAAGTGTACTTATTTTTTCATTTTAGAATTGTATTTTTGTAAGTTTTGATTTTTCTAATTATCAAATAAATTATTTCACTTATTAATTTTTTTCTTTTGATTTTATTTTATTATTGTGTTTCATTTTAAATAATTTGATTCATCTTTATTATATTTTCATTAATTTTTTATCGGGAATATTAAAATTTTATTATTATAATTAAATTTAAATTTACTATTGTACGATTGATATTTATATTTAACTCTATTAATAAATGATATTATTTTCATATCTTAATGTATAGTTATATTTTATCCATTTTATATATTGATATAGAATTAATTTTGTTACTATTATTAATTTATTTATTTTTATATAAAATTGTTTGGATCCTGTTGCTGTAGCATCGGATATTTTCTAGTAAAATATAAAATTCTTCTCAGCTCTTGAATAGAACCCTGTGGTCACCTCTCCAACTGCCACGTGCACTTACCAATCTGGGAAGGTAAAACAACCTTCCCCATCTGTGGCTGCATGCCGGCACAGACGTGGGCATGTGTACGAATCACAAAGCATATCACGATTCGTTGAAGCCGTAGGGCATCGTATCGCAGCAGAAGACCCGATCAATCAAACGTATTCTACGTCAAAGAAAAGATAAAATTACTAGGAATCCGGCTCTACAAGAGTTAGGCTAGGATGATTCACACCAATTTTACTGCACAGGTTATATTTCCAATTATTTAAACATGTGTCGTTTCCTCAAAGCCGTGTTCGTCTTCATCCTTGTTTTTGCTCTCTCCATCTGTCCCGGCCATCTTTCTCCATCTCTCCCGTCCTCTCTCCGCTGCCGCACCGTCTAGGTCCACCAACACGACATGTTCTCTAAGGGTGAGAAAAAAATCAATTTTTTGATTAATCGGAAAATCGGTCCAAAATCAAATCTATTTTTTTGATTAACCGAATCGATATTTTCGGTTTCGAAATTTATTTTTGATTTTTTGATTTTCGGGGCGGGTTCGATTTGCGGGTTAAAAAGACCAATAATTTCGGTTAACCGACCGGTATATATATATATATATATAATATAAAACGAAAAATAAGTATGAAATATTGAAAACTTAGAAACACTAAGTTTTATTGTATCCACTATCCAGCCGTCACTTATCACTCGTGAAGCCCGAGTGCTCGACGCCCGTCTTCTTCCAAGTCGCACGCCCCACCCTCCGACTCCGGCCTCCTCTCTCGTTCTCTCGCACGCCGCACCCTCCAATTGCCAGCCTTCACCGTCCCATGTCCCCCACACCAGTCAGCGTAGACTCTCCTCATCTTCAACCGGCGCACCAGTCGGGTATGTATCACTGCCGCCTCTCCTTCCCATCTTTTCATCTTCTCATCTGTTGATGAAATAACCACACTAGAGGGGGGGTGAATAGTATGTTATCTAATTTTTTTTGTCTAATTTCGATTTTAATTTTTTCTTAAACTACTTAGGCAATTCACAATTTAACGACTAAATGTGGAAACGATTTATGATAAAGCAATTAACACAAACAATATATCAATGCTAACACAATGATTTATAGTGATTCGGCATCAATACCTACTCTACTACCTAAGCACCCCGCTTAGAATTTCTAAATTAGCTTTACTAGATTAGATCGTTTCCCTTATAAAGAGCAGGACTTTACACCGAAAAGTCTCCGCTCTCAAATCGAAGGCACTTCCACCCCCGGAAATATCCCGCCTTCCTACCGAGAGCACTCTCCCACCTCAACCTAATGGACAACTCAACTAATCATAGTAAACTAAGTTTATAATGGTGGATTTAAGCATTAATACCAAGGCAACCACCAACTCAATCAAACCTAGCAACTTAGGTTTATACAAATGATATACAATGAAATAAACACCAAAATACAACAACTAATGGAGCAATAAATCAAACAACAAATACTTAGCTCCAAAAGAAACTCCTTAGTCCTCTTGATGCTTTGAGAAGATGAATCTTGAAGGTTCAAAAGCAAGATCAAGCTTGTATCATGTAAGCTAAGGTTCTTTGCAAAGATTGCTCAAGAATGCTTGTAGAGATGTAAGGAGTGACTCTTTGAGGCTTAGAGACATCAGCAACCACTAGGGAGAGAGTTTGGGGTGGATATTTATAACCCCTCAAACAAGAGGGCTCGTTGACTGGCATATTTTTGCTCGTTGCCGACGCCCGACCACTTGCCGATCGATCATCGGTCGACCGAGCGAGTGATCGAAGGTATTCTGCCCATTCTAGGCGTCGTTCGATGGACCAGTCGATTGACCGAAATGCCTTCTGCCGGTCGATCATTCGATCGATCGAATCTAGAAAAGGCTGTTTTCTTGTGTAATTTTTTGCTCGTTTGTTCATTTTTGGGTTCGGTCTTCGCTAGGTCTACTTATATAGTATTTATTAACTTAAAGTTAAATAACTTTAAAACATAAATATTATATAAGGATTACCTCCATTTGGATTGAATAAAAGTATCTAAAAAATCAAAATCCTTAAGAATCAAAATCTAACTTTTGGGGTCTAGTAGAAATTTTTGAAAAACGAAAATTTTATAATCTTTCGATTCAAATATGGATAGACTAAAGGCTTCCAAAAAATCCTTTAAAATATCTCGTTATCTAGTTTTTACCTAAGGAACAATTATCGGAACTTTTGGTGCCAAAAAAATGTCTAGGTCATATCGCCCTCCAAGAAGCTCCCTAGGCTTAGTGAATTCTAGGGTCTTTTCTAATTTTTTAAGTTTTCGTGTTTTGAGGTTCGGGTTTGGTTTCTTGGTTTCTTTCATCATCATGAGGATTTACAACACATTCTAGACACCCTAAACCTAAACTCTATCTTCCTGATGAAATCCGAGCGCGTCGACCAACGTCCTTCCAATTTTATGATTTCTCCGATATTTCCGATCGTGGACGTCGAGCGCAAACCGACTTGGAACCTGAAAGTATTTCTTGTTGGTGAAATGACCACACTAGAGGGGGGTGAATAGTGTGTTAATTAAATCTATTTACCTAAATTCGATTTTAAATGTTTTCATAAACTACTTAGGCAATTCATAATTGAACGACTAAATGCGGAAGCGATTAATAATAAAACAATTAACACAAATAAGATATCAATGCTAACACAAAGATTTATAGTGGTTCGACCCCAATTCCTACTCCACTAAACACCTCGCTTAGGATTTTTAAACTAGTTTAACTAGATTAATTAGTTTTCTTATAATGAGGATTTTACACCGGAAAGTCTCCGCTCTCAAACCGAAGGCACTTCCACACCCAGAAGTATCCCGCTTTCCTACCGAGAGAACTCTCCCACCTTAACCTACGGACAACTCAACTAATCCTAGTAAACTAAATTTACACCGGTGGATTTAAACCTTAACGCCAAGGCAATCACCAACTCAATCAACCTAGCACTCTAGGTTTACACATATGATATACAATATAAACCACAAAATATACATACAATAGAACAAATAAATAATATAATAAATACTTAGCTCCAAAGAAAATTCCCTAATCCTCTTGATGCCTTAAGATGATGAATCGGTGAAGCTTGAAGGCTAAATTAATGAGTGGAGATCAAAACTAGAGTTCTTGCAAGGATGACTCAATGAAAGCTTGTAGAGATGCTTAGAATCACACTTTGAGGCTTGGAAGCATCAATTGTAGTCTTGGAATGAGTTTGGGATGGGTATTTATAACCCCCCAACACTCAAGGCTCGTCAATAGATATTTTTCTGCCCGTTGCCGACGTCCGGTCGCTTGCCGATCGATCGTCGATCGATCGACCGAGCGACTGCCGAGCACCCGAAGGCATTCTGTGTTGGTGAAATGGCCACTCTAGAGGGGAGGGGTGAATAGTGTGTTAACTAAAATATTAGCCTAAATTCGATTTTAATCGTTTCTTAGATTACTTAGGCAATTCACGAGTCGAGAAGTAAGCGGAAGCAATAAATATAAGCAATTAACACAAAATAATATATCAATGCTAACATAATTATTTATAGTGGTTCGGCCCCAATGCCTACTCCACTACCTAAGCACCCCGCTTAGAATTTCCAAACTAGTTTAACTAGATTAGTTAGTTTCCTTACAATGAGGACTTTACACCGATAAGTCTCCGCTCTCAAACCGAAGGCACTTCCACACCCGGAAGTATCCCGCCTTCCTACCGAGAGCACTCTCCCACCTCAACCTAAGGATAACTCAACTAATTCTAGTAAACTAAGTTTACAATGATGGATTTAAGCCTTAACACCAAGGCAACTATAAACTCAATCAACCTAGCACTCTAGGTTTACACACACTCAAATACAATGAAATAAACAACAAAATATAACAATAAATGAAGCAATAAATCAAACAATAAGTTACTTAGCTCCACAACAAGATTCCTAGCTTCCTCTTGATGTCTTTGATGATCAAGCAATGAAGTAAAGACTTAATCAATGAGATGAAAGATTCAAGCTAGGATTTTCATAAGATTTGCTCAATGAAGGCTTAGAATTGATCAAAAGATGGCTCAAGGAGATTAGAGATGATCAACATCATCAAGGAAGGCTCTCATGGCTTCCTATTTATAAGCCATGAAGAGAAGAGGGAGCTCTCTCTTCTCAACAGATGATTTTTTGCCCATTACAGACCACCGGTCGCTTGTCCGGTCGATCGACCAAGTGATCGCCCGAGCGACTGGAGCATTCTGCCCGTTCTGGGCAATGTTCAGTCGACTGAAATGGGTCGACCAGTCGGTCGATCGAACCTGGGCAGAGCAATTTGGTTAGGCTAGATTTTTTGCTCGTTTGGGTTCCATCTTTGCTAAGTCTACTTACAATGGTGGATTTAGGCCTTAACACCAAGGCAACCACTAACTCAATCAAACCTAGCAACCTAGGTTTACACAAGCTTTAATACAATGAAATAAACACCAAAACAGAACAACTAATAGAGCAATAAATCAAACAACAAATACCTAGCTCCAAAAGAAACTCTCTAGTCCTCTTGATGCCTCAAATTGATAAATTGATGAAGCTTGAAGGCTATGTCAAGGAGATGAGAGATCAAACTAGAGTTTTCAAGAATGGTGGCTCAATTAAGCTCAAGGATCATCAAAATATGGCTCAAAGTATGTTGGATGAAGGGTGGAAGACTTGCTAAGGCTTCTATTTATAAGCCTCGAGGAGATGGCATGAAACAACCAACTCAACGGGCGAAAAACTAGTCATTTTCGTCGTCCGATCGGCCGACCGAGCGACCGAAGGCATACTGCCACTTTCTGGCACACTTCGATCGACCGACCGATCGAGCGAATTAGCTACTGCCAATTTTTGGCAGCATTCGATCGACCAACCGATCGATCAAAACTGGGCAGACTGCACTGCTTGGTTTGGCTAAGTTTTTGCTTGTTTGCTCGTTTCTGGGTTCCGTCTTTGCTAAGTCTACTTATATAACATATCTTAATATAACTTTAAAACATAAATGTTATTTAAGGATTACCCCCCATTTGGATTCAATAAAAATATCTGAAAAATCAAAATCATTAATAATCAAAATCTAATTTTTGGGATCTAGTACAAATTTTCGGAAAATGAAAATTTCCTAATCTCCCGGTTCAAATATGGGTAGGTTAAAGGCTTTCAAAAAATCCTTAAAAATATCTCGTTATCTAATTTCTACCCAAGGAAGAATTACCGCCATTTTTTTTGTCAAGAATATGTCTAGGTCATATAGCCCTCCATGGAGCTCCCTATGCTTAGTGAATTTTAGGGCAATTTTCGAGATTTCATGTTTTGGGGTTCGGGTTTGGTTTTTGGGTTCTTTGCATCATAAAGAGGATTACATTACATTTTAGACACCCTAAACCTAAACTCTAACTTCTCGAAGAATCCCGAGCGTCGACGAGCGTCCTTGCTGATTTCTTCGATTTTTCCGATCGGGGACGTCGTGCGCTAATCGACTTGGAACCTGAAAGATTTCTCAATGAAATATTAGTTCCATGTTTGTTATCATCAAAACCGAGCTTAAGACCAAGGTAGAAAACCTTAGGCCAACATTCTGCCCATTATGGGAATCGGTCGGTCGACCCAAATGCCTTCACCTTCTGCTAGTTGACCAGTCAGTCGACCTAACCTGGGCAGGACTAATTTTTTTGCATGTTTGTTCATTTCTGGATTTCGTTTTCGCTAAGTCTACTTATATAACATTTATTAACTCCAAGTTAGATAACATTAAAACATAAATGTTATATAAGGATTACCTCCCGTTTGAATTCAATAAAAATATCAAAAAATTTAAATCCTTAAGAATCAAAATCTAACTTTTGAGGTCTAGTACAAATTTTCCAAAAATAAAAATTTTATAATCTTTTGGGTCAAATATGGGTAGGATAAAGACTTTCAAAAAATCCTTAAAAATATCTCGTTATCTAATTTTTACCTAAGGAACAATTACCAGCACTTTTGGTGCCAAGAAAATGTCTAGGTCATTTAGCCTTCCAAGGAGCTCCCTAGGCTTAGTGAATTTCGGGATCATTTTTTAATTTTTTAGTTTTTCATATTTTGGGGTTCGGGATTGATTTTTGGGTTTGTTTGTATCATCATGAGGATTTACAATTTATATAGACACCCTAAACCTAGACTTTATCTTCCCGGCGAATTCGAGCGCATCGACCAACGTCCTTCCGATTTTTTGATTTCTTCGATATTTTCGATCGTGGACGTTGTGCGCTAACCGATATGAAACCTGAAAATAATTTTCCATAAAATCATTAGCTCCATGTTTGTTATCGTCAAAATCAAGATTAAGATGAATGTTAAAAACCTTAGGCCAATATTTTTTAATGAAAATATTAGTTTCATGTTTGTTATCATCAAAACCGAAATTAAAACCAAGGTTGAAAACCTTAGGCTAACACCATCTTCCGATCATGATTCCTCCACCTCTCCTCTCCATCTTCCCATCTTCCGATCATGATTCCATACTTGTCATTTATATTCATGATTGTCTTAATTAGTAATTAGTCAGGTAATGTCAAAGATGATGTAATCTTTAGTTCTTTACTGAAATAATTGGTAATGCACTAATGCTTTTTGACATTTGATTAGGAATCTTGATTCAGTTTTCTATTTCATTTTTAGTAATTAGTCAAAGATTATGTATGAACTACAGTAAGATAATTGTCTTAAATAGTAAGGTAATGCTTTTATTAAATACCTAATCTTATTTATGATTTTAAGAGATGATTAATATTATGGTTGGTTAGTTTCTGATGACCTTAAGAGATGACCTTAATACACCAAAAATCATTGGATTCGTTTCTAATGCTAGCTGAATACAGTAAATTTTGCATAATTGAAGCACTTGAGTATATTGGATTAAGATTGGTTGAGAGTTCCGGTCTACTCAATAAATATCATGCTCTCTTTCTAACACTCAATTTGCTTCAATATTATACAAAGTTTAATACTTTGATCCTTATGTGACGGTACATATGTTGTCTTTTCTAAAGTATGCTTCCCACTCTATGTGAAGTTAAAAAAGTCATCTCTCTTTAAAAATAATTTGAATGTCATCTTTGAGCTTCTTTCGATTCCCAATGATGGCAATGTTTTACCATGCTAATGCTGAAATGCTTCGATGGATATATTTTGTATAACAACGAGGGAATTGTTTCTTTATTTCTTATTCTTATTCTTATTCTTTCTTCTTTCTCTCTTTCTTTCTATATAGGCAATGAAAACTATATGATGCAGTTTTACCATATATTGTGGCAATAGTATGCCTGCGGACTTAAATTTTATTGATTCCCATAATGGTTCTCCAATGATGCCTATTTTTACCATGCTAATGCTTAAACAATTTGACGTAAATTGATCGTCTTCTCTAAGAGTCCGTTCGTTTCTCATAATTTTAAGATACAACATTAGACAATATCCGTTGTCCCGTGTTCGTTTGCAAAAATATATCATGGACAAGACAAGAGTAATGTCTTGGTACAGTACACCAGACCTATTTTTTTGTTACTCCAAATTGAAGTAATAAGAGTTTGTTACTTTGATACAAAGTTAAAAATGACAACAATAATCTTTTTCATACATATTTTCAATATATGTAAAATAATTTCAAAAATATTCGATTTTCCAAAAATGAGTAGATTTATATTTAAAGAGAGTATATTTGGATTAAAAGATAGTATATTTAGATAGAAAATGAGTATATTTATATACTTAAAGGAATATATTTGGATTAAAAGAAAATATATTTAGATAGAAAATGAGTATATCTATATATTTAAAGAGAATATATTTGGATAAAAAAAAAATATTTAGACATAAAAAATATATATGTTATATTTGGACTCAAGAGAGTATATTTAAGTAGAAATAGTGTATATATGTGGACTTAAAGAGAATATATTTTGGTAGAAATAGTTATATGTGTTTAGAGAGAATATTTAGATTAAAAGATAGTATATTTTGATAGAAACTGAGTATATATCATTATTTAGAGAAAGTATATTTGGATTAAAAGATAATTTATTTTGATATCAATGATGTATATATATATAGGATTGATATAGTATATTTGGATGAAGAAGAAGAAGAAGAATAAGAGAATTTTATACCGTACTGACTAGTCTTGTTCTGTACTAGATAGTTTGTGAAACGAACGGATCCTAAGAGAATTTTTTTCTCTTTCTTTCTTCTTTTAACTTTTTTCTACCTTCTAAGCAAGTTGGGTAATTGATGGTGTAGACTGAAAGTTTTGAGTTGTATCAGGTCAAGTTCATGTTGAATAAAATTTATAGAGAAGGGGCTTTTGGTTGTATTGAATTTTCAATCAGAATTTGATTGAGAACTACCAGGTTGAATTCCTTCAGTATTGAGGAACTACAGGTAAATCAATCATGTCCGTGAGGTTAACGTGGGCCTATTAAATTTGGTAAAAAATGTTTTATATTTCGCTTTGGTTAGAGAGAACAGAACTTGAACACTACCTCAAACCCAAATTTATGTTTCTTTTTAATTTAATTTATGTACGGGTGTGAATAGAAAACTTAGAAATTGATAAGTTAAAAAATTTTATTGGTTAATCGATAATTATTGATTAACCGAACCAAAAAAACCAAAATTGAAATGGCGATTAACCGATTCGGTTTTAAAATTTTTAATGAATCGATTAATCGGTCCATGCTCACTCCTAATGTTCTCGTCTCAAGGTTAGAGCCAATTTGGTGAAGGCCGCTCTCCTCCTCTCCCATCTTTCTTCTCTCTCAAAACACCCCCCAAGCAAAGGAGGTCATCTCTTTCTAACACTCAAATATCATCGGCTCCTTCCCATCGACGAAAAGCTGCCGATTTCTGTCCTCCTTTTTGGCGACGGACAACTTCTCAATTTGGGGCCAACACATCTCCTTCCTAGCGGTTCCTTTCCTATTGCGTCTTCTTCCCCAAGCAAACCCATATGAGAAGTTTCTCTCCCTAGAGCAGCAATATACGGATTAGGTATGAGTCATTCTTCTCCTAATACATGTATTAGGGTTTCAATCACTTAGGATTTGTATGGTCAGCAAAATTAAGTTCATTTTCATGATTAAGTCAATGAAAACGTGTCAATCAAATTGATTTTTTTAATAAAAATAAAAATGCCAAGATATTATTATTTTTTATGATTTTGAGATTATCGATTTCGATATCAAAATACAATGACAACAGTATAATTATAAATAATTTTTTATATAAAATTAATTAATTTACAAATAAATCAAATTATATCTAATTTATAAAAATTAAAATTAAAATAATCATTTTTAACTCAAACAATTATATTAAATTAATAAATTAATTAAACTAATTTATATCTAATTAAGCCGGACCTAATTTTTAAAAATAACATAATTTTCTTAAAGTCAATCTAGTTATAATTTAATCAAAACTAATTTTAGACTATTGAACTTAATTTTTTTAAAATTTTATAATATTTACTAATTGCCTTTATATCTCATTGAAAAAAATATCAATAACTTAATTAAATTTTTAAATATTTTACAACCACATTAGCAAACGGTAATTTTATAAACTAACTACAAATGCATAATTAATATTTTATAAACTTATAAAGCTCTCTTTTTCATTTTTATAATAGTTTATCTATAAAATAAAATTGATAGTTATTCTGAAAATCTAATAATATTGATCACTAGATATATTCATTTTTTGAATTCATTAAATCCCAACTTTTTTAAAAAATGAATACTTCAGCAAATTTACCTTAATGTAATCTAGATTATAGTGTTGAATAGTGATTCCTCTTACTTTTATTAGTACACGATTTTCTTCTATAATCATATTAAATTTTATGAATTATTTTATATAAATTAATTTATTATTTATTCTCAGATTACTACTATATTTGTTCAATGAAAATAAAATAAGTATTCACTAGTTTCAATCAACTAAAACTAATGTTGTTTTTATTAACCAAATACGTTTTCAAAAAACTAAAAACTAGAGACCGTAACTAGGTTTCAAAATCAACTTTCCATTTTCATTGAAACAAGCCATAAAATAATTTTCGCTAACCAAATAGCACCCCAAGCGAATCTTTCAAGATACTTATTTTCTTTTTGTTTCAAATTTAATTAAAGGTAAATGAAAGGATAATTAAATAGTTTATTAATTAAAGATAAATTATACCTGACATTATATGTTTTTACTATGAACCATGTGATAAAATGTGCGGAGAACCCTCTAAGATTTATGTTCTAATACACAATTGAATTGCAAACTAATGACCAATTGATCACTCTTTTTAAATTTATAGTAATTATTACTAGGTACTAGTATAGAGTATTTCTTTCTTTTTCTCACCGTCTAGGCAATTTTTTCTTTTTCTTATATAAGATTTGTGATGACATTTCATAATAGTGTAGCTATAATTATATAATTGTGCTTATATAAATTAGTCATTTCACACAAGTTACTCCTTTATATTCAATCAAGTTACTTCAATAAAACGACGACGACGACAATCCACCAAACATAAACAATCAACCCAGCATCGACGTGGACCAACCTCTTCCTCTCCTGAACCACATATTGACAAGAATAATCTTCTTTCTTTGTCGAGCACATATTTTGTGTCTTTTTCCTTTCAATACCTATATATTGATTAAATTTTTTTCATTCTTCTTATGCTTATTAACGTAAATATTTTCTTAATTACACTTTAGTTCTCTCTGAGTCGCAATTATTTGATGTTTGTATATATAGGCCACTGCAAAGTTTAGACAAATGGATAACAACTATATGCATCATAAGTCGTCTTCATCAATTCTTTAAAGAAAATATTATTTTCACTAATGTTCACTTTAGTTATTTAGAAAAGACTATTTTGTCATTATGTAAGAGTCTCATCCATTACAAATGATGTTTCATTATTGATAGATTTATTAAAGAGGTGGGACAATAAGATAATAACATTTTTAATTAATATATAGATAGATTCCATTCACAATTATGGATGTAGTTCTTATATTAAAAATAAAAATATTTGAAAAAATAGTAAAAAAATTTAAATATGAAGGTAAGAGTGCCTTGCAAAAGTATTACTTTTGTGACAAACAAGTTACAAAGTTCGCATTGAAGAAATTTTTTTGGAACTTCAAGGTGTGGAAGAGGTGGGTGTGGCTATTAATATTTTCATACAAATGATTATCTTATATTTGTTTGCCACAATTTTCTTTCCCCAAAACATTTATACGATACCATAAGGTCTGATAAAATATGTAGAAAATATGAATTTATTTGATAATTATAACTAGGCTCAAGATATCCACACGTGTTCCTTCTCAAGCAAATCAATTTTGCTTGCAAGCAAACGAGGGACTCAAAGATCTCAACATATGTATTAATAGGCGGATGCACATTTATCATTAATTATTAGATTGCGCTACGTACTATCGGCTCTTCTGAAAGTTATAGTCGACATTGATATAAGTAAAATAGATGATAGATTTTGATGAAAAGTGCCCCCAACAAAATGCTAGGTGATTATGTTTTAAATTTATTATTGTTTCAATTATTTAAATTGAACTCTCATATTAACATAAGTTTTAATATGCAACATTGATTGTGTCATATTTGTGATGAAATTTATTAATTATATAACCAGCCAACGCAAAATGAAGTTTTCGCAAAGATGAATCAATTTTTAGAATTTAATTGCAAATGAATTGATAGAGGGAAAAATACTTGATGTGATGAATGAATGAATAATATAATATAGTTTGATGGATGATTTGATGTAATTGTACTCTATTTTTTTTGGATGGATACAGTTGTACATTTTTTTTTTGTTGAATGAATTTGCTTATACTATTAACTCTACTTTTTTGAGTTTAATAAAACGTGGCTTGTAATTCTCTATTTTTTGAATTAGAGTTTGATGAATGATATTACACTATTGTACTCTATTTTTGTTGTGGCTTTGCAATTCACCATTGTTCTTCACAATGAGTCATCTCAAGTTCACTCATATTTGAATTTAGATTCACCATTGCAGTTAGTAGATTCATTGTTGCATATTGTAAGTTCACATTAAGTCAACACTATTAGGGTGCTCACCTTATGTTCAGACTCTTGTTTCAACAAAAATAAAATTGAAATTCACCATTATAGTTTCTAGATTCAATTACTACACATTTGAGGTTCACATAAAGTCACCTCAGTCTTAATATGCCCAAGTTCACTTACACAGATTCCAGGTTGATACATATTAAGGTGTTCACCTTCAATCCAACTTTTGTTTCAACACAAATAAAATTTAGATTCACCAATGTTGTTTGAGGTTGACATATTAGGATGTTCAACTTCTATCCACAAATCTATTTTAACAAAAATAAAATTTAGATTCATTATTATTGTTTCTTGATTTGGTGTTACACAACCTAGGTTCACAGTGAGTCACCGTAGATTCACTCATATGAAGCCTAGATTCACTAACAAAAATTTCAGATTGATACATATAAGATGTCCCACCTTCTATCCAAAATTTGTTTGAACACATAAAATTTTAACTCACCAATACAGTTAGTAGATTCACTTTCTATCTAACGCTCGTTCGTCGTCGTTGTATCGATTGTAATCTTTATTATTCGCGACGATCAGAGTAGTAGACGCATATTAATTGTGACCACCTCTTTTTGAGACGGATCAATGCGACCACTACTTGCCATCGCAGAAGAACTATGGTGACAACTCTGTGATCGTCGTGGCCGTCGCAGAAGACAATGTTATTGGTAGTGGTTCACATTAAGTCACCTCAGGATCGGTCTTAGTAAGTCTAGTTTCACACAAACAGATTCCAGGTTGATACATATTTATTGGCCTAAGGTTTTCTACCTTGGTCTTAATCTCGGTTTAGATGATAATAAACATGGAATTAATATTTTATTGAGAAATATTTTCAGGTTCCATATCGGTTAGCACTCGATGTCCATGATTCTATTGAGCCAGTCTTGATCATTCTAAAGTCTTTCTTGAGCCATTTCCTTGCAAACCCTAGTTCTTATAATACAATCTTGATTTTGCCTTCAAAGCTTTGATCGATTCATCGTTGAGGCATCAAGAGGAACTAGGACTCGTGTTTGAAGCTAAATATTTGTTATATTATTTATTTGTTATATTGTATGTATATTTTATAGTTTATTTTCATTGTATATCACTTGTGTAAACCTAGGTAGCTAGGTTTGATTGAGTTGGTAGTTGCCTTGGTGTTAAGGCTTAAATCCACTATTGTAAACTTAGTTTGCTAGGATTAGTTAAGTTGTCCTTAGGTTGAGGTGGGAGAGTGCTTTCGGTAGGAAGACGAGATACTTCCGGGTGTGAAAGTGCATTCGGTTTGAGAGCGGAAATTTTTCGGTGTAAAATCCTCATTGTAAAAAAACTAATTAATCTAGTTAAACTAACTTGAAAATCCTAAGCGGTGTGCTTAGGTAGTGGAGTAGGTATTGGGGTCGAACCACTATAAATCTTTGTGTTAACATTGATATTTTATTTGTATTAATTGATTTATCATTAATCGTTTCTGCATTTAGTTGTTCAATTCTGAATTGCCTAAGTAGTTTAAGAAAACGTTTAAAATTAAATTTAGGCAAATAGATTTAGTTAACACACTATTCATCGTCCCTCTAGAGAGGTCATTTCACCAACATTTGGTATCAGAGCGGGTCATAGATTGAGATTTCACCATCTCGTCTACATCTTGCCTCAATCCGAAAAATGGCACTAGAAAGTGTAGTGTCTATACCACTTAGGTTCGATGAG
The DNA here is from genome assembly GCA_034359265.1 of Canna indica. Classification (NCBI taxonomy): domain Eukaryota; kingdom Viridiplantae; phylum Streptophyta; class Magnoliopsida; order Zingiberales; family Cannaceae; genus Canna; species Canna indica. The sequence continues at coordinate 38,759,426 of CP136892.1, read as the reverse complement.
TCTAACTTTGGTCTTTGGAAGAGTAGGATGTATAATTTTCTAAAGACTCAAGGTTTAGGTCTATTTGACATGATAAAGATAAAATATATTGAACCTAAGAAAAATATGGATGCTTGGACATAAAAATAAATTAATAGGTTTAAATTAAATGCTAAGGCAACAAATTTGCATATTTTGTTTTTTGAAAAATAATATTTTTGAAAATGTCATGCATTGTATTTTGACTTTTGATATTAGGGTGTTCACCTTTTGCCTAGTTTCCATTCGAACAATAAAATTTAGATTCACCATCGTTGTTTCTTGGTTTAGTATTACACAACCTAAGTGCAACGTGATTCACCTTAGGTTCACTTATACTAAGCTCATATTCACTCAAAAAAATTCTAGTTAATACACATTACAATGTTCACATTCTGCCCAGTTTTTTTTTAAACAAATATGAAAGTTAGATTCATCATTATTGTTCCTTGGTTCAGTGTTACACAACTAGTATTCAATGTGAGTCACCTCGTGTTCATTCATGCTAAGCCTAGATTTACTCAAAAAAATTTTGTTAATACATATTAAGGTGTTCACCTTCAGCCAAAAATTTCTATTTAAACAAATATAAAATTTAGATTCATCATTGCTATTTCTTGATTTTTTTGTATATAACAAAGATAGAAAGTCACAATAGGTAACCATACTAGGATTTGAATCCTATATATCTAGACAACGTCTAACATGTTGCCACCAACTGTGCTACCCATAGTTGGCGCTATTTCTTGGTTTGGTGTTACACACCATAGGTTTAATATAAGTCACCTTAGGTTCACTTATAATAATACCATATTCACTCAAAAAAATTCAAGTTGATAAATATTAGAGTGTTCGCCTTCCATCAAGTTTTTATTTGAACAAATATAAAATTTAGATTCGCTATTGTTGTTCTTTGGTTCAATATTACACAACATTGGTTCAAAGTTAGTCAACCTCAGGTTCACTCATATTAGGCTCAGATTCACTCAATTTTTTTAATATATTCAAATTAAGGCACAAATGTTCATTTATAGAAATCCAAATTCACTTTAAAAAAGAGTCCCCGTCCATCGTTAGAGAGTAGATACACTCAAATTCAATACATGTTCAATGTATATTAGCATAGATTCAATATAAGTTTAAAAAATGGTTCATTGTACATTCACCCAAATGCACTCTAGGTTTACCTAGCTTCGGCACATATCATTGTTACACAATAATCATGGAGCAAACTATGTCAGATATGTACTCTAGAAAGATTTATCTAAATCTTGTCTTCATCAAAATCCAATCGTCAAGCTGCACTTGCCCACTGTAACAAGTCTATAGACGAATTTTGAGTAGGAAAATATTAATCAATTATGTGCATGAGTTCCTGATAGTAAAAAATATAAAGTATTAAATATTGAACAAGGAATTTAGTTATATAGGTTCAAATGCCGAAAACATACTTGAGATTATATTAATAATGAATTTCATTTAGCAACGAAACTTTATCTTACTTAATCTTCATCTACAAGGAAAATAAGTTATTGAATGTTTTTGTTTGAAAATGAGCAAGTGTAAACAAATTATGCTCATATACTTGTTGGATCTTTTCTCTTTTTGGATTTTCTTCTCTTTGTTACCAACATATTTTTGATCCTCTTTATTTTCGATCATTTTTTAATAAGCGGTGACTTAATTCTAATATTATCGGCATACACAACCAACGTGTCATTAGTTGCTTTTGTGCAAGACTCATGAGTAATCTCATTTTCAACTTCTTCAATATATTATGAAATTTCACAAAAGTTCTTCCACTTATTCAGTTGCCTTATCAAAAAGTATTATCCAAATGTTTAAGTGCGGCTCTACAACTTGTACTTTTAACAATCAATGTAAAAGCTTTTTAACATGTATGTGCATACGAAGATCTTTTTTTTTTTCCACTATTAAAGTGTTGGATGTTGCACATTTGATCCAATCATATCTTTAGATTATTTTGTCCATCTTTTCATTATATACTACTTTGGCAAATGTATAAGATATTGTTACGTATGAGAATTTTTATAGCATGCAGACATAATATTTCTCCAAATTCAAATTTTCGGCATGAACACTTAACTGTTATATTCTTCAAGAAAAATGTGACGATAGCGACGAGTGACACAGAACCATTTGGAGACACTTTAAATGTGAAAATTGTTTTACTAGAACTTATAATTTCACAAAAACAAAAAAATTGCTTATCACACTCCTCTCTAAATTCTTTGTATATCACATCAACAACATCTTTAAGCATAATCAAGATCCATGATCTTCTAGATGTCTATGTTTGTCTTGATATGCAATCCTCATATAGTTCTTATGGGTGAAATAACTAGGTTCCTCTTTTGTCCTGTCCTCTCTCCATCTCTCTCTCCATCTTTCTCCATCTCCCCATCCTCTATCTCAGTCGCCACACTATTGAGGTCCACCAGCATGACGTGTTCTCGTCTGGAGGCTAAAGCCAGGTTTGAGAAGGCCACTCTCCTTCTCTCCCATCTTTCTCTATCTCTCCCATACGTTCTCCTCTCTTTGCCGCTCTCTCTTGTCCTCTCTTTGTTCGGAGCTTGGACCTGAGTTCGAGATGGGGTTTTTTTCCATTGTGCTCACATCTTTTTGTAGGCTTTCTCGGCGATGTTGTCAACAACAAGGAAACGTGGCAATGTCGAAAAGAAGTAAAGGTCGTCCTCCTCTCTCATCCTTCTTTCTCTGGTGTCACACTGGCGACCTCCTCTTCTATCATAGTTCTGCTCTCAAACAGTAGGTGGCAACGTAGTCGAAACTATAATTTAGGAAAATAGATTAGTTCAATATCGTAGCATCATCAAACTTCCGAGGTTGACCATAAAGAATCGTCTCCAATCCTTTTGCATTACAAGTAATTTTCATAAACTTAAGAATATGCATGATACTAGATTGAAAAATAAAAGGTATATTGAACCTAAAATGAAAAAGGATGAACCACTGAAAAATAAAAGGTATATTGAACCTAAAATGAAAAAAGATGAACCTCAAATGCAAATGAGTGAACTTGTATTTTATTGAATATTTTACTAAATAATACTGAATCTAGAATGGAAAAAGATGAACCTAAGATGATAATGAGTGAACCTATGTTTTACTAAGCTCAACTTGGTGTGAAGTTTTATTCTAAGATGAATTTTCTTTCAGAGTTCATTGATCAATATCATAAAATCATTGAGTTATTTCGCCAAAATGACGTACATGAGAATTTTATATCAAGACAAACAAAGCCAGCTAAAAGACCATAGACTTTGGCTATGCTTAAAAATGTCATTGATGTATAACACTAGACTAATATACAAAGAATTTGAAGATAGTTTGATAAACAACTTTCTTATTTTTGTGAAATTATAAGTTTTAAGTGAGACCATTTCTATATTTAAAGTGTCTTCAAATGATTTTGTATCAACTGAAAGTATCATCACATTTTCCTTGAATGATATAATAGTTAAGTGCTCGTGCCGAAAGTTTGAATCAGAAAAAATATTATGTATGTATGCTATAAAAATTCTCATACATAATAATAACCTACATTTGCCAAAACAGTATATAATTAAAAGACGGACAAAATAATCTAAAGATGGAGTTGGATCAAATGTGCAACATCAACACTTTAATAATATGAAAGAGGAAATAAGATCTTTGTACACTCGTACATGTCAAAAGGTATTCACATTGACTATTAAAAGTGCAAGTTGTGGAGCTGCACTTGAACATTTGGACAAGACTTTTGATAAGGCAATATAAGAAGCGAAAGAGCTTCATCGAAATTTCATAATCAAAGAAACTAACAATTAGATAACTCACGAGTCTTGGATAAAAGCAACTAATGATATATTAGTTGTGTATGGTGATAACATTAGAATTAAGCAACCGCTTATTAAAAAAACTTCCAATAACTTATTTTTCTTGTAGGTCAAAATCAAGACAAAGTTTTGTTACTAAGCCATGTTCATTGTTAATAGAATCTCAAGTATGTTTTCAACATTTGAACCTGTATAATTAAATTGCTTATCCAATAACTAATAGTTTATATTTTTTTTATTATCAGGAATCCATGCATATAAATGATGAACATTTCCCTACTCAAAATTCATTTATAGACATGTTACAGTGGCAAGTGCGACTCGGCAATTGTATTTTAATAAAAGGGAAGATTTAGATAAATCTTTGTAGTATATATGTGACATGATATGCTCTATGATTATTGTGTGAAAATAATGTGTTGAATTTGGGTGAACCTAGAGTGCATTTAGGTGAACATACAACGAATTTTTTTTGAACTTGTATTGAATATTGGTGAATGTATACAAAACTTTATTGAACTTGTATTAAATTTGGGTGAATCTACTCGCTAATGATGAACATGAACTCTTTTTTAAAAGTGAACCTGAATTTCTATGAATGAATCTTAGTGCCTTAATTTAAACATATTTTAAAAAATGAGTAAATTTGGTTTTAATATGAGTGAACTTGAAATGACTAACTTTGAACCTATATCGTGTAACATAGAACCAATGAACAACAACGGTGAATATAAATCTTATATTTATTCAAACATAAACTTGATAGAAGGTGAACACCTTATAATTATCAACTTGAAATTTTTGTGAGTGCATATGTGCTTGGTATGAGTGAACCTGAAGTGACTCACATTAAACCTAAGCTATGTAACACTAAATCAATGAATAACAATGGTGAATCTAAATTTTATATTTGTTCAAACAAAAATTGAACATAAGGTGAACACCCTGATATATGTTAACCTAATTTTTTTTGAATGAATTTGAGCTTAGTATAAGTAAACCTGAGGTGACTCAGGTTGAACACAAGTTGTCTAACACTAAACCAAAGAACAATAATGATGAATCTAAATTTTATATTTGTTCAAAAAAAAATTGGACAGAAGGTGAACACCAATATGTATTAACTTGATTTTTTTTTTCTTAAATTTGGGCTTAGTATGAGTGAACCTGAGGTGACTCGCACCTGAGGTGACTCGCACTGAACCTAAGGTGACTCATATTGAACATAAGGTGACTCACATTGAACATATGTTGTGTAATACTAAATCAAGGAACAAAAATAATGAATCTAAATTTTATATTTATTCAAACAAAAATTAGACAGAAAGTAAACACCCTTATATGTATTAAGTTGGAATTTGTTTGAATGAACCTGAGCTTACAAAGACTCAACTTGAGTCAACTTAATGTGAACCTAAGATGTGTTAAGATTCACTGTAATGGTGAGTTTAAATTTCATATTTGTTCAAACAACATTTGGATAGAAGGTGAACACCTTATATATATCAACCTAAAATTTTTGTTAGTGAATCTGAACTTCATATGAGTGAATCTGCGGTAACTAAATGTGAACCCAAGTTACGTAACACTTAATGAAGAAACAATAATAGTCAATCTAAATTTAATTTTTGTTAAAATAACTTGTAGACAAAAGTTGAACACCCTAATATGTATCAACTTAAAACAACAATGATAAATCTAAATTTTATTTTTGTTGAAATAAAAATTGAACAAAAAATGAACAAAAAATGAACACTCCAATGATGTTAACTTAATGTGAACCTAAGATTCGCAACAATGAATCTACTAACTGTAATGGTGAATCTAAACTCGAATATGAGATTAATACGAGTGTACCTAATGTGACTCTTGTGAACCTAGGTTGTGTAATATTGAACAAGGTGCAATAATATATAGTGCAATAATATATTATCATTCATCAAACTTCAATCCAAAAAATAAAAAACCACAAGTCACATCTAAACTCATATTAAACTAAAAAAAAGTAGGTATAATAGTATCAATCATTCATTCAACCAAAATAATGTACAATTGCATTCATCCAATAGATAGTGTAAAATTGTATCAAATCATTCATCAAACTATAATACATTGTTCATTCATTCATAATATAAAACTATATTACATTGTTCATTCATTTATAATATAAAGTAATTTTTCATCTATCGAATCAATTGCAATTAAACTCTAAAATTGATCTATATTATTTTGCGAGAACTTTATTTTACGTTGGATGGATATGTAATCAATAAATTTCATCACAAATATAGCACAGACAACACTACATTTCAATACTTGTGTTTACATGAAAGTTCAATTTATATAATCAAAATAATAATAAATTTAAAAAACAATTACCTAGTATTTTGTTGTGGGCATTTTCATCAAAATTGATCTTCCGTCTACTCGTACCAATGTTGACCGTAAATTTCAGATGAGTCGATAGTAGTGCAACATAATAAGCAATGATAATTGTGAATCCAAATATTTTTGAGTCTCTCATTTATTTGCAAGTAAAATTGATTTACTTGAGAAGAAACACATGAATATATAGTTTGAGTCCAATTATAATCATCTAATAAATCTATATTTTCTACATATTTGATCAGATCTTTTTGTACCGTATAATTATTTTGGAAAAATAAGATTGTGACAAACAAATATAAGATAATCATTTGTGTGAAAACATTAATAGCCACACCCTCTCGAAGTTCTAAAAAAAAATTCTCCAATGCGAACTTTATAACTTATTTGTTGCCAAAGTAATCTTTTTGCAAGATCGCCCTTTGTCTTCTTATCTAAATTTTTTTATTATTTTCTTAAATGTTCTCATTCCCAATATAAGACCTAGATCCTTCACTGAATGAAATCCCCTTATCTTAATTAAAAAGATTGATCATTTTCTTGTTATCCTATCTCTTCAGTAAATATGTCTTAGTAATGAAACATCATTTGTAATTGATATGACTCTTACATAATGAAAAAATAGTCTCTTCTAAAAAACTAAAGTGAATGTCATTGAAAATAACATTTTATTAAAAGGATTGATGAACACGACTAATGATGCATCTAGTTGTTATCAATATTTTTGAATTTTACATTGCCCCATGTTGGCCTATATATATCAAGTAATTACGACTCAAAGATAATGAAAGTAATCAAGAAGATGTTTGCAATAATAAGCATAAGAAGAATGAATTTTTTTAATTAATATACAAGTATTAAAAGGAGACACAAAACCCTATGCTCGGCAAAGAAAAAAACTCATTCTTGCTAATATTTAGTTCGACAGAGGAATAGGCCCGTTCACATCGGTGTTGGGTTAGTAGTTTAGATTTGGTGAATTATCGTCGTCATCGGTTCATTAGAGTAACTTGGTCGAATACAAAGGAGATAACTTGTGTCAAATGACTAATTTATATAAGCTCAACTATATAATCACAGCTAAATTATTTTAAAATACAATTACAAACCTTATATATAAAAAAAGAAAAAAATTGCTAAATAATGAGAAAACGAGAAAAGAAGATAAAATATTTTATACACCTAATATTTTTTATTCTAAATTTAAAAAAGTGATCAATTCGTTTAAAATTCAATCGTGTATTAGAACATATATCCCGATGATTCTCCGCACATATTTTATCATATGGTTCATGATAAAAATATATAACATCAAGTATAATTTTTCTTTAATTAATAAACTACTTAATTATTTTTTTATTTACTTTTAATTAAATTTGAAAGAGAAAGAAACTAAGTATCTTACTTGGGGAAAATAGAGTGTTTGAAACCCTAACACATGAATGGGAAGGAGAAAGGTTCGTACCTAATCAGTCCGCTGTTGCTGTAGGAGGAGGATAAAATTCTCATATGGGTTCTTTTGGAGAGGAAGATGAAATAGGAAAGGAACCGCTGTGAAGAAGATGTTCTGGCCCCAAATCGTAAAATTGTCCGTCATCGAGAAGGAGGAACCAGAATCAGGAAGCTTTCCGTCGCTGGGAAGGAGATCTGAGAGGAGTGTCGGAGAGAGATGGCTTCCTTTGCTTGGGGAGTGTCCGGAGAGACGAAGAAAGACGGAAGAGGAGGAGAGCGGCCTTCTCGAACTTGGGTCCGGCCTCGAGACGAGAATACGTCGTGCTAGTGGACATCGACAGTGCGGCGACGAACAGAGGAGGACGGGAGAGACGGCGAAAGATGGCCGGGAGAAATGGAGAAATGGAGAGATGGAGAGAGGACCACGATGGAAACGAATCAGGCTTCGTGAATGTGACAAGAGGAGAGGAAACGGCACATATGTTTAAATATTGGAAATAAAATCTAAGCTTTAAGATTGGTGCGAATCATCCCAGCCCTGCTCGTAGTTTTATCCTTGGAAACGTATTCGCGGACTGTCGGCATTCCCGCGACGATTGTCCATACAAATTTGAAACCCTAACTACCATCACCCTGTCATCGGTTTCCTCTCCATCGCTTACGTCTCCATTGTTCCTCGTTCCGATCTCTTTCCGCCTCGGTCCATGGAGAAACTGCCGAATCCCCTCCATGACAATGGTAAGGATAATTTTTCCCTATGTTTTCGTTCTTTTCTTTTAATTCTTCTGGTTTCTCGTTCTTCTTTGTTCTTCTGAATCTTTCGAGCATGATCGGTAGGTTGTATTTTTCACAATACACTGGATTTTTTTATATATTAATGATCCTTTGCAAGCTCAGAAGTGGCGACCCTCTGCTTCAGAGTTGCAGAAATTGATAAAACCTAAAATTGAAAGTGATATTACTCGATGAAGAAATTTGATGTTCGTAGACGTTGCTGATTGTGGTCTTTTATAGATTTGTGATCTGAGTAATGTGTACATCTAGAGGTTGTGCATTGTGTTCCGTGTTCACATAATGGAAACAGGGGATCAGTGTCTTCATTGACTTGTCACAATATTCTATGAAGAACCAAATGTTGATGGATTTCCTTATTAAAAATTTTAATTAACACCCGAGTATTAGTATCTGAGTATTGTTGAATGGGATACATGATTCTTCATAAGTTGTATTATAGATTATGTGTTTGCTTGAGACAAATTAGTATTTTTGCTTACAGGAGTTGCTGGAATTAGGAAATATATATGTCAGCATTCAGTACTACTTTCTCCGTGAGCATTCATAAATTGTAGTTCTAATTGTACAAATAATTTACAAATATTCCACAAAAAATTACTTTTCCTTTTGTTAGGGAGGAGGGTAACACAAAGAACTGTGTAACTGTACGTGTTTGGTTCTCATAGTGACATTGACATCATAAAATTCTGGATTTAATCAGGTAATATCAATGCTAACAATCAGTAAAGAGGATGAGTACGTAATTTGGTTTCTGTCTTTGAGTATTAATTAAGGTAGTCACTGAGTGGAACTTTTATATTGGTGTTACAATCAGGGTTTATATAAGAAAACTGATGTTCTTTGTTTGAGGTTCCAATATTCAATGCCCTTATTTCAGTTTGTCTCTGAACAAAGTTTTCTTCATCTGAGAAGACACTGTACTTTAGATATCACTCCCCCAAGGTTTGCTATTTAACGGTTCATGTGCATACGAAAAAAATAGCTCTGCATTCGTTTGAAGCAGTTGTTGGTGACTTGGTGCTAGTGGTGATCAAGATTCTCCGATTCACCGAAACCGAACCGAAACCGACCGAACTGAACCCGAATTACCCAAACCGAATTTACCGAATTAATTTCGGTTCGATTTTCGGTTAATTTTTTCTGGGATTTTGGTTTTCTGTTCGGTTCGGTGAATTTACCGTAAAAAATTGGTTTTAACCAAATTTACCGAAAAATAAGAAAATGATCATTTTACCCCCAACAATTCACTTAAATGCCTATGTATCCCTAAACCCAAATAAGGCTTACTTGATACTCAGTTACCCTGTTACCCACTTACCCGCCACAGTGCCCGACCCGATTCCTAATACTCTAATTCTCTAATCGACTAATCGAGACTCAATCACTCGACAAGTCGACAACCTTAGTACCTCACAACCCTAACACTCACAGGCCGCAGGCGGGCGAACGACGACATGCGACTGAGCGACTCCCCGACTCCCCCACTCGACCACCCAACGCGACGGCAACGCGGCACTCCGGCCAGTCGACACTCGGCAATGACTCACCGTCCCCCCAAATCGCTGACAGAGGTAATATTCAGCTTTCCTCCCTTTCTTCTTCACACCGGCGGCTATCTCACTATCTGAGCTCATGATGCTCATCTTCTTCTTTTCATCCGGCGCCCGACGGCAGTGAGCAGTCTTTAATATTCATCCGACATCCGACATTCGGTGGTCTTCAATTATCAAGCAACTAAGCAAGGTTGAATTTGAATTTTTTAAATATCTAGTTGAATATGTTTATGTGGAAATGTGGAATGTTTATTTTGATTTTTTTTCATATCTATGATTTTTTTAATGTGAATTAAATTGTGGATGAATACTGTACTGGAATCTCAATTTTTTTTATGATCAAATTTCGGTTATTTCGGTCGGTTAACCGGACCGAACCGAAATTTTTCGGTTAATACAATCGGTTAACCGAACTGTTCGGTTCGGTGAACGGTGAAAAAAATTATGGAACTTTGGTTCGGTTAACCGACCGGTCGGTTCGGTCGATGCTCACCCCTAGTTGGTGTTGTGCACATTGAGATTGGTCATTGCTCAATACTGCAATGGCCACCATGATAAGAAACTGCAAGCTCCCTCTACAAAATTATTGTCGTTGATGGATGAACCGATGCTAAAGCAGCTTTCCTATGGAATACAAGCCTACCTACTAAGCTAACAATATTTTACTGGTTCAAACTCAAACTAAGGCTACAAATGGCGGATAGTCTTGTAGCAAAAGATATCAATATTAATGAAGAATGTGCTCTCTGATGTAGTGAGATGAAACACCATATCTTTTACCATTGTTCACACACAACTGATGGATGGAAACCCTTCCTACAACTACCGTAGCATAGCCTATCACTGAACCCATTTTGAGCCTTGGACTGCCTCAAATACCAGTTATTCCAACAAAATTATCCATATGAAACTTGAGCACTGTATCTTTGGTGCTGGACAATATGGACTGAGCGGAAAAGGCGGTGGTATGAAAAAATCTCAAGATCATCAGCTCAACCATTAATGTATGTTGCCGTAATGGTTTGGAATTGAAAAATATGGCATGAGCACAACATATGCTGCTTCGACGATTTCTCTAGATAAATCGCCATTCAAGGCTGCTTAGGCAACTCATATTACTTTTACTTGTATTGTAAGGTTGTCCTTTTTTAGTCGTTTTGCTTGTACTTAGTCTTCCCAAGGTAAGTCCACCTATGAATTGCCCCTCGTATCCTCCTTTCTTCTCTCCCCTCTATTTTTCAAATCTTATGACAAATACAAGTCTTCCTTTTTTCTCAAAAACAAAAACTATTAGGCAGCTTCACACTGTTTGAACTTACTGCAGAAGTGGTGATACTCAGTTGAGCATTGAGACTTGGTGTTCCCATGCTGGTATTAGGAATACAGATACTTTGATATAATTAAAGCAGGTTAGATTTTCTCACTTGGGTTGACTTGTTCAACTACGCAGTTTCAGTTGTAGACAGCTTGTGGAAGGAACAAAACTTATACGGAGTAACTCCACATAAATCCTATAGAGTCAGGGTATACTTGTAGGTTCTGCCTTTTCGTTTCTTTTGTTTCCTATTCTCTATTTTCTTTTACCTTTCTATTTCCTTCTTTTCTCTCCGTCCCTTTGGCTCGTAAAAGTTCACTACTCCTGAAATGAATACAAGATTCCAATTCTCTAAAAAAAGGAGTAAATAAGGTGAACGGCATGAAGAATTCAACTTCTTCCTTTTCTAGTTTTTGTTCTGAGTTCAAGTTTCTGTCAGCATCTTTGCTATTAAATCTCACAACTTCAGTGTCCATTATTTTGGACTTTTAAGACCATTCTAATTTTTATTTAAACAAATTTATTGATCCTGTTTCATGGCATGTACGACATTAGAAAAATCTGCAAGTCCTATTCAGACTAGTGGATATGGAGCAGTAAGATAGATGAGCACAGTGGAGAAGGTTTATCGGATTCATTTTGCTAGTTTATATAGTCGTGCACTTTATTATATGAATGCTTATGTAGCAGCTACTATATGATATCCGTATCTTAAGGAACACTCATTTGATTTCTTTTACAAATTATAGATTTTCTTCCACTCTAGTCTCTAGGTATCTGGCATTGACATGCTTTTTTCTACTGGCATGTTATTACAAAATGGAGTCCAGTGAGCAAGGTTTTTGCCAAAATTGAAATATCGAGAGTACTAATGTGAACAGTCCATCCTTCGAGCAAAGTGACTTAGTCCTTGCCTTCTACAGGTATGCTATAGTTTGTATTTACTTTCAAAAGTCTATTCCTATATTTTTCATATGTTCTCCTTGAAACCAGTCACATATTTTTTTTCATATGCCTTCTACAGGTATGCTATAATTTGGCCAACAAGGGTAGCCCAAATTGAATCACTAGACGGGTCGAGCTTAGCACAGCCTAAACGGCAAATGGGGCGGCCCAACTCATTGCCACGTATAGAAGAGAAGGTATAGTCTCTTTACTAAATTCTGTGAAGACAATAAGACATGAAACCGTGGTCCATACGAATACGATTGATGTTTTTCTAACTATGAACTAGTTTCTTGTTTTGTATTTTCTTTTTGCTTGCAGAGTTCACTTTATTTATTCGCAACTATTAATTTTAGGGAAAATACCTAAATATAATTTGTACTTTAACCTTTGTCTCAATTGTGACATGTACTTTCATTTGTCTCATTTGTATACATGTACTAAGACATTTGTTTCAATTGTGGCCTGCCGTATAATTTCCGTCAGGCGTCCCGTTAAGTTGACGATGTGGCATGCTAACGTGTATAAAAAATTAATTTTTTAATATTAAAATTTTATAACTTAAAAAGTGGACCCATATCTCTCACTCACACTCTCTCTCTCTCTCTCTCTCTCTCTCTCTCTCGAGCGGATGTTGTGCTGCCAGCTAAGATGAACTCCGACGTCTGTGCTTTGGCTTCCACGTGCTCGCCCACACCACTGGCTGCTCCTTCCATGCCATGAATATCCCGTCGGCGCTACTCGCCTCGTGATGAAGTCGACCTCCTCCTCGATGACCATCACGATAGAGCGACGCGATGAGTGCGTCGCGGTGGCGGCCAGGCAGCAAGACCCCATGAAGCGTGTTGACGCAGTTGATCGCTAGGGCGGCATTTTCGGCCCCGAGTCAGCGCCCTGCACCAAGCTCATCGGCCCCGAGTAAGTGCCGGGTCTGAACACTATGACCGCGATGCAGTCGACGTCGACTCAGTAGCTCCCCGACACCCAGCTGTCAACCTTCCACCGAAGTTGCCCGTCGAGCCGGAGATCGAGGTACATCTTCCCGGCTGTCTGGTCGTGGCCGACCTCGTACCCGAACGACGGCGCCACCGGCATGGCGGTCCCGGAGACGGCGGTAGAGAGGACGTTGACGTCTTGGTGGCCCTAGTAGAAGGGCGGCAGCACGGTGTCGACGGTGATCTACTGGCCCTTGTAGGCGGCGTAGGTGCGCAACCGGTTGTAGTAGATGCCGGCGCGTGAGTTGGGGTTGCGGGAGACGATGGTGGTCTGGATGGTGGAGTTGAGGAGGCGTGGCGCGGGGCGACGGCGGGGGCGAGCTGGTAGACGACCGTGTCTTTGAGGTAGAACTTAGGCTTGGAAGGGTGGAGGGTGAGCCATAGGAGGAAGATGAGGGAGAGGAGAGAAATGAGGAGGGAGGAGAGGGTGTAGAGGAGCTTCTTGTTGAGCTTGGGGAAGCAGAGGCCTTGTTTGGAGCAGTATTTGGGTGAGGCGGCGTCGAGAAGATACATCTGCCGGTGATGGCTTGGGGGAGAAGGGAGAGGCCGGTCGATCGAGTTTAGGGAAATGAAGGAAGCGATCGAGAGAGAGGGGGGTTTTAAAGCTGTGAAGACCGTAGAGAGAGAGAGAGCATGCCACATCGTCAACTTAACGAGGTGTTTGACGAAAATTAGACGACGGGCCACAATTCAAACAAATGTCTTAGTACATGTATATAAATAAGACAAATAAAAGTACATATCATAATTGAAGCAAAGGTCAAAATGCAAACTATATTTAGGTATTTTCCCTTATTTTTATAAGAAGGGACAATGCATACTTAGCCTGGACTAAACTTATATGCCTCAGTTGTTCTTCTGCGTTGTGGTTGGACCTCACGTATTGCTTGTGCCATGATTGTACATTTGTACAAACATGGCGACATTCTTGTCATGCTACAAGACATCATATCATGTGAGGGGAGATGCTATGGTGGCAGGTCATCATGAGCAGGGACATCAACAAGAGCCCTTATACTCTAAAGATCTAATTAACTTTGCTTTTGTCTTTAGCCAGTGTTTTTCTTCGGTATAAGCATCTAGCCTTTTTCATGTTCAGGGTAGGTGGCATTATTTATGTTAAGATGTTGTTGACCTTAACAGCATCACATGCTGCCCCACTAGAGTGGAGACCCACCTGCCATTGAACTTGTATTTGACATGTTTCTTAGATAGTTTGCATTGTTCGACTTAGTGATGTAGGGAACAAACCTTCTTTATTGTTTAACATCCAATTACAATAGTACAATATCTCTTAATTTCGATTGTTCTATAAAAAAGGTACCACCACAAAAGACAAAATGCTTATTAATAGCCTCACAAAGGAAAATGAAAGCCACAATACTATTAATTAAGCTAGCTAGATGTTACAATGGCTTGTTCATCAAAAACAAAATAAAAGTTACATAGGATTCGAAGGGATTCAGACTGGAAGTTAATCAACTTCCTGCTAAAAAAGTAAGAAATATTTCTTATCATTTCATTGAGGTTTATATAATCCTAATTATCAAATGGAGTACGAAGAGACATATTACCTACTGTCCACGAGCTTGGGCTTGTCTTGGGCAGAAGATTAGTTACTGAATAGTGATTACATAAGGCTCAATGGTAGAAACTTTTGATGGTTTGATTTTGCCATAATTGTAAATGATGCAAGGCACTCAAAGGGCTCTCAGAACCATGGCGCAAGACGCAAGGTTACGACGCGCATCATAAGGCGAGGCGCAAAAATAAAATATATTTTATACATAAAAATATATATTTCTAAAATAAAATCACCTAATTAACATTTAATTTAGCATCCAACTAAATAAAGATAATAAAGATAAATGAAAATTTCAGCTAGCTCATAAGCCTGCTAATAAGCATGCTGAAATTTTCTGAAGTATAATAGGAGGGTTATAAATTTCAGCATGCTCAAAAAATAGAAGGGCTGGCCAAAATATGCTGCTTAGAAAGGAGAGAAGAGAAAAAACTCAATGGAGAGGATTGGCCGCCGAAATCTAATGGAGGAGAGGCCGTCGAAATCTGGAGGAGAGGCCGCCAAAAACTGGGAAGGAGACTCGCCGGGAAGGAAAGAAAAAGAGACGCCGGAAAGAAAAGGAGACTCGTCGGAGGCACCGGGAAGGATACTCGCCGGAAAGAAGAAGAAAGAAAAAGGAAGAAAGAGGGAAGAGTCAGCGGCTGAGGAAAGAAAATAAAAGGAGACATAGGGAAGAGTCACCTATGTGTGGCGCATATGGCGTAGCCCTTGAGGCGCTAGGGTAGAGCCTCAAGGGGAATATGGTGCAAGGGCTTGCGCCTGTGTGCGCCCCGCGCCATGGCGCACCATTTTTTTTTTTTTTTCATGGGGCACCATTTACAACTATGGAATTTGCACTAATTCATTAACAGTAAATGACATGATCATGAAAAGAAAGTGAGCTGATTTGTTGATCAATTATTTATTAACAGACTTCATTTGGGTTTTACAATTCCGATGATGTGTAACTTTCTTAAGTTATACAAATCAGGTGGATATGGTAATGCTCTACCAGAAGGAGAGGGGTGCACGGTAATTAGTCCTCTGCCCTCTTTACCTGACTGATGAGTCATACCTAACCTTTTGTACTGGGTTTTTTTATAATAATTTTTTTTTATTCAAATCAGGTTAATAAGTTGAGCACTGACTATATTCTCAGAGATTACTAGGATCTGTAGTTGTTACTTGCGTTTTAGAGAATATTAGTAATGAAGCTTGGAAAGAAAAAATACAATCTTAATAAGAACAAAATAAATCTGAATGTCTTTTTGGTTACAGATTGTTTACTGCATCTGGGTAAACATTCAATAGTTTCCATATTTATTTCTTCTCCCTGAATTTAACATTTACATATCCATTGTACACCAAGCAAATATAATTACTTGTCAATTTGGTGTCCCATCTGGCAATATACACATACATCACATACATTAAAGATTGAAATGTTATTTTCTCATATTAAATGATTTTACAATTACACTTACACAGGTTCTCTGACATATATTATATGTAACCTGTAATCAATAGAAATATTGGAATATAACCCTAATGGTTATAACTACTGTTACTGCAGCAACTTTTTCCCGCGAAATAAGAATTTATTCTATAATCATCCACTATTATACTGCCAAAGTACTAATGTGGAACTCCACATGATGCATGTGTTGATGTACTTGATAATCATAAGATCTTGAATTCGACACATTTGTGTTGTTTACATGCAATCCATGCTGATAATGTGAAGTACTACATGGATTTTTGGTATCTTATCTAATTTGTATTCTACTATAGAAGTTTTTTTTTTTAGTCATAATATTACTTCTTTGATTATAATTAATTATACAAGTTCCAATGAGTGTAGTCTTAGGTGCATGTGTCTATACAGGTTGCTTTTGACAAAGCTTCACCATGCGAAGACCTTAGAGATGCAAATCAACTTATCCATTCAAAGCATAATGATCATATGGTAAACTGGATTGCTCATGGATGGAAGACTAAGGATCTAAGCAAAAACTCTGCATGTGGCCTGTAAGAGTGGATTTGACCATATTTGATCAATTTTCTTGTCGGTTAGGTTGAATTTTTTAAAACTTAGTCAAGGTCAAGGTGGGTATAGCAATCAACTTGTCTTCGCCCCGACACGTTTCGGAATAGAAATAAATCATGTACACTTATCTTGGTTTCTCATATGCTATATAATTTTGACTATGTTTGCAAATCTCTCCATGTATTTTTTTATTAATTATGCTAATCTTAGTAAATGTTGACATAATTGTAAAATGTAATATAGAATTAGATATTTTTAATAAAATTGTGAAATGTAGTATAGAAAGTATATATATTATAAAATGGTTTGTCAATTTTTACATGGGATAGGTATGTTACATATTCTAACAACTGGAGTTTGGATTGGGGCAAGGATGGATTGGTGTGATAAAGTTTAGGGTGGGTTTGGTTTGAGTTACAATCGATTCCGCCCACCTTATTGCTAACCCTACTCTAAGATACTGATCTTGTTTGAATTAGAGAGAAATAGTGAGGATGGAAGAATTTATTCTATACTGGACTCAAGTTCGCTAGAGTCGCACCTCAATATATGCATATCTCTTTCTAATATTTTTTCTCGCCCGGATAAAAAAATAAGGAGAGAAGGAAAGAGTACAAAAGAGAGCACATATAGCTTCAAATGAGCTAAATCTTCTCTTCCAAAAATGGGAGTAAAGTGAAGGGAAGAGGAATCATAAGTGAAAAAAAAGATTATTGTTACATATTATTTGCATTGTCTTTATATGCAAAATAATTAGCAAACATTTCTTAAGATATTATAAGAATAAACTAATATTATCTTTTCTTCCTTAGGTAGGTACTTGTATTTGTTTTCTCGGTTTGGTTGGTTGGGTGGGTCTCCCCTCAACTTCAAGTTGCAGCTATACATTTCAAGTCTCACGTTATGCATCGCGTGGCTTTTTGCCTCATTTTTTATCAAAAAAATAAAAATAAATCTCTTTTCTTCTCATCTTCTACATTTTTTGTCCATATATATACGTGTCTATTAAGTGCAAAGTTACAGGACGAAATTAGAGATATTTTGTTCTCATACATAATAGATCCATGCTACAGTATTTTCTGTCAATTACAAGTTCTGGGAGCCTCACCATCTGACCTTATTAACCGAATCACAATCCTTGACAGAACGTGAGTATTTATTTTTGGTTTGCTTCTTTTATGAGAGTAAGGAAGCGAGGCCACTATATACTGATTTCACAGAACTTTTTGCATGGTGAACTATGCAATGAGTGTTCATAGCCATATGAATACTGGAAAAAAGAACTTTGAGGCAGGCAGTATATATTTTTTTTGAAGAAAGAAACCTGCATTCCATTCAAGAGAAGTGAAGGGGTACAGGTGTAGGGGGGAGGGGAGAGTTAAAGTAACAAGTAAAAATTAAATACATTAGAATGAACATAAGTCAAAGAAATTCGCTGCCGAAGCCGCCAGCACTTGGGAGGTCAACATCTCATTCCTGAACACCCTTGAGTTTCGCTCGAACCAAATGAACCAGCTCCAAATTAGAATTAGCCGACATCGAGCAGTAGCCACTTTAGGAGAGAACCCGACCAAGGAGCTCCAAGGGGCTTCCACCAAGGGGAAGAAAGGAGATCCCCTCAAGGAAAGAAAACTACTCCAACCTTCGCAGCTGAATGGACAAGAACAGAAAATATGATCATGAGACTCCACACCATCAGCACATAGCAAGCACGAAAGGTCCGTAGTGACACCCCAGCGAGCAAGGCGATCCCGTGTAAGGAGCCTTCCTCTCAGTCTAGTCCACCCGAAAATTGAAACCTTTGGTGGTAAATTACACTTCCAAAGGAATCGATGGAAGCGATCAGTCACTCCCCTATAAGTAAGTATGCGATAAAGGCTACTAGTTGTGAAATTACCCTCTTTGGTCCACTTCCATCCAAACAGATCATCTCCATATGAGTTTTTGATCAACTCTAAATCTCTAGCCAAGGAGAGCAGTCTCTGTCCATCCACCAGCTCTGAGAAAGATATATCCCAGCCCACACACGCATTTGAATTGCTAAGGATCCTAGCATCCGAGATAAAGCACCCAGGATTGGTCGCTCGACAAAATAGTGAAGGGTACTTATCCGCCAAGCAAACACCGGAAAGCCAATGATCAGTCCATAACTTGACTTGTCTTCCCTGCCCCACCCGAATCTGAATACCCGGAATAATAAGATCAAAGAACTTGTAAAGATCTCTCCAAATTGGAGAGGCATTTCTGGTGAGGAAGCTGCCAATACTCCATCCTCTGAAGTCTCCATACAAGCCAATAAGAATATCAACCCAGAATAGTTTCCCTCCAACATAAAGCTTCCAAAGCCAAGATCCAAGCCTAGCAATATTATGTCCATCAATATCAAGAATACCCAATCCACCCTCCTTCTTTGAGCAGGTGAGTGCCTTCCAACCAATTAGGCACTTTCCCCTCGGAGAGATATTATCCATACCGACCCAAAAGAAACTACGACGTCTGCGGTCTATTCTTTTAATGACCCATTTCGGAGCTCTAAATAAGGAAAGCAAATATCCGGTGGAAGAAGTGATGACACTGTTGATAAGAGTAAGCCTTCCCGCTCGTGAAAGGAGCCTCCCATTCCACGAGCTCAATCTAGAGTCCAAAGAGGATAGCAGATTAAGCCAATCGTCTTTTTGTAATCGACTAGCCCTAAGGGGAAGCCCCAAATATCTCAAAGGAAAAGTTGCCACCTTGCACCCTATCTCCAAGGCCAGTCGGCTATTAAGAGCAGGATTAGGTCTTAAGCACAAGATACTTGACTTGGTCAAGTTTACTTTCAGCCCTGCCGTCATTTCAAAGCACTTAAGCAGGAGGAGCATATTTCTAAGACTCGATCCATCATTCTTGCAAAAGAGAATTAGATCGTCAGCGAACATAAAGTGAGATATTCCCCCATCAATCTTGTGATTTAGAACTCCCCTAATGAGGTCATTACGAACCGCTAGATCAAGAAGCCGAGAGAAGCAGTCCATGGCCAAGTTAAAAATGAATGGAGAAAGCGGGTTCCCCTGACGAACTCCCCGGCGATGCCTGAAGAAGGTACCCGTGGTTCCATTTGTGATAAGAGCAGAGTCTGTGTCGAGAATAAAAGAAATCCATTCACACCATAAGGAGGGGAAGCCCCGTGACATCAACATATCCCTAATGAAAGGCTATCCAAGAGAGTCAAAAGCTTTCTCATAATCAACTTTGAATAGAATGCCATCCTCACCAAAATGCTTGCACGCCCAAACAGTCTCATGAACACCCATGAAGCAGTCTAAAGTACTGCGACCTTCCATGTATGCAAATTGCTTCTCACTAATCAAATGTCCCATAGCTGGTTTTAGCCGCCTAGCTAGGACCCTTGAAAAAATACGAATAATGCTATGCTCCAAACTTATCGGCCTGAAGTCCTGAACCTCGGCTGCACCCTCCTTTTTAGAAATAAGAACAATATGTCCAGTGTTGAAACGACGCAGAATGGAAGGATCAAGAAAAATTTCATTGAAGATTTGAAGAATATCGCCTTTGATAGTATCCCAATATACTTTGAAGAATTCCGGAGGCAGTCCATCCGGTCCGGGGGCCTTATAAGAGCCCATATCAGACACAGCAGCCTTGATTTCCTCTAGGCTAAAAGGAGAATCCAGTGAGTGAGGATCCGGAATGGTTGGCATGTTCAAGAGATCCCAATTGATCCTGAGCATAGGAGACCTTCTTCTCCCGAGCAGTTGAGTATAATAGGAACGGAACATGTCAGCCATTTTATTAATATCTGTCACTTCTCCAAAATTAGAATTCAAATGATGAATCCAATTTAGTTTCCTTCTTAACGTAGCCCATTGATGAAAATACCGTGTATTACGATCCCCATTCTTAATCCACCTGCGTTTGGCCCTTTGTCTCCAAAACAAGTCCTCCTCTTTGTAAATAGCATCGAGTTTGCCTTTCAAGTCCTTAAGATTGGAGAGTTCTAAATCTGAAAGAGTCATGTTCTGAGCTTTGCAATTTAGCTCCTCAATGCCGGCTTCAATGTTTCTTTTCCCAGCCGCACCCTCCCTCTTCATTTGCTTGGCCCAGATGTTAATGTTTCGTCGAAGAATCTTCCATCTTCGAATCCATCTAGTGGTAGCTGATTCCTCTCTAGGGGGGTCATTCCACATTGATTGAATCATGCTACGGAAACCATCATTATGAAGCCAAAATAACTCCAGTCGAAAATTCCTGATGTGAGAATGAAGTGGAAGAGCAGCCTGGAAAACAAGAGCATTATGATCGGAAAGTCGGCGTTCCCCTCCAATCACCATAGCCGACGGCAAGGAAGTAAAGGTGGAGGAGGAAATTAGAATGCGATCCAATTTCGCCAAGCTTGGTGGACGCTGATTGTTAGACCAAGTGAAAGCCTTGCCTTTGATAGGAAGATCAAGCAAGTCATGGTCCGCAATGAGCTGTGAGAGGGCCGCAGAGTCGTGAACGGACCCAGAACAGTTGTGACGCTCATGCAAAAATCTAGTGACATTAAAATCGCCACCTATAATTATTCTATCATCCGAGGAAGCAAGCAAGTTCTCAAGTTCAGAGAAAAATTCCTGTCGGCCAGCTCTTCTAGGAGGGCCATAGATATTGACAAAAGTGTAAGTCAATTTGGAGCGTTTAAGCTCTAATTTTGCCATCAGTAGATAGTTGCCAACATGTGTATGAACGGTGCTCCAAATTGATTCATCCCAAATGAGTAAAAGTCCACCTGCTAATCCACAAGAATCCTTAGCAATAAAAGCAGGAGAGAGGAAACCAGAACATTGTCTTGCAAAGCCGGAGGAAATAGAAGCAGCCTTTGTTTCACAGAGAGCAATAACAGAGCACCTTAGTTCCCGACAATAATTTTTAACCATAAATCTCTTAGTCAAACGACACAGGCCCCTAACATTCCAGAATAATGCTCCAAAATTTTGTGAGTTCATGAGAAAACCAGATTAGCAACACATCAAACAGGAGCAGAGGAAAATATTCAAACTGCATTGCCTGACTGGAAGCCAGACAGAGCAGCCTCAATCATATCTGAAGATTCATCATATTTAAATCCGATGGATTCTACCTGCTCACGAATTGAAAGGAAGGAGAGCGAACGAGCCGCATCGGAGAAGGAGAGACCAAGCGAGGAAGATGAAGATGAGTTTTCGACATCTGGATTCCGAGCCGTGAGCTCCTCCTCTGCACTCTGATCTCCATTAATCGCCGCCTTACGAATCAACGCTCGGCGGAGGCTACCTCCCGGGAAGGATGTCACCGTGCGCAGTCTGTTACTCCTTCTCACCGCCGAAAGAACAAATCGAGGTCTTCGCCTTCGGTAAGTAATTGTCGCTGATCCGTTCGAGGACCCGAAACGAGAGGGAAGAGGATCGTTCAAGACGGTAGGGGCAACATCCGGAGAAAATGAGACCCGGTCATCAAAAGTATCCGCCCGATTAGTGAGATCCGCATTTGGGTCAACAACCTGCTTTAGTATCCCATAAAAGCGGGTCGGGTGCAAAGAATTAAGGACATCCGATCCATTCACTAAATACATGCTCCAGGCCCACCAAGCTCGCAAAAGACAAAACCGAAATGTCGGGTGCAGGCAGTATATATGAAGGCGATAAACAGTATAAACATTCTAATTAGAACAGAAAGCACTTCTTGATGGCATGGCCTGATTCGACAATGGACAAGCTGAGGATGGTCCCCTAAGGCTCTTGCAATACTATGCTTAGCAAGAGTCAATGTACATAGAGGCCGTAGCCTAAATTTGAGATTCTTTTCCTGGCCTGCAAGTAAACCAAGTGAAGCCTCTATTATCATGCTGAATTATATTAACTGCAGGACTTCTGAGAAAGAAGGGTTTTGTCTCTTTGAGATGTTAATTAAAGACTGCAAAATCCCTTTTGGGAGGAGGAAGAAGAGGGTTTGAAACAACCAACCCCATACCTCTTATTCAAGCCCCACAGGTACTCTGCTTTCATTTACTCCTCAAATGGAAGGAGGGGGAATGCCATCATTGCTCAAGAACGGATCATTCTTGTGGCATGGGCCACCATGATTCCAAAGGTTGAGTCACATGCCCCTGACCCTCTTAAAAGACCCTCCCCCCCCCTTCCTTTAAAATCCATACTCAAAAATCAACTTGTTATTTATAAGCCACGAGAAAGATAGTCCATACTTTCTCTGCTCGGCCAAATCATTATCACAAATTTCTTGGCCACCAAGTTGCGCTTCGGTGCAAAGATTTGATGTTCGGTAGGAGATTTTGTGTGTGCGTGTATGTTTATATAATAATTCTTGATCGAAGGACAATTTTATAATGACTGCAACAGATACTTTCTATAAGTGTCAGGCATACTTCCATGATCTTCTTAAATTCTGTGCCAAAACCATTACAACTTTTATGATGGCAACATTAAATTTCATAAAACAATTGCTTGCATTAAATGTTATCATTATCACCTAAAGAGAATTACTGAGCTTTACAGATCAGTAATGAGGACTAAGCAGCTAATTGTCATGGTTAACCACAAATTAATTCTCTCATCTGCTACGTAATCTGTAGCCAACTCATTGCTTCCACGTGCAAAGCTCGTGTAAGTGGTCTGGCTATGTAACATCTCATGATTGTCGTGCATACTATATATATATATATATATATGCAAGCACATATTGATTGTGTTATGAAATTTAGTTTCAAGAATTTAGATCACCCCTTTTACATTAAAAAATAAATAAATCATATGTAGCTATGAGTGCTAAAAGTTAGTAATGCATGACAGCTTTTATGCATGATATGTTTATTTGGATAACCTTTGTGCAATATGTGCTTCTATTATTTGGGTATCATCTCAAGGGCAAACTAACATAGATCAGAGACAAGAAACAATTAATGAGCTTTGATGATAGCTATATATATATATATATATTATAGTTCATGTCTAATTTTGGTGGACAACCACGCCCTTAATTTTATTGACTTGTCGCCAGAAAAGTACATAGTTCCAAAGAAGCTAAAATATATGGTTGAGGTTTTAATTAAAACTAGCTATCAGAATTGAATCTAAAACATTAACAGGCTGAAAATATTTCATTGCAAAATTAACTCGCTTGAATTGTTTCTTTTGTTTCCATGTATCAAAATCTTCCATGAATCCAGCGTGCATTCAATTCATAGGAAATCCAAGAAGAGATTGGGATAAGATAAACCTAGACTGATAAAGACTTAAGAATACAAGACTGTCAAAAATCAGACGACCTTTAACATGCACAGTAGAGATCAAAACAGTAGCACTATAGCACAAGAGAAACCATGTACATTAGAGAGCGTGTTAATTACCACCGATGATGAAGATCATGATTGCTGAGTGATGTGCATGAATTTAGCAGATTCTCCTCCACACACACTTTTATCTTCTTTTCTGTCAACACTCCCTCTTCACATATTGCTATATCTTCTATCATTGAAGAAAGAATCTCCATGGATCCATCGTAGCTCGTTTGCAGATCCCTTTCTTGCATGGCTGCAGCTAGCTCTGATTTCCATAATTTCTGATGACCGCCTTCGATCGGGCTTGTTCCATGTTCTCCTGTCCGCCTGCCGCCTCATCCGCCCAACCTGATAGAATGTCAGTTCTCTCGTTCAATTTGATCCCTTCTGTTGAGATGAGGCTTCCCAAACTTGCCATGGCGAACTCAGAAGGCGGTCCTTGCGGCTGAGCTCGGAAGGTGGTACTAGGCAAGGAGCGCGAATTGTACTGGGGAGTTGTTTGTGATTGTAGAAGTGATTGGGGGATGAAACTTGTGTTTTGCACATCCACTGAGTTTGATTGTTGAGCATCAAAGAGTGATAATTGGCACTTTCCACTGGAGCTTGGAGCAGCACTGCTTGAAGAGCTTGTTGCTGTATAGTTCATAGGTATGTTCATATCGGCAAGAGTGTTTCTAGCAGCAGAAGCAATAGCATGATCGAAAAGAGCGGAGGAGGAGGAGGAAGAAGCCATAGGAGCAAAGGGAGAAGTAGGGATCTTTTGGGCAGAGGGTCTAAGGAGGTAAGGTGGAATGGTCGCCCCCATGTTGAAGAGATCAAGCCGAGGGCGAGCGAATGGAGACGACGCAAAGGGCGGTGTGGGAAAGCCAGTGAA
Organism: Canna indica; assembly: GCA_034359265.1. Taxonomy (NCBI): domain Eukaryota; kingdom Viridiplantae; phylum Streptophyta; class Magnoliopsida; order Zingiberales; family Cannaceae; genus Canna; species Canna indica. Next base: position 38,734,317 of record CP136892.1, on the reverse strand, counting down.
CTGTTGCACCATGGCGCGGAAATTGGAAGTGTCGGTGTTGAGGACAGTGGTCGGAGCTCTCCTCGACGCCCTCGATCGCTTCTTGGGACCTCGTGGGGTGGCGGTAGGACGATCGGCTTGGATTAGTGGTTGCACCGACGAGGGACTCGCCGATGCTGAAGCTGGTGAGCGAGCGGCTGTCAGGGGGCCAGCGGTGGTGCAAGTGGAGTATGATGATGATGAAGATGGTTGGATTCCTCGGGGCCATGTTGAGTCGAGGCTGAGGGAATTGGACTCCGGCAGCGGCGCGAAGGGGAAGGGGTTGAAGTATGGGGATAGAGAGTCAAAGATGGAGGAAGAAGGGAGGTGGTGGTGAAGAGTAGTAGCGACCCCTTCCGGTGGCGGTGGATGCGGTGGTGGGAGGTTTAGGAAGGAGGAGATGGACTCGCCTCGAGAATCATACTCTTCGTTGTCTCCGCTGCTTGAGGACTGGATGCTACCACTGTTGGATGAATCCATATTTGTTAAACGAAACGACAAGGACAAGAAGAGGAAGAAGAGAAGCTCCAACTCCGAGAGAATGATATATATTTGATGAAAATATCTATACTGTAATTATGTTTAAGAATAAGTTAAGGTCTTGTGAGGAAGAAGGTGGATCTCAATTCTCAGGGAGATGGAGATGAAGAGAGAGGGAGGGCCGGGGCCTCTTGTTTGGATCTCCTTAATTTCTCCTGTTGCTTGTTCCACTTGCTATACCTTTCCATGGATCCCTGATGGGTAGGAAAAAAAGCTTAATGATTTTGTCTTGGGTGGGTAAGAGGAGATGGAAGGAAGAGGCAGGTAAGAGGCGGAGAAGAGTAGAGTAGAGAGGGAGAGAAAGACCTTGTATCTAAAAGAAAGAGAGGACAAATTGAGCTCACAGTTCCACTATAAAGATCCACCGGAGATTTCACAAGAGGTGGGCCATGCACCCAAGTTTTACAAGGAGCAGTCTCTCTCTCTCTCTCTCTCGACATCAATCTAACTATTGGCCTAATCACACTTTGACAATAACTTGTACTCACCTTAAGGTTTTAGGCCATCTTCCACCTCCAGCTTGTCGTATATATTAAAACGACCGAAGCGTTATGATGGTGATTATATATGCAGAGGAAAGTACCCAACAATACAATTAATGCTAATATGGCTTAATTACGGTTGCACTCAGCTGTTACAAATTTAGTAGGGGTGTTCGTGGGTACATACATGATAGACCTGATCGAAACCAATTGAAATTTACCTGATCAGATAGGTCCTGTCAGGTAGCTAGACTCAAATTAAATTTGGGTAAAGTTCGGGATAAAAATTAAAGAATTGGTTAAAATCGATTCCGGGACCGGGTTCAACATATCGGGTACCCAGAATCGAAACCTGAACCGATATCGGTCGGGAACCTGTTCAGTTATAGGTTTTAGGGTACAAGTTCCGACATGGTACCCTGTTGAAACCTGTACGTTTTGAAATTTATTCTGGACTCTGTGAGAACATATTCTGAAATCTGTACTAGAACCTGTTGAAATCTATTCAAGTAAATGAATAGGTTCCAACAGGGTACTCGAAATCGGAACTAATTTCAAGCATGATCAGATTCCAAGTTCCAATAAGGTAGGCGCCGGTTCCAAACCTGAGAACTGGTCCTATATATGATAGGATTTATGTATTATGAAAAATATAGGATATTCGAATCCGTTCACCCTTAAAATTTATACAAATATGATAAAATATGTCATGTGTATAAGTTCAATATATGAATCTTCATTCGACTAGAGCCGGAATCCATTCTTGTAAGAGACCCCAAATCAATAGGATAATTGTTTTATTTTGGGTAAAATAATAATAATATTAATTAGAGAATCTTCTAGAGCATGCTCAAGGATGACAACAAGGTAGATATTTTTTGTGACTATCAACCCATCTAGTTGGATTTGACTTGGGAGACTTGTTAAACGATCAGTCTATAATAGGTTCAACTAGAATGTATTTGGATCATCCGATAAGCAGAGGTTATGGATATAAGTATTTGCTAATCAAACTTGCTCATATTAATATATGAACCAAGTTATTAGACTACTCAATGAGCAAGCTTTTCAACTACTTTTATTGTGTAAGTAGAAAAGGAAGATATGATTTGCATTGCAATTTTTTGGAATACATATTATATAGGGGGTATATTACACATCACTTCCTCTTTTTTACTTTTATTACACTCTCATTCCCTTTGAAGGATAGGATTGTAATTTTAAACTATAGTTGAATTTATTACACCAGAGACTTATAGTTGGAAGGATAGGATTGTAATTTTCAAAAGTAGAGCGGTTAAGAGTAATATAATTTATCCTTATTCTATGGTGAAATAGAATAACATTTTGTTTATAAACGAATACTGCTATTTTATTATTTATAATTAGGAATTTTCCTAAATCAAAATATGAATCTTTAAATTTTTTCTAAATCCAATATGATTTTCAAAATTTTTGAAACCAGAACTAATTTTAAAAAAATCCCCAATATATCATTGTATTAAAATTTTGAAATATTTCACTAAATTTTTTTGAAAGGTGTCATTTAATCATAAAAATATATTTTAATTTTTTTTAAAAAAAAATTATAAAAAATTTAAATTTTTAATGAGTTTTTTTTAAAATTTGAGGATGTATTTTCATAGTCAAAAGTGAAATTGTTAGAACTGTTGAAATAATTTTACTTTTTGATCATAAAAATGCATCTTAAAATCTTCATAAAAAATCATAAAAAATTTAAACTAATGAATGAATATATTTTTTTTATGATTTTTTTATTGTTGAAGATTTTAGGATATATTTTCGTGGTCAAAAAGTAAAAATTATTGAAACCAATTTCAATCACTTTTTGATCATGAAAATATATCTTAAAATTATAAAAAATAATCGTTAAAAAATTTCATTCACTAATTTAAAATATTTATGATTTTTAAAAATTTTAAAATATATTTTCATGATCAAATAATTATTTTGAAGAGTTTGAAGTGAAACATTTCAAAGTTTCAATAAAGGGTATATTAGAGATTTTTTGAATTTAATTATGATTTCGAAAATTTAGAAGATCATATTTGGTTTTGGAGAATTTTAAACATTCATAATATTCTGATTTAAGAAAATTTCTGATTTATAATCGTATAGATAAAAAAAAGAAAAGAGAAAATGATATTAAGAACATTTGTGGATTGATAAATTTTGCGCATTGTTAACAATAAATCCAGATGCATTTAGTTTTATACACGAGTTGCTGATTGAATTTTGTGATCGATCGATGGAGCTACTTTTGTAGCGCTTAATTAGAACACGAAACTGCACTACGTACTTTAGTGGGATAGAAGAGAAAAGTATTCGGCAAGACAATGATTTTGGGAAGGTTTTTATTCCCAAAGTTTGACTTTTATTATCACACAAGCTATGCAACATATTCCAAAATGTTAATTGAGAAATATATTTATTGTGAGAGAAAGGAACCATCACCAACACATGTCCCGTATCAATTTCTGTCTGTCTTAATTGAGAAAGCAACTTACGATCGATTACAGATCATCATAACCTCTAATTGGTTGTCTAAGTTGATGTATGTTACTGATCTCTGTTACGGTGTTCACGGATATTAATTAGATCAGATATATATTCTCCCTTTTTTAAAATTAATTATACATGCACTTTGATTATTATCTAATTGAGGTGGGCGTTTTGTTTGGTTATTAGCTCCACCCTCTCCTTTTTGAACCATCCCTTTCTTTCATTTTTCTGCTACCTCCAACTTTGTTGAACCATCCATGCACAACCTAGCTCATTAGTTGAACCATGCAGAAATGTTGTTGCAACCATCAAGCAATCTATACTTATTTATTAAATAATTGCATTGTGATCGACAAAATCAGTAACTGCAAGGTCTGATCTGGTGCATGTAGTACTAAATTGGTCCGTTCAACGAAAATTGTAATAGACAAATTAAGGTATAAAACTGATGATGTTGTTCTTGAGCCATGGCTGCTGCTGAGTTATAGTTTGACTGCGTGCATAGGAAATGTAGGCAAAGACTGCAACGGCCCAATTTTTAGTGCTTAAAATTGAAATTATTTTTAGGTTTGATTTCATTGAAATTTTGATTTTGATTTTGATTTTTAGTTTTCAATTTTTTGAAAACTCGTTTGGTTAAAGAAAACAACTTGAGCTATAACCAAAATAATATTAATTTTTTTAAAAATAATTGTAGTAGAAATTTAATTTTCAATTAAATTGTAAATTAATTCATAAAATTTAATATGATTTATAAGAAAATTTTATGATTTATAAGAAAGTCGCATATTGTATTTATAGTTAATTTATAAAATTAAATATTTGTTAATATAATTATAAAATATTTGTAAAATTTAATTAATTAAGTTATTGATCATTTAAGATTTTTTTGTTTAATTAGATATAAAATTAATTAATAAATATTATAATTTTTTAAAAAATTAAGTTCAATGATCTAAAATTAGTTTGGATTAAATTATAAATAGATTGTCTTTAAAAAAATTGAGTTATTTTAAAATTTAAGTTTGAGCCAATTAGATATAAATTGGTTTAATTAATTTTTTAATTTAAAATAATAATTTGAGTTGAAAATGTTAATTTTATTTTTTACTTTTATAAATTACATATAGTTTGGTTTATTTTTAAATTAATTTTTTTTTTTAAATATTTATAATTATAAAATTATCATTGCATGTTGATAACAAAACAGTTTCGAAACGACATAAAACAATCTTATGGCGTTTTTATTTTTATTAAGAAAACTGATTTCGCTAAAATATATTTTCATTCAGTTTCATGAAAACGCTGAACCAAATACGTTTTCGTAAGCAATTTTGATTTCAATAAAATTAAAATCATAAAAATAAATTTGATTTCGCTAATCAAACAAGCGGCCATAAGGAGCGTGAATAAGAATCCGATCTCAACACGCCCGGCATTTGGCTGCAAAACTTCGAGACTATAATTAATATTAGAAGACTCCACATTTTCCTTATATCCATTACTAGTTCTTTGACAAACCATGGAATTTTCATCCCCGCCCTTATCAAATTAATCCCTCTTTGGCAATCCAAGAAAATCTTCATGTGCTTGATATTCAACCTCAAGTTTCTAATATTTTATGCCGTTTGATCTTAGATTTTTATGTTTAATCTTTGTTATTTTTTATTATTATGGCAATTGTATACTTCGAGCAGACGTTGAGTTGAGGACTGATGCTTTGGGAGAATGTCTAGTCTACAAATGTTCTCTTAAGCATCCGAAAAGCAAACTAGATGTCTAGTATGGACAAGATAATTTAAATAATTTGCCTAAATATTTTGTCAAGCATACGAAAAATATACCAAACTTACTTTAAGTCATAATTTCACAAATCTCCACCTTGACATAAATGACCTTAAAAAACTCATCCACTTATTCGTCATAAACCCCTTAAGGGTTATTTCTTACAACAAATGGTCACCAAATCCAAGCAAAGGTCAAACTTGGCTATAGAAAATGTTTTTGTCAATGTATCCATTGGGTTGTCCGATGCACTAATATTCTTGACCAAAATATATATTATATTTAGACAAAATATCACGAACAAAATGATATATGATATTAATGTGTTTCATCCTCTCATGGAATACCTAATCTTTTGTTAAATATATAGCATTCTGACTATCGCAAAACACTATAACATATTAATGGCTTCCACTAAGATCACTACCACTACAACACAGTCGACCTATAGAGACAAATAATTAAAGATAAATTAAATTTTTATTTCTAAATATTCATATTTAGATGCTAATAAATATAAAATTTATTCCTAAATAGTCTCTAAAAATAGTTTTAGAGTCAAATCATAAGTGACTTTGTTGATTGTATTTTTATAGCTTATAGTCAAATCAATTAAGTGACTATGTTGTTGTTATTTCTATAAATTTTTAGAGGCTAATTTAAAATAAATTTTTTATCTATTAGTCTCTAAATGTGAAGATTTAGAAATAAAAAATATAATTTATCTCTAATTTTATATCTCTGTAGGTCAATTGTGTTGGAGTGTACCTTCAACCAAATAGCTTCTTTCGTTGCATCTAATATAGTCATAGACTCAACCTCAATAATAGACAAAACAATAGTAGTATGTTAGGTAGAACTAATAGCACATCCACTAAGTGAAAATACATAACCCTTAAGTGACATCTTTCTATATGGATCTGCAGCATAATATGAATCAACATAATCATGTAGACCATTATTTGACCTTTCAAATCCTAAACACGTTTTTGAAATGGCTTGTGGATATCTCAAAATCTATTTTATCGCATACCCATGTTGTTGACTTGGGAACTTACATAATGGATATATTGCATGTATTGAATCTCTATGAATATGCATGTCAAGTACTTTATAAAGTTTGGATTTAAAATAAAGTGTCCAAGTCGATTTGTTGACTTGGGTCAAACTTTTTCAAGTTTAAGTCCCATAAAGTACCCTGATTATCACATTGTTCATCTATACATGAATTTTCATGTTTAAACACCTAGAAGTATGTCATGTGTATATCTAAACATGTTTATTGGGTGTAGACTTAAAAGTGGCCTCTAATAGATGATTTCAACCTAGTGCAAATTTCATTCATTCAAAATATCATGAACTTCCCTAAGTTATCAAAATTTTCTTACTCATGAAATTCTAAGCATTTATTATGCACAATTAATCATGAGTCATAGAGAAATCATTGAAACAAAATTATTTAAGTGTTACACTAAGATTTTTGCAAAATCGAACTTATACCTCATTCTTGAAATTTTTTCTAAACTTTTCATTTTCTTTCCAATTTCTATAGCCTTTCAATTTTATCATAACTTGCAAGCAATATTCATTAGTAGCATAACGAAAATACATCAAGCAAGTTATCATACTAAGTAGCAAAGAGAGAAAATCAATTATCGATATCAAAGTCTACTTTGTTAAATAGTTTCAAAATAAAATCGAGTGATACTAAAGCGGATTTTAAGAGATCACAAGTGAAATATAAATGAAAACATGGTCTCCAACCCTTCATATTGGTTGAAAATCGAAAGGCCACAATGAGCCTATGATCTATAACCGCAAGATCGCATGAGACCGTTATAGGCTACATAGGTCTCCAAAGAGACCGAAAATAAGAAAATCAAAATCATTTTCTAAAACCATATCAAGAGTGGATAAAATGAACTCAAGTCAATCAAGTATCATAAAACTCCAACTCAAATGAAATTAAGTAAAGTGAAGGAGATGATACCAAGTTTACTTAGATGCCAATTTTCATACCCAAGTAAAGTACTGGTGCTTTGCTATAGTGCTTGTACTTTATCATTTAGTTTCAGCCGGGTTCTTTCTTTGATTCGGATTTTGAATTACTAGTTTGGTTCTTTAGAGGTCTTTCCAACATAATAAGTGTTGGCGTGTAGGCTTGGAGGGCCGAGTCATCAATCGCCTCATGGCGTGTAGGCCTGGCAGGCAGAGTCACACTCGAATGCCGAGGGCGCTCGGGCCCTTTACGCTATAAGATTAAGGTGCACCCTTCCCTTTCACCAATTGGTTTGGGGGTCGTTGGTTAGTGCCAAATTCTGGGAGCTGGTATCAGAGCAGGTTCGTAGCTTGAGATTTCACCATCCCGTCTACACCTAGTCTCGATCTAGAAATGGCTCTAGAGAGTGTAGCATCTTCTCCTCCTAGGTTCGATGACTCGAACTTTGGTCTTTGGAAGTATAGGATGTACAATTATTTAAAGACTAAAGATTTTGGAGTCTTTAACATGCTACATTGGGAATTCATTGAACCTAAGGTTGACATGCATGCTTGGAGTGAATTAGATAAAAAATGTTTAAGTATAATAGAGATGCCATGAATTATATTCTTTGCATATTACCAAATGACATCTTAGAAAAAGTCATGCATTGTTCTTCGACTTTTGATTTATGGGTCTCGTTAAATGTTTTATATGATTATACCAAAACCGAAGAAATTGGCACTTTTGATGAAGGTGGTGATGACAATGGTCACACACCTACTACTAATCTTGGTTTTGATGCCCATAGCTCTTCTAGTCAAAGAAGTAGCACCAAGAGCCGAAAAAGAAGAGTAATATGTCATGCTTGCAAAGAGAAGGGGCATGTGAAGAAAAATTGTCCAAGCATGAAGAACAAAGCAAGGAAGAGGTCAAGTGCTTCCACCTCCACGTCTCACACATTTGAAGCACCCTCTAGCAATGACTATGAAGCTACATCAAAAGTTTGCCTCATGAGTACCAATGATGAGGTATACTCTCTCCCTTCTAGTTATAATAATAAAAATGTTAGTACTAGCTCTTCTAATTCTTATGATATGCAATATGATGAGTTAATAAGCGAATATAAGATAATGTACACATTGCTTACTAAAAAGGATAAGAAAAATAAGATGCTAAAGAAAGAAAATGTAATGCTTAATTCTCATGTGCATGAATTAAAGCTAGAAAATGAGAAATTGAAGTCTAACTCATTTGATTTATGCCATGATAGATTGAATTTTGAGCTTAAGGACTTAAAGCTTGAAAATGAAAATTTAAAATTTGAGAATTCAAAAATAGTAAGTGAGAACAATATATTGAAATCTCAACTATATGCCATGCATAAGTCAATTGAAGTTTTGAAAGATGAGATTTTGGTTTTGAACAAGGAAGTACATAATTTGAGAAACTCAACTTCCTTCAAGAAAAATGGAAAGAAAAATGTTTCCTTCAAAAATGCCTATGATCATCATAAATCGAATGCTATGTATTCTAATGCAAAATCTCATGCTATGCATCCTAATGCAAAATCTCATGTTAGGCAATGCACTTTTAAACCTCAAATTCAAAAGAAAAATATTTCACTTAAGAATGCTCATGACCATCATCCTTTTCATGTCAAGCATTCTAAGGATAAATCTCATATCCATAATAAAAACAAAAAGAAATTTAGTGGATATTGCTTTTGTTGTGGTGTATTTGGGTATGCCATCCTGATTGCGCATTAAAGAGAAATCCAAGTGTTGCTAGGACACTTTGGATTCCTAAGCTCTTTAACCCCCAAGGACCCAAAGCTATTTGGGTACCAAAGGTATCATGCTCTTTCGTAGGGGGAGGAACCACACAAGGGTAAAGAAATTGAAGGATTAAAGTTGACCTTAGATCTTAATGAGAAATCTCCAAGAGGTTGCAACTTCAAATCACCTTGATGCCTTAGGTAAAGTTGGCATCAAACTATTCCGGTATCATCTCATATATCCCTTTGCTTTATCTAAGTTGGAGTTATGATACATGCTTAAAATTGATTGATTTTCCCCGCTCTTAATATATTTCAAAAGCGTTTTTGATTTTAATTTTCCGGTCTCTTCGGAAACCCAGGTGGCCTGTAATGGGCCTAAGCGACCTTGCGGTTTTAAATCGTAGGCCAATTGTGGCTTTCGCTTTTCAACCAATAGGAAGGGTTGGAGATCATGTTTTAATTTATTATTCGTGTGATCTCTTAAAATTCGTTTTGATATCACTCGATTTTATTTTAAAACGAATTTTAAATCATTTAGCAAAGTGATATTTGATAATGATTCTTGATGCCTATCTTTGCTTCTTGGTTGAGCTAGCTTGCTAAGTAGCTATATTTTCACTAAAATATTAGTGTAGCTTACTTGCAAGTTATAAATATGTTAGGAAAGCTAACTAGGAAGAAAAATATTAGTTTGGCTAAATTTTCATGAATAAGATATAACTTCAATTAATTCAAAATCTTAGTGTTATACCTCAATGCTTAAGCTTAAACTATGTCTCTATACTCATGATTAGATTTGCATGATAAGATTCTTGATTTCTCCTGAGTAGGTAGAATATTAGCACTTAGGCAAATTTCATTAAGTGAAACTTACTCTAGGTTGGTATTCATTATTAGCGACCTTCTTGTAAGTCCAAACTAGTTAAACATGTTTAGAGATCTTATTCCTCAAATGTTTCACATCTTAGGATATCTTTGATTCATTTTGATAACATGTTAATTCTTTAAAATGAATCTTTACTATCTAGCATAGGTTGAATTTTTAATGAAAATTTGCATTGAACATTGCTATTTAGTATGCTAGCTTGCTAGTAGGCATATAATTTCATTTTGATACTAATGAAGCCTTCTTGCAAGTTAAGAAAGTGATGAAAATTTGAAAGGCTATGCTATCTACAAGAAAATAAAAAAGGAAATGAAAAATTGGGCAAATTTCTAAGACTAAGGTATCAAGTTAATTTTTGCAAAAATCTTAGTATAATAATTGAATTTTCATGCTTTAATGATGTCTCTTTATACTCATGATTGATTATGGATGATAAATATTTGAATTTTCATGAGTAGAAAAAATCTTGATAACTTAGCTCATTTCATGATATCTTGATATTTGTGAAATTGAACTAGATTAAAATTCTTCTTTAGAGACTTCACGTTAAGGTAAAAATGAAATGAACATGTTTAGATACACATATCACATGAGTCTAGATATTTAAAACTTGAAAATTCATGTCTAGATGATCAAATACAATTGGTATCCCACTTTAGAGGACTTAAGCTTGAAAAGTTGGACTCAAGTCAATAAATCGACTTGGTCATTTCATTTTAAGTCCAAAATTCATAAACATGTTTAGGTGTGTTAATGATTAGTTGTCATGTACTTAAGATTGAAAATTCATGTCTAGATGAATAAAGTGACAACTAATTCACCTTAGAGGACTTAAGCTTGAAAAGTTTGACCCAAGTCAATAAATCGACTTGTTCACTTTATTTTAAGTCCAAAACTCATAAACATGTTTAGGAGTAGGTATAACATGTTTCCAAGCACTTAGAATGGAAAATTCATATGGATATGGATAAAATGACAATAGAGGTTAATTCATGATTACCTCTTTTGAACCTAGTTGACCCAAGTCAACAAGTTGACTTAAAGGTCTCATTTATGATCCATATTTGAGAAACATATTTAGATTTACACATGTTACGTATCCATAGGTTTAAATTTGAAGAATCATGAGTAAATATTAAGATTGAAACTTAACAAGTTTCATGATAACTAGCTTAGTTTTGAATGAAACCATACTAGGTTGATATCTTGACTTAAGAATATAATTTTCATCTCAAACTTAACATACACTCTTTACATGACCATTATGTGGTGTCATAAAAGTTTGAATGAAAACTAATCATTCTTTGAAAATAATTGAAAAATTATGGAACAATTGATCATTCAACAATTGATATCACCAATTTCAATTATTTCTAGAGAAATATAGAAAAATCATTTTCAGATGATTCTTGAAACTACAAATTCACTAAAAAATCTATCTAGTTTTATGTGTAAAAATTTCAAAAAGTTTCATCAAGAATCTAATCTATAATGGAATTTTGAAGTTGGATTTTGAAAACACAAAGTATCCTTATATGAAATATCAATCTTTCCGATACTTTGAATTTTCTTCAAAAACTTCAAATGAAAGTTTATGTATACCATTTTGATTATGTTTCTAATATCATTCACACCATTGATTGAGTAAAATCATTTCTAGGAATGATTTTGAATTCTTGAATGATAGCTAGAAATATTTAGTGTTTTCATTAAAATCAATATATGATGAAAAATGAACTTAGAAAATTCTGTTGGCTTTAGGTTTATAACCTTGGCCTTAATCTCGGTTTTGATGGTTTTGATGATAACAAACATGGGACTAATGATTTCATTGAGAATATCTTTCAGGTTCCATATCAATTAGCGTTCGATGTCCTCGATCGAAAAAATCGGAGAAATCAGAAATCGGAAGTACATTGATCGTCGCGCTCGGGTTCATCGTGGAAACTTCTTGAAGAGCGATGCGTGCACCAAAGATGTATTGGACGAGCTCAAAGATCACTTTAAAGCTCTCAAAGTTAATGGTCGTTGAAAGCCGGAACATGAAAACGAAGCGCGGAAGAAATAGACTGAAGAAATAAACTTCAACCTAGGTTTGGTCGACCGGGCGGTCAACCGAATGAAGGTAAAAAGTAGCAGAGCTACTTTGGTCGACCGGGCGATTGATCGATGGAAGCCCAAAATGGACAGTAGCTCGGGCGGTCGACTTACCTGCTGATACCCGATGACGCAGATCGCCTCGGTCGACCGACGGGTCGACGGAAGATCGGGATCGATGTTTTTGCATCTGGGCGGTCAACCCGTCGGTCGATCGACCACAGAGTAAAGAGCAACGGTCGAACAGTCGGTCGATCGACCATTCGACCGGAGGCCTGTAACGGATAGTTTTCTATCCGTTGAAACAACCATTTATTCGGCAGGGTATAAATATACCCTCATATGATTCTTTTAATACTTCTTCCTTCATTCTTACAGAGTTGATTGAGTATTCTGAAGGAAGATTTAGAGCCTTCCAAAAAGATTAGTGCTTGCGCTTAATTCTTGCGGCGACAACTTCTTGCACACACTCTGCATCCTCAACTCTGAAATTGACTCGAGCTTATCCCCACGGCAAGTTGGAGGTTCCAAGGCTATGAATGGAGCTTGCAATAATTGGTTTTCTCTTTAGGCTCCTTCAACTGTAATTTTAACTGTTATTTGAACTATTTTTTGATTTGTGCGTTTGTAAGACCTAGGTTGTTAGGTCTTGTTGTGTGAAGTGGTATCCTCGGTGTAGAAGGAGTAAAGCCACTTGTGTAAACATAATTTACTAGGATTAGTTCTAGTTGTCCCTTAGGTTGAGGTGGGAAAGTGCTCTCGGTAGGAAGGCGGGATACTTCCGCGTGTGGAAGTGTCTTCGGTTGGAGAGCGGAGACTTTCTGGTGCAAAGTCCTCGTTGTAAGGAAAACCCGAATTAATCTAGTAAAACTAGTTTGGAAATCCTAAGCGGGGTGCTTAGGTAGTGGAGTAGGCATTGAGGTCGAACCATTATAGATCTTGTGTTTGCATTGTTATTTTAAATTGTTTGTGATTAATTGCTCTATCTTGCTTCCACATTCAATCGCATAATTGCAACGTGCCTAAACGATTTAAGTAAACAATTAAAATTGAGATTTAGGCTAATAGACTTAGTAAACACACAATTCACCCCCCCTCTAGTGTCGTCATTTCGCCAACAAATTCATTTTGAGTTCAATCATGATACGTGCATTTCAAATGACCATTCAATATTTGGTATCAAAATTTTCATTCAAAAATTGGTTTCAAAAGTTTTTCATCAAAAATATGATCTTGTATAAACTTAAAAATGTGATTTTTGAAATCTTGAAGTATAGGTTGACCTAAGTCAACAAAATAACTTAAAAATTTCATCTTAAGCCCAAACTTAATTCATAGACTTACATTATCTCATGTTTAATGTCTCGATGCCTAAGTTTGAGAAAACATGAGTAGATAGCAAAACTTGAGACTTAGCACCTTCATGTTTTCATGCTTATTTCAAATGAAAATGTCCTAAGTTTATATTTAGATCAAATGATATTAGTTTCACTTCAAACTTAACACATGAGTTAAATGACCATATCTTGATATTTTGAAAGTTTGAATGAAATCTAAAAATGTCATGAAAAATATATGAATACATTCATACTTGAGTGCATACATGATTGAGTGTTGAATTGTATCTATCATTCTTTTATCATGTATGTCTTTGTTTCATATCAAATTACTTGTTTTCCATTCCTTTGGTTGAGATTTTCATGTTTCATGAAAAATACTCCTTAGAGTCTCAACTAAAAAATAATTGTGTTTCATCCCTTTGATTAGATTGACCTTTCTTGCCCTTTTTGATTGATGTCAAAAGGGGGAGAAATGTATAGTCAAAAGAGGGAGAATTGTATAGTTAAAATGGGGAGAAAAGTATAGGTAAAGGGGAGGAAAATATAGGAAATCCATGCATATAGATAGGGGGAGTTTACTCTTATAGATATGCATGTTGATAGGGGAAGAAATCCCTTAGTTGATATCATTGTACTTTAATGATTATATATTTTCTTAAGGATGTTTGTCATCATCAAAAAGGGGGAGATTGTTGGCTTTAGGTTTTCAACCTTAGCGTTAATCTCGATTTTGATGGTTTTGATGATAACAAATATGAGACTAATGATTTCATTGAGAATTTCTTTCAGGTTCCATATCAATTAGCGTTCGATGTACTCGATTGGAAAAATTGAAGAAATTGGAAATTGAAAGGACATTGATCGTCGCGCTCGGGTTCGTCGCGGAAAATTCTCGAAGATCGACGAGTGCACCAAAGTCGCTTGGATGAGTACAAAGGTCACATGGAAAGCTCTCTAAGATGATGGTCGTTGAAAGCCGGAACCCGAAAACAAAGCGCGAAAGAAATCCAGGCTAAAAATTCAACTCAGCCTAAGTTCGGTCGATCGGGCGGTCGACCGAATAGGGTAAAGTTAATGGAACCAGCCATTTGGTCGATCGGTCGGTCGACCGAGTAGTGCCGAAAAGGGGCAGTAGTTACGTCGATTGACCGGGCGGTCGACCGATCGAAGCCCAAATTGGGCAGTAGCTCGGGCGGTCGACCCGTCGGTCGATCGACGTACGGATACTCGAAGACGTAGAGGCCATCGGTCGACCGATGGGTCGATTGGATGACGAGATCGATGTTTTTGCATCTAGGCGGTCGACCACAGAGTAAAGAGAAGCGATCGAATGATCGATCGATCGATCGGTCGACCGACCATTCGACCGGCGGCCTGCAACGGATTGAAAACTATTCGTTGAGCTACCGTTTCTTCAGCAGGGTATAAATATACCATCATATGATTCATTTAACCCTCTTCCTTGATTCTTACAGAGTTCATTGAGTATTCAAAAGGAAGATTTAGAGCATTCCAAAAGAGTTAAAGCTTGCGCTCTGCTTCTCCGTCGAGTTCATTCTTCAAGCACCAGCTGCTGCCTCAACTCGGGTATTGATTCAAGCTCTACTACTTGATGAGTTGAAGGATTGAAGGATTGTAAAAGAGCTTTTTCTATTGGTTTTATTCTTAGCTCTTTTTATTGTAATTTTTGTTGTTATTTGAACTGTGCTTTCATTTGTGCGTGAGAAGACCTTGTGTTAGGTCTTGGGTATAAGTGGTTACCTGGTGTTAGGTGTAAATCCACTTTTGTAAACTTAGTGTTTACTAGGATTAGTTTAGTTGTCCCTTAGGGTTGAGGTGGAAGAGGACTCCCGATAAGAAGGCGGTGACTTTCGGGTGTGGAAGTGCCTTAGGTCGAGGGTGCATCTCTTCGGTGAAAAATCCTCTGTGTAAGGGAAACCGAATTAATCTAGTAAAACTAGTTTGGAAATCCTAAGCGGGGTGCTTAGGTAGTGGAGTAGGCATTGGGGTCAAACCACTATAACTTATTGTGTTTGCATTGATTGATTGATTGCTTTGATTGCTTAATCATTTATTGCTTTCGCATCCAATCGTTAAATTGCAAATTGCCTAAACAAATTAAGTAAATGATTAAATTGTTATTTATGCTAATTATTTAGTAAACACACTATTCACCCCCCTCTAGTGTCGCCATTTCGCCTTCAATAAGGATTTTATAATTTATCTAGACACCCTAAACCTAGACTCTATCTTCCTGACGAATCCGAGCGCGTCGACCAACGTCCTTTCCATTTTCCAATTTCTTTGATATTTTTTATCGTGGGCGTTGTGCGCTAACCGATATGGAATCTGAAAATATGTCTCCATGAAATCATTAGTTCCATATTTGTTATCATCAAAACTGAGATTAAGACTAAAGTTGAAAACCTTAGGCCAACACGAGCTAGATAATGCTTTGGAGCGATTGATCGTAGAGGTTAGCAGGTGGTTGCTAAAGCCAAGCTAGAATTAAGCGAGAGACGATAGAATTCGTGTTGAAGTGGACAACTACGGAGGCCGAGTAGAAAGGATTGACCGTTAAGATCAGTCTCGAACAAGCGGCCGTGAAGGCTGAGCTAAGATGGGTACCGAGGAGGCCATGCCGAGGTGAACAACTGCAAAGGCTGAATTGAAGGAAATGGCCGAGGAGCCGAGGTGGGGTGACTGAAGACAAATTCAGTTGGTATGTAGCAACATTGTCCTTTCTTCGAGCGGATCTTGTTGTCGTATCTTTATCGTGTTAGTCCTGCTTCCTCGGCTTACTGGTAGGGTTTAATTCCTTTCGTGGCCACTTTTGGTTTCGGTTCGAGGGAGTATTCATGATAGGAAAGTGTTCCTACGGACTTACGCGGTTTTCTAGAAAACCGCTGTAAGGTGGGTTTGATTGGTTGGGATCAACCTTGTAGTATAGTTGCAGATCGTTCGATGGGAGGTTTAATTTTTTTAAAGTAAACATTTCTCCCCTCGTTCTCCGAATTTTTTGTGCTTTCGGGTTTTCCTTAGCAAGAGGTGAGTCTTTTTGGCTTCTAGCTTCCTTCGTTTTTCAGGGTTCATGCTCAGGCCAACGGTGAAAAGAAAAGTCAGGACTGTGTCGTAGGCAAGGCCGTTGAAGAGGGTTCCCAACCCCTACTCATGGATTTTTCACAAGATACGTCGGGAAAGCTCAGTGATGACTAGCCTGAGCAACATTCAGGCTTTCTAGGATAGAGTAAAGATCTCCCATTGTGATGATGAGGATTCCTTCGACTGCCTTCCCTGTTCTTCTTCGGGTAGGATTTTTCACCATGGAGAATTTGGACCCGTGTTTATGCATTGAGTCTTGTTTGAAGAAGTCGGAGTTCGTATGCCCTTCACAGACTTTGAGTGTGGAATATTCATTACTAGAATTATGGTCATCAGCGATGGCTATATCCGTGGTTGAACCGTACCGTCGATGATAGATATCACGGACGGCGTCGATCGTGGCAAACAGTCATCACTGATGAGCGCGTCTCAGATAAGTTGTGACGGCAGAGTGCGGCCGTCACACGTAATCATCAGCGACAACCTCGTGCGCTGTCGCTGATTAAAAAACATTAGTGACGGCTCGGGACACTGTCACTAATACCAACCCATCAGCCATTGCCCTAGCCCGTCGATGATATTATTAGCAAATACGATAAGCTTTCAGCCACAGCTTAGTGATGGTGAACCGTGGGTAAGCCGTGGCTAAAGGTGTATCCTGTAACTGAAAAAATAGAAAATTTTATAAATTCCTGTATACAATGATATATCGACTACAAACTATTTTTAATCACATATTACAATCAGAAAAAATCATACACATGCATTAGAAACCAAACATACAAGTTTTACATAAATTTCATCAATATCAGCCTCAAACCGGAGGCAAACAATTATCAAAATATCAACTCATGCATCTAAGTATCAAAATATAAATAAAATATAATTAATTAAAATCTCACGACTGCGGTGGAGTCGACAACGATTGGGTCGGGAGCGTCGATTGGGTCGAGGAGGACGACGGCTGCGACATCATCGGTAGAAGGCCAGAGTGAGACGCAATATGAGTGAGGAGTGTCTGCATGTTCTAGATCGTCTGTCTCAACGCATCATTCGCCCGTCTTTGCTCCTGCATCTACTCCTCCATCGCCAGCCTCTGCCCCTCCATCGTCTGCCTCTGCTCCTCCATCGCCTGTCTCTGCTCCTCCATTGCATGTCTCTGTTGGGTGAGCTCTGACTCCATGGCCGCTATCCGGCTCTGGTGCTGCTCTCGGGATGTCGAGGGCCGCTCACCCGCAGTCGGAGGGGTCGGTGCCCCAAGTGGCCTGAGCACGGTGCGTGAATGGCCACTGTCTATAAAGCCATAAACACGGCCGTGCTCCCAGCCACCTGCGGCCTCCACCCAAGCTCCTACGTCGAACTCCTCCGGTGTCCCTCCACGCTTGATCACAGTCCACGTGTAAGTTTCCTACACGTGTTTATATTTTAAATATATATAAACTATAAATAAAAATTATGTAAATCAAATAGACATATATAAATACTTACCGTTATGATGGAGGCTCTGCTATCGACGTAGTCCTCCGCTCCTCGTCAACGACGGTGGGTGCTCTCAAACACCTCTATCATCGACGAGAGTTGGACGGTGCCGTCCTCCGTCACACGTGTCTTACATTAGAAAATAAATACATTAGTATCATTATACACAATATATAATTTAATTAAAAATAATTAAATTATACATACCATACGACGCTCATGAACTGCAAAAGAGATGGAGCCACCTGTGTGGCGCGCGCCCGTGCCGTCCCCCCGGACATGCGGTTTCTCGATGCAGTCCGGGAGACCTCCTGCCACTCAGGTGTGGCCCACCGCTCAACGAGCTTATCCCACACAAGGTCAGGAATTCACTCGGGGGCGTGTCCCCGAGTCTGTCCTATCTGTGTGGCCTCCAGCCGTCTCATCACGATCTGACGGGCTTGCTGAAGTAGCCCGTTATTGCGAGCGCGGGCAACACGCTCCCATGCAGCCTCCATAAAGTGGTCTGGTCCTCCGGCCATGTATAATGAGCCTACAAAAAAAATTTATTATCATTGATGAATATTTAACATTAACATTAATTTAATAAATATACTTACCGTGAACTCTCGCCACAATAAATCCATAAGCTCATGGGGCACGTGAGACCATGTAGGCCACGCACTATGCATAAACTTTCAGATCGTCCCCGCTATCGTGCGGGGGACGTCCTCCTGCTCAAATCTGTAGTAAATATAAAATCATATTATGATATTTTGAATTATAAATAAATTATAAGAAATAATTAATGCATATACTTACCTTCTTCCGCGCACACTAACTGCGCAGCGCAGTTGTCCCTTGGGTGGTGGAGGGAGAATTCTATTAGGCCTTCGTGGCCTACGTCTCGATGTCGATGGGCCTGGATCGGCTCAAGGGATGGTGGCGGGAGGTGGGGGAATGGTGACCAGATCAACTGGGGGAATGGTGGATGGATCAGGTGGGGGGTGGTGGTGGAAGGCGAAGGGTCAGTGGGTACAGGTGGGGCGGGTGGTAATCGTCGGGGGGTCCTACGAGGAATGCCTCCTCGAGAACTGATATCTCGAACCATAGCTGTAAAATTTAATATAATTAGATTATATATAATAGACTAATAGATATATTTAATAATTGAATATATACTTCACATTTACAATTATTTGTCATCGTCATTATCATCATCCGTGTAATACTCTTCTTCTTATTCTTTTGTATCAAAATCTTGAAATTCTTTTTCGTCTCCCTCATCATCATTCTGTCCTTCCTCAACTTCATTATCGTCATCATCAACGTATTCTATTTCCAATTGAACTAACTCTGTGTCATCATCCTTGAGTATTGGACTAACTCGTTCCACTTCGGAAGGATCTTCTTCTTGATAGAAGTCATCTGCTGGCTCATTCTCTCCAACTATCGGGTCAATTTTTTCTCTAGCTTTAGTCTTACAGACTACACGCCAATCTGCCCTATCTTTCTTTCAAGATGGATACTGCATATAATATACTGGTTCAGCTTGAGATTCCAATATAAATGGCTTATTTAAAGCCAATTTTGATGTGTAATTGACCTCGACCAACTGTTTATACTTTGGATGAACTCTCATGTCCCTATCGCTTATATCGAACCAATGACATTTAAAAAGGGCAACTGATTTACATTCAAAAAATTGTAATTCAATGACTTCTTCCAATAGTCCGTAAAAGTCAACATCACATTCAGCATACGTTGTCCCTTTGATGCAGACCCCGACATTCATAGTCTTTTTTGTAGATGAATATTCAAGTGTGTGAAATTTATATCCATTGACAAAATAACCATTATAACACTGTACAAGTCATGTCGGTCCGCTAGCAAACTCAAAGATTTGGTTATCTATTTCGCCACAAGGTTATGTGCTGTAAGCTTGAAACCAATTAGGGAACTCATGATTCTGTAATCTTTCTAATTCCTCATCGCTGTAAATTGAGTATTTTATCACCACTAAGGAATTTTTCATTTGAGTAGGCGAAATTTAAGAAGTAAGTTACGCCTACTCGAAATTCGTCCGTTATAGCTCAACGATGAATTCGTCGGTACATCTAACTTCGATCGCCCGACATGTTCTGTCAAAAAGTTTGCAATATCTTTAGGTAATGTCTTTAGGTGGGATGGTCTTATTCCATTCGGGATTCATGTTATTCATATTGCACTTAGTATTTCTTTTAGTCATTAACTTCATTCTAAATTTCGACAGCATCTCCCTACAGTTCTCCGAATACGTATATCATCTGGGCGCGTATCGAAGAACAAGGGAGATACAAGCTAAAATTTAAAAATGAATAATGACTAAAAAAAATAAACTAAGTGCAATATAAATAACTATGTTCCATAATTGTCCAATTAGGGACAATTGAAGCGTTGTATATCGTATAAAAGATCATTAACTTCGTTTACATGAACATACAACCCCCGAACGGATCTAAGGTTTTGCAAAATTAAAACTTGACTCGTCGATCATACGTGAAACGTATCAACTTGTCTTGATTTTTTTTCTAAATTTATGGATGCCGGTGCGAGTCCATAGTGGACGATTCCGCGCGAGTCCAAAGTGGACGATTCTAGCACGAGTCCATCCATTGTGGACGATTCCGGCATGCGCGAGTCTATCCATTGTGGACAATTTCGGCGCGAGTCCACCATGGACGATTTGACCGCGAGTCCAAAGTGGACGATTTGGCTGCGAGTCCACATTGGATGATTTCGACGCGAGTCCTCAGTGGACGATTCAGCGTGACTAATTAATTAATATTAAACTAATAGTTAACTTAATTAACAATTAATTTCTAATAATTAACAATAAAAAATTAAAAAAACCCTAATCACAGTTTGATTAGGGGTTAATTATCGTAATCAAGTAATTGATTAGGGTAATTAACCATAATCAAGCAGTAGCCGACATCACTGCCGGTTATTGCTTGTCGAGGCATTGGGGCCGATGGTAATCAGCCCTAATGCGGCGCCGGCCGGGTTAAGGCCGACGCAGAGATGAATGGTCGGGTTGACGTCGGGGCGGAGAGGGCGGCGCACAGGGGAATGAAAGGAGGAGAGGAGAGGTAGCATACCGGAAGGGAGAGGTTCACTGGCGGCGATTGATGGCGGCGGCAACAGGCAGTGCCTCTGCGGCAACTCGGCAGTGATGGACGACGACGACAACGACGACAGCAGTGAGCAGAGAAGAAAGAGGAAGAAATAGGAAGGGTCGAGCGCGAATGCAAATAAAAAGGATTTCCACCAACAGCTCGAGAGCCATCGAAAAATCGTGGATCTATAATTTTATTATCATCGATGGCTACCAGAGCCGTCGGTTAAGAGTGTTTTATTATTCGCGCTACGTTCGTGGCATTAAACAATAAGCGACGACCGCCTCCAGCCGTTGCTAATAACTTATTTTATTTCGCGCCCTCGTGCGCACCATCAACTATGAGCGATGGTTGTATGCGAGCCGCAGCTAATTTGGTTACTCACATCACCAACAGCTCTAGAGGCCCCGCTAAGCCATGGCTAATAACTTATTTTATTTCACGCGCCCTGCGCGCCATGAACTACGAGCGACGGCTCTGGCTGGCCGTATGCGAGCCGCGACTGATTTGGTCACATCAGCCACGACCGCTACGGTCGACGCAAAGCCGTGAATGATTCTGACGGCCCTAACGACCGTCGGTGATCCCCGTGGCTGATGGGATATATTCTAGTAGTGATTGAATTAGGCGAATGTAGCCCCTTCACAAGTGCATCCCAATAGTTGGGCGACTATCCACTGTTTTGAGATTTTGATGTAGTGTTTGAGCCTTAAGCAGAGCCTTTGTGTGTTTTTCTCATTCTTTCAAATAAACGGTTTCCAAAGGAGAGTTCTAGTGTCGCTTACTGGTGTATCGGGGAAGAGGCTCTTCAATTCTTTCCTAAATTCTCATGAGAAATTTAAAGAGTGTTTTTTCAAGGTGAAATCGAAACTTTTTTTGTGCCTGTTTTATCTGGACACTGCCTCCCGAAAGGAGATGTTCCCTCTGTCTTGGACTGATGAACCCATGACGGTTGGTCATATGAAAGAGGGGGATCTTTCAGCCAAAGAAAGCCACATTGTGGACTTTTTTATTTGGTGTTGCCCTTCTCAATCTTTTTATTGTAAGGAAATGTTTAATAGAGACTTGGAAGGGGATGCCGGTTTCAACTTATATAGGTAGGTGTCTTCTTGAAAGATATTTGCTGAGTAGCTCTTGCTATCCTTTCTGACTAGAATATATTTTAATTGCAGGGAAGGTGTCGTCTATGTTGGACGAGATGATTTTCCATGGCTGCTTTAGGAGAAGAAGGTGCAGTACCCCCGTTATTGGTATGAGGATGAAGTCGTTGGTGGACGAATCTCCATCAGGGCCGAGCCACCCCTCGCCATTGCTCGCCTTGGATTTTCCCGTAGCGGGGAATTTGGAGACTCCAGGTGCAGGAGTTCTGAGCCCTCGGTTGTTGGGTATAAAGGAGCTGTCTAGCTCTTTTGACTCAACTACATCCATTCCTCTCTTACATTCTAGGGAACAGATTGGGAATCCAGATTCCTCATTCCTCGAGAAGATGGTCTCGGGAAGGAGGGATGCCCCTATATCGAGCGTAGAGTCCGCAGGAGATTCTTCATTATCGAGCCATCAGGTAGCCCTGATTCCATATACAGAATTTTCTTATTGCCCGAGAACTCAATGTCTTCAGCTGAAAGATTAGAGATATGCGCTCAACTTTTGGCAATGGTCAATAGGGTGGACCAGTTTGAATTAGATAGGTCTGCGACTTGCAAAAGACACAACAATGCTTAAGTCAGTGGGATTCCAAGGTGGAGATAATGGAAATTGGAGTTAAAGTTACATGAGGCACGTCGTGTCTATATTTATTGCAGGTGGAGGTGATGACGCCACTTGCAAATCTCATGGTGACATTGCCTAGAATGGGTCGAGGTTGATCCCGAAGATGGCTGGCTCGTAATGGCGTATCTCTCATGATAAGGTAGGAAGTGGGTAGCCTTGTATAACCGGATAGGATCCTGGGGTAGAGCCGCTTGGGCTGGCCCAGAATGAGTGGTGGGGCGCTGACAGGTCTAATTCGACCAGACCGCATAGTTATAGTTTAGTCCAAGGCCCTCGAGCTCGATCTGAATTTGGAGTACTGTGTGTCGAGCTCTTAAGTTGAGTTAGCTTTTATCTTTTGGCGTCTTTGAGGAGTTTTTGGAATGCTTTACCAAGTTGCACTGGGTGGCCAGGGAGGTCGAGCTGTTGGTGAAATGGCCTATACTAGAGTGGGGGTAAATAGTGTGTTAACTGAAAACTTAACATAAATTCGGTTTTAATTGGATGCTTAATGACTTAGGTTAATTCTCAGTTTTATCTTGATGAATGCGGAAGCAAAGTAAATATGTCAATTGAACACAAACACAAGTAATAGTTATATGCGCGGAAACAAGTAAGTATAGCAATGAAGAGACAATCTCAATAGGCAAGCAAACATGATCGATTTATAGTGGTTCGGCCCCAATGCCTACTCCACTACCTAAGCACCCTACTTAGGATTTCCAAACTAACTTTACTAGATTAATTAGTTTCCTTACAATGAGGACTTTTACACCGGAGAGTCTCCGCTCAAACCGAAGGCACTTCCACACCCGGAAGAATCATGCCTTCCTACCGAGAGCACTCTCCCACCTCAACCCTAAGGACAACTCAACTAATCCTAGTAAACTATGTTTATACCGGTGGATTTAAACCTTAAACACCAAGACTACCATCCAATTTCAAGACCTACACTCTAGGTCTAGCACAAACTCAAATACAATGAAATAAAAAAAAAAATACAACACTAAATGGAGCAATAAATCAAACAATAAAATACTTAGCTCAACACCATGATTTCCTAGCTTCCTCTTGATGCCTTTGATGGTGAATCAATGAGGTCAAGGCTTACTTAAAGAGTTGAGAGATCAAAGCTAGGATTTTCAAGAATGATGGTTCAATCAAGCTCAAGGATCATCAAAATATGGCTCAATAGGTTCAATAATCCCTAAGGAAGGCTCTCCTAGCTTATATTTATAAGCCATGAGGAAAGGAGCCAAGACAACCACTCCCAACGAGCGTTTTTCTGCCCATTGGCGCCGCCCGGCCAGTCGACCGCCCAAGCAATCGATCATTGACCGGAAGCCTTCTGTGGCTATAGAACCCCTAGTGGTCGATCGCAACGTATCGGTACTTTGCTATTGTACCTGTACTTTATCATTTAGTTTCAACTGGGTTATTTCTTCGGTTCGGGTTTCGGATTACGAGTTTGGTTCTTTAGGGGTCTTTGCATCATAATGAGGATTTTACAATTTATCTAGACATCCTAAACCTAGACTCTATTTTCCCGACGAATCCGAGCGCGTCGACCAACGTCCTTTCGATTTTCTGATTTCTCCAATATTTCTAATTGTGGGCGTCATACGCTAACCAATATGAAACATAAAAATAATTCTCCATGAAATCATTAGTTCCATGTTTGTTATCAATAAAACCGAGATTAAGACCAAGGTTGAAAACCTTAGGCCAACACAAGCTAGATATTGCTTTGAAGCGGTTGACCATAGAGGTTAAGCAGGTGGCTGCTAAAGCCAAGCTAGAATTAAGGCAAGAGACCATAAAATTCTTGTTGAAGGGGACATCCACTGAGGCCGAGTAGATAGGATTGGCCGTTAAGACCAGTGTCGAACAAGCGGCCATGAAGGCTGAGCTAAGATGGGTACCGAGGAGGCCATGTCGAGGTGAACAACTGCAAATGATGAATTGATGGAAATGGTCGAGGAGGCCGAGGTGGGGTGACTTATGGAGGACAAATTTAGTTGGTATGTAGCAACTTTGTCCTTTCTTCGAGCAGATCTTGTTGTCATATCTTTATCGTGTTAGTCCTGCTTCCTCGGCTTACTGGTAGGGTTTGCTTTCTTTCGTGACCTCTTTTGGTTTCGGTTCGAGGGAATAATCATGATAGAAAAGTGTTCCTACATACTTACGTGGTTTTCCATAAAACCGCTGTAAGGTGGGTTTGATTGGTTGAGATCGACCTTATAGTATAGCTACTGATCGTCGAATGTGTGTGTGTGTGTGGGGGGGGGGGGGGGGGGGGGGGGGGTTATTGGTTATTGTCTTCAAAGTAAACATTTCTTCCCTCGTTTTTTGCGCTTTCGGGTTTTCCTCAGCAACGGGCGAGTCTTTTCGATTTCTAGCTCCCTTTGGTTTTCAGGGTTCATGCTCAGGCCAACGGTGAAAAGAAAAGTCAGGACTGTGTCGGAGGCAAGGCCGTTAAAGAGGGTTTTCGACCCTTACTCATGAGTTTTTCACAAGATACGCCGGGAAAGCTCAGTGATGACTAGCCCGAGCAACATTCAGGCTTTCCAGGATAGAGTAAAGATCTCCCGTTGTGATGATGAGGATTCCTTCGACTGCCTTCCCAGTTCTTCTTCGGGCAGGATTTTTCACTGCGTAGAATTTCGATCCGTGTTTGTGCATTGAGTCTTGTTTGAAGAACTCGGAGGGGATGCCGGTTGCAACTTATATAGGTAGGTGTCTTCTTGAAAGACATTTGTTGAGTAGCTCTTGCTATCCTTTCTGACTTATATTTTAATTGCAGGGAAGGTGTCGTCTATGTTGGACGAGACGATTTTCCATGGCTGCTTTAGGAGAAGAAGGTGTAGTACCCTTGTTATTTGTAGGGGGATGAAATCATTGGTGGACGAATCTCCATCAGGGTCGAGCCATCCATCACAATTGCTAGCCTTGGATTTTCCCGCAGCGAGGAATTTGGAGACTCCAGGTGCAGGAGTTCTGAGCCCTCGGTTGATAGGTATAATGGAGCTGTCTAGCTCTTCTGACTCAACTACCTCCATTCTTGTCTTACATTCTAGGGAACAGACTGGGAATCCAAATTCCTCATTCCCTGAGCGGATGGTCTCGGGAAGGGGGGATGCCCCTATACCAAGCGTAGAGTCCGCATGAGATTCTTCATTATCGAGCCATCAGCTAGCCCTGATTCCATATATGGAATTTTCTTACTGCTCAGGAACTCAATGTCTTGACCTGAAAGATCAGAGATATGGGCTCAACTTTTGGTAATGGTCAATAGGGTGGAGCAGTTTGAATTAGACAAGTCTGTGACCTCTATGCGGGAAGCGGAGCTGTTCAAGCTTGAACTGACCAGGGTCAAGAGAGTGAAGGATCGTGAGATCGAGCGTCTGAGCCTTATTGTTGCCGACTTGACTGATCGACTGATGGTGTCTGAGGAAGAGATTGATCACCAATGAGTTGAGGCGATATCAACTGATGGAGGTAGACAGCTCGCGGGATGCCGATTTGACCTTTTATAACGAGGGCTTCAGGAGAGCTATTGAGCAGGCTTAATTCTTTGCTCCTGGTGTTGACAGCTTCAAGGAAATACGAAATGCAGTTCTAGTAGATCCCGAGTCCGAGGAAGAGATTCCTGCTTCCCCAAACAAAGAATTGCCATCTGTTGCTCTCGAGCCTCGTATTGTTTCGATCGAGAGCGTTCCAGAGAATGCTGGGAATTCAACATTTTTTAATTGTCCTCGCGTGGGTCATATGTTGTCTTCAACGGATTGTTGCTTCTGGTCAAGTGTTTGGCTATTGCTCCATTGTGGGTTTATTTATGTATATGATAGTTGGGTGTAAAGTCCCCAGTGTAGGGTATTTCCGGTGTAAAGTCCTCAATTATAAGCTACTAATAATTTAGTGGATTTGGGTGTGAGATCCTAAGTACAGTGCTTAGGTAGTGGAGTAGGCATTGGGGCCGAACCACTATAAATAATTGTGTTAGCATTGTTTTCTTTGTGTATCGCATTGCTTATCTTTATTACTCTCTTTCGCATTTAGTCGATAAATTACAATTTGCCTAAGTAGTTCAAGAAATGATTAAAATAGAATTTAGGCAAAAAAATTTAGATAACACACTATTCACCCCCCCCCCCTCTAGTGTGGCCATTTCACCAACAAACCTTAGGTCTGAGGACTGCTTGCACCTACTATCACCCGAGGAACATTCTATTGACACTCGTGTAAGGTTTCTATTTTGTATTCCTCGTGCAAGTCCGTTCAGTGAACTCATTCTCTAATGAGCACCTACACTTGTACATTAATGACGGCTCATAGGTAATTGTGAGATCAGCTACCCCTTATCGTATAGGGCATGTACCAAGTGCACTAGTCTATCCGGAATCACTGATCCCCTAATTTGGTGATCCCATGACTAGGAATGTTTAGAACATGGGTATCTTGATTCGAAGTCTCACTAGCATGATCGCATCATGGCCTCGGAATCATTTTCCCGGGTTCATGGGGTTCATCACAATCTTTATGAATAAAGATGTAGCATATGATGAAAAAGTTGCCTCATTAAGTTGAGTACCATTGAATAGTCTCTAAACACATCGATATGTGATTGGCTCAAGGGCACTATTCCTTTCATTACACACCTTGGTCGACTAGGAGCTTTTTGATGATGAAATTTCCTATAGCCATAGAGGTTGTGATTGGGTTATGCAAGTTTTGATTAGTTCTGTGAAAATCATATTCATATAACGATATTACCGGGGTTCTAGGGGCAGGTCGTTTGGGGCGAGCAGTGCGGAAGACTACCATCACTGTTTGAAAAGATCTCTTCCTGGTTGGGTTCGCTTCTCTGACTCTTCTAAGTTCGCCTGCGTTGTGGTTGATGACCCCTTGGGGTTCATTTTTTGGGCGATCAGCACGGTCGTCTTCCCCACAACTTGAGTGGGGTTTCGTTGGTGTCTGACTTCGTTGTCTCGGGTCGCGGCTTCTGCTCTGACCTTTCTCTCTTTGGCGATGGATGTATTTATCCAAGTGTTCTACACGGACTAAATCCTCAAGTTGGTCATTGAGTACTATGCACTCCTCGGTGGTATGGTTGTAGGTATAGTGAAATATGCAATTATTGCTCCTATCAGCCTTGGGTGGTAGCTTTTGCTTTCCCGCGCTAGCGGGGTATCTGATAAGCTTCAAGTGGTAGATGTTGTTGGCCTAAGATTTTCAACCTTGGTCTTAATTTCGGTTTTGATGATAACAAATATGGAACTAATGATTTCATGGAGAGTTACTTTCAGGTTCCAAGTCGGTTAGCGCACGATGTCCGCGGTCAGAAAAATAAGAGAAATAGGCAAGGACGCTTATCGATGCGCTCGGATTCGTCGGGTAGTAAGAGTTTCGGATTAGAGTGTTTAGAATAAATATGTAATCCTTTTTTATGACGCAAAGAACCCAAAAACCAAACCTGAAATCCAGAAATAAAGAACACGACAAGAAATCAGCAAAAACGCTAATTTCTCAGGTTTGGTCGACCGGACCAGCGACCGACGGTATAATGGCTTGAAAAATAGCCGTTTATACCCGTTGTGCTCGACCACCACCTGGTGGTTTGCCTATTTAAATGCCTTCTAAGCCTTACTATGACCCTCCAATGCTCCATGAGACATCTTTTGACACCTACAAGTTTTGATTGAGCTATCTTAGTTGAAACCCTAGCTTTCCACCTTGTCTTTCCTGAGTTTGCCTTCAAGCTATTTGATTCATCATCAAGGCATCAAGAGGAGCTAGGAATCTTGTTTTTGAGCTAAGTATAAGTTGTATTATTTATTTGCTCCATTACTTGTGTATTTTCTTGTTTCTTTCTTTGTATTTGAGTTTGTGTTAGACCTAGAGTGTAGGTCTTGAAATTGAGTGGCAGCCTTAGTGTTTGAGGTTTAAATCCACCGATGTAAACGTAGTTTGCTAGGATTAGTTGAGTTGTCCTTAAGGTTGAGGTGGGAGAGTGCTCTCGGTAGGAAGGCGGGATACTTCCGGGTGTGGAAGTGCCTTCGGTTTGAGAGCGGAGACTTTCCGGTGTAAAGTCCTCATTGTAAGGAAACTAATTAATCTAGTTAAACTAGTTTGGAAATCCTAAGCAGGGTGTTTAGGTAGTGGAGTAGGCATTGGGGCCGAACCACTATAAATCATTGTGTTAGAGTTGTTTACTTTGCGTTTCGTGTTGCTTATCATTTATATCTTGCTTCCGCTTGCTACTTGAGTTGTGAATTGCCTAAGTAGTTTAAGAAAAGTTTAAACTGGAATTAGGCAAAAATATTTAGGTAATACACTATTCACCCACCATCTAGTGTGGCCATTTCATCAACAATTGGTATCAGAGCGGGTCGTAGATTGAGATTTCACCATCTCCTCTACATCTAGCCTCGATCCGGAAAATGACACTAGAGTTGGTAGCGTCTATACCTCCTAGGTTCGATGAGTCTAACTTTGGTCTTTGAAAGGGTAGAATGTACATTTTCCTAAAAACTCAAGGTTTATGTGTTTTTAATATGGTAAAGTCAAAATACATAGAACCTAAGGAAAATAAGGATGCATGGACCCAAGAACAAATTAATAGGTTTGAATTAAATGCTAGGGCAATAAATTTCATATATTGTTCTCTAGAAAATAATTTTTTTGTAAAAGTCATGCATTGTACTTCGGCTTTTCATATTTGGGCAACTTTAGACATGCTTTATGATTATGCCAAAACCGAGGAGTTAACTATTTTTCATGAAGGTGGTGATGACAATGGTCATCCCTCTAATGCTAATTTGGTTTCTGAAACCCAAAGTGTTTCTAGTCAAAGAAGCACTAAAAGTCGAAAGAGGAAAGTCAATTGCTATTTGTGCAAAGAAAAGGGCCACATTAAGAAGAATTGCTCTTCATTAATGAACAAGGCAAAGAAGAGGTCAAAAGCTTCTAGATCACCATCCCATTCAAATGAAGCATCCTCTTGCAATGACTATGAAGCCACATCAAAAGTTTGCCTCATGAGTACCAATGATGAGGTACACTCTTCCCCTTATAGTCATATTAAAGATTTTGATAGTAATAGTGATAATAGTTCTTTATGTTCTCTTAAAATGTCATATGAAGAATTATTAGAAGAAAGTCAAAAATTATATGTCTTGCTCTTGAAAAGGGATAAGGAAAACAAGAAGATTAAAAAGGAGAATTCTAGAATTAGTTCACATTTGCATGCCCTAGAATTAGAAAATGAGAAATTGAAATCTAGCTCATTTGATCCTAGTCATGATACATTAAAACTTGAGCTTAAGGACTTAAAGCTTGAAAATGAAAAATTGAAAATTGGTTTCAAAATTGAGAATGAGATTTTAAAAAATGAAACTCAAAAATGAAAATTATATGCTGAAATCTCAAATGCATGCGTTACATAACACCATGATTGATTTGAAAAATGAGGTTCTAAACCTAAAGAAGAAAATGAATGAAATGACAAACACTTTCTCACTTAAGAATTTTACTATAAACGATTTTTCAAAAAAAAATGTTCATGCTCATGTTAAATATTATGTTAGGCATTCTACTTTTAAACCTCATGTTCAAAAGATAAATGAAAACAAAAAGTTTCATGGAAATTTTTTTTGTTGTGGTATCTATGACCACTCTATATATGATTGTGCATTCAAGAAAAATCCAAGTGTAGCTAGGACACTTTGGATTCCTAGGCCATCTAACCCCCAAGGACCCAAAGCCATTTGGGTATCAAAGATCTCATCTTTTATTGTAGGGGGAGCTACCACAAATGAGTGAGATGAAGTTGGTTGATTGAAGTTGCTTGAGGTCTTGAAGGATACATCATCTCAAGGTTGCAACTTCAATTCATCATGATGCCTTAGGAATGAAAATTGGCATCTAGTTAATTTGGTATCATCTCCTTACTTTGCTTTGTTTCATTCAAGTTGGAGTGTATGATACTTGTTTAATTCGAGTTGATTCTTACCGCTCTTGATATGGTTTTATCAAATAATTTTTTATTTTTAATTTCCGATCTCTTCGGAGACCTATGTAGCCTATAACGGGCTCATGTGACCTTGCGGTTCTAAATCGTAGGCTTATTGTGGCCTTTCGGTTTTCAACCAATAGGAAGGGTTGGAGATCAAGTTTTCATATTTATTACTCTTGTGATCTCTTAAAATTCGTTTTGATATGACTTGATTTCATTTGAAATGAATTTCGAACTATTTAGCAAAGTTGGATTTTGAATGAAATCTTTGATGCTTACTTTGCAATCTAGAATGATTAACTTGCTTGAAATAATTATGCCATTATGTTACCAATGATTTTCTCATGCAAGTTAAATCTAAGGCTAAATGGAAGGCTAATTAGAATGAAAAAGATTAGTTTGGCTAAATTTTCAAGTATGAGGTATGATTTCAATTTTCATAAAATCCTAGTATAATACCTCAATATTAATGCTTTATCGGTGTCTCTTTACTCATGATGGTAATCACAAGTTAAATCCTTGAATTCTCGTGAGTAGGTAGGACTTTAGTACTTAGACAAATTTCATTCAATGAAACTTGCTCTAGGTGAATATCTATTATTAGAGAACTTTTTTTAAGTCCAAACTAGTTAAACATGTTTAGAGATCTTATTTTTCAAATATTTCATATTTTAAGATCTCTTTGATTCATTTTGATTTCATGTTAATTTTTTTTTAAATGAATTTTTACTATCTAGCATAGGTTGAGACTTTTAAATAAAATTTTGCATTAAACCTTTGCTATTTAGTATGTTAGCTTGCTTATTGGTATATGATTTCATTATGATGCTAATGAAGCCTACTTGCAAGTTGAGAAAATGGTAAACTTGGAAGGCTAAAGGAAAATGAAAAGAAATTAGAAATTTTGGAATTTCTCAAGAAATGAGGTATGAGTTTCATTTAGGTAATATTCTTGCATAACATCTCTATTTTCTTGATTAAATGATATCTCTATGCTCATGAATGATCTTGCATGATAATTGATTGAAATCTTATGAGTAGATAAAATATTGATACTTAGGCAATTTCATGAAATATTGTTTGAATGGAATGTGCCCTAAGTAGAATTTCATCTTAGAGACTTCATTTTAAGTTGAAACTTGATAAACGTGTTTGAGTTCAGTCATGATTTACTCCCATGTGATTAAAATTAAAAAATCTTATGAAAATGGATGAATTGATAACAAGTTCCCTTTAGTAGACCTTAAGTTGAGTAAAGTTGACCTAAGTCAACAAATTGACTTAGAAATTTTATTTTAGGTCCAAACTTCACAAACATGTTTAGATTTACTCATGTTAGGTGTCCATGTGTTTAAATTTGAAAAACCATGAGTGAAGGATCAAATTTGATACTTAGCAATTTCATGATATCATGTTTATTTTTGAATGAAATTGTGCTAGGTTGATATTTTGACCAAATGATATTATCTTCATGTCAAACTTAATATACATGCTTTAAATGATCATACTTTGGTATCTAAAAAGTTTGGATGAAATATTGAAACGTTTGAAAAAATGACTTATATTTACGAAAATGCTACTAAACACAATGAATTTTAGAAAAATACAGAAAAATGATTTGTTATTGATCCTTGAATTTGCATCTTCCTTGAAAAATCTAGTTTATGGCATAATTTTTTTGAAAATATTGAGTATGAATGTGATTTGATTTGGATTTTTGAAATTGAATTTCGAAACTTTAAAGTATCGTTCTTCCCAAATGCTCATTTCTCGATACTTTGTCTTTTCGTTGAAATCTTTGAATGAGATCTCAAGTATGATGTTAGATTCTTGTTTTTGATATCATTCTCACTATTACCGGAGAAAAATCATTTTTGCTATTTTGACCGATACTTAAAAATATTGATACTTGAGCTTATACATGATTTCCGAATTTTGACTTTAGTTATCACTCTTTGCTATCATGTATGATTTAGTCTCATATCAAATATTTGTTTTTCATCCTTTTGATTGAGATTTTCATGTTTCATGAAAAACAATTTTAGAGTCTCAACTTTGACTAGATTGACTTTTCTTGTCATTTTTTATTGATGTCAAAAGGGGGAGAAAAATATAGGTAAAAGAGAAGAATATATAGGAAAATCATGCATATATATAGGGGGGAGTTCCATTATGTAGATATGCATGTTGATAGGGGGAGAAATCTCATGTTTGATATCCTTTGTACTTGAATAATATATTTTCTTAAGGATGTTTGTCGTCATAAAAAAGGGGGATATTGTTGGCCTAAGGTTTTCAACCTTAGTCTTAATCTCGGTTTTGATGATAATAAATCAGTAACTTTCATGGAGAGTTACTTTCAGGTTACAAGTTGGTTAGCGCACGGCGTCTGCGGTTGAAAAAATAAGAGAAATCAGAGAAATCGGCAGGGACGCTTGACGATGCGCTCGGATTCGTCGGGTAGTTAGAGTTTAGGATTAGAGTGTCTAGAATGAATATGTAATCCTCTTTTATGATGCAAAGAACCTAAAAACTAAACTTGAATTCCAGAAATGAAGAACGCGACAAGAAATCAACAAAAAAGTTGATTTCTCAGGTTCGGTCGTAGGGGAGGTCGACCGAACCGAGCCCGCAATGCACAGAGTGCTCTGGTCGCTCGGGCGGTCACTTGGTCGGTCGACCGGACCAGCGACCGGCGGTATAACTGCTTGAAAAATAGTCGTTTATACCCATTGTTCCCGACCACCACTTGGTGGTTTGCCTATTTAAAGGCCTTCTAAGCCTTCCTATGACCCTCCAATGCTTCATGAGATATCCTTTGACACCTACAAGCTTTGATTGAGCCATCTTAGTTGAAACCCTAGCTTTGCACATTGTCTTTCCTAAGTTTGCCTTCAAGCTTGATTTGATTCATCATCAAGACATCAAGAGGAGCTAGGAATCTTATTTTGGAGCTAAGTATAAGTTGTATTGTTTATTTGCTCCATTACTTGTGTATTTTCTTGTTTATTTCTTTGTATTTGAATTTGTGTTAGACCTAGAGTGTAGGTCTTGAACTTGGATGATAGACTTGGTATTTGAGGTTTAAATCCACCGGTGTAAACGTAGTTTTCTAGGATTAGTTGAGTTGTCCTTAAGGTTGAGGTGGGAGAGTGCTCTCGGTAGGAAGGAGGGATACTTCCAGGTGTGGAAGTGCCTTTGGTTTGAGAGCGGAAATTTTCGGTGTAAAGCCCTCATTGTAAGGAAACTAATTAATCTAGTTAAACTAGTTTGAAAATCCTAAGCGGGGTGCTTAGGTAGTGGAGTAGGCATTGGGGCCGAACCACTATAAATCATTGTGTTAGCGTTGTTTACTTTGCGTTTCGTATTGCTTATCATTTATATCTTGCTTCCGCTTGCTACTTGATTCGTGAATTGCCTAAGTAGTTTAAGAAAAGTTTAAAACCGGAATTAGACAAAAAGATTTAAATAACATACTATTCACCCCCCCTCTAGTGTGGCCATTTCATCAACAGATGTCGCGAAGGATGATTTCGTTCTTAGCACTGAGAGGAGTGTACTTTTCGAATCAAGCATTTAACCGAGGCAGCAACCTCGGCCCTCGGCCATTGCTTTGCTCAGGGGGGTGGGGGGGGGGGGGGGTTGCGATCTTCACTCTTTCTATCACCCTTTCTGGATTTCTTATATTCGACATTGGCTTTAAGATTTTGCTAGTCATTCTTTTTAGCTTCTAGGAGTTCTTCCATTTTTATGAAGCTAGCGGTCTTCTCCTGAAACTCAGCCATGTCAATAGGCTCTATAAGGGTGATCTAGTCGGCAAAGAGTTTGGGCTTTAGCCCGAACTAAATGTAGAAGAGCTCGATCTGTGGGGCGAGATTGGGATTTTCGACCGCTATGGCCTGAAACCTATTTAGGTACTCTCTTAGGGGCTCATGTTGTCCTTGCCTGACATAGTGGAGGCCAACTATTATCTTATGATACACTCGTGACGTGGTGAACCGATTGAGAAAGACATGGAGAGGTCTTCGAAGGAATGAATAGATCCTAGTGGAAGGGAGGAAAACCACTGCAAAGCATTTTTTTCCCAGAAAAGTAGGAAAGGCTCTTCAAAGTGCTGAATCAATTTCTTTATGATAGAGCATCGTAGTCTTGAACGCCGCCAGGTGTAGCGCGGGGTCGCCTATACCGTTGTAGGGTGTTAGGGTGGTAGGCAACTCACTGTTGGGCGAGAGGCGGGTTGTCATGATGTACTCGGCGAAGAGTCCTACATTGAAAGGGAGAGTAGTTCTGGTCTTTCTGGTTTTGGGATCATCATTTTTTTTCGGGCGGCGCGTGTTGGAGACTTCATCATGGAGGACGAGAATCAATTGCTTCTTTCTAGAGTGGTTGCTTTCTCCATGTTCTGAGCGGCAACGCTTGTGGTCAGCTGGGGGTTGTCCCTGAGATTGCGTTAGCATCTCGATCTGGGTTGTTAGCCGTTGGTTTTTAGCCTCCAAATCGTCTATTCGATGTTGGGGGTCTTCAAGGGGAGGATTGGCCGGTACCGTAGTGTTGCTCCTCATTGTTTCAGAGTCACCAGGTTGCGGTCAATCGTCGCCGTCGGGTGGTTGTCGTTGGCGTGCAGCGGCGATCGATTAGCTCCGGGTTCCAACCATTGTGGGGGAGGTAAGCTTTACTCGGCCCCACGGTGGGTGCCAAATGTTCTTGCCTGAGGGTTGGGGCCTTTTGGTCCAGTTCGATGTCCCTCCTTATCTGGTTCGACGTCGGTGGGGGGGCTGCAAAAGATACTCTGACGCTCAAGTCAGTGGGACTCCAAGGTGGAGGTAATAAAAATTGGAGTTAGGGTTACCTCAGATGCATCGTGTCTATATTTATTGCATGTCGAGGTGATGGCACCGCTTGGTAATCTCGTGGTGATATTGCTCATAACAGGTAGAGGTTGATCCTAGAAATGGCTGGCTCGTAATGGCGTATATCTCCTGATAAGATAGGATGTGGGTATCCTTGTATAACCGGATGGGATCCCGGGGTAAAGCCGCTTGGGTCGGCCCAGAAAGAGTGGCGGCGCGCTACTCGGTCTAATCCGATCAAACACCATAGTTTTAGTCCAGTCAAATTGGCAGGTGCAAATTGGTCAATTAGTCAGGTGGGATTAAGTTATGTTCAAACCTGACCAATTCGTACAAAAGTGTTCCAACAAGATTGGGCTCTTTGAAACATCTTCTGATGATTAAATAAGAATGATCAAACATGGCATGGTTATCAAAATCACGAGTCAACTCGTAAACTTGGACAATTTTACGATCCAAGGAGTCAAAATCGAGCTGATTCGTACTCATTTCTGGGTAAACTAGGGTGAACTCGCATAAACTCAGTCAAAATCGTGAGTAAACTCGGGTGAACTTGGTTTGATGATAATTATTATGGATTGAACTTGTACTTTTATATTTTATCTTTGAGTCATTGTGTGTGCTTTATTATGGACTTAAAATACTTCATTATGTATGAATTAGACTTGTAACTCTTATATCTTATCTTTATGGGTGTGCTTTATTATGGAGTTGAACTGCTTAATTATGAATTTTAGGTTTTATTAGATTATATTTTTGTAGCATACTATTTTTTTAATATCAGGTAAACTCTTACGAGTTTACAAGTCGAGTTTATGGAGGTTCCACGAGTTTACTTAAACGCTCGAGTTTACCAACCTTGAGACATGCAAGTAGTGATTTACCAAAAATGAAAAAAATATCCTTACCAAATTAGACAACTTAACTTATATACTTGTTTGGAGCGCAAAGTGGTAACCCAAAGGGTAAGTTTAGGAGATTAGGATATCTGGGGTGCCCGTACAACACGATGGCCCGACGCGAGTCAACCAAAGGACAAAATGCTAACCCAAAGTGGGTTAGTCGATGCACTACCTTGACTGCTCGGTGAGGTGGATCGGGTTAGGTCTAGGACATGTGTCATTATGGGGTTCGTCATGGACATCCAGCCTATTCATTGTGAGGAAAACCACTCTCTATAGGTTGAGCTTTACTTCTTGATCAGCTAGGATGCCTATATCCTTGTTTGGGTGATAGACATGATCCCTACAGCATAGTTTGTCCAGAATGAGTGGATGTATCTATTATCTCACGTGATATGTCGATGGAATTGCATCCAGATACCTTATTATGTTTGATTTTCAACATCTAGCGGAATAAGGGCACCTACATGATTACTAGGATAATAGGTTCCTATTGGAGGCAACCCCCTTAACAATAGGGGTTGGAAGACTCACTTCATGTTGGTTGGTTGTTCTAGGCTGGTTTAGCTGAGCAAGATCAAGCTCCCAATCTTGTGGCCTAATGATTCAATCTCACATCCCATCTGTCGCACCCGCCAATCCAACAACACTGACCGAGAGTGACTAAAAACAATCTTCAAGTTGTTTGATTTCTATCAAATGACCGCGGAGTGGCTAGAGAAGGCTAAATTATGCATCCCCTCTCGCTTGAGTTATCGTCGGTCGGCATTCATCCGTGCAGACCAACTCTAACAACACGATTGCCCTCTCACTACTCCCAGTGAAAGAAGACTTGGTCATTTTCCCTTTGAGACAAGATTCATAAGTTGGCATCGATTCATAATCAAATGGGTCAAAGTATCGAATGGGTACCCCTGCCTTCTCTGAAAATTTATGGTTGTAATCCTTCTCTCCCCATCTTTGATCATGTCCCCAAGGGTTGTTTGGGGTCTTCTCCTTTTAAATGTGCAAAATTAGAAGACTAGGGTGGAATACTTAAGAAGGCTTGCTGCCCCTTCCCATGCATGCGGAGAGGAGGAGTTCGGGTCTGTTGGCCTAAGATTTTCAACCTTGATTTTAATCTGTCACGCCCTAAACTCAGGGTCACGTGACCGGCCAGGGTATACGTGTCTATACCCCGCAGCCTAACTCATGCACATGCCAACTTATAAAATATAATGGACGAAATAAATAGCTTTTATTATAAAAGATAAACCAAAATAGATTTCATTTAAACAGTAAGGTTTTTATCAAAAAGTTCAAGTGTGGAAGGAAAATGAATCAAAGACCAACAGTTCTTTTTAACAAATCACCATATAGCATGGAGATGTAACATGTATCTCAAGCAAGAAATGTCACAAATGTGTGACTAGCTAACAGACCATCTGGCCACACATGCCCGAAGGCATCCAACACCCAAACAGTGAAGAACAATATGCCTAAGCCTACCATGCCCTACGGCAACAACACATACTAGGATAATCGGGATTGACCCATCTGAACTTATCCTAATATAAAGAAACTCGGGAGCAATCAGGATTGGCTAGTCCCAACTTGCTCTAGGAGACGCGAAGGAACAATTGGGATTCGCCCGTCCGAACTTGTCCCTTTAAGATATCACATGATTAATCCGAATTTGCCCATCCGAACCTATTTCTTAAAAGCAACTCGAGAATAATCGAGATTTGCCCATCCGAACTTGTTCCAAAAAGATAACGCAGGAATAATCAAGATTCGTCCATCCGAACTTATTCATTTAAATATAGAATTTTGGGAACAATCGGGATTTGCCCATCCAAACTTGTTCCGCAGGTTGGAATTAGCCATCCAACCTTCTAGGCCTAGCCCATAATCCGGCTCGTAACCGAGCCTCTCCGCCATACAATAAGATATGTCACAACATGACCTAAGTCAAGTGTCTCCTATGGTGTCTTAGGGATGTCTCTATTGGGAAAACTCCACAACATCCAATGCCTGATCCCAACTCCTAGACCCGTAATGTCATAAACCCGTGAGATTCTATTTCATGCATAATATTTATTTGTTGGTTTATAACAGATTATGTTGCTCCTTGCATTTTAATTATGCAATTTAAAATTTATCATCACCAAAAATAGGATTTTGTTTTAGGATTTTATTCTCAGTTTACTGTTGGACCCGGAACCGGTGCAACCAAGTCGAATCAGACTACCAGAGTGTGTCATATGGATCTAGACTATGTTTTCTGGTCAAAATGATAGGTTACATGACTATGTTCAGTAAACTATACACACCACAACATGAATTTCAAAATCAGCCCTAAATCAACAATTCTGCATATAGTTTTCAGCAAAAGTGAGTTTCTAGCACATCAAGGAAATAAATCCGAAATTCACAGAAATTAAATCTTTAATCACTATCAAAATAGAATTATAACATTGAGACAACATTCACAAGAATTAAATCAAGTTTGTTTAGCCAAGATTAGCAAGCATCAAGATAATCTTTAAACAAGAACCCAACTACATGATTAAGAACCCATATCAAGCACTTATGGCTTCAAGATCAAATCCTATTTTTTTATAAACATTATTAATTTCCAAAAATCACATATTTAATTTTAAAGCATGCATCAACATTACAAGAACCTAAATTGGTAAGCAATTCAAGGTATAGATCTTAAGATAAACAAAAACCCTCTCTTAGGCATTTCATTGAACACCTTGAGGGCACCCTTGTTTCTCCCTTAGCCGAGCACCCCGAGGGTCATCCTAGGGCTGCCGAGCCCCATAGGCGGGGTTTTCGGGCCTCCTCCTCCAAGACAACATGAGAAAACAACGAGAAACTTCAAGAAATGACGGAAGATTCAACAAGAATTCTCAACCTCCAAGAACGGCTCAAGAAAATGAGAGAAACCCGAGAAATGAGGAGTAAAACCACTCACCAGAATAGGAAGAAGGATTAAAGAAGAATATCCAATCGGTGGCCTCCGAATCCGGCTCCAAAAGGTGGCGGCTCGGCTCAAACAAGGGGAAAACGTGGCGGTGGCTCCACTCCAAGTTGTCGGCTTCAAGAAAGGGGAAGAGGGAGAAGGGCGGCTCGGCTTGGCTGGGCGGCTCCAAGAGAAAGGGAAGAGGGGGAAGGAAGGCCTCGGCTCAGGCGGCTGGCTCTCTGGCTCAGCCACTCCAAGAGAGAGATGGGGAGAAGCGGCTTTGCTCTTGCTCGGCGGCTCCTCTCCTCTCTCAAGGCGACAGATGCGGCTCCAATCGGGAGCCGCCATTACTAGAATTGTCATCATCACCGATGGCTAAATCTGTGGATGAACCGTCGGGGATAAGTATCACGGACGGCAAAGGGCGTGGCAAAATACCATCACTGATGCACGCATCTCAGATAGGTTGTGACGGCCGAGCGCGACTGTCGCACGTAATCATCAGTGACAGTCGCGTGCGCTGTTGCTGATTAAAAAATATCAGTGACGGCTCCAGGCGCTGCCATCAATACCAACCCATCAGCCACGGCCCAGTCCCAACGGTGATACTATTAGCAATCGTGATATTTGGTGCTGCCCAGGCCATCAGCCATTTACAATAAGCTTTCAGCCACGGCTTAGCGACGGTGAACCGTGGGTAAGTCGTGGCAAAAGGTATCTTGTAACTGAAAAAACTAAAAAAATTGTAAATTCATGTATACAATGATATATCGACTACAATTTATTTTCAATCACATAGTACAATCAGAAAACATCATATACATGCATTTGAAACCAAACATACAAGTTTTACATAAATATCATCAATCTCAGCCTCAAACCGGAGACAAACAATTATCAAAATATCATCTATATACAACCAAGTATCAAAATATAAACAAAATACAACTAATCAAAATCTCACGGCTGCAGTGGAGGCGGTGGAGTCGACAACGACTGGGTCGGGAGCATTGACTGGATCGAGGAGGAGGACGACTGCGACATCATCGGTAGAAGGCCAGAGTGAGACGCAATCTGAGTGAGGAGTGTCTGCATGTTCTGGATCGTCTATCTCAACTCGTCATTTGCCCGTATATGCTCCTGCATCTCCAGCCTCTGCTCCTTCATCGCCAGCCTCTGCCCCTCCATCGCCTGCCTCTGCTCCTCCATCGCTTGTCTCTGTTGGGTGAGCTCTGACTCCATAGCCGCTATCCGGCTCTGGTCCTACGCTTGGGATGTTGAGGGCCGCTCACCTGCAGTCGGAGGGGTCGGTGCCCCAAGTGGCCCAAGCACGGCGCGTGCATGGCCACTGTCTGCAAAGCCATAAACACGATCGTGCTCCTAGCCACCTGCGGCTTCCACCCAAGCTCCTGCGTCGAACTCCCCCAGTGTGCCTCCACTCTCGATCACAGTTCTCGTGTAAGTTTTCTACACATGTTTATATTTTAAATATATTTAAACTATAAATAAAAAATTGTGTAAATCAAATAGACATATATAAATACTTACCATTATATACGAGGCACTGCTATCAACGTAGCCCCCCGCTCCTCGTCGACGACAGTGGGTGCGCTCAAACACCTCCTTCATCGACGGGCATTGGACGGTGCCGTCCTCCATCACACACGTCTTACATTAGAAAACAAATACATTAGTATCATTATACACAATATATAATTTAATTAAAAATAATTAAATTATACATATCATACGACGCTCATGAATCGCAAAAGAGATGGAACCACCGGCACGCGCTTGTGCCGTCCCCCCCCCCAATATGCGGTTTCTCGATGCAGTCCGGGAGACCTTCTGCCACTCAGGTGTGTCCCATCGCTCAATGAGCTGGTCCCACACAGGACCAGGAATCCACTCGGGTTGCTTGTCCCCGAGTCTGCCCTATCTGTGTGGCCCCCAGCCATCTCATTACGATCTGACGACCCTGCTGAAGCAGGCAACACGCTATAGCGAGCGCGGGCAACACACTCCCATGCAGTCTCCACAAAAGTGGTCTGGTCCTCCGGCCATGTATAATGAGCCCGCAAAAAAAATTTATTATTATCGATGAATATTTAACATTAATATTAATTTAATAAATATACTTACCGTGAACTCTCGCCACAATAAATCCATATGCTCACAGGGCACGTGAGACCATGTAGGCCATGCCCCATGCATAAACTTCTGAATTGTCCCTGCTATCATGCGGGGGATGTCCTCCTGCTCAAATCTGCACCAAATATAAATTCATATTATGATATTTTGAATTATAAATAAATTATTAGAAATAATTAATGCATATACTTACCGTCTTCCGTGCACACTAACTTCTCTGTACGGTTGTCCCTCGG
The DNA here is from genome assembly GCA_034359265.1 of Canna indica. Taxonomy (NCBI): domain Eukaryota; kingdom Viridiplantae; phylum Streptophyta; class Magnoliopsida; order Zingiberales; family Cannaceae; genus Canna; species Canna indica. Next base: position 38,692,318 of record CP136892.1, on the reverse strand, counting down.
GTGGCGGAGGGAGAATTCTATTAGGCCCTCGTGGCCTACGTCTCGAAGACGACAGTCCTGGATCTGCGGAGGGTGGCAGAGGGTTGGTAGCCAAAGGTGAAGGGATGGTGGCCAAATCAGGTGAGGGAACAGTGGGCGGATCAGGTGGGGGGATGGTGGCTGGAGGTGGGGGGATGGTGGCCGGAGGTGGGGAGGGATGGTGGTGGAAGGCGAAGGGTCAGTGGGTACAGGTGGGGCGGGTGGTAATCGTTGGGGGATCCTACGTGGAATGCCTCCTCGGGAATTGATATCACAAACCATAGCTGTAAAAATTAAATATAATTAGATTATATATAATAGATTAATAGATATATTTAATAATTGAATATATACTTCACATTTACAATTATTCATCATCGTCATTATCATCATCCGTGTAATACTCTTCTTCTTGTTCTTCTGTATCGAAATCGTGAAATTCTTCTTCATCTCCCTCATCATCATTCTGTCCTTCCTCAACTTCATTATCATCGTCATCAACGTATTCTATTTCCAATTGAACTAACTCTGTGTCATCATCCTCGAGTATTCGACTAACTCGTTCCACTTCGGAAGGATCTTCTTTTTGATAGAAGTCATCTGCTGGCTCATTCTCTCCAACATACATTGTCCCATTGACGCAGACCTCGGCATTCATAGTCTTTTTTGTAGATGAATATTCAAGTGTGTGAAATTTAAATCCATTAACAAAATAACCATTATAACACTGTACAAGTTGTGCCGGTCCGCTAGCAAATTCAAAGATTTGATTATCTGTTTCGCCTCTGTGTTCTATGCTATAAGCTTGAAACCAATCAAGGAACTCACGATTTCGTAATCTTTCTAATTTCTCATCGCTGTAAATTGAGTATTTTGTCACCATCTCAATGTCAAATATTTCAATGAACTTCTTAATCTCTGGACAGTTTAGTAAAACGTACAAGTAGGCCAAATGGTACTCTTCATCGTTTAAGAATCGAGACGGCCGAGAACCCAAAGCACGACCGGAGTAACCAAAGATATTTAAACAACAATCTGATGGTCGAGCTCCCCCGTCGTCGTTCCGTGGAAGACGATTAAGTCTCGTCTTGATGGTTGATTCAAAATAAAATGAGCAGATGTTCTTTACTTTTTTCTTCAGACAATTCATGTATCTTTCAAATAAGTACATCCACCGATATTGAACAGGGCCACCAACTCGTGCCTCGTATGCCAAGTGTATCGGTAGATGCTCCATCGAGTCAAAAAATGCAGGGGAAAAAACTGCTCCAACTTGCATATGATTTCAACAATATTATTTTCAAGTGCTGACATATCTTCGACTCGAAGTACATTTGCACAAATATTTCTGAAAAACATACTTAATTCTGTCAACGGACCCCAAATCTTATCATGTAGATGATCTCAAAATGCGACCGGAAGCAATCTCTGCATGAATACATGACAATCGTGGATCTTCATCCCCGATATTTTGCATTCATCAACGTTTACAAATCGAGATAAGTTTGAGGCATATCCATAGGGTAATTTGAGTTCTTTGATCCATTGATACACATTTTCCACCTGTTGTTTATTTAACAAATACGGCGCATTTGGCTTATGAAGTAGTCTGTTGACCTCTTGCAACTCTAACTCACGTCTCTTATAAAGTATTTTTACATCATGTCGGGCCTTCACATTATCTTTAGTTTTGTCGGAAATACGCATCACTGTGTTATAAATATTATCAAACACATTTTTTTTCAATGTGCAAGACGTCCAAATTATGCTGAATCAGAAATGAACTCCAATACGGCAATTGCCAAAAGATACTTTTTTTCACCCAGTTATGTGTTTGGCCAAAGCCTGAAATTCTTACATTCCGACAAAAAGTAATCTCTGGAAGCAATTGAACACGTGCTAACATCTGTTCACCAGACAACATCGGTGGTGGCTCATCTCTTTCGACTCTACCCTTGATAAATTTATCTCGATTCCTTCGATACTGATGGTTAGACGGTAGGAACCGGCGATGACAATCAAAGAAGAAAATTTTCCGACCATTCTCAAGACTGAAGGATTTTGAGTGTTCCATGCAATACGGGCAAGAGAGTCACCCATGCGTGCTCCAACCAGACAACATGTCATAGGCCGGGAAATCATTGATTGTCCATAATATAGTAGCTCGTAAAGTGAAGTTTTACTTCCAGTGACAATCATAAGTGACAACTCCCTCAACACGTCAATTTCTTTGCGAGGACCCCTAGGACCCAGAATAATCATCGAAAGATATATAAATTCATCTTTCATACACATTGAGGGCGGCAAATTATAAACTATTAACAGCACTGGCCATACTGAATACAGAGTTGTGAATTACCAAACGGATTAAAATAATCTGTGCACAATCCCAACCTGATATTTCTAGTCTCCCTAGCAAATGAAGGATAACATCTATCCAAATGTTCCCATGCTTCACTGTCGGATGGATGAGTCATTTTTGTATCATCACGAGTTCTTGCATGTTAACTCATATAGGGGGCAGTCTTTTCCGACATGAATAACCTTTGAAGCATCGGTGTTAGTGGAAAATACCAAAGAACCTTAAAGGGGATATTTTTTTATCGGACCGATTTCTTCTCCTTGTACGAGGATGTTCACATACCGGGCATTGCTCTAACTGTGCATTTTCTTTATAATATAAAATGCAGTTATTTGGACACGCGTGTATCTTTTCGTACCCAAGCCCTAATTTCCTCGTCAACTTTTTTATCTTATAAAAGGTTGGCTCAAACTTGTTATTCGGAGGTAGCATACCATTGATAAAGCTTGCAATCCGATCAAACGCAACCCCGCTGATATTACAATCAGACTTGATGTTCAAGAGTTGTGTCATTACCGAAAATATTGTATAATTAGGACAATTTTCATACAAAGGTTCACCGGCAGCTTTTAACATCTCGTAAAGTTCTGCAGCCTCCTTATTCGGCAATTCAATCTGTATCGCAGGTTGTTCTTCAGTGACTTCAACTATCGTAGTATCTGGTGGCACCATCATCTCAGTAACTGACTCAATATTATCATTTAAATGGAATTGTCCTTCAAGACTTTCCAGAATCATTGTTCTATAAGGATTAGGTGGATTGGAAGAAGAAACACCAGCAAAAGAAGATTCACCATGAGTTTGGACAATAAGATTGCTCGAGGTCCCGACTTGACGTGACTCCTCGTAACAATTCCATAGAAAATATCTTTGTGTGAATCCTTTTATATACATATGCATTGTGATAATTTCCCGGTCCAAAAATCTTATGTTCGAACATTTCCGGTACGGACATCGGATTTTATCACCACTAAGGAATTTTTCATTCGAATAGGCGAAATTCAAGAAGTAAGTTACGCCTACCACTAAGGAATTTTTCATTCGAGTAAGCGACCCACCACTACCCAGATAGAATCATTGCCCTTCCCAGACTTTGGCAACTCTATCATAAAATCCATGATTATCTTCTTCCATTTCCACTCTGGTACTTCTAGGTTCTGGAGCAACCCTGCCGGCTCTAAATGCTCCGCCTTAACCTACTAACAAACCAGGCACTTAGATACGAACTTGGCCACCTCTCTCTTCATGTCTTTCCACCAATAATTCTGCCTCAAATCACGGTACATTTATGTGGCTCTCAGATGCATAGTGTACGTGGATCGATGGGCCATCTCTAGCACTTGCGTGCGAACCTCAGCCATATCTGGCACCACTATCCGGCTCTTAAACCTCAGAACGCCCTCCGAGTCAAAGCCAAAACCATTATCAGCATCGTCTCTCTTGGCCAGATCGTTAGTGAGTGCACAAAAAGCATCCTCCTCCCGCGCTGCCTGCAACATGTCTACCAACGTGGATTGCACCCTTAGGTAAGCCACCAATGCACTAAAAGCTGATACAGACAAGACGGGCCCCATCCAAACACATGGCCAACTCCTGAGCCAACGGCCTCCTCCTGACCGCCAAAGGTGTTAGACTACCCATAGACTTCTTGCTCAAAGCATTAGCCACCACATTAGCCGTCCTCGGATGGTACATGATCGTGCAGTTATAGTCTTTCAAGAGTTCAAGCCATCTTCTCTGCCTCAGTTTCAACTCCTTCTGGGTGAGCAAATACTGGAGGCTCTTATGATCAGTGTATATCTCACAAGCCTCGCCATAAAGGTAGTGACGCCATAGCTTCAATGCGAACAGCACTGCTGCTAGGTCAAGATCATGAGTCGGGTAATTCTTCTCATGAACCTTCAACTGCCGGGAAGCATAAGCTATCACCCTGCCATTCTACATTAACGCACAATCCAAGCCGACTCGAGAGGCATCACAATAAGCAACAAACCCTCCCGAGCCCGAGGGTATAGCTAGAACTGGTGCCGACGTCAAGCGGTCCTTGAGCTTCAGAATGCTCTCCTCGCACTTACTGTCCCATTCGAACTAGACCTTCTTTTGAGTCAAGCGGGTCAGTGGCGCTGCAATCCTGGAGAGATTCTCCACAAATTTTCTGTAATAACCTGTCAATCCCAGGAAATTACGAATCTCTGCGACATTAGTTGGCCTCTTCCAATTTTGAACTGCTTCTATCTTTGCAGGTCTACCTTCACCCCTTCCCTGGATACCACATGGCCAAGGAACCCCACACTCTCTAGCCAGAATACGCTTTTGAAGAATTTGGCATACAAGCGGCGCTCTCTGAGAGTCTCCAGAACCACCCTCAAGTGCTCAGCATGCTCCTCCATGCTCCTGGAATAAATCAAGATGTCATCAATAAACACTATCACAAACTTATCAAAGTATTCCCTGAACACTCGGTTCATCAGGTCCATAAATGTTGCAGGTGCATTAGTCAGTCCGAAGGACATCACCAGGAACTCAAAGTGCCCATACCTCAACCTGAAAGCAGTCTTAGGGATGTCACTATCCCGGATCCTCAACTGATGATACCCTGACCACAAGTCAATCTTGGAAAACCACTGAGCCCCCCGAAGCTGATCAAATAAATTAACGATCCTGGGCAGGGGGTACCGGTTTTTCACCGTCATCTTATTAAGCTGCCAGTAGTCTATGCAGATCCGAATGGGTCCATCCTTCTTTTTCACAAAGAGTACTAGAGCACCCTCAAGGCGAAACACTTGGGCGAATGAAGCCCAAGTCAAGCAACTCCTGCAACTGGGATTCCAACTCTCTCAACTCACCTGGTGCCATCTGATACGGCGGAATGGAGATTGGCTTCACACCAGGCTGCAAATCAATGCATAACTTAATCTCCCTCTCTAGAGTCAACCCTGGCAACTCCTCAGAAAAAAAATAAGAGAACCCGCATACCACGGGCGTCCCCTCGATATCTCTAGCCGCACCTCCGCCTCCATCTGCCACCGATACAAAGGCTAAGAAGGACTGGCATCCACCCAGAAGTAGCTTCCGAGCCTTGAGAGTCGAGATGGATACCAACGAGTCTACCCTTCCCTCACCCTGGAAGGAAAATAGGGACAATCCGGGCTTACTGAATTTCACAGTCTTAGCCCTGCAGTCCACTGAGGCGAAATGGTCCACCAACCAGTCCATCCCCAAAATCACATCAATCTCTAGCATCAGTAGGAGTGTCAATTCGGCCATCAGTACGTGCCCACAAATGACCACCTCGCAGCCCCGAAGGACTGTCTCTACTAGCACAGAAATGTTTGTAGGCGTAGACACCACAAGAGGCAACTCAAGAACAGAGGGTTTCCCTGTCAACTTAGCAGCAAACAAAGCAGATACAAAAGAGTGCGTAGCACCCAGATCAACCAAGACATATGCAATGGCAAAACGAACAACAAGATTACCTGACACTACTGCCCTGAATGCCTCAACGCCCTCTTGGTTCATAGCAAACACCCGTGCAGCGGGTCTCTCTGAACCACCAGCTCACTGGTCTCCACCCTGAGTCTGACCCCTTTGTGCTACAGAACCTACTAACATCAGTGTCTTTCCCTTTGGTCTGACCAGACTGCTGACTACCTCTGCCAAGACAATCCTTCCTGAAGTGCCCAACCTGTCCGCACCCAAAACATGCCTCAAAGCGAAATCGCTCTGGGTCCTGCTCAACTCTAGTCACACATAGTCATTGTCCTTAAGCATAAGATCGCTCTACACCCATAATTTATATTTCCCAAAATCTAGGGGAACGATCCCTCAATCAATCCAAAATTTTGGCTATAGGATAAATTTACCATCAGCCAACCCCTACAGATCCCTTCTGCAAAGCTCTATCAACCGGCTCCCTAGGATCCCTAGGGCCGCCCTAACCAAACTGCACCATAAATATTTAAACTATATGACGAGACCCAATGAATCCTTCAAGATACTAAGCAAATATTGCAAGGATCTCTAATCTAGGCACCCATACAAAGGTAGCCCCCAAAAATGGTGCACTCTCTAGCATAGGGCCATTCACGGCCTCAAGCTGTACTACCCTGGGACAGTCCCAGTTCATTCTCAAATGCTCGTCTACTTTTACCACCCAAGCCCCGCCGTCAGCCTCTACTCTGGCCTCGGCCTTGGCCCCGCATGAAGTTACTGCCATTGCCGCTCTATGCGGCACTAAAAGGCCTCCATCAATCTGGAATCACCAGAAAGAAAACATCACAATTAGACAATTTAATTCACCCTAAATAAATTTTTGAAACTTAACCACAAGTCGCGTTGAGGTGCAGACTTAGCCCATTGATCTCATAACACAATCCTATCGTATACTGACACGCTAGCAATGCCCTATACGGTAAACAACCCTAGGTCGTAGTTAGACCGAATCATATGCTCTGATGCCACATTGTCACGCCCCAAACTCAGGGTCACGTGACCGTGTCTATACCCCGCAGCCTAACTCATGCACATGCCAACTCATAAAATATAACAGGAAAAATAAATAGCTTTTATTATAAAAGAGAAATCAAAATAGATTTTATTTAAACAGTAAGGTTTTTATCAAAAAGTTCAAGTGCGGAAACAAAATGAACCAAAGACCAACAGTTCTTTTTAACAAATAAAAGCTGAAATGAAAAGACATAAATGTCCCCAAGGGACTAAAACTCCAAATCACCAAAACACAGGTGCATAACAAACTACCAAAAGAAAACTCGACTACGACCCCTAACTAGGACTGCTATGAGACCAAGGTAGCTCCTCTGCCCTCCAACCGCGCCAAGTGCTCTAGCCCAGCTCACCGGTCAGGCTCTGCAAAATAAAAATAAACGACAACGGGTGAGTTTAAAAGAACTCAGTGAGCGGTTCTACCAACCCCCACGAAAAAAAACCAAACACAGACATATAGCATGGAGATGTAACATCTATCTCAAGCAGAAAAGATCACAAAGGTGTGACTAGCTAATAGGCCATTTGGTCACACATGCCCGAAGGCATCCAACACCCAAACGGTAAAGAACAACAGGCCTAAGCCTACCATACCCTAAGACAACAACACATACTAGGATAATCGGGATTGACCCATTCGAACTTATCCTAATATAAAGAAACTCAGGAGCAATCAGGATTGACCCATCCGAACTTGCTCCACGAGACACGAAGGAACAATCAGGATTCGCCCGTCCGAACTTGTCCCTTTAAGATATTACAGGAATAAATAGGATTTGCCCGTTCGAACTTATTCCACGAGGCCACATAATAAAAATCAAGATTTGCCCATCCGAACTTGTTCCAAAAAGATAACGCATGAATAATCGAGATTCGCCCATCAGAACTTATTCCTTTAAATATAGAATCTTGAGAACAATCGAGATTTTTTCGTCCGAACTTGTACCACAAGATACGCATGAACAATCGGGATTTGCTCATTCGAACTTATTCCACAGGTTGAGAATTAGTCATCCAACCTTCCGAGCCTAGCCCGCAATCCAGCTCCAAACCGAGCATCTCCGCTATACAATAAGATATGGCACAACATGACCTAAGTCAAGTGTCTCCTATGGTATCTTAGGGATATCTCTATTAGAAAAACTCCACAACACCCAATGCCCAATCCCAACTCCTAGACCCGTAATGTCATAAACCCGTGAGGTTTTATTTCATGCACGATATTTATTTGTTGGTTTATAACAGATTATGCTGCCCCTTTCATTTTAATTATGCAATTTAAAATTTATCATCACCAAAATTAAGGTTTTATTTTAGGGTTTTATTCTTAGTTTACTGTTGGACCCAAAACTGGTGCAACCAAGTTGAATCTGACTACCAGAGTGTGTCCTATGAATCCAAACTATATTTTTTGATCAAAATGATATGTTACACGATTATGTTCAGCAAACTATACACACCACAACATGGATTTCAAAATCAGCCCTAAATCAACAATTCAACATATAGTTTTAAGCAAAAGTGAATTTCTAGTACATCAAGGAAATAAATCCGAAATTCACAGAAATTAAATCTTTAATCACTATCAAAACAGAATTATAACATTGAGACAAAATTCACAAAAATTAAATCATGTTTGTTTAGCCAAGATTAGCAAGCATCAAGATAATCTTTAAACAAGAATCCAACTACATGATCAAGAACCCATATCAAGCACACCCATGGCTTCAAGATCAAATCCTATTTTTTATAAACATAATTAATTTCCAAAAATCACAGATTTAATTTTAAAGCATGCATCAACATTACAAGAACCTAAATTGGTAAGCAATCCAAAGTATAGATCTTAAGATAAACAAAAACCCTCTCTTAGGCATTTCATCGAACACCTTGAGGGCACCCTTGTTTCTCCGTTGGCCGAGCACCCCGAGGTTCATCCTAGGGTTGCCGAGGCCCATAGGCGTGGTTTTCGGACCTCCTCCTCCAAGACAACACGAGAAAACAACGAGAAGCTTTAAGAAATGATGGAAGATTCAACAAGAATTCTCAACCTCCAAGAACGGCTCAAGAAAATGACAGAAACTCGAGAAAGGAGGGGTAAAACCACTCACCAGAATAGGAAGAAGGATTAGAGAAGAATTTCCAATCGGCGGCCTCCGAATCCGGCTCCAAAAGTGGCAGCTCGGCTCAAACAAGGGGAAAAGGGGGCAGCGGCTCCACTCCAAGCCGCCGACATCAAGAAAGGGGAAGAGGGAGAGGGGCGGCTCGGCTTGGCTGGGCGGCACCTCTCTGCTCAGCTCCAAGAGAAAGGGAAGAGGGGGAAGGAGGGGCTAATTAAATAAATTTGCCGAACCAAGAAAAGAAATTGTATAATTCAAATTCCTACTTACTCGAGCTCGCAATCTCGCACTGGACCATGAGTCGACTCGGCTCGACCTCGAACTAGCCCGCTAGGCTAACAATCACAAATAATGATAGAAATAAATATTAATATCTAGGATATTACATAATCTCGGTTTTGATGATAACAAACATAGAACTAATGTTTGAGCAAAAAATATTTTGAAGTTCCATATCGGTTTGCGCATCCACAATCAAAAAAATCAAAGAAATCGAAAGCACTATCGTCGACACTCGGATTTCGTCGAGAAGATAGGGTTTAGGTTTAGGATGTCTAGAATATGATATAAATCCTAATTTTGATGCATAAGGACCATAAAAACCAAATCCCGATACTCGAAATCCAAAATATCAGCGAACTAGAAAAAATTAGCAAAGCGGCCAATTATCGGTAGACCCTCGACCGATCGTCTATCAACCGACGATCAGATGACGATCGATCGACTGGACATTGTTGTGTTCAGTTGGTTTTCGACTGACCCTAGGCCAACCCTCGATCGACCGAGAGTCAACCCATGGTCGACTGAAATCGCCAACAAATCTTTTTAGATCCGTTCAACAGGTCTTTTTGAGCCCATGCCTTTGGGATCTTTATATATAGACTCCAAACTTGTCTTCCCATATTTTTAGTGTTTCATTGAGATAATTATTCATATTTGCTAAGTCTTCTTGGGCTATTTTTTGACAAAACCTTAGTTTTTAGTTGAAACCTTGATTTAGCCTTTAATCTTCATCGTTTCATCATCCAAATGTATTAAGAGGACTAGGGAATTCATTTTGGAGCTAAGTATTATTTGTTTGTTCATTTTCTCCATTTACTTGTATATTTTGTGCTTTATTCTTTGAATTACAAGTTGTGTATACCTAGATTGCTAGGTTTGTTGTGTGTGGTGGTAGCCTTGGTGTTGAGGCATAAGTTCACCCTTGTAATCTAAGTTTAGAGTGTCCTTAGGGGAGAGTGAGGTAGGAGAGTGCTCTCAGTAGGAAGACAAAGACTTTCAAGTGTGGAAGTGCCTTTGGTAGGAGAGCGGAGACTTTTCGAGAAAAATTCTCCATTCTAAGGAATTTTAATATAGTGGATTGCAAGTGAAATTCTAAGCGAGGTGCTTGGGTAGTGGAGTGGGTATTGGGACCGAACCACTATAAATCCATTTGTTAGCATTGGTTTTTGATTGTGCTCTTACTTGTATATTTGCTTTTGTATTTATCTAGTTTGATTTGAGCATTAACCTAAGTAATCAATAAAATGATTAACAAAAGTTTTAGGAAACACACTATTCAACCCCCCCTAGTGTAGGTCATTCGACTTACATTTGGTATCAGACTGGGTCATAGATTGAGACTTCACCATCTCCTCTACATCTTGTCTCGATCCGAGAATGGTGCTAGAGTCGGTAGTTAATTACTACACCTCCTAGGTTTGATGAGTCTAACTTTGGTGTTTGGAAGAATAAAATGTACACATTCCTAAAGACACAAAGTTTAGGTGTTTGTAACATGATAAAAATTCACTATATTGAACCTAAGGAAAACATGAATATATGGACCCAAGAAAGAAACAAATTGTTTATGTTAAATGCAAAGGCTAAGAATTGCATTTTGTTCTTTGCAAAATGATATCTTTGAAAAGGTCATGCATTGTATTTCGGCTTTTGATGAGCACTAGGATGGGATGTTCTTGGAACTAAGGGCGGAGCTTCCCCGCCATCATAACTAGAGTAAAGGTCAGTTTCTCAATCGATGTACACCTTAGCTCTCTACCCCCTTGAGCCATCATAACTAGAGTAAATGTTAGTTTCTCAATCGATGTACACCTTAGCTCTCTACGCCCTTATGTACTGGGTTGAAGAAGTAAATTAGTTAATGCCTTCCTCCATTAGATCATGTTAGCACTATGCTTATCGTCCTCTTTCCCTGGACCGAACATGATAGTCGTGGCATCTATGCCATGTACGGTTTCAGTTTCTCGAATGCATTTTGACATTTCTTTGTCCACTGAAAATTAGTTTTGGTCGGCCAGCTTAGAGATGAAACATGACATAGCAACTATGTGATCGATAAGGCATTGAATCACTTTGTAGATTTGAGGGCAATGGAAAGCTCTACAATGCTCACACCTTATTGGGGTTAGCATCATTTCCTCGTTGCTGGATCATATACCTCAGAAATTTCATGGTTGTGAACTCATACATCCATTTGTTGGGGTTCAAACACATGTTGTTGATCCTAATGGTGGCAAATGTTTGCTCTAGTCGTCGATATGCTCAACCGATTGAGGAGCCTTCATGAACATCTTGTTGATGTAAGCTCCATGGTTTGACCCATTTCATTCATAAGACTTGAGCAACCATTCATTTACTGGTATGTAGCATTGATATACTTCAAATCGAATGATATCTGTTGCAGAAGTTTAGGTTGGTGTAGTCGTCGCACATTCTCTACTTTATGTTGACCTTTTGAGCAAGTACCTACCACATTGTATGTCAACCCAAAATGGCATTGTATGTCGAGGGAATTCCACACCATGAATTTGATCATAATAGTGTACTCCTTAAAAATCATTTGGAGATTGGTCGCCCCCATTGGAGTGATGGCATCATCACTGAAGCTGCTAAGGCTGTCTTAGTCGAGTAGAGATCCTCCTCTTTGAACTCTATTTCTCTTAGTGGCTTCTAGTAGATAATGCCTACCAAGCTATCAATTCAACTAAGATCCTTTTGACATTGTAATTCCGAACACTAGAGATGTTTAGCTTAGCATCATCATAGTCGGGTTGTACCCTATCCAAGTCCGCTAACCTAAACATGACTTTCTACATGTTGCAATATTAGGTTGGCTTTAATAGGTTGATCATTTCAGTTGGATTGATCAAACGAACTTAAGAGTTTGTTACCACTAAAAAACATCCCTATTAACATAGTTGCAGAGGGGCTGGTCATGACCGTGGTCCTTCATTTGCCTAGTTATTTTATATGTACTTGGTGAGATGGCCCATCTTAACGAGCTTCTCGATTTTGTTTCAGAGGTTGAAACACACATCTATGTCATGGCCGTGACCAAAAGTACTCATACTGCTTCTTATGGTCTCGTTGCCTATCCTTGAGCTTGTTACCCATCATTAGCCAGTCTTGTGTTTGGTACTTGATCTCCTTCTAATTGGTCTTAAGATGTATCAACTTCTCTAGGTCTTCTAGATGCTCTGGCTGATTACTAACCACTCGTTGCTTATGGTGCCTCTATGGCTTGTTCGACCAATTGGGCACCCAAGGAGGGTGTGGGGGTTCCTCCTAGGAATGTTTCATCCATGCAAGGCACTGTTCAGGTTCTGGTCTGCCAAAGCCGACTCTGGATCTCTTTCGGCTCTTGAAATATCATAATTTCAAAAGTGTAAAAGTGAGCTGGATTCATTATATCACAGTGATGATTCATTCTGGAGACAAAGAGCTAAGAAACGTTGGATTAAAAATGGTGACAGAAACACAAGGTATTTTCACCAATGTGCAACTATTAGAAGGAATCAGAACTTGGTGACCAAGATTCAGGGTCCTCTTGGCCCCCTCACTGAATATTCTGAGATATTTGAAGAATTCAGGACCTTTTATTCTTCCCTTATTGGCAAAAGCACCAAACCGCTCATGGCCATCAATTGGAACGAGATTTACTCTCAAGATTGTCAGGCTCTCCAACACCTTGACGCTCCTTTTAGAATGGAAGAAATTTATTCAGTTATTCGAGGACTAAAAAATCACAAGTCTCTGGGGCCTGATGGTATCCCAATGGATTTTTTTAAGAAATATTGGGAGTTTATGAAGGACGATTTAGTCCGTGTCCCCAATGAACTATAGAACTCGCCCTCTGATGTTTCTCGAATCAATAATGTCATTATTACCCTCATTTCGAAAAAAGAGGGTGTGTCACAAACTTGTGATTTCAGGCCCATAAGTCTGGAAAACAATCTTGTCAAGCTTTTCTCTAAATTATTGGCCAATCGCCTGGCGATGCTTCTTCCAAAGCTGGTGGATTATACTCAAGGGGCTTTCATCACAGGCCGCAGCAGCATCGATTGTTATATGATCGTCTTTGAATCTCTTTGGGCTTGCAACCAATTACAAGACAACTCTTGCATCATTTAAGTGGACTTTAAAAAAGCCTCTGATACGGTTAACTGGACTTTTATTTTCGACCTCCTGACGGCTAGGGGCTTTCCTCCTAAATGAATCAACTAGGTTTCTTCTATCCTCAATAGTGTGGTTTCTTCGCTACTCATTAATGGTTCTCTGGGGCGTCCATTCCAACATAAACGAGGTGTTAGGCAAGGTAACCCCCTCTCCCCGCTCCTTTTCAATTTGGTCACAGACTCTTTACCCAAACTCCTAACAAGGGCAGCCAGCAAAGGTCTCATAAAAGGTGTTTTATCTGGTATTCTTCCGGAGGGTATCTCTCATGTTTCTTTTGCGGATGACCTCATTATCTTCAGCAGTGTGGCACGTCATCACCTTCTCCAAATGAAACTTCTTCTGAAATGCTTTGAGCTTTGCTCTGGTCTGAGACTGAATAGAGGCAAAACTATAGTTATAAACTCTAATGGGTACGTGGTAGCTAGCTCTAAAGGAGCGAGTATTCTGAATTGTTCCTCCTGCTCCTTCCCTATTAATTACCTAGGTCTTCCCCTCTGGCCAGGTCATTTGCTTACTTCAAAGCTCCAGCTTGGGTCATCAGACAAATTGACAAAAGAAGAAAGACCTTCCTATGGACTGGAGGCAGAGGTTCTAATCTCAAAGGGAAATGTCATGTAAATTGGGATAATATCACCACCTCTAAATCTGAAGGGGGCTTAGGCCTTCTGAATCTACAACAACACAACAAGGCTCGACTCATCAAATGGTGTTGGAAATTCAGCCGAAACAAAGAAATGGTCTGGCATAACATTCTTTCTTATTAATTATCATCAATCTTGGTCCTCTCTTTTGGATTCTTCAAACACCTCTCTTTCACCGGTTTGGAGATATATCCTATTTGATCGGGACTTGATTAAATCCTCATTTGGTTTCCAAATTGGGCAAGGCTCAGATATACGATTTTCGTTGGATCCTTGGACAAATGGCTCGAAGCTGAGTGACCTTTTTCCTGAGCTATTCACTGCAACAGACAGACCCAACACTTCTATCTGGGATTCAAAGCAACTTAATGCCGATGGGACGGTCATAGGATGGAATATTAATTCTATAAATTTTGTTCCTATGAATTCTATCTTCAGTCTTCTTAATGAGATAAATCCGTTCCTCCATCTTGAAGGCGAGGATAGGTTGATCTGGAAATGGACTCCCGACGGTAACTTCTCCACCAGGTCTCTTTACAAACTTCTGGACTTGAGGGGCATTATCGATCCAACTGTTGAATTTATCTGGAATAGCTCCTGCCCTGAAGTGCTTTACGTCATGAACTCGCTTGCTCTAAATAGGAGGCTACCTACCAAAGATTGACTCATTGCTCATGGAATGCAACTATCTCCTCTATGTCCTCTTTGTGAGGTGGAAGACAAATCACTTAACCACATCCTATTTGTCAGTCGTGAAACGACTGAAGGTTGGAAATCGATGTTGACTTTGTGCAACTTATCCTTCTTCCATCATGATTTATGGCCTTAGCTCAATTCGACCATGGGAGGATCTCAGAAATCGGAGCTGCACAAATACAGGTTAATCATGATTTGGAATTGGAAAATTTGGTTTGAGCGCAACACCCGCTGCTTCGTGGGTACGAAGAAAACTTCTCTTGAGCTGGCCATTGAAGGGGCTAACTTGTTCAAATCTTGCCCTCGTTAACTAGTTACTTGTTTAACTTTGTAATTATTTTCCTCCTTCCTTCCCCCTTTATCACTTGTGAATTTCATGTATTTTAATCAATACAAGTTTCTTTTTCTCAAAAAAAAAAAATTGTTCAGCTCACAATCATCTTGGATGAACTAGTTTGTCTGCTCAAGTAGTTCAACCCAAGAGGTTGGCTTCCTCCTAGAGAATTGTCAGATTAGCAATTTGTTGGATAGACGAGTTGTGAATGCGGCTACTGTTGGCTTAAGGGTCTCTCTTAAGCTTCCATCTTCATTTTGATGATAACAAATCAATATTTAATCAATGTGTGAGGTTTTGAGTTCAGGTTGAGGTTGCGATAAGCATGCTATCTTTGTTCGGAGAAATGAAAGGAAAGATTGTCAATAACCGATAGAAAAGAACGTCAAAGAAAGGCTCGGGTATAAATTAAGTAGAAATCATGTAAAATATCCCTAGGATGATTTTATCCCAAGCTAAATTGTAAAGTTATCCAAGTTGATATTTGGTAACTAAACCCCAAAAAAGCATGTAACAAATTTCAAGAAAAAATCAACCTCAGCCCGAGTTCATGCTCATCATGTCTTTCATGCTAAGCATCCTAACATTATGCCTCATGTCCATAAGAAAAATGAAAAGAAAATATTTAATGGATATTGTTTTTGTTGTGGTACATATGAGCATGCAATTTATGATTGTGCTTTTAAAATGAACCTTAGTGTTGTTAAGACACTTTGGGTACCTAAGCCCACTAACCCCTAAGGACCCAAAGTCATTTGGGTACCAAAAATCTCATCTTCTTTGATAGGGGGAGCTACCACACAAGGGTAAAGGAGATTGAAGAATTGAAGTTGACCAATGAATTGAAGGAAGGATCCCTACATAGTTGCAACTTCAAAGTCTTTATCTAGACTAGATGCCTATGGTAAAGTTGGCATCAAATACTTTGGTATCATCTCCTATACTTACTTGATTAAATTAGAGTTGGAGTTTTGATACATGCTTAATATTAGTAGATTTGCCGCTCATGATATGCTCTCAAAAATATTTTTGATTTTTGATTTTTGATTTTCGGTCTCTTCGGATACCTATGTGGTCTGTAATGAGTCTAAGCGACCTTGCGGTTTTAAATCATAGGCTCATTGTGGTCTTTCGGTTTTCAACCAATAGGAAGGGTTGAAGATCATGTTTTCATTAATATTATATTTATGATCTCTTAAAACATTCATTTTGGATTCATGACAACATATTTTGAAACGGATTTCAAATTATTTAGCAAAGTAAATTTTGAAATCGATACTTGATTTTCTCCTTGCTATCTAGTAGGATAATTTGTTTGTAGTCATATTTCCATTATGTTACTAATGAATATTGCTTGCAAGTTATCAAAAATGTGATGGAAGGCTAGTAGAATGAAATTGAAAAGAAAAAAAGAAAGTTTGGCAAAACTTCAAGAATGAGGTATGAGTTCAAGTTTGGCAAAATCCTTGAAAATATTGAATATTCATGATTTCATGTTGCCTCTATACTCATGATTATTTTTTAATGCTAAACTATGAAATTACATTAATAGACAAAACATTGATATCTTGAGAAATTTTATGATTGCTTGATCAATTGAAATGTGCACTAGGTCAAAATTCACATTAAAGGCTATCATATTGAGTTAGTGGTTGGAAAACATGTTTAGACTTATTTATATTGAGTGCTCATGTGTCTTCTCTTAAAAACCATGAGTAGAAGTTAAGAATTGATATCTAGCAATTTTATAGGAATATGCTTATCTCCTAAACAAAATGAGGCTAAAAAAATCCTTGGAATGACATTATCTTTGTCTCAAACTTAGCATACATGTCTTAAATGGTCATATGCTGGTATCTAGAAAGTTTGAACAAAATCTGAAATCGGTGGATAAATGACTCACATTTACAAAAAAGTCACTGAGATCTTGTAAAATTTCTAGAAAATTATATAGATATCTTTTTTAAGTGATTCTTGAATTTTTGAAATCCTCATAAAGCCTAGTTCATATGAAAAAAATTTCACAAAATTTAAATGCTCACACCTCTCAAAAATAATTTTTCTTTAAGGATTAAAAACCCAGGGCAGATTGAGCGGTCGATCGACCTGCGACCGCCCGATTGACCGGTGGGCGAAAATCGATCTGGCACGCCCATCTTTCTGCCAAATTCAATCCTGACCATTCATATCAAGTTTTTAAGACCGAAACTAGGACTTCCTTGCCCATTCGACCGGCTGCCAAAATCTCTCTTCTCTTCTTCTACGCTTTCCACTTCCTCTCCAAGGTACAAAAAGCTTGATCCTTATCCATCATTCATAAGGTTATACTAAAAAACGTGGTTTCTTCATCTCTTATTCTATTAATGTGTCTTGATTCATACATAAAAATGTGATTCATGCTACTCTACTTGGATGATAATTTCGCTTTGGGTTGTTTACTGCAAAAATAAGTTTTTTTTAAGAAAAATCAAAATATCTCATGTCTTCTTCAAATGATTCAACATTTACTTTTTAATATAAAAAAAAATTATTAATTAGTCAAGAACTAGGTCTCTCTTGTTTTCCTTCATGAGCTTTTCTCAACATTCATTTTGCCCTTCTTAAAAGAATTTTGTATTGGTCAAATAGAAAAATGTTTCTCATCCTCATCTAGCCAAAACAAGTTCTTTTTAAATGTATGTTGTTTTCATTTACTTTTTATTTCTTTTTGTTTTGTTTTGCTTATTCTTTATTTTGAAATTTAATGATAAAATCTTTTTGGCCTTGCATGAATCTATGCCAATCTTCAAAAAAAATATTTTTGTTGCTTCCTATATTTGCGTTAAAAGCATGCATCTCTCATCTAAAGCTAATCATCTATATCATCATCATAATTGTCTTGCAGAATGGCACCCAAGACTAAACTCCCAATCTTACCTGATAACCTATTGACCCCTTTAGGCAAGAAATAAGCTGCTAAGTTTGCAAATAGAGTTATCCTGCAAAAAACAAGCTAGGGTAACTAGGTCTAGATTTGAAATTGAGCCTTTAGGCAAGAAACAAGCTGCTAAGTTTGCAAAAAACAAGTTTTACCATATGCCTCAGTAATTTCTCACTTCATAAATAAAGCTAGGGTAACTAGGTCTAGATTTGAAATTGAGCCTATACCCAAAGCCATAGTGTCACACCCCAACTGAGGGGAGTGTGACCGGCCAGGGCCTACATCCTACCCTGTAGCCTACTGTCTACACTAACATATAAGAAATCAGAACATATCGATAAAAAGAAACCACAACGAAATATTTATCTAAAGTTTTCAAAGTTCACAATATATGTTTTCAAACCAAAGAAGAAAATCAACATCATAACAAATAGAACATCTCAAATATCAAAGTTTTACAAACTTTTCCAAAACACAATGTCAGTGCAGAAAAGAAAACAACTACTATAAGACACTGGACTATGACCCAAGGACGCCGCTACTAGATATGACACCACCACCTACCCTCCAGCTGCGCCATGCCGATAAGCCAAAATCACTGCTCGTGCTCTGCAAAACAAACTCTGAGTCCACTTGGGACTCAGTGAGCGGTTCTTGCGAACCTCCACATAATCCTCAGTTACTCATGCATAACATATAAGGCAACATAATGTATATTCAATGAGGTAAGCTACTTTTAATTTGACTACTAACCCCATGGGTCATTTTGTATACACAGTATATGTGAAAACCTGCCATCTTGGCCTATCAAGCCTCCGGCATCTGACCCTTGGGCCTACTTATGGTATAAAAATCCCGGCTACAGCCGGCCCTACCATACAAGGTGGAATCACATTGGCCGTTCGGTCACATCATATCAAGATGTAAATAACAAATCCCGCGCCATCGACTAGAATGGTCTACTAGTCTCCAGACACCGTCTGGGGTAGCGATTGCTAATCCCACCCAACTGGGGTCTGACACCTAGCGGGCCCGCTGGTGCATCTCAAGACCCAATCACTGGCTGAGCTAAGCATTGGTCATTCCGGACCTTCATGCTTCTCGGTGGACCATCTCAAGCACATAACACAATCAAGTGTCCTAGGATTTCCTTATATACACTTCGGGCCATTGCCCGTATCCGGCCCTAAGCCGGTCTGCAGGGTTTGCAAATTAATGCTGCCCTTTCAAATTGTGCACACCTAATGGTTCTAGGTTTCCAAAAATGTTTACTAGCAGTCCTAGAAATTATGTCATCTCCTAGCTAAGTTTCCATATATGCTGAGCATCTCACAACATCCTACACGTTGCCTAGCGTTATACGCTACCTTGGGTGAGGAATTCTATGAACCGATCTCAGAATTTCACACACGAATATTTCAGAACAGCATGTGTATATCACTTACCAAATTAATTCCGGATAGTAACATCATGAAGAACCGAAATAAAAATGTAAGTAATGTAGAGGTTAAACCCATATGGAACGTACACTAAGCATAGCAATAATTAAACATGATATGAGCAATTAAATGAAACTTTTCTTGTCTACATATACTATATAAGCATTAGCAAGAACATTTCTAATTTGATAATATAAATCTATCCCAACAACTCACAACATGAATATGGATTAACATTAACGTGAATATGAATAAACATTAAACGGAGGGATATGAACAACGACACAAAATCGTTCGCTTCCTCCCCCTTTTCCTTGATCGGCCAAACATCTAGGGGTGGTGGACATGGCTGCGATGTCCACACGATTGTCAATCCAAAAGCAAAAATAAGCGAATACAAGTCGATGCGCAAGTTGCGAGACAAGCGAGGAAATTGGGGAAAATTTTGGCATGACCTTTCCCCTTTTCCTCGACTCAGCCAAACCCTTAAAACAAAAAATTGACACGTATAAAACTACGAAATCACAGCATATAGAATGATCTAAGAATCTAACATGGAGAAATAACTCGACCGACAAAACTCGCAAAGAAGAATTCCGATTTCAAAATCTATGAGGTCGGCCACCCGCCTCCCCTCAACATCTATCCAACCACTCTCCTTGATTAAGGAGGATGAAAGATCGGATGACGACAACTTCGAATCTTTCGACGTCGACGCGAAATCCTGGATCGACCAAATCCCTTTTCCCATGCTTCTTCTCCCCCTCTCTTAGGCGCTGCCGTATGCAACTCAAAGATCAGTCGCACGACACAAGGATGAGGGATTTTAATCCCTCATCTAGCCTTCCATATAGGCTCTTGACTCACTTGACTCCTACTCAAGACTCGACTAAACTCGAACTCGACTTGGGTTCTGACTCAACCAACAACATGAGTCGATTTAAACTTGATTTAAGGTATGATTGCATAAAAGGAAAGTCAATCACCCAATTAAATTTCATACACCAATGGTCGAGTCATACCTTTTCACTCGAGGCAATCCTGAGGCTCGACTCGACTATCCTCGGGTCTGGCTTGCTACACCAAAATAGATTTTTATATTAGGAAATTTTTTCGGATCTTACACATAGATTCTTCCTCTCTGAACCGCATGAAGATTCTTGAAAATCAGCGCGACAAAAGATTGCAAGGAGAACTCATGGAGGAGACCGAGCATGACACAGGAATGGATGAGGGCGATGCTGGTGGGAGTTCATCATCCAACACTCCCATTGGGCGACTAGGTGATCTGGAGCATCGCTTCGCTCAGTTTCACATCGATCATGTGGAATGGAACAAACGAACAACAACGTGCATAAACAAGTACGACCGTCAGATGGACGAGTATTGTATCATGATTGGTGACCATGGCCGGCGCATAGACGAGTATGGTCAACGTGTTGACCAGTACGGACATCAAATAGATGAGTACGGTCATCGAATTGATGAAATATATGGTAGAGTGGATGAGATGTAGCAATATTATCAGTCGCATCTACCACCTCCTCCACCACCTGGGGACGAGTAGAGTTAATGTGTTGATGTTACTCATCTTATGAACATGTATTTCATAATCGACTTTATATGTATTTGGTTGACTATGGTTGATGACTAGTAATGTAAGTGATATTTTATATATATATATATGCATGCTTGCTATGTTTGATATTTTTTGATGGATGACAAAAGGGGGAGAATTATGGTACAAAGATATATGCATAATCAATAGGGGGAGCATGATGATAGGGGGAGTTTCAAAAATGATATGCACATTGATAGGGGGAGCATATGTTAAGTTGTAAGCATTTGTAAGCATTTGAGTTTTATATCTTATATACCTTAACTCATGAATGCCTTAACTCAAACTCACAAATATGCATATGCTTTCTTTAAATTTCTTGTTATGTTTGTCATCATCAAAAATGGGGAGATTGTTGGCTTAATGGTCTCTCTTAAGCTTCCATCTTCATTTTGATGATAACAAACAACTATTTAATCAATGTGTGAGGTTTTGAGTTCAGGTTGAGGTTGCGATAAGCATGCTATCTTCGTTCGGAGAAACGAAAGGAAAGATCGTCAAGAAATGATAGAAAAGAATGTCAAAAGAAAGGCTCGGGTATAAATTAAGTAGAAATCATATAAAATACCCCTAGGATTATTTTATCCCAAGTCAAATTATAAAGTTATCCAAGTTGATACTTGGTAACTAAACCCCAAAAAAGCATTTAACAAATTTAAAGAAAAAAAACAACCTCGGCCTAAGTTCGGTCGACCGAACAAGGCAGATATTTGGCAGCAGCCAATTCGGTCGATTGGTCAGTCGATCGAATGTTGCGAAGAAATGGTAGTAGCCATTCGGTCGACCTGTCGGTCGATCGAAGTTGGTGAAAAAATTGCAGAAGGCTGCATCGATTGACCAGTCGATCGATCGACCGAAGCCAAAATTTGGCAGAAGGCTCATCGGTTGACCGGATTGCAAATCACAGATCGCGCGATTAGCCTTCTCTACATCGGTCGATCGATCGATCGACCGGATCAAAAATCACAGATCGCGCGCCTGGCTTTCCTGCATCGGTCAATCGATTCGGTCGATCGGACTCAGGATGAATAAACCTGCGACTCCTTCGATCGACCGAATATAGCTCAAAACCCACATAAAGGGTAGCGGTTGATCGGTTGGTCGACCGACGATCGACGAAACGGGCTGTAACGGCTATTTTTCTACCCGTTGCGTCGTCGTTCAGCTGAGGGGTTATAAATACTCCTCACCTACCTTTTTAAATAGTGTAGAAAATTTATTGAGCATTTTTAAGAAGTGATTTAAGCCTTCAAAGAAATCAATTGCTGCGCGCTTTATTTTTAACGTTCTTCTTCAAGCGTCCGCTGCTTCTCAACTCTGCTTCCACTCAAGATCATCTTCTGGCGAGTTGAAGGCTTGAAGGGGAAAAGAGCATTGGTTCCTCACTAAAATTCCTAGTTCTTTTTCATTGTATTTGAAGTTATTTTAAACATGTTTTAACGTGTAATAGCTTGCTAGGTGTGCTAGAGAAACACTTAGGATTAGACTTTGTAGATTTGTGTTTTGTCTAGGTGAATAAATTTGAGGTGTTCTCAAAGAGGTGAGAATTGTGTCCTCAATTGTATTCAAAGGAAAACACAAGTTCTATAAAGTAGTTGGTTAAAAATCATTGGTATTGAGCCAAGGTAGTGGAGTAGGCAATTGGCCGAACCACTATAAACACTTGTGTTAGCATTGTCAGTTGCTTGTGCTTATTGCTCTGTATTTATTTCTTTCGCATGCTATAAACATCGTGCTTAGCCTAACTAATTAAGAAATAATTAAAATCGAAATTAGGAAAATTAATAGATTAACACACTATTCATTCCCTTTAGTGTGCCATTTCACCTCTACCTTAGTTAATTAATTAACAACTAGTTTGACCAGTAGTGGGGGAGCTCTGACCTACGGTTAAAGACACCATCATCTCGGACATTTATTGGATGTAGCCAAGCGACATCGTCCCAAGCCACATTGGTTACCACAAATTCACCATTGGAAAGCTGGACAATGTTCAATCAATTTATGTTTTTGCGGGAATGGGTGTGTCGCGGTGAGTCTCCTATGATTCTTCTTGATTGGCTCAATTTTAATGAAAGCACCAATTTATGTGGCCAGAATTTGACAATTACTCATATTGACAAGTGTTGTTTCGTCAATCAGTCGGATGATATTAAGTTGTGATTGAACCCGATGATTCCTATAAAAATGTTACTTCGAGGTTGGAGCCCTTCAAATGATATCAAATTGTGGTCGAACCCTTTTGTTTTTTAACGAAACATCCTCAAGTAGCTCTGAAATCCCTCACAGTGCAAGATACCCCTATCTTTGATGAATCTTATTCTGATGATGATGATGATTTTGAAGAAAAATTCAGCAAAATGAATCTAGCAGCAACAGGAGAAATCGCATATGCTGCAGAACTTGAATACCCAGTCTTCCGTAGGCTGAAGGAATCAATTAATGAGAAGAAAACTGAATCAGCTTTTACAACGACTGGAGAATCATCAGTTACGCAGAAATACCTAGCCAGGCTCTCAATCCTGATTTGGTCTTCAATTCGTCCTCATCAAAGTTTGCGATCTTCTTTATAATGTGAGGTTGAAGCCTAATCTTGTTTCTCCCAATTATTGCTCCTAGGAACTCGATCTCCTCAGTAGGACTCCATCCCTGAAGAAGCACTGGAACCCAGTGCTTATCCCATATTAATTAATGGGGTAAACTCGCAGCAAATGGCGAGTAAAAGACTGAAGAATGGGTATATGATGATTGAAGAAAATCGGTTCAAGATACCCTTTACCTATGCATTTCCCATGAGCAAGAAAGACGGAATTCAGATGCTCATTGGATGTAATTTCATAAGGGCAATGCAAGGCGGAGTCCAGATAGAGGAGCAATCCATCACCTTTTATAAGAAGGTCACAACTATACCAAGGTGAAAACAGGGTGGTGCGGAAGGCGCTTCTCAAACCAATTCTCGGGTCGTTAAAGGCGCTGGAGTTGGTATGAGGAAATGAGTAAAAGGATGAAAGCTTGCTTAGATTACACACTTAGAAAGATTACAAAAGAGAAGTAAGACTTCTGGTTATGCCAGGATTCTTTCGTCAGAGTAATGTTGGTATACTTTGCTATTACGCTCAGACCAGCCTGCTTGGTACAGTGTTTCAGCAGGTACTTGTTGTGCCCTCTGGTACTGTGATATTGTTAGCTCCGCATTAGGATCTAACTGGGACTCTAGGCTTCGTCTAAAGCCTGATCTTCTGTTGTTGGTAGAGACTCGTCGTTGCACCTCATGACGGAGTCTGTTACTGAGACGATAGTTACGGATCTGATCGTCAATGGTTGGTTGGCGGTTGTCTCCGCCTGATATGGATGGTCTAGGTGCTAAGACCTCAGTTCTAGTTGCTGATCTGTTTGAAGCAGTCATTGTTGCTTTCTCGCCTTTTCACGCTCTTGTTCAAAGATTACTTTGGGGTCTTTGAAAACGTAAAGCTTCCCTTGTTGTTTAGGAATTTTCTTTTCTTGAGCGTCTCCAAGCTTGAGCTTTTGCAAGTCTCTGGCTAAGCTGTCTATCGAGTCAGTAATAGATTGGGGACTCGACTTATCTTTGGCTAGCTTTAAAGCCTTTACTTCTGCATCGGTTATATAACATGGTAATTATAATGGAGATTCCGCAGGTAAATCCATTCAGAATACAAGCGATTCTGGATACAGGCGCAACGGTGTGCTGTATAATGTGAGGTTGAAGCCTAATCTTGTTTCTCCCAATTATTGCTCCTAGGAACTCGATCTCCTCAGTAGCAATTTTCATCTTTGAGGGTGATAATACTAACCCCCACTTTTCACAAATTTGCAGCATTCTCTTGAGGTGTTTAGCATGTTCTTCTTCATTTTCTGAAAAGACTAAAATATCGTCTATGTAGACGGCAATGAAGTCTTCGGTACCCTCGAAGCACTTGTCCATTTTCCGTTGAAATACCGAAGGGGCATTCTTTAAGCCAAAGGGCATTACGAGCCACTCATAGAGCCCTCCAGGTACTATGAAGGCAGTCCAAGGGATTGACTCTGGGTCCATAGCTACCTGATGGAACCCACTTTTAAGATCAAATTTCGAAAAGATCTTACTGTTCCCTATGCGCTTCAGTATGGTGTTTATTCCAGGCAAACTATACTGATCCTTGTATGTATTATCGTTAAGGGTGCGATAGTTGAAAACCATACGCTCCTTTCCCTTCACTTCCATTTTTGTGACTGGATCGATGGTAGTGCCTGAGTTAACTATTATTGCCATGGTTCGGTGCCTACTGGAGCTTGGTCTGATAGCTCCTAACTGTAGCAGACTCTGAATGTGTCGGTCAAATTGCTCTTTCATGGCAGGTGTCACGTGCTTAAGTGCCTTGTCTTGGATTGTGAGGTCCGGGTTGATAATATCAATCTTGCACGTCACTTGATTCTTTTGCCAGTGAGCGATGGGGTTTTCTCCAATATACCCCTGCTCCATGAGTCTCTTCAATAAAGGTTGGAACCTTTTCTTGAATCTTTCGGATTCTTTTACATCTTCGTAGGCGGTTGCACGTAATACCTCTAGGTATAGCTGGATTGAAAGGGACTAAAAGATTCTTCCTTATCTCTGGAGCTGGGAAGCTGAATTATTAGTGCCACCTTTACACGTCATACGAGATGCTCTGACGTGTGCTGTTAATCATCTGATGGCACTGTTCCAGGTTTTTGATATGATGTGTCACAACTTCTAACACATCGATCTCCCAATGGTGATCTGTACTGGCCTGTTCTATTCTGGCCTTTTGAAGATAAGTCACAGCTATGAGTCGCTCTAGCTCCGAAATTGTTTTTGAAGCTTGTGTTATATGAAGGTGCTTAATTTTATCGGCCCATTTGCGTTTCTTTTCTGGTGGTCGGGGAAACTTAAAGAGGACGCTGGTCCCATGATGGGTTCCTTTGGAATCTGCGTAACTGATGATTCTCCAGTCGTTGTAAAAGCTGATTCAGTTTTCTTCTCATTAATTGATTCCTTCAGCTTACGGGAGACTGGGTATTCAAGTTCTGCAGCATATGCGATTTCTCCTGTTGCTGCTAGATTCATTTTGCTGAATTTTTCTTCAAAATCATCATCATCATCAGAATAAGATTCATCAAAGATAGGGGTATAGTATTCAAAGAATTTGAATCCGCGCATAAGATCTCTACATGCGCAACAGAAATTCCACAAGAATATGCCTCGATAGCGGACAAGATTGATCAACCAAGAGGTAAAAGAATTCTGAATCGGTTATATAACATTCAAAGAATTTGAATCCGCACATAAGATCTCTACATGCGCAACAGAAATTCCACAAGAATATGCCTCGATAGCGGACAAGATTGATCAACCAAGAGGTAAAAGAATTCTGAATCGGTTATATAACATGGTAATTATAATGGAGATTCCGCAGGTAAAACCATTCAGAATACAAGCGATTCTGGATACAGGCGCAACGGTGTGCTGTATAATGTGAGGTTGAAGCCTAATCTTGTTTCTCCCAATTATTGCTCCTAGGAACTCGATCTCCTCAGTAGCAATTTTCATCTTTGAGGGTGATAATACTAACCCCCACTTTTCACAAATTTGCAGCATTCTCTTGAGGTGTTTAGCATGTTCTTCTTCATTTTCTGAAAAGACTAAAATATCGTCTATGTAGACGGCAATGAAGTCTTCGGTACCCTCGAAGCACTTGTCCATTTTCCGTTGAAATACCGAAGGGGCATTCTTTAAGCCAAAGGGCATTACGAGCCACTCATAGAGCCCTCCAGGTACTATGAAGGCAGTCCAAGGGATTGACTCTGGGTCCATAGCTACCTGATGGAACCCACTTTTAAGATCAAATTTCGAAAAGATCTTACTGTTCCCTATGCGCTTCAGTATGGTGTTTATTCCAGGCAAACTATACT
This sequence comes from Canna indica, assembly GCA_034359265.1. NCBI lineage: Eukaryota > Viridiplantae > Streptophyta > Magnoliopsida > Zingiberales > Cannaceae > Canna > Canna indica. The sequence goes on along the minus strand of CP136892.1, from coordinate 38,665,281 downwards.
GATCCTTGTATGTATTATCGTTAAGGGTGCGATAGTTGAAAACCATACGCTCCTTTCCCTTCACTTCCATTTTTGTGACTGGATCGATGGTAGTGCCTGAGTTAACTATTATTGCCATGGTTCGGTGCCTACTGGAGCTTGGTCTGATAGCTCCTAACTGTAGCAGACTCTGAATGTGTCGGTCAAATTGCTCTTTCATGGCAGTGGATAACCCTATCCCAAATCCACACTAATATATTTTTGTTTTCGTAGATGATATTTGATAACCTACAAGCTCAAGCTGTGACGAATAGGGGTACTCTATGGAGCACGAAGAAAAGTCTTTCAACCGCACAACACTGGGCGGTGTTAGGAGGAATCACAGCAACGTCCTCTACAGGAATGATGGAACTGGAACGGCTCACGGGGAAGGTCCTCTTTAAGTTTCCCCGACCACCAGAAAAGAAACGCAAATGGGCCGATAAAATTCAGCACCTTCATATAACACAAGCTTCAAAAACAATTTCGGAGCTAGAGCGACTCATAGTTACGGATCTGATCGTCAATGGTTGGTTGGCGGTTGTCTCCGCCTGATATGGATGGTCTAGGTGCTAAGACCTCAGTTCTAGTTGCTGATCTGTTTGAAGCAGTCATTGTTGCTTTCTCGCCTTTTCACGCTCTTGTTCAAAGATTACTTTGGGGTCTTTGAAAACGTAAAGCTTCCCTTGTTGTTTAGGAATTTTCTTTTCTTGAGCGTCTCCAAGCTTGAGCTTTTGCAAGTCTCTGGCTAAGCTGTCTATCGAGTCAGGTAAAAGAATTCTGAATCGGTTATATAACATGGTAATTATAATGGAGATTCCGCAGGTAAAACCATTCAGAATACAAGCGACTCTGGATACAGGCGCAACGGTGTGCTGTATCGACCAGGACTCCATCCCTGAAGAAGCACTGGAACCCAGTGCTTATCCCATATTAATTAATGGGGTAAACTCGCAGCAAATGGCGAGTAAAAGACTGAAGAATGGGTATATGATGATTGAAGAAAATCGGTTCAAGATACCCTTTACCTATGCATTTCCCATGAGCAAGAAAGACGGAATTCAGATGCTCATCGGATGTAATTTCATAAGGGCAATGCAAGGCGGAGTCCGGATAGAGGAGCAATCCATCACCTTTTATAAGAAGGTCACAACTATTACAACTCGTAATGATACTGAATTATCAGCAACAGCTGCCATTGATGAACTTTGCCTAACAGAAGAAGAATACCTAGAGGTATTAAGTGCAACCGCCTACGAAGATGTAAAAGAATCCGAAAGATTCAAGAAAAGGTTCCAACCTTTACTGAAGAGACTCATGGAGCAGGGGTATATTGGAGAAAACCCCTTCGGTATTTCAACGGAAAATGGACAAGTGCTTCGAGGGTACCGAAGACTTCATTGCCGTCTACATAGACGATATTTTAGTCTTTTCAGATAATGAAGAAGAACATGCTAAACACCTCAAGAGAATGCTGCAAATTTGTGAAAAGTGGGGGTTAGTATTATCACCCTCAAAGATGAAAATTGCTACTGAGGAGATCGAGTTCCTAGGAGCAATAATTGGGAGAAACAAGATTAGGCTTCAACCTCACATTATAAAGAAGATCGCAAACTTTGATGAGGACGAATTGAAGACCAAATCAGGATTGAGAGCCTGGCTAGGTATTCTCAATTACGCACGAAGCTACATTCCTGATATGGGAACTTTGCTGGGGCCCCTCTACTCCAAAACAGGACCCCACGGCGATAAAAGAATAAAACCCTCTGACATACAGAGAACTGATCGCAAAGGTAAAGGAACTGGTGCAAAATTTACCAGACTTGGAATTACCACCCCCTGATGCATATATCATTCTGGAGACTGATGGCTGCATGGAGGGATGGGGTGGGATATGCAAGTGGAAGAAGCTGAAACATGATAAGAGACAGTCAGAGAAAATTTGCGCATATGCCAGCGGCAAATTTCCGGTAGTTAAATCCACCATCGATGCCGAAATCTATGCATGCATGGAAACCTTGAATGCCCTCAAAATACACTATCTGGACAAAAGAGAAATAACTTTGAGGACAGACTGTCAGGCGATTATTAGCTTCCACAACAAATCAAATCAGAACAAGCCATCAAGAGTAAGGTGGCTCAACTTCATAGACTTCATCACAGGTACGGGTATACAAATCAACTTCGAGCATATAGACGGTAAGATGAACGTCTTAGCCGATGCCTTATCTCGGCTGACTACTAAACTAGTAGTTCTCGAAGACATTCCTGAAATCATGGTTAACAACCTAAAAGTCATGGAGGAAGCGATTGAAGAGACTCAGGAAGCACCAATAGAAGTGCTTCAGGCACTAAGTGCTACAATCGACTCCTTAAGCAATCTGTTGTCTCCAAAAGAAGCAGTTAATACTCTCACCTCGTGGGACGACGAGATTCAAGAGATAATAGAAGACAATAATGAGGCCCTCAGTCTTCTGATGGAAGAGATGACTATACGAAGGTATGAATACCATGAATACTACCCAAATGCTAGACACTACTACCCTGTTGACAACAGCCCACCATTACAATGGGACTACATGAACGAAATCGGAGAAAGATTGGATGAAGTCAGACGAAAGGTAAAAAGCATAAAAGAAGAAGCCCAAGCCCAAGCCCAATTTGAAGACCAACTCATGATTGACCGAGGTAAAGAACTATGTTGGTTCGTAAAAGAAGAAGAAAAACCAGAATGTTCCTATTCCAGGAACCAAGTAAGTGAGGAAGATCGTCAGGAAGATTTTCACCGACTGCTCGAGGAACATAATTTATTTAAAATTTCCATGAACAAATTATATGAAGAAACGGACGAGTTTTACCGCGAGCTAAACAAACAATTCCACTGGAAAACTGGAGAGCAACAAGTGCGGGATCCCGAGACCTTAAGGAAAGGAAAATATCCCGCTGAAGATAGCGAATGAAGAATGAATGCAGGGGCAGTGGATAACCCTATCCCAAATCCACACTAATATATTTTTGTTTTTGTAGATGATATTTGATAACCTACAAGCTCAAGCTGTGACGAATAGGGGTATGGAACATTCTTCTTACTTGAGAAAGAATATTTTGCGGATCATCTGCTATGTTGGTGAGCTCATCGTATTCAACGGGATAAGCCATTCTCCATTGAATCCAGATTTTCTTTTCGGTCTCACCTAGCAAGTTTTCAATAAAGCACATCTTGGCTTTATTGTCTGTCCAAGTCCTTTCATTTACCAGATTTAGGGTAACTGATTCCCAGCGGGAAATAACGTCACTGTATTACCGTCTATATGCTCGAAGTCACTATGCAAGAGAGTGCAAGAGGAAGCAAGGTAACATAGCCCGAGCAGCTATCATAGAAAATCTTGACCTACCAGAGGACTGGGACGTCCTATCAGTAGACTTAAATGAGCCAGATAGTGATGCTATCTGCTCGTTTATTGTCTGTCCAAGTCCTTTCATTTACCAGATTTAGGGTAACTGATTCCCAGCGGGAAATAACGTCACTGTATTGTCCTAACTGCTCTGGTAATACCAAAATAGCCCCAGTATTTGTCTGGGCTGAAGGCAGAGTATACTTCTCATTGTGTGCTTTAGCGTATCCCCCTTTCAAACCTCCTATTCTTGCATTGATGAAGCTCGAAGTTCCAGCTCCATGGGATTCAGGTAAATAAGAGCTGCTGGGTGGATACATAGTTGGTCCCATGATGGGTTCCTTTGGAATCTGCGTAACTGATGATTCTCCAAACTCGCAGCAAATGGCGAGTAAAAGACTGAAGAATGGGTATATGATGATTGAAGAAAATCGGTTCAAGATACACTTTACCTATGCATTTCCCATGAGCAAGAAAGACGGAATTCAGATGCTCATCGGATGTAATTTCATAAGGGCAATGCAAGGCGGAGTCCGGATAGAGGAGCAATCCATCACCTTTTATAAGAAGGTCACAACTATTACAACTCGTAATGATACTAAATTATCAGCAACAGCTGCCATTGATGAACTTTGCCTAACAGAAGAAGAATACCTCTATTCTTGCATTGATGAAGCTCGAAGTTCCAGCTCCATGGGATTCAGGTAAATAAGAGCTGCTAGGTGGATACATAGCTGGTCCCATGATGGGTTCCTTTGGAATTTGCGTAACTGATGATTCTTCAGTCGTTGTAAAAGCTGATTCAGTTTTCTTCTCATTAATTGATTCCTTCAGCTTACGGAAGACTGGGTATTCAAGTTCTGTAGCATATGCGATTTCTCCTGTTGCTGCTAGATTCATTTTGCTGAATTTTTCTTCAAAATCATCATCATCATCAGAATAAGATTCATCAAAGATAGGGGTATCTTGCACTTCCTCCTCCCCATCCGGCGAGATTAGATCATTACTCCCAGAAGTAACTTTATTTAAAAAATCAAAAAGCATGTACATATTGTCTTCATTACAGCCATCATCGCCTACAATAATATTCTCTTCCTTACAAAACCAATTACCTACAGCAATCTTACCAAAAGCAATCTTAGCTAAGTAATGAGCACAACAATTAAACTCTCTTTTTACTTGATACCAGTCTAAAACATTAACATCTTTACCTAAACGCCAAATATTATTTACCAGATTTCTTAAATGCCATGGAATTTCACATTTTCCTTTCAAGATCAGAATAGCATTAGCACAATTTGAGACCGGCAACAAATCCTTCTCCCCTTTCTTTCTAACATTGTCCAACTCATACCAAATAGTATATAGTTCAGCTGCTAGAACATCACCAGCCATACCTCTTGCATTTCCTGCCAATATTCCTTGTTTTCCTTCAGTAAAAAAAGTATCCAACACCAGCTTCTTTGCCTTCAATCCAGGCTACATCACAAAATAAGACACCATTACACTTCCTCAGTAAGTCCTTTAACATTTCTTCACTTTCATCTTCACAGGTCTGAGGCCATGTTATTGACACCACCTTCGGCAAGTTGTATTCCATAGATAAGTTGAAGGCTTTCACAAATAGGAACTTTAAGCTCTCCTTCTTTCCTGCAAATTTACAAGTATTTCTGTTCTTCCACAGTAACCAAAGTGAAATTGCAATTAGGCCTACCAACTTACTTCCAAAGTCACTATTGTATTCTTCATTTTCCAACATCCACTTTCCCTCCTTCCAAGCCCTAAACGGGTTGAATTCCACTCCTAGCTTCTCCTGCACCATACACCAGTACTCCATCGCAAAAGAACTATCAAATAGGAAATGATTAGCATCATCTTCCCCTTGACTACAAACATAACAGTTTTCCACTTCAAAACCTGAGAACGCATAGAAATGCTTAGAAGTTGGAAGTCTCTTCCATAATAATTTCCATACAAACATTTTGGCCCTCTCCGGAATCCTTAGTTTTCATGTCTTTGCCCAATCATAATTCTCATTAGTTGAGGTTTCAGATAGCTCTCCATTCTTATTATTGCTCCATACCCAACAGTCATGTTCATCTCCATTAGCCAGCCAAATCATTTCTATTTTACTGCACAAAACATTTCCAAAACATTTGTCAATGACTTTTCTATCACAGCTTCCATTTTTCACTAGCTCTGCCACCAACTTGTATTTTGATAACTCATTCACATCTATATAAGTAGGCCACTTACATAGAGGAACATGATCAATCCATGGGTCTTCCCAGATCATTGTTTGCTTGCCATTCCCCAAAGATTTCAGTAACCCTCCTTTCACATCATTCATACCGTTAACAAAACCTTTCATGCCCCAAGACCCCCCATGGGCATAATAATTATTCCAGGGATGGGCAACTCCGTACTTAGATTTAATAGTTGGACCCAGCTACAATCTTTATTATTCAGAACTGGCATGATTCTTTTTATAATTATTGTCTTTTTCAAAACATGCAAGTTTCTTATCCCTAAACCCTCATTACACATTTTATTTTTAATACACTTCCAGCTGATCAATCTAGCAGACTTACGTTCCTTATTGGAATTCCAAAAAAAGTCCTTCTCAGCTCTCTCAATTTCCTTGATTATTTTTTCACTAACCCAGGAAGACATCAGAGTATGGACTGGTATAGAACTGGTTACAGAACTCAACAATGTACATTTACTAGCTTGTGATAACTGACTAGAAGCCCAGTTATCCATTTTCCTCTTAACCTTCTGAACCAGGGTCTTTTGGTGGTCCTTGTCTAGCTTTTTGGGGGCAATAAAGGTCCCCAAATATTTCATTGGGAATTTGTCTTCCTTCATCTCAAAACATTGACAGATTTTATGCTTGAAATATGTCTTACAATGTTTGGGAAAAAACATCTCAGCCTTTTTCTGATTAATTCTCTGACCTGTGATATCACAGTATAGGTCCAAAACAGCCTTCAAATGCTTACATGACTTTTTATTGCCTTTAAAACATATAACAATATCATCGGCATAGAGCAAATGACTCAATTTAAAGTCTCCCAGTCTATAAGGTAAAACTTTTTTTTCTTTAACTGCTTCTTTTAAAAACTTAGTAAGCAATTATTTCATTATTATGAATAGATAAGGGGACAAAGGGTCCCCTTGTCTAATGCCCTTTTGACTTGTAAATTCTTTTGAACTGATACCATTTGCTTTACAAACAAACCACACATCATTCATGCAATTCTCAATCCACCCAATCAATTTTTTTTGGGAAACTCAACCTTTTTATTATTTCAAATATAATTTTCCAATTAGTCCTATCATATACTTTTTCTAGATCTAATTTTAGCATGACAGTAGGAGCTTTTGCTTTAGATCTGTACATAGTATTTGTGACTTCATTCACCATCAATATGCAGTCTTGCATATTCCTCTTTGGCACAAATGCACATTGCTCATGTCCTATTACTTTGTGAAGCACCATTATAATTCTGTTAGTAATAAGTTTAGTGAACACTTTGTAAATCACATTGCACAATGCAATTGGTCTAAATTCATTTATTTCCTTCGGTTGGTCTCTCTTTGGTATCATAACAAGTACTGTTTCCTTCCAGCTTGTTGGTACTACAGATGTTCTGAATATATTCTCAAACTCCACCTTCAAAGTGCTACTAATTAACGGTGCTCCAAAACCTGATATAGAATTCAAGAATAAACTCATCCTTTCCCAGATTCTTTCATCTTCCTACCCCATTGATTGCCTGCCAAATCTCCTTCATGTCAAATCTACTGCATAATTTCTTTGCCTCATCAGAATAAATTTTATTCCAAGGAAGCCTGTTTAATACACATTCCATCTCAGAAGTCTCCTCGTGCTTCCATAACATCTCATACCAGCTTGCAAAGCCATCAACAATCTCCTTGTCCTCAGTTAAAGCTTTCTCTTCTGTTACGAGTACTTCTATCTTTGCCCTACTTCTCTTCAGCTTTACTAGATTATGATAATATTTTGAGTTTTTTTCATCCTCATCTATCCATTTTCTCCTTTCTTTGGACCACCATTTGATTTGTATTTGTTTGCAAAAAGCTCCAATCTTCTTTTGAAGTATCCTCACTTGAATCAATTCATTATCAGAAAGCCCTATCAGCTCTTCTTTCTGCTCTAGCTCCTTTAATCTTTCCATAGCCTCATTTAGGTTCTTCTCTAAATTGCCCACTCTCTCCCTGTTCCATTTGCCTAATTCTTTAGCAAGGATCTCCTGTCTGTCTTTCAATGAACACCAATTGTTAGTCTCAGGTTTTCATATTTATTTTACCAATCCTCCCAAATCATCATATTCCAGCCAGAAATGTTCAAAGATAAAACTTTTTGGACTGTCGGCTCTCCCTTTATCAGTTCTACAGTTCACTAGTAGAGGTCTGTGATTAGACCCTACTTTTTGCAGGTGCTTAACTTCAAAAGAAACATTCCAATCCAACCATTTTGAATTATGCAATACTCTGTCAAGTCTTGCATGTATGAGTCTTTCTCCTTTTTTGTTATTTGTTCAAGTGAAAGTTGGACCTTTATACCCTGCATCTATAAGCCCAGTTGTATCAATAAAACTTCTGAATTCATTTACTGCCAAATTGTTCTGAAAGCACCTTCCCCCTTTCTTTTCACTACTATCTAGGATACAGTTCATATCTCCTAGCAGAACCCAAGGCAGACCTTCTATATTCAACTCCCCCAATATCTTCCACAATCTGTTCCTTTCATTCACATTCACACTGGCATATATACTAGTCAATAAGAACACTTTTCCATTTTTTAACTGAAAAAGACAATTAATAGACAGTTTATCTTTGAATATAATTCTACCATCTAATCTATCTTTTCTCCAAAGTAAAATTATTCCTCCTGACCTGCCTAGACTTGGAACAATAGCACCATCCCAATACCTTTTAAAACCTTCCAAGAACTTGTTAGCCTCATTCATTTCTAGGTGAGTTTCTTGTAGCAGAATCACCTCCACCCTATGCTTGTCCACAATGACTCTTAGGAATGCTAGAGCATCTTTACTAGCTCCTCTGATGCTCCATGTTAACAGAATCATCATGACATTATTAAACTTACTTTATGTCAATCACAGATACACTTGGATCGCCATCATCTTTCAAAGCACTTGATTCTTTTGAGCTCCTTTTTTTCTTTACCTTTGGTCCCTTGTAAACGATTGGAATGTTCAATAAATGGTGGTTGCCCATATTGGAGTTGGTAACTGAGCCTCTTCTTGCTTTTGCCCCCTCACTAGTGCCAATTCTGGATGCTTCAAGATGAAACCCAGCTTCTAAAAAATCCTCCTTGGCATTTTCATTATCCATGATCTTCTTAAAGGAATCAGTCAACTTCTCAGCTAGCAGTTCAGCCTGGTTGATCTTACTATGTTCCTCCTTGCCAAAATCTTCAGTGATGATCTCTCTTTTTTCTGTATTAAAATAAAAGTTCCCAAAGTCAACATTCACAGTATTATCAACCTCCATGATTTGCTTCCCTTTTGATTGCTCTACGTTATTGTTGGGCATCTATTTTGCAGGTCTTTGATCTCCTCTTCCTCCTCTACTTAAATTATTTTCCTTCCTTCCAATAAAAGTCCCCTGTGGGACAACAGACCTAGAGGCATTTGGCAATTTCTCCAAGTCCTCTTTTCTTATATATATATATGCCCTTTCAATTCAGTACCAATTTCAAACAATTTTCTTCTTCCTCCTTTTTTATCTTCTTCATAAGCTGGATTATTCAGAATGACAAAAGAATTTTTGTTCTTCATATCAGTGTTGATACTTGCCTTGAACGTACCCTTTTTCTTCTTTTGGACTTGCACCCAGGGACCAAGTAATCCCTCTTCACATTTATCCCCCACTCCCTTGGTTGTATCGGTCTGCATTTCATCATCCCCCACCTTGCTTCCTCCACTAGTGATCACATCGTCACTCAGCATACATCTGGTCTCCAAGTGGCATACCCTGCCACACTTAAAACATATCTCAGGCAAGTTCTCCTAAGCCGCAGTTTGAAAGAAAACTCCACTGCCATTTTTGATCCAAAAGCCTTGCTGAATAGGCTTTTTAATATCTAGCAACACACATACTCTACCAAATCTTCCTCTAGTACCCGCCAATGAGTAATTATCAATCTTCAGTGGCCTGCCCAAAATAGCTGCTAACTGAGGTAAAACTTTGTCGTTCAGATACTCATACGGTAGTCCTGGTAATTGCACCCATAGCGGGATCACATCAATTTTCTTCTTAGTGGCTGAAAATTGTTCTTCCATGATATAAGCGATAACGCCCGTCCTCTTAGGTACCAAGGTCCTCCAGAAAACACATTCCAGAACTCATCTTCATTTGCAAAAATGAAAGCAAAAAACCCCGCAGACAGATCTATAATCTTTCATTCAAAATTCAATTCCCAATTTCTAGGCATCTTGTTCTTAACCAGTTCAAAGGCAGGGATTCTCCCAAAAAACTTACCATGCAAGGTAAACTTGCAGGATTCTCTCGCATCCTTCAGATCTTCCTCCAAAATTCTGATCCTTTGGCATTGCTTTGAATCCTGTCGATTTTATCAGCCATCTCTTTCGAATTCCTCCAATTTGAATTCTTGTCCGAAAGTTTGAACAGACTCGCCCATGAATTTGGTAAGCCCTCCGATCTAGGGTTCTTCCGCCCAATCACTCCCTTCGCTCTCGCTTCTGATGGCAGTATCGAATATGAGTCCTTCTCCTCCACTGGGATTCGAAGACCACTTCCCTCGTAACTTAGATCCCTCTGATCTCTACTATCCACTGGATTTGGGGGCTTTTTTTCCTTTGGGATTGGTGGCGATATTTCCTCGCAGAGCTCTCTCATTTTTTGGTTGTCTAGTTCTTTTTTTACTTTGGCCGAACCCAATTGATTCATATAAAAGTGTTCCTTCGAAGTTGGAGCCCTTTGAAACACCCTTTGATGATTTTGATTGTATGAGTTTTTTTGATTCGGGTTACAATTTTTCGTTGTCAATTCAGAGGGTACAGTAGCTATTCAAAATGCATGCGCTGGCACAATAGTTTTTTCTAATGTCTTATATGTTCCTAAAGTCACAAAGAATCTCATATCCGTTAGGCAACTATGTGATGATAAGCAAGCTGTGTTCAGTCAAATGAAAAGTTGTGTAGGGTGAAAGGAAGTTAGTAATGGTCGGGCAAGCAAAGCATTGATTTACCTGAAATGGAAAAAGATCTTTAGCAAATAAAATAATTTAGCTTATAGATATGTTTGATGGGAAAAATGGTAGTACAAAGGGCAAATTGATATTTCAAATGTTTGTATTGTAGTGCGGTTGGTCGACCCCAGCCATTGGTCCAACTAGCCAATCAGGTGGTTGAATCAGGCCTAGGATGTATGGTGTCTTCTGATTGGTTCAAAGGAGAAAAATTACCTTATCCCCCATAGCAAATTTATTTTAAAAAAATACTATAATGGTATGTTTGCTTAGGGATGGCAATTCAAACTGGTTAACCGATTAATCGAACCGCAAAATCTAGTTTTGGATAGTGGATTTGCGGTTCGGTTTTGGTTTCGGATAGTAAAAACCGAAAACCGTTTAAAATCGATTCGGTTTCGGTTATCGAGTCACAGTTAACCGATAACCAAAACTGGTTATATATTCGGTTTTGATTATCGATTTTTTACGGTTAACCGGTATTCGAAACCGGTTTGTTATTAATCTTTAAATCGATTATCCATTTACTATCGATTGTTTACAGTTAACCGGTATCCGAAATCGGTTTTATTATTAATCTTTGAATTGGTCATCAGCTTACCACCGGTTAACCGATTAGTAAACGGATAATCGATTTCATTCGAATCGAAAAATTCAGTTTCAGTTATCCACGGATAATCAAAAAATTCGGTTTCGAATATAGGCTTTTGAAATCGACCGGTTTCGATTTCGGTTTTGGTTAGCGGGTTTGAAAATCGGTTTTGGTTTTGGTTAATCCCCAAAAGTGCGGTTAATCGAACCGTTGACATCCCTATGTTTGCTCCATTGGATAGGATAGAATAGAATATAATTGGATAATAAATGTGAGAGGATTGGATATGAATATTTTAAATTCGGTGTACATCGGATATCATATTAATTTTATATTATTCTAATCCTATTATTTTTCTAATCAATACACTAAATAAATAATGGATTAAAATACATATCTTATCATATCTCCCTTAATCCTACGAAGCAAACAAGCACTAATGGTATGTTTGTTTCATTGGATAGGATGTGATTGGATTGGATAATAAATGAGAGAAGATTGAATATGAATCTTTTAAATTCGATATACATCGAATATCATATTAATTTTATATTATTCTAATTTTTTTTCTAACTAATGCACTAAACAAATAATAAATTTAAATTCATATCATATCCTATCTCTCTTAATCCTATGAACCAAACAAACTCCATAAGGACATATTACTTCATAGGATAAGGGATGATAAAATAAAAAATAATTAATATCCACTATTTATTTAGTGCATAAATTATAAAAAAAAAATTATAAAATTAATATCATATTAAATATACATTAAATTTAAAAAAATTATATTCAATGCTCCTTAATTTATTATTCAATTCAATTAAAACAAACTTACAGCAACTGCTCCGATCCACTTCACTGCTCTGCAATTTATGTACGAAAAGTAGTGTCACCTTAAGTCCAACTTTAGCCGGGGCAACCACTGGATGCATTTCATACCACTAAATCTCCAAACCCATTAATTCAAACCTCTAAACGAATCAGATTTTAGAACGTAGTCAAAGCTGATGAAATGAACTCAAATTTTCATCACGTTCAGAATAATCAAACTTGAAATGAAGTCAAAAATGAGTTTCTTGTGCATTTTTTTCTTCTCCATTTTCATTTCGAAGATTTTTAGGGTGCATGTGTTTGCGAAAATATTTTTGAACTTTTCGTTTCATGAAAATTAAAATGGATTTTCAAATTTTGAAATTTTAGTTTCGATTTTTTTATTTGGCGAAAACGTGTTTGTTTGATATATTCAAATTTCATGTTTCGCGAAATGAAACTAGCGAAAATTTGTTTGTTTTGTGTTGATTTCGTTGATAATTTTGGGGACGAAAATTGAAACTGTGTTTGTTTATCAAACATAATTTTAGTTTCAGTTTATTAGATTATACTATTTTATTAATTATAAAATTAAATTTGAAATCATTAACTTAAATTTAAAAAAATATATGGATAATATTAATTAGTTGATAAATATATTGTGAATATTATTTATTTAAGATATAAAATTATTAAAATATATTTTACTATATTTTTTAATTTATAAATAATTTAAAATAATATTTGTAAATAATATTAATTAATTAATTAATTAAGTTACGTATCAACTAAATATTAATAATATTTGTAATTAATTAATTAATATTATTAATTAATTAATATTATTAATTAATTATCATGCATTAATTAACAATTAAATATTAACTAAATATGAGCTACGTATCAACTAAGTATAAACTCGTATTTTTTTACTTCTTTAACTAACCCAACTTAATAATGATTAAAATTATTGATGTAGTAGTTTTCATGAAGTTATAAAGTTATAAAGTTACATTTAATTAATACATAGATAGAGTTACATAGAATTACATGAGTTGAATATAAAGTTATTATACACACATGATAATATTAATACAAGATTGATCTATTGATCTAGTGGTTGACATTTTGATAAAATGATGTTCAACCTTCCATTAACATTCTTGTGCTTATAATTTAAATTCATAAGTGTAACAAGTTGAGTGTTGAGATGAGGTACACAACTAGAATGGATAGAGTTGTTGCTTTGAGATCAGGGGATAAGCTATAAGCTATACATATAGTATAAAATTGGATAAGTATATATTAATTAGTCCACATTCTTTCTTATTACTCTACACTAAAGAAAGCTGAAATCGATGCTATTGTTGTCGAGATTGAGGCAGAGAAAGCGGCAGCTGAAGCAGCAAAGATATTTTTATTAACTATCGATGATATTTTTTAAGTATCAAATACAATGGCATATTTTTGTTAACTTAGATTATAACTTGGTAATAATGATCAATGACATACAAAAATTTTTAAGTATCAAATATAATAACATGTTTTTATTAACTTAGATTGTAATTTGGTAACACTGACCAATAGCATACAAAATTTTTTAAGTATCAAATACAATAACATATTTTTATTAACATAGATTGTAACTTGATAACACTAATCAATGGCATACAAGATTTTTTAAGTATCAAATACAATAACATATTTTTTCATACACTGAGCAAGTTACTGCATCCGCCCGAGGTTGATTAGTTGGAAGTTGGCAATCGGAAAACATCGGCCGGGATCAAGCATTGCTACATTTCTTTTTTTCATACACTCACCGATAAACATTGCATAATAGATACAACCCAACAGCCAAGCACCATCAACAATATTGTTGTCAATTTTGACGGTAAAAATATTGGACAATGAAGGAAAATGCGTAACCATTAATTGGTGATCACCTCCAATTCATAGTCCACCAAAATAAAGTTTGCCCATTATCTTAAAATAACCAAAGTATAAAGCACAACCAAACAATGAAACAACCACGCATTTATATAAGCACAACCAAATAATGAAACAACATTTATATAAGCACAACCAAACAATAAAATATAAGCACAACCACACATTTATATAAGCGCAATCAAACAATGAAATATAAGCACAACCACGCATTTATATAAAATCATAACTGATAATGGGCAACATTACTTTACGACATTAGGAGGAAAGTGCACATAACCATTATTTGGTTATCGCCTCCAATTTCCCGTCGATATAAAACTAAAGTTAATAAAATTATAAGATAAAATAGTCAAATTACATTAGTAGTCCAATAAAGTATTTAGGTTTACATCATTATTGTTATCTAACCTATTTTTTAAAAAAAAATTGCAATGAAAACAAGTACTATCAATCCCTTGCAACTCATGTCAAGGAGTTTGTCCATTTTTGCCTCAAGTGAAAAGAGGTCCCTACTTCTTTGGTTCACTTCTTCTTCCTCATCGCGTATTGTCGTTGCAATGGGAGTGATCCATCGAAAGAATTGACATTTGGGAATGTTAATTTTGCCTCTATTTATGCAAGCTGCATATAATCGGTCGGGATTTTTCTCACTTTCACTTATCCGTACCGCGGCTCGCAAATCGCAAAAACATTCTCTGTTTTGATATCTCAAATATGTTTCACTTATTCGGGATGAAGAAGCTGCCATACTATTTAATGAAACTAAAATTAGTATATTGTTGGTAACATACACTATCAAAAATAAATCTAAGTAGCAATTAAAAGTCTATTACAAGTCCAAGACATATAATTATATTTACATGTTTAAACCTAATTAAAATATGAAAGGGCAATCAGCGTCGATGTGCCCAAAGCTGATTTGCAATTTCTTCCCGAATGTCATGCATAATATTTTGAGTTGAAGAAGATTCACCTGCTGATGATTCAATAGGGGGTGAAGATAGTTCTTGATCATCAATAATAACTTCTTCATTGTTCCAAATATCGATTAATTCATCTGAATTACGATATTTTATAATGAAGTTATAAATTGTACAACACGCCAATACGATATTGTTTTGTCTTGCTAGCGGGTAATTCGGCATCATCTTTAATATCGGAAAACATGCTTTCAATAGTCCAAAGCATCGTTCGATTACGTTCCGAACGGAGGAATATCGTTGATTGAATAATTCTCTTTTTGTTGAGGGACCTCGCCTACGATAATCTGATCTATGGTACCTTTCACCACGATAAGGTGCCAAAAATCCAGATACGTTCGGATATCCCGCATCAACCACGTAGAATTCATCTAACATAAGGTAAGAAAAATTTCTATTAAAACCAAATCAACACTAAGGAAGTGATTACGTTGAGTTAAATTTACCTCCTATTGGCATAGGAAAATCTGAGTTTGGAGAATAAATAGTGTGGCTGAAAATACGCGCGTCATTTGCGCTTCCCTCCCAACCACTCTTTACGTAGGTGAATAGCATGTTGTGAGTGCATGCTGCCATTACATTTTGTATAATGGTCCCTTTACGGCCCCGATATAAGGATGCCTTATTTACGAGAATAAATGCCGATATATGTGTCCCGTCTATCGCCCCTATGTAATTCTACAAAAGGATTGATCAAATGCTAGACAAATCCTATGGAATTATACATAAGGACTAGGAAATGATTTTACCTTAAAATAAGGGAACCACCTAGGATGCCCTTCAATTTCAGGTTGAACAGTTCGAGGTTCTCGGGGTTTGATAATTTCTGTCCCCAACCTAAGAACTGCTGCAAGTGTCAACTTGAACCACTTGTGACACGTTTGAGTGGAGTGTTGATAGCGCTCCGCAGCCACTCTCACTCGTTCATTATGACAAAGTGTATATAAAAACATTGCAACTACTTCCTCCACAAATATATTTTGGCATTCTAAGACAAGTCTCCTAAGATTGGTGCATAATCTAAGGAACAGACTTGGCTCCATACGCAAATTCTCGTAGCATCGTACAGGACTATGTATTAACTCCTGGACATAGTTTGCACCTCTCAAAATTGAAGTGCGCACTGCTCTTCTTAGGGTTGGATTTTCTAATTCATCCAACTTATCCAATATATCCAACATGAGTAATAATACCAAGTCATCGAAAAAAATTTCATCGCTATAAAATGTATGTGGAGGTTGATGACTCATTCTACGATAATTAAAAACTAAGTAAATATAATGCATGAAAATGTAAAATAAAAAAATTAGAAATAAATTGTTCAGTTCATAACCAAAGCATGAAAAAAATAAAATAAAGTGTTCTTACACACATTGTTCAATCCGACATCATAAAAAATAAAATAAAGTGTCACCCATGCAAACTTTGCATCCATTTCTTGAGTTGTTCGTCATCCAATGACATAACAAGTGGTCGAGCATCTGGGTGCTCAACCAAGTAAGTCATTGTCTTAAACAAGTGGGCTTCAAGTAGCCCTTCCACACTAGTAATGCGTCCAACACAGTTTGGGACGCTATATGGATCCGGGGGTGATGTGCACACTGAAGCTGCATCACTTCGATGGGCTGCATAGTGATTTGAAATAAGTTCATACAATTTTTTCTTCTCCTGTTCTAGAGTTGATCTCACTGATGATTTACCTCTTTTGTTGCCGCATGAGAAAATAGATGGACGTCTATCTACCTCCTCAACACTGTCATCATCTTCCTCCACTAAGGGCTCCTTCCCACGTATATCTGGATTCAAATATTCCTTCTCTAACATACGCTCTTCATCCGAATTCATTGGGGGTTGTGTTGATGATCGGGCCATTCCACCTGTTGCGGATTGATTTTGAAATATCAATTCCATCAAATTATAGTGTGGTGGTGGCCCGTTCTTAAAGGGTTTGAAATAGCTTTTTGTCGTTCCTTTCTGCGCATGAAAAAAAATAACCAACTAACTTAACCCCATTGATTAAATACAAAACAACATACCGATGAGTTCCACACCGTTTCATCGGCATCAATCTTCCCCGTGTCAGGATTCCATGTGACCCCAGTGTGGTTAATCAACTCTTGGAAATGCTTATATAAGCGAAGAAGCCGTGTTTTTTTGGACTTACATTTCTCCACCCCGTAATTAGTCTCACACTTCTCCTCCAATTTTTTACTAATATCTTTCCATACAGTCTTATCAAAATTGAGATTGCCTAATTCAGCTTGTCTATTATGCAAGAGGTACAAAAATTCTTCTGTGACATTCTTTGGCTAGAACTCTGACTTTTCCCTTGGATTCCTATGGCCACCCATATGAAATATACTAACAGCATATACTAACAGTAAGCAATATTGAACAGATATTGATAGTGAAATAGTAATAGAGCATAATGTAGCATAATAGGTACAACACAATATACTAACCAGTTCTAAGAATAGATGAACTCATATTAACAGTAGATGAACTCATTAACCATCAAAACAACCCATTAATAAACAAATATTAACGGTAGATGAATTCATAAAATAGAACAGATACATGAAAATATTAACAGCAAAGTGATAACAGAATAGTATATGAAAATATATTTGTAAGCTACTGATAACAACAGTGATATACTAACCATAAGTAGTATAAACAAGTTGAACAACATATACTAACTATAAGCAATATAAACAAGTTGAACAACATATAAAATAGTTACATAAATATACTAACCATAAGCAACATCATGCAGGATATCAAACAGTAAGATAATATTAACAATGAACAAAATAGAACCTCAAAGTATATTGATAAGCCCAAACTGATAAGATAAAAAAACATCAAAGTAACACATGCAAACTGATAAGAGAACATCAAAGTAATTGATAAGTCCAATAAAATAAGAACCTAGTGGAAACACAATGTACAACATCGATGTACAATATTTTATATGTAATCAAGAACTCATGAACAAAATAAGTAAAAACCCTAAAATCTAAACCTAGTGGAAACACAATGTACAACATCGATCAAGAACCTTTGAAAAGACACCATCTTGATCAAAAACCGAGTGTAAACAGTGTGTATAACAGGGATACTTAACTCTAGAGTAGAAATAAGCATAATCAAATCCATAAATAGGAACCCTAAAAAATAAACCCTAGATCAAGAAAATGTTGAAAATACACCATCTCGACAAAAACAATGTATATAATAACATCATATACTAAAAATGAAGCAATATAAAAATGAATGAAGTGCATATTATTCTATAAAAGCATACTAACAGTACATGAGTGAAGCAACACAATGCGAAATGGAGAAGCCAAGGGAATAATCGGGAGACAAACCAATATATATACTAACAAATAAATGATAACAGAACAAGATGAAAACAGATATGAAATAGATGAGCAATACAGAACAATGAATCAGGAAAGCAATGGAACTGATAACAGCTAACAGTAGATGAACTCAAAGTAACACATGAAATAGATGAACTCATATTAACAGTAGATGAAATCATTAACAAATAAATATGATACATGATTGAACATAGAATATACAGATATGATAACAGAACGGTACATGAACATTAGCCAAAACCCTAGATCGAACACATGAATCAATAATAGGATGAACTCATTAACAAACAAATAGTGAACTTATATTAATAGTAGATGAACTCATTAACAAACAAATAGATGAACTCATATTAACAGTAGATGAACTCATTCATATTAACAGTGGATGAAATCATTAACAAATAAATATGATACATGATTGAACATAGAATATACATGAACATAACAGTACATGAACACTAGCCAAAACCCTAGAATTGGCCAAGAATGAAAGCATAGCAGCCAAACCTTAGAGCCGAACAACATAGATAACACATTGAACATAGATAACAGTAGATGTCATAAATTAAAAATGTTGAAGAATAGAAAATCCTAGAGCCGAACACATGAATCAGTAACAGGATGATATAGCTAGCAAATAATTGATAACATAATAGGATGAAAATAAATATGGAATAGATTAACAATATAGAATAATGAATCAGGAAAGCAATGGAACTGATAACAACTAACTGTAGATGAACTCAAAGTAACACATGAAATAGATGAAAAGATAACTGATACAACTTGTCTACTATACTGATTGAACATCAAAGTAACAAGTCAAGCATGAAAATAGTAGATAAACTAATACTAATTTATTGTCTATCATACTAAGATCCAAGCAAAATAAAGTAATGATCAACTCAAAGTAGATAAACTAATAAAAGAATCAATCCATCTATATTACTAAATAACCAGATATTAGATTGCAGTATTAACATATCCATGCAAGTAACAATTTATTGTCTGAATGCAGCAATAGAAAACAGTAGATAAACAAGTCAAGCATGAATGCGGTAACAAAAAACCAGAACAATATAACAACAACAAGTATACTTAAGATGAAACCCTAGATCCGAGAACAATAGCAAGCCAACATAGGGCGAAACCCTAGATACGAGGAACAATAGCAAGTATACAAGGTGAAACCCTAGATCCGAGGAATAATAGCAAGTATACTTAAGGTGAAACCCTAGATCCGGGGAACAATAGCAAGTATACTTAGGGCAAATCCTAGATCCGAGGAAAATAGCAAGTATACAAGGCGAAACCCTAGATTCGAGGAACAATTGCAAGTATACTTAGGGCGAAACCCTAGATAACACTGCAGATAAAATAGACCAAAACCCTAGATAACATCCGATGAAAACCTTGTGTGAAAAGTTCATACATAGCAACAACCGAAGAAGAAGATAGGGTCGTCGGGCCAGATCTGACCGAGAAGAGAAGCCGAGGTCGTGGCCCAAATCTAGCCGAGAAGAAGACAAAGGGGGGGGATCGTTGGGCCATATCTGGCGTAGAAGAAGAAGAGGAAGGGTAGAAAGTACCTCGCGAGGAGATCTGGTGATGAGGAAGGGAAGAAGACACGGGATCGTCGGGCCAGATCTAGTTGTCGCCAAGGGCGATTTTTTTCGCCAGAGGTGGTCGAACGAACGCGGGGATAAGATGTCGAGGACGAATGGTCGAACGCGTGGTTTTGTTCGTTTTCACAAAACGAGCGGAAGAGTTGCACTTATTTACAAGTATGCCACCGCCCGTTTCGAATTATTTTTGCAAAAACCCGAATTCTACTCGGAGTAAAATTCAGGCTTCATATATAAAACCCAATTTCGCGAAACCAAACCCGAGACTAGCTGCCAAACACGATTTCAACACCCGATTTCGGTTTCGGGCAAAACGAAAACCCGAAATCGGGTGTAACAAACAGGGCCTTAGCAATTTGTATGAATAATTGCTTTAATCTAACTTTTGTCATTTAGAACACTTATTTAAATTAATTAATAAGGGCACCCCAAGCATATGCCATGGATCCCCAAATTGTTTTATCTATTTAGTTGGCGATTCATTCTCTAAAAAAATTCTTAATTATGTTTAATTATATTACTTAACCTAACAAAATTAAAAAAAATAATAAGGACTATTCTTAATTTGTGTTTTTAAGGTCAAAATAAAGAAATATGTGATGGCATAATTAAGATGGTGAGGTTGACTGAAAGCCGTCGATGTTAGACTTTCAGTGGAATTAATAGAAAGTTTGCGGATGAATATCTGCTCGGCTACACATTATTTCCACGTGTAAATGAATAATATTGGTGAACGAGTCCCATCGAACACAATTATTTCAAAAGCAATCCAAAAGGTTTCTGCCCCTTCTTTCACTCCTATAATTAATTTTATGATTACTTACAACCATGCATATATCCTCGTTCGATCGGATAAAAATAATATTATTTATTGATATATATACTTAAGGGTAATTATCTGAATATGAACTTTAGATTTTTTCTTAAATTTATTTTGAATTTTTAATTTACCAAATTATATCCTAAAATATTAAATTTGTATTAATTAAATTCCTCCGTTAAAATTCTGTCACCTACTCTGTTAACAGCGTGACGTGGCTCGCACACGTGGACTAAAATATATTTTTTATATTTTAACACTTTCTTTGTCACCACTTCGCCTGAGAAACCGTCGGATCTCACTGGAGAAATCGTCAGACCGCATCGGAGAAATCGCCGGACCTTGTCGGAGAACCCGCCGGACCTCGCCGGAGAATCCTTTTCTATTGAAATTGTTTACGAACAAGGTCCGACGATTTCTCTAGCGAGGTCCGATAAGGTGGTGATAGAGAAAGTGTTAAAATATAAAAAAATATATTTTAATCCACGTGTGCAAGCCAATTGATACAATTATATTTTAAAAATTATATTTTAATAGAGTAAGCGAAGAAATTTTAACGGAGGAATACAATTGATACAAATTTAATAGTTTAGGATACAATTTGGTGAAATGAAAGTATATGATACATTTGAGACAAAGTCCAAATTTCAAAATATATTCAGGCAATTATCCTATATTTAAATATAGTTAAGTATTTAAATATAAGGGTAATTACCTGAATATATCAAGAACTATCGATTTTGTCTCAAATGTATCCTGAACTTTGACTCATTCAAATTGCATCATCAACTATCACATTTGTAACAATTGCATCCCTTCGTCAAAATTTCGTCAGCTACCCCATTAATCCTGTGACGTGGCATGTACACGTGTATTAAAAAAAATATATTCAAAATTGATTAAAAAATTATTATTATTTCAAAACCTTTTTGATGTCCACGTGTGTTGCACATATGGATTAAAAAATTATTTTTTTTGAAAATAATATGAATAAAAAATTATTTTTTTCAAACTTTATTATTATTATTATTTTCAACACTCCTCCTCCTCCTCCTTGCCTCCGCTCCGTGCCGCCTTCTCCTCTTCCCTGCCTCCTCCCCCGTCGTCATCGCCGCCTCCTCCTCCCCACCTCCGGCCCCATCGTCATCGCCACCGTTGCCTCCCCCTTGTCTCCGCCCCACCGGCGTTGGATAGATGACAGATGAGATCAATCCGCAAGCGGTAGCAGGGAAGCTTGGTGTCGTTGACACCCCTTCTGATCGTTTGTGGAATGACAAGTGACAGGCCGCAGGCGCTGCACCTCATCTCGTGGAAGAAGGTGAAGGCGACGGCCCAATCGTTGCGGAAGCGGGAGAGGATGACGAACACATCGCAGAGGAGTCCATCGTCCAGCTGGAGGAGGAGGGTTCTCCACTAGGAGAGTAGAAGGAGTAGTCAACGACACCAAGCTTCCCTGTTGTCATTGATCTTGCGGGCTGGTCGTGAGGTTTTGGAGGCGACGGCCCCAATCCCCCACCCTCGCCGCAACCCCAACGCTCTCCAACCAAATCCTTTGCCAAAATCAGCTCTCTCGTTCCCTCCCTTACTTCCTCGACTCCGTCCACCTCCTTCGCCTTGACCTCAAGCACAACCAGCTCGCCGGCCTCGTGTTGTTGCTGCCTCCCATGCTGCACTACCTCGCCCTCGGCTCCAACACACTCACCGGCCGAGTCGACTCCGTGCTCTTGTGACTCACCCGACGCAACTTTCTCGACCTAAGTTCAGACCGATTGAGCGGGCCCATCTCCATGTCCGTGTTCAGCTTCCCGCTCACCATGCTCCAATTGCAGCGCAGCACCTTCTTTGACTCGATGGCGCTGCAGGAGGACGTGACGATACCAATGGTGGACCTGAGCTACAACCAGCTTGGGGGGGGGGGGTCCTGTCGTAGCTAGGGATGACAATATTACCCATTTAGGCGGGTACCAACGGGTATTTACCCGTTTATGACGGGTATGGGGGGTCGTTTCCTACCCGCGGGTAATTTTTCTTACCTGTTTATTATATGGGACGAGTACGGGTATTATAGTACCCGTACCTGTGGGTACCTGTTACCCGCGAAAATTACTAAATTACAATATTACTCTCGGTACATATACTAAAAATAACCTAACCTAATTCAATACCCATATACTTTATGTTTTGAAACCTTATAATGATGATGTTATCAAAATATTGTCTGTTTATCAAAATAAAATTGTTATACTTGAAGTCGTTATCAAAATACTTGAAGAATTAAAGTGTTATTAAAATTTTATATTTTATATTTTTTTAAAGTGTCATGGGTACCCGCCAATACCCGTGGGTATCCGTTCCCCCGCGGGTAATTAAATGGGTATCCATTTTTGATACCCACGGGGAATAAACGGGTAGCGAGTACCCGTTTATTTCGTGGGGCGGGTAGCAGGTAGGCACCCCCCGTACCTGCCCTGCCCCGTTGACAGCCCTAGCTGTAGCTGGCTCCAGTCAGTCACCTGTACCTCAACCACAACTAATTCTCTGGCGAGATGTTGAGTCGCCTGGTTCAAGGGCTGAACAACGGAATGCAACAACTCTACATGCATCACAACTTTTTGAAGGTAGGGGCGAAGGTAGGGGCAAAGGTAGGGAGGAGGAGGAGGAGACAGCAGCGGCGGCGATAACGATGAGGGCGAAGGCAGGGAGGAGGACGAGGAGGCGGCGCGGAGCGAAGGCAAGGAGGAGGAGTGTTGAAAATAAATTTAATAATACAGTTTGAAAAAGAATAATTTTTTATTCAAATTATTTTTTAAAAAATAATTTTTTAATCCACGTGTGCATCACACATGTACATCAAAAAAGTTTTAAAAAAATAATAATTTTTTAATCAGTTTCGAATAAAAAATTATTTTTTAAATACATGTGTGCATGCCACGTCACATGATTAACGGAGTAGCTGACAGAATTTTGACGAATGATGCAATTAATACAAATGTGATAGTTGAGGATGCAATTTGAAGAAGTCAAAGTTCATGATATATTTGAGATAAAATCGATAATTCAGGATATATTCAGGTAATTACCCTAAGTATAAAGTTTTATTTAATATTTTTGCTTTACTGCACCTACTAATATCAAACAAAATTTTTGTATATATATTTGAAAATGTTCAAATATTTAAAGTATCACGCCATATTTCATAAAGCTAAAAAAGTTAGAAAATATAAAGATGCGCATCGAGGGAATTGAACCCTGGTTAGTACCGTTGGAGGGTACTATGATTAGGGATGATAATTTTATCCGCATCCGCTAACTAAAAATTGCATCTGCACCGTATCCGATCCATATCCGCAAGTAAAAATGGATATGGATATGGATATGGATATGGATATGGATACGGATACGGATTTAGAAAACTTATATCCGCGCGGATATGGTGTGAATACAGATATGACTGTGAATTCGCACCGTATCCACACCGTCTATCCGCGTCTCTGAAGTTATAAGTTATTAATATATATATAAGAGCTCTATGGTAATTTCATGTCAAGATGAATTTTAAAGTATATTATATATTTATTTTGGATCAATGAATTGGTAATTTATTGATTTTTTAAATTAAATATAATATTTTAATATATTTTTATTAAATACGATGCGAATACGGATGCGGTGCGGATATCCGTATTTGAAGCGGTGCGGATATAGATATCCATATATATTCACATCCGTAGCGGATACGGTGCGGATACGGATGTGCGGATATAGGGTGCGGTGCGAATACGGATAATCCAGTATCTGCACCGTATCTAATCCGTTGCCAGCCCTAACTATGATACCACTGCACGTTTTTGCTTTACTGCACCTATTAATATCAAATAAAATTTTCTTATATATATTTGAAAATTTTCAAATATTTAAAGTATCACACCATATTTCATAAAGCTAGAAAAGTCAGTAAATAAAAAGATGCGCATAGAGGAAATCGGATCCTGGTCAGTAACGTGGGAGTGTACTATGATACCACTACAACGGATGCGCATTGTTAATTAATAAAATTTTAATCTTTATATAGAATAAGAAAATCTTTTAACATAATCCTTTAACTTATATTTGTTAAAGTTGACGATATGCCATTTATGATAACATAATACTGTATTCCTATCTCGAACTAACTCTTGAACTTATATATGGACTTTCACACTTTTGATCATCTGTGAGTCTGATGACTTTGCTAAAAATTCCTATGATCAAAGTATGAAAACCTATAACAATGTGCTCTAATCATTCCTTACCAACAATGGCCCAATGTAGTAGTCATATTGTGCCACTTTAAGGCCTACTACTCTTAATTGTCCATTAATCTTTGGTGTTGTGACAAATTTCCAAATTCACCATGCATTTTATCCCTATCCATAAAATGCTTGCCTTCACTTGTTTATCTCCTTGATCACCCATCGAGGAGCAATGAATATCAATAGGAAATAACTTGGCATCAAAGTTACAGTAGTATTAATAATAATCACAACGGTGGATGTAGTAAATTACTTAGGTTAACTTTGATTAATGAAATAGTAAATTACTTAAATTAATGTTAATTATATTAAATTACTTAGTTAAATTAATTTAAAGTATTTTGGTTCAGCTTATGTGCAATGTGGGTATTCACTTTTGTGATGTAAGAAATTGAAGTAATTCATACTCAAGTTAGGGGAGCAATAATTGCTCATTTGATTGTTGCTAAACCTCATTACTTTTAATTGATCTTATTATACATTGCTTATCATGGGTGATACAAATAAATACTTAAAAATAAGCCCTTTACTAGAAACCTCTAAGATGTTGACGAAGTATATGAAACACCATAGAATACAAGGACGACACGCTACAAATTGCTCCATCAACTCACTTACTCCACTTCCTTTTGACTTAAAGGTTTTCTATATTACAATCCTTGTTTTGACGATACCAAACATTATACTAGTGATTAGATGAGAATATATTTAGATCACTAGCGATAAGCTTGCGGCAAATATTTTAGGTCATAATGTTAGAAAATCAGTCTTGGATCTAACTTCATCCCAAAAACTAGCTCAATGGAAAAGGACTGCTCAATCTATTTAAAGACTATTTAGATCATAATCTCAATCAATCAAGACTTTAACACATAAACTTGGCCATGATGAGCTACTTTATTAGCTAGCTTATTACATTCTCTCTTTGATGCGAGAGATTTTATCTTATATATATTTAACCAAATCGACTTAAAAGAAAATTTAGCATATTCATTTTCTTTCTTGGTGACGAAGAGAAGTCAGAAGTGATTTTTCCTCTAGATATAATTATAAAGGATAACTTGACCAATAAATTTAAGTAAAGATTCCCACTAGATGACAAAGTTAGGTGGGAGATGGGGATCACATGACCATGAACCATGCAATATATAAATATAATATTCCAAGGCAAGAAAATGCCCAAGTGTGTTAAACACCACATATGATATGGTAGTGTAACATCCGCACCCTCACATACTCGGTAATCCTAATTCCTAAACCATGATATCATAGAATTTAATTTAATGTGAATTCTATCAACTCCAATGTGGGTTACTTCAAAAAGATGACAAAATTAAAGTTTGCAAATTTAATAATGATGCCAATACAAGCTCCTTAATTATGATCTCTCAACAGAGTAACTTATCCATAATTTTGACTAGTTACCATCAAAATTGATTTGATCCACTCCCAAATATCCCAAGCCATGAATTTAGCTATTTTCGGATCTAATCCCTGTCTCACCAAGCATCCTAAAGATAGAAAGTGCAATACAACTTATGTAAAACAGAGATTCTAGATATCCTTTGCTAAATTGCAAATAAATACAAAGTGGTTACTATCATCCAACTAATAATTTGATTTATTTTATCAATGTTGCAATGAGGCATCCAGCTAACACAAATAGCATGGATAGGAATACCAGAGAGAACAAAATTAAAACAACCATCAATATCATCTAATATGTTAAGTAAATGATTCCTAAAGGATTTCACTACAAAAAAATTTGTTATCTATGACTGCTGATTGGGTGACGCAAATTGTTACGATCAAAATTGTAGAATGAATGTTCACACTAAAAGGGGTGAATAATGTGTGCTTAAATGTAAATATCTAGATGAACTTAATATCAAGAGTATACTAGATTGCTTAGTCACTTTGGAAAGTGAAACAAGTATAGATTTAAAGCAAAACTATGCAATAATCAAACTCAATTCAATGCAAATACACAAGATTTAAAGTCGTTCGAAAATCTTTTCAACCTCCATTACATTGGCTCACCATCAAGAATTTCAAACCTCAATTCACTAAATAAAATTGTTTTCTTCCTAAGAGGATACACCAAAGACTAATACAAGTAATGATTATACAACATAAAAAATTACAAGTAAGGAGCTCAAAGTAATGCAAACTCTTGTAGATCTCCTTTTGGCCGCCTCCTAGCACTTCAAGGCCTCAAATGGATGCAATAAGGAAGCTCCAAAGGCTTGAACTGATCGAAGAAGGCTTGAATGAACTTCCTTGAAGAATAAAACTTAAAATCAATTATTTGGGGCTCAAGACTCTCAAATATCACCTATGAATCATTGGACAACTGAGGAATACTGTTTTAATCCTTTTTATAATGGTGTGTAACAGTTTGGAGTGGAAGTCAACCAACATATAGACATAGATCCGTTGAGCCTGTCAGTCATAGGTTGATCGAAGGTCGATCGATCGACACTTCGAACTGAATTGACTGAAAGGCTATTGGAAGTTTTTCAGTTCGATCGCAGGTCGATCGAAGTTCGATCGATCAAACCTATCATAATTTGATCGAAACTGATACCAAAGCGTAAAAACTTATTTTGAACCAAGGATTGGATTTTGGTTTTCATGTTAGGTTCGGTTCCTTGTGAAAACATTGAAAAGATTGATTTAAGGCCATTGAGGTCTATTACATCAAAAACTAATACCTAGACCTAAACATTGATGCCCTTGAGTTTCGTGTCCAAATTTCTTGAATTTTCCAACATGAGTTTCTAGGATGTACTTGACACACGTATTGTTCTCCGATCTAAATCGAAAACTTTGTAAACATTGAAAGTGACAATAGTGCTCAATTGATTTGCTCTTTCCCATGTTTTATAAACTTTTCTAACCTTCTCACTGCTCGATTCATTAGGAACAGGAGGCTCGTCCTCAACAAGAGTTATGTCGAGATTCTGTAAACCTAGTTCATACTCCACTTGATCTCTTCATTCCAAAAGGTTTATACCATTGAAAGTGACAATAATGCTTGATCAAGAATTCACAATCCATCCGATGCAATATGCAAGAAAATCTCACAATCAAATTCAACTGCATAAAACATAAATAGCAAAATGTAATATACCTTTAGGAAAACATTATATAACATGCAACATCACATAAATGATGAAATAATATAATTAGTTCACCTCACAATGTTAATTATATAAGAAATTCAGCCTCCTTTGGGTCAACTCTTAGGCTCTTATAATAATGAACTAAATTTATCTATCTACTACTTATAATTGAGCGTTGTGATCATTCGCCAATAATATTGATTTATTACAAATCAAACTATGTGAATAAACAATAGTCTCAAAAGCCAACAACTCAATTATCATTTATTAACTGATTAATTTTTTTTATATCAGAAGATAGATAGTTTCATTCATAAAATGAGTTATACAATTCATACATGGAATGCCACATAAGCAACATTAACTTCCCTTCCCATGGGAAGGAAAATGAGTTAAAAACTCATGTAAATGTGACTCTTGCCAAGTATCCATAGCCACTTGACCGAGTCCTTAATAGAACGAGAGGATGAGTTAAAAGTCCTCTCATTCCTGCCACGTCGAAGACTCCATAAAGTGCAGCTAATGAGTTCAATGAGGCTTGTATTCGGGCTTTGTATCGAACATAACCTTGACCACCCTTCTTCAATGGAAGAGAACAATTGCAGGCCTACAGTGTTGACATGAACTGTTCTCCATACCTGTTCTGCAAAGCTACACTGGAAGAAGACATGGATCATGTTTCCTGGTGAGTTTTACAAAATTGGGATGAGGTATCAGTAACAAGAATTCCCTGTTTGTATAACTAGTTTCTCATTGGTAGTGCTTCTTCAGAATCTCCAAAAAAAATATTTAATTTTGGAAGGGTTTTAAGTTTCCAAATCTTCTTCCAATCGTAAGTTGGTTACTATTCCTTCTTGCACTCCTGAAGTTTCTGAGAGACGAGGAATTGATACCCTGATGAAACTGTGTACTTCCCATTTGCACAACCTGGTTGGAATGTCATGATCCGTAACTACTTCCAAATCAAGGATAATGTTTGCAACCGATGCCGGGAAGGAAAGTCTTACTTCTGGGGCTTTCCACAACCCGGTTTGCCTGTCAAAAAATTCCGATATCAAGAGGGGAGCAATTTCTGACTCAGGCAGACCAGCAATGTTGAAGGAGGGTTCAATTGGGATCCATGGAGTCTTGAAGACTGGTAGCATTGAGTGAGTTCCGATCTTCCAACGCATACCCAATTGTATAACCTCCCTCCCTTTGAGAATGCTTCTCCATCCCCATGACGGGTTGCAACTGGCCAATGACTCCAGGAATGAGGTGTGAGGAAAGTACTTCCCCTTCATTACTCGGCTGAGCAATGATGAAGGGTTATTCAAAAGGCGCCACACTTGCTTGGCTAAAAGGGCGATGTTGAAGAGATGACTGTCTTTAAATCCCAGACCTCCCTCCTCCTTCGTGCGACATAATGAGAACCAACTCACTCAGTTTACTGCCTTTTGATCCATTTTGTCTCGCCGCCAAAAGTTTCTACTCAGTCTATTTATCTCCGACGTTAAGTTCTTTGGGAGGTAGAAGCATGACATGGCATAGGTGGGGATGGCCGACAGAGTAGAGTTGATGAGAGTAGCTTTACCCGCTCGGGAGAGAAGTCTGGATTTCCAACCATCCAATTTATGCTTGGCCTTTGAAATAATGAACTAGAAGGAATCTTGTTTTGATCTGTTCACAAAGGAGGGGAGGCCGAGGTAGTGATCCTGAGCTTCGATGTTGCTGATATCTAATTTTATCCCCAGTTGGGATCGAAGACGGTGGGGAGTATTGTTAGAGAAGAAAACTGTCGACTTTGTGAGATTGACTCTGAGGCTACTAATAGCTTCGAAGGTAGCAAGAATGCTTTCGATGGTGTTTACGTTGTGGGCATTAGCTTTGCAAAATAGCATTATATCATCGGCGAAAAATAATGAATGAATTGGAGGTGCAAGTCTGCTCACTTTGATACCTTGAAGTCCCTTAGAGTGCTCTTGTTTGCTTAATAAGAAGCTCAGCCCTTCCATATATATGACAAACAATAATAGGGACAAAGGGTCTCCTTGTCGAAGACCCCTACTAGGATGAAAGTATCCATAAACAAAGCCGCTGGTTTGTACCGAGAAGGAAGTGATTGAAACACACTGCACAACGAGGTCTATGAAGTTTTCGTGGAATCCCATTTTCCTCATGATGGCTTGGAGAAATGACCATTCGATCCTGTCATATGCTTTGCTCAAGTCTAGTTTGATTGCCATCTCCTTGGTGGTGGTCCGTTGTTTGCTTCTCAACTTGTGCATTAGTTCATGCGCCACTAGAATGTTGTCTCTAATTAATCTCCTCTTGATGAATGCACTTTGATTAGGGGCCGGAGATTAGCTTATGCATTATGTTTTGAAGCCGGAACATAAGCACTTTGGAGTATATTTTATACAGACAGTTGCATAGACTAATAGGTCTAATTTGCGTCATATCCTGGACATTGCTTACCTTGGGGATGAGGGCCAATAGGGTATGATTGATTCCTTTCAGTAGCCTTCGACTTCGGAAGGAGGCAATGGCTTCGTATATGTCTTTCCCCACTATCGACTAGTATTTTTGAAAAAAGATACCAATGAAACCATCTTCTCCTGGTGCACTCTCACCCCTGATTGAGAAGGTTGCGAACTTGACTTCCTTTTCAGTGACATGATGAAAAAGACTTCTATTCATACAAGTCGAAACCTTATTTGGGAGTCCATCTAGTTCAGAACAAGGTTCGGGAGGACGAGAAGAGGTGAATAGATCTTCATAATATTTGACTTCCACCTTAGCCACTTCATAGGTGTCTTCCTTCTAGGTGCCTTCCTTGTCTTTGATTCGATGGAGGTAATTAGCTTTTCTCCCATCTTTAACACTCACCTGCTCATGATGGTGTGCCTGCGGAGTGGTTTCCTTTGTCATCAATAAAGAGTCGTCCAACTCCACATCGGCACCTTCTTGACAATCAATGATTCCTGTGTCCATGACAATATCAGTGGGAATGCGAGGAGTCAATGGTTGATCATGTCTATGGCTTGACTTGGATAGTAGACCACCTTGAGAATATGTCATCGAAAGTGAGGAGATTAGGTTGGTGACCTCTTGTGTGGTGCACTTTGGATGCTTCTCCCTATCATATTGCTTTACGACATGATAGGTATTCTGATCAAGATCAATTCTTCTTCCTACTTGATCTGCCTTGAGCCATGGTCCCAATTTTTTGGTCTTTTGATTCCCTAATTTTTCATCTTCACTACTACGTTTTGCCTCTATGGCCATGCCACCTTTAGGAACGGCTAAAAAAGTGTTCCCATACATCACTTATAGGAACGGTTTTCCAAAACCGTTCCCTTAGCCATTATATTATAGGAACACCAAAGAAACTATTCCTGTAGATAATATATGGGAACAAATTTTGCAACCGTTCCCTTAGACTATACTACGAGAACACTTTTAGTAACCGTTCTCTTAGAATGTATACTATGGGAACATAAAGGAACCGTTCCCATAGTCTATTTCCTTTTAAAATTAACCTATATAATTAAAAAATAAAAAAACTCTTACCATTTAATATTTTTCCTCTCCCGCGCGCTGATCGACTACTCGATCTCTTCTGCCCTAAACGCACCGCTCTACTGCGGCGACCTCCCGACGCCACCGCTCTGCTACACCGACCTCCCGACGCGATTGCTCTGCTGCGCCGACCTCCCGACGCGACCGCTTTGCTGCGTCGAACTCCCGACGCCACCGCTCGGCACTCGGCAGGCGAATCATTCGCCCGATCCAGGCCTCTGCTGTGCCGACCTCCCGAGTCCCGACGCCACCATCCGTCTCACACTCTCATAGCACCGGTCGCCGACGATCCTTCCTGTCGTCAGTCATCGTCTCCCGCTGACCGGTAAACACTCCCCTCCCCCTCTCCCCTGTCCCCTCTCCATTTACTGAGTGTCCTTAATCGATCGAGGACAGCTTTGTTTTTGCTATCTCAGATCATTTTCTGATTATCTTTAACCATGATTCAGATCATTTTCCATCTCCCGGTATTACTAATTCATAATATGCCATGTATGATTTTGTTTTCTTTTATGTGATATATCTTTCATTTTCTAATTTTCCATATGCCGGTGTGATTGATTTTGATCTTGAGTTTATGTGATATATCATGTATCATTGTTCATTTTATTAAAAGTCATGTCCAATTCATAATAGGCTTTATGATTTTGTTTCATGTTGAGGTTCAATTGATTAAACCTTATTTTTCCATCTCCCGGTATTGATTTTGATATTGAGTTTAAAAATATATTAAAATCTAACAATGCCTAGAGTGTCAGGAATAGTTTGATTCTGGTGATATGCTAACTTGGGTGATAGATTAATTTCCATAACTTGTACGTATACACTTGTATGGGCATAAGTTTAATTAGTTTGAATTATTCTTGTAGATGCTGATTGAGTGTAAAGGTGTTGAAAGATCACCGTAGTCTTGTGTAGTTTCATTTGCAACATTAAAATTATTGTAGAATATTTAGAGCTAAAATTTCATATGACTATCTATTTCTTTTAGTGAAAAATAGCTTGTATTTTTTTTAAAGAGAAAATCATCCCTCAAGTCATGTTGAACTCAGGACTAGGTAAAGGAGGACCATTTGATTTTTTTCTTTTCGTAGTTAAGTAAAATCAATGGATAAGGAATGAGTTCAAATGCCGAGATATAGTGCGGAGTATATCAATGGTGTGCAATGTATCCTACATTTTGCTTATAATAAAGGAAGGCCTCAGGGAGGAGAGATTTTATGCCCTTGTGCTCAATGTGGTAATGGTCGTTGGTTAACAAAAGATGCAATATTTGAACATTTGATAGACTATGGATTTCTAAAAGGCTAC
This sequence comes from Canna indica, assembly GCA_034359265.1. NCBI lineage: Eukaryota > Viridiplantae > Streptophyta > Magnoliopsida > Zingiberales > Cannaceae > Canna > Canna indica. The sequence continues at coordinate 38,632,143 of CP136892.1, read as the reverse complement.
ACTATTTGGGTAAACCATGGTGAGGATTTAACAATGCCCACAGAGGAGGATGACATCGATGATGGAGAGAATTGCATGGATGATATGGATGCACTGTTGCATGATAGATTTAGAGAAGTGGCAGAAGAAGATGGAGTTACAGAGGGGCCTAATGAAGATGCCAAAAAGTTTTATAATTTATTAGAAGAGGCAAACAAGGAATTGTACCCCAGTTGTAAAAATTTCTCTACTTTGTCCTTCACCATTCGGTTATATTTGATGAAGTGTCTCTTTGGCTGGAGTAATGTGTCATTCAATGCACTCTTAGAGCTACTAAAAGAAGCTATGCCAGATTTAAACATCCCCCAATCTTTTAATAAAACAAGAGCCATGATAAGGGACTTGGGCCTTGATTATAAAAAGATTGATGTTTGTCCCAATAATTGTATGTTATATTGGAAAGATCATGAGAAAGACAAGTCTTGTCATCTTTGCGGTGCTTCACGGTGGGTTGAGAATTCTCAGGCAGAGAATGAGCTAGAAAATCCCAAGCAAGGCCACAAAGTAGCGGCTAAAGTTTTAAGACACTTCCCGTTAATTCCTAGACTTCAAAGGTTGTTCATGTGTGAGAGGACTGTAGAATTAATGAGGTGGCATGAGGAAGAGCGGACAAGAGATGGGAAGTTAAGGCATCCTGCTGATGGCGAAGCATGGAAAGACTTCGATGAGCGTTATCCTGATTTTGCTAGTGACCCACGCAACATAAGACTTGGGTTGACTAGCGATGGATTCAATCCATATAGGACAATGAGTATTTCTTATAGTGTATGGCCGGTAATAGTTATGCCGTACAACCTTCCACCATGGTTATGTATGAAGTCGGAGTATTTTATGTTGTCCTTAATTATCCCTGGACCACACTCTCCCGAGACTAATATTGATGTGTACTTGCAACCATTGGTTGAAGAGTTGAAAACTATATGGGAGATGGGAGTAGACACATATGATGGTTCAAAGAATCAAACTTTTAAGTTGCGAGCAGCCCTTTTATGGACTATTAGCGACTTTCCTGGATATGCTATGTTGAGTGGTTGGAGCACAAAGGGAAAATTAGCATGTCCATCTTGTAATTATAACACAAATTCGGTTTACCTAAAGCATAGTCGAAAGATGTGTTATATGGATCACCGTGTTTTCTTGCCGATGAGTCATAATTATAGAAGAAACACACGGGATTTCAATGGAAAAGAAGAACATAAGCCTGCTCCTATTTTGTTAGAAGGGACATAGATCTTGGACTTGTTGCAAGACTTTGTTAATTCATTTGGGAAGATGCAAAAGAAAAGCAATGGTCCTTGGAAGAAGAAGTCTATTTTTTTTGAATTGTCATATTGGAGGCATAATAGACTACGACATAATCTTGATGTCATGCATATTGAAAAGAACATCTTTGACAATGTGATAGGTACTTTATTGGACATAATGGGGAAGACAAAAGATCATGTTAATGCTCGTTTAGATTTGCAAGAGTTGGGAATTAGAAAGAAACTTCATCCGAAACCAATGGATCAAGGCAAGAAAGTAAAGTATGCAAAAGCATGCTTTAACATGAATAAAAATGAGAAGTCTATTTTCTGTGGTGTTCTCAAGGAAGCAAAATTACCTGATGGTTGTGCAGCAAATATTTCAAGATGTGTTCACCAAGATGGTTTGAAAGTCTCAGGATACAAGAGTCATGATGCTCATTTCATGCTACACTACTTGCTGCCAATAGCAATGATTAGCACACTTCCTCAAGAAGTGGCCTACCCTTTGATACGTTTATGTTCTTTTTTTCGTTCCATATGTCAAAGAGTTATTGATGTGAACGATTTAGAGATCTTAGAATTTGAAATTGCTGAAACACTTTGCCAATTAGAGAGGATTTTTCCTCCTTCATTTTTTGATGTAATGCTTCATTTGCCTATTCACCTACCAAATGAGATAAGATTGGGTGGTCCTGTTCATTCTCGGTGGATGTATTCACCAGAAAGAGAGTTGGTAAAGTTGAAGGCTTATGTGCGCAATAAAGCTCGTCCGGAAGGTTCAATAGCTGAGGGTTACTTAGTTGAGGAATGCTTGACATTTTGCTCAAATTATATGAACTCTAATGTGGAGACACGGTGGAACAGAGTGAAAAGGAATGCTGACACATGTGAGTCTTTTGATACTAAACTTCCTAGTTTTTTTTTACCCATGGGTCGTCCTATAGGAGGGAAGAAAAAAAGTAATTTATTTTCAATGGACAACAATGAGAAGAACCAAGCCCACCGGTATATCTTGTTCAATTGTGATGAAGTTCAGCCTTACATTAGGTAAATAACTATTCTTTGCTCTTAAAAATTTATTTATAAACTCAATTGAATGATTGTTGTAACAAAATAATTTTCATGTAGTGAACACGAGACTATCATAAATCAAAAGAAAGGAAGAAAGTGGACCAAAGCAAAAAGTCAAAGCCATGATTTTATTGAGTGGTTTAAAAATCGTGCAATGGAGGAGGATGTCCCTGATCGATTGAAGGAGTTGTGTAGAGGCCCAAATAAAGTTGCAAGAAGGCTTTCGGGTTATGTTATCAATGAGTGTAAATTTCATACTACGCAGCATGATGCAAGTCGCAAGACACAAAATATGTCACTTTGGTGTCAATCACTCAAAGCTTGCTAGTAGTAAGGATCAAAATCCGACGACGAATGCAGTTACTTATTATGGTGCAATAAATGAAATAATTGAGTTAGACTATTATGGTAATTTCAAGTTTGTCTTGTTTAGATGTGATTGGTTTGAAGTAGAATCAGAAAAGTATGGGTTGACTTGTCTTCACTTCAATAAAAAATGTTATATGGATGATCCTTTTGTGCTAGCTTCTCAAGTCCAACAGTGCTTCTATGTTCGCGATCCCTCTAAAGACAATAGGTATTACGTTATGAAAACTCTTCATAGAGAGATTCCTAATGTGAATGACCAATCATATTGTGCAGAAGAAACATATAATATTGAGTCAGAACCAATCACAATTTTGTCTTTGCCTGATGATGAAATTAATGTTGAATGGGCAAGGGACGACATAGAGCCTACAATTGTTGAAAATTATTCATCCGTTTCAAATGAAATAGAGTCCGAAAAAGAATCCGATTTTGATGACACGCTTTGGGACTACTTTGATTAAATGGTTCTATATTGTAATAAAATAAGGTGATTCTTTTATATTACTATTATTGCAATAAACTTATTATGCTTCTATAAATACTTTATTATTATTGTAAGATCATTTTGATTAGAGAATAATCTTGATCTGTACACAAATATTTTTGTTTGATCATTTTTCTTGCTTTCTGGAAATTAAACATGTTCACTGTTTATTATTATTTATTTATCAAAATAGAACCAAGGAATAGATTGTTTTTTTTTTACTTATAAATGGTTTTTGTTTTATATAATTTAAATAAAAAAGTGGGAGCTATCCTTTTTCTGACCTAATATGGTTATTAACTGTGTCCTGACCTAACTCTCTCTTTTTCATTATTGAAGATTCAGTTGAACAAAGAGGGCTATTATATCGGTGCAGAATACTTATCATATCTCGTTGAAAAGGAACACTCAGCTCACAATCATGGTAAATCTCTGAAGCTTCATTGAACAACTCTTTTATTAAAAGGTTCAATAGTTATATAACTATGTTATTATATTGGTGTATCTACTCTTTCTCCATGTGTTAAGTACATAGTTAATTGGATAGTGTCGAAATAGAAATTCCAGCTGTCAAGGAAGATTTAAGGGGTTTGGTATCAAACAACATTCATGATTAATGGTTCTAGTCATGTGTGCTTTATTGATCATGTAATGGGCAGATGTAAAGCTAACCGATCTGATGATAACTTCATGCAGGTACATATGGATCTTTAGAATAAAAAGTGTAAAATATTTTAATTGATGAAACAAGCATCGTAATTATTCAAGCTAGAGCTTCCCTTTTAATTGTTATATCATCGCAAATTACTTTCTTAATGTAAGCTTCTTTTGAAGATCAACAGTCCGGTTCTCAACCAGTAAATTTAAGTGGTTAAAGATGCCAATAAAATGCTTGCCTTTTGCCTTTATTTGAATTTGTCAGCTTCTTTTTCTTTTTCTTTTCTTTTGGAAAGAAAGCACCTCATATTCACTGGAGTCCTCAACAACAGGATTTGAGACTTGCTAGTGTCCTTAACATATGGTTGAATTAAATATGGTCAGCTTAGTTCATGATTTCAGGAAAAGAAAACTACATTGTAGTTAAAACTGCAGATATTGCTTATGGTCATCATATAGACAACTAGTATCTATGTTCTCTGTCATTTTTTTCTTGCTCTCATGTTCTACTTCATACTAGAAACCATTCCCATTCCCGAACTTGGGTCCATGCCACCTTCTTTAACGAGACTTCCTTGTGATATATAATCCTAACATACAAATTCAGAAATTCATTTAAAAGATGCAAATTTAGAACACAATATGGAGGAAGCGAATTTATTCTTTTAGATTAGTTAGTCTATCATTTTGAGGAGGATAAAGGATCCCTAATTCTTGCAATTGCTTTTGAAAATTTATGGTCAGTGCAGGAAGAAATTATTCAGTGCAGGAATAGCTAATCAAGCACCTGTTTCAGAGGTTGTTTCAGAGAAGAATGAAAGATATTGATGTTGCTTTCTGGATTGAAAGACAACAGCAATATCTGTTGATACTCGGATTGCTCTTGATAATTACAAGGTGAGTTTGAACTCGTTTTCCCATCATATACAACTATGCATGTGATGTTTCCTTTCATTAGTAAGCTCAGAGTGTAATATCAGATTGGTGGCAGTGGACCATGCTTCGTGTTCATGAGAGTAGATTATCCAATGACATCATAATGCTGTTTTAGTATGGTACAACACTCCCATACAAAATTAATAATTGATATTCTTTAAGATTAATGATACTGTCTAGCATCTATTTCTTGCTTTTGTTATAAGCCTTGCTCATTATAAAATTGTTAAAGTACCAAACCACCTGATATACTACACTTAATTTATATCAGTAGGATTCAAGACTGATCTGATTGATTTCTCAGTCTTACACAAAATAGTGAAGTCAGCTAAAACCAACTCTGGGTTAATTAAATGAACGGGCTTTGTTTGCTTTTTGCCAGTTAATCTTGATTTATGTAGTTCCTGTGTATCTTTCCTTCATCTGCCTTGTGATGGTCATGGCAACTATGTGCATGTTTGCAACTGTTTAATTCTTCATGAGTTATTGGCGATTGGTCTTCATCCCTGGCATAATGCTTAACATTGTGATGCCTTTCCTTGAGTAGTAAGCGGCTGATGTTGGCACATGCCTTTCCATGAGAAGAATTACAACATCTCTTGTTCTTGCTTCTCTTTGATTGTAATAACATCATGCTGTTCAAGATGACTAGTAAGCATGTGCCAACATCAGCCAGAACTGCTGCCCAAAGAAGTGGATGACCAGCAAAGGCAAATGTGAGGACTGCCACTTTGGTTATCACTGAAAAGAAAATATTCTGTATGATCTTATAATATGTCTTCCTCATATGTTCTGATTTATGTAGCTACATATATATAGGCAAAGGCAAAACTACCTCACACTTGGTAGATTGTGATCTTGGATGGTAGATTGTTCTGATTTATGAACCAAGGAGATCTAGGACTACCTCACCCTATAAGTTTCAAGTGTATGAATGCATGAAAAAGAGGATAACTCATCACTGAATTCACCTGTTTACTTAATCATATAGATGATGTGATGGACAGTAAATAATGCCTTGGTGTATATATGGCGCGTAGGGATAAAATTCATTTTCTAATTTTTTGTTACCAAAACTAGAGAGACAGTTACCAAAACTAGAGAGACAGTTATGATACAGTAGCTTGGTTTCATGTATACTGATAAATAACATACTGATAAATGTTTTATGCATGTATACTGTTTAAGTTTCATTGCTCAAACTTTATCAGGTTTCAGCTGAAACCTTATTAGATTTCAGCTGAAACCTTATTAGGTTTCAGCAATCATACAAGTTTCATTATCATGTTCAGGTTTCAAGTCTAAATATGCTTTGAGATTGATGTTTATCAGTATGTTTCAGTATGTTTAAATATCAGTATGTTTCAGTTGAAACCTGATTTCTGCAATAATCTCAATTAACAAGATTTTATACATACAGGTATCTGCATGCAATATCAGTTCAGTTCATAACAAGATACATGCAGATACATACAGGTTTCAGTTTGTAATCATATACTGGGTGCATATGTGTTAGTAATCCGAATCTTAAGCTTAATCTCTGTTTATGAGATTGAATACCATGGTCCAAAGGCTCATCCTTTCTTTCCTCCTTGAGTATAGTCATCCTCTTAGGTCACGACACCAGTTATATGAACTCTTAAGTTTTCCACAGTTCATGAACTTAAGGTAGTAATCTAAGCTTACAGAATAAAAAAAGACTAATTGTTCTGTTACTTAAAGGTGGTATCTGCATGCTAAGCATTTGGGACAACCTATAATTGGTTGAGTGCTAGAGGTAGCCATCTTGGTGATTGTGTGATTTAAGTTTTAGACCAAATCATAAAGAAACAATCAGGCAGATAATAAAAGCTGAAGATTACCATATTGAGCTTAGATACCAACTGTTGCTATTCACCATATTCACTAGCTGAAGATTACCATAAAAGCTGAAGTTTTAGGCTTCCCGTAACTGATTACTCCTACTAAATGAAGGGTTTGGATAAAGCAATAGTTGTGGAAGAAAGACGTCAAATATATTCAGAAGATCTGCAGTCCATTGACATATAAGATTGAAATTTCAATAATCTACCTAGAGCCCATTAAATAAAGCTGTGCAACATAGTAAGCTCAAACAATTCTCATGCATGAATCAATGAGTAACATAATCAATTTTGACATAAAATTAAATGATCTAAATTGGAAATCCTTGATATGCTAGATTCGGACCTAAAAATATCTACAATATGCACACTGATCAACTTTACAAATTACAACTAGGTACTTATATTATAAGGGCAAGTCCAAATAACTCTTCATGCTTTACATGCTAAGCTATCAACATAAATTCAAAGCATTTGAACTCTGATTGCCTCACCAAACATTGGACTCCAGGATTGATTGATCACGTCCAAACATATTGAGCCAGACCTGTGGTAACTAAAAGCTATAAGTACCCTTGGTGATACATTGTATGAAATTTACTCTGACAGACTGCATGACTAAAAAGACAGAAAGCTTCAGGGAAGGAAAAAGAATAGGTTTTCCCTGACACTGCAAGCATGGAGAGAATAGATAGAAACACTACTAGACAATTTGCTTGATTCCATTCAATAGTAACTAGTAATAATTCTGCTGCATAATTATCTGCACATCTCTCTTTTAACTCTCCTCGTGCAGTGTACTTCCATGGACTAGTTGCAGCTTCCAAGATAGGTAGTGAAACTTGAGAGCATCTCTCCATTAAATTTTAAGAAAGCATGTGTTGTAGTTTACTGAAAACTGATTTCTTATACAGCAACTCTTGGTGATTTCTTATCTGCACATCTCTCTTTTCCTGCATGAAGCTAAATCAACCAACCAATCAATCAATTTAGCTCCATCCTGGTAATAAGTCTAACAAGTCAGTAGGCATGGATCCATGACAACTAGAAAAGTCATGTATTCCTTTTTGCATTCTCTCTTGATACTAATATATTTATCTTTTCCCCCTTTTTTCAGGTTTGTTAAACCTCTATGTCACAAGAATTGATATGGATTTTCCACTACAAGCAAAGTCAAGCAAAGAGTTAGCGGCCAAACATTACAAAATTAAATGTGAAAAGATTGAGCAGAATAAGAAGTTAAATCCAAACAGAAGATATGATTTAGTCTGAAAATAAAATAAGAAGGACTCAGTCGCACAAATTGCAGAGGCCAATCAGAAGAATATTATCTCTAATATCAATGTCCAAGAGAAAGGGAAGACATCCTTTGAAAAGCCCAAGGATGCAGTCCCCACTCAACCTACTGCTTCTACTATGAGGCAGGTCATTTCTATTGATATTCAAAATAGAGGAAAAAGATCAACCATTCAAGATCAAAGACCCACATCCTCTACTCAAAAACAAGTTCTTTCCAATTCCAATACAAAGTCTTCTCAAGTGCAACAACAACAAAAGCCAATCATTCAATATCAAAGGTCTACCCAAGTGCAGCAGCAACAAAGGCCAACCATTCAAGATCAACAAAGAAAGGGTAACCATGAGCAAGGACATGGGTATGCAACAAAGAAGACAAAGACTGCACCTTTGTGTCCATCAATGTCAATGGTTGAATATCGTGAGAAGCTGGGTATGCAAGTGCTAGAAAAAGATCCTCTAGAAGAGGAATGTAGAGAAGATGACATGGAACAAGTTGAGGAAGAGCACAATATACCCGATGAGTTGGAACATGTTCCCGAAGGTATATTATGTCATTATATGGAATTCTATAATTAGCTTATTTTTAAATCATTATTGTTATGTCAATTAGGAACATCAAAAAAGAAAGCAAGAGGGAAGACAATGTGCTATAGAATTCATGGAAGATCGCTAGAGGAGCGACAAGAAATAATTTTCAATAGTGAAGCACAACCAGTTGGGCCCAATGAGAAAGCTATTTCAGACTTGAGCCAATTTTTGGGAACCGTGGCACGAAATTCAGATTGGTGTCCCTTGATTTACACCAATTGGAAGGCCGTACCGAACAAGGATGACATATGGAAATATATCAATGTATGATAGTTTTTTATATTGTTCATTTACATTTGCATGTTAATATTAATGCTTGTTTTGCTTCACTTTGTAGAAAAACTTCATCCTTCCAGAAATAGGGAAAGGGGTTGTGTTCAAAATTATGGATGAAGCTTGGAGGAAACACAAATCAAAAATCAAGAAGGAACATTTTGACAATTACGTAACAAATAGCGAGAGGATAAAAAATCGTCCTACAAACATTCCTCTCGAACACTTCAAGCAAATGATTGATTACTGGAGCTATGAACCCATCCAAGTAAGTATCTAGGTTTCATTATATAACTATGAAAATTATAAAGATTTAGCGGAGTTTGGTCTGCTTAGCGGATTTAACTATGAACACTTTAGCGGAGTTTGGTCTGCTTCTAACCTCAGTGAAATCACCTATGGATTTCTTACTTGCTTTTCATATGGTTATTGATTTTTTCTGGTTGCATATATTTAGTTTTTTTGTTATTGATGTAGGATATGTGCCAACAAAATAGATTGAACAGATCACAACAAAAATGGAGGCATCGGATGGGCAATAAAAGATTTTCTGTGATAAAAGAAAAATTGGTAATATTTTTTTGCACGGTTTCATATTTTGAATTTTAAAGTAATGTCAATATTATGTTTTAACTCATTATTGTGATTTATATAAAGCATGCTCAAAAGAATGAAGAACCCAGTCAAGTTGAGATGTTTGTTGAAACTCGGACTAAGGACGGAAAAGCCTTAGATGATGAAACTGAAGAGACAATTGTGAGTTTTTCTTCTAGCTATTGTTTTATACTTAATTATTTATTATTATCACTAACATTATTAAAATGTACATTTTAGGAAAAGCTTAAAACCATGGTTGAGCATGATGGGAAACCTGCTGCTGAGGCATTTCAATCTATGTTTGGGAAAGAGAAGTCAGGAAGGGTGCGTTGTTATGGATGAACAATTACACCCACAATCTTAAAAAAAAATGAAGAAATGGCAGCAATGCAAGAAAAACATGATCAAGAGGTGAAGTCTTTGAAGGAGCAACATGCAATAATGGAAGAAAGACATGCAAAAATGGAAGAGAGACAGAACCAGATGCAACACCAAATGCAAGGAATGCAATCTCTTTTGAAGACATTTATTACACAGGCAAACCCAGATTTGGACATAGAGGCTATAACAGCTCTGTTGGCACCACCAACTACTCCAAGGGATGTGCCAATAGCATCTTTGGTTCTTCTACTTCCACACATCATCCTCAAAATCAAGTAATTTTAGTTTAATATATGATTATGGAGTCTTCTGATCATTTTTAATTATTAATTGATTTTTGCAGGAAATGATGAATTGAGATGATCAAGAGGACTTGGCTAATGGGAATGCTAGGCTTAGAACAATTTCATATGTTTGTGAATTTTATTTAGACTTAATTGTGAAATTATGGAATGGGAATACTACAATTGTGAACTTATTATTCAATTAAATATATTATAAGTTTGAATGAAATTTATGTTTTAGAATCTATGTTTGTGAAATTGTATGGTTGTCTATGAAATTGTATGAGTGTCTGTGAAATTATATGGTTTACAGGAATATATATACATTTTAGGAACAAATATGAACCTGCGCACAAACAATACAAATATGAACCAACCTATAGGAACGGTTTTTCATCATTCCTAATGTACTATAGGAACGGCTAAGAACCGTTCCTATAAGATTCACCTATAGGAACGGTTAAGAACCATTTCTATAGGGTGGAACTATAGGAACGGTTCTATACCGTTCCTATAGGGTTGGTTTATAGGAACACTTTTATAACCGTTCCTATAGGCTGGACCTATAGGAACGGTTTTTTTGGCAACGTGACCATAGGGAAGAAAACCGTTCCTATAGCCTAACGGAACGACTGATTTGAGTACACATGGGAAACCGTTCCCGTAGGTCTATGGGAACGGTTTTTTATCTTTTGGGAACGGTTTTCAACCATTTCTATAGATTAAAAATATTATAGTGCTTGTATCTGAATGCTGCAGTTCTGCTCATCTTGCCCTATATAACCACAACAATAGCAAAACATCGAAATATTTTCATATTTAAAGTCCGTCCAAAACGAACCATGAGAGGTAGAGGAAGAGTCCATCCCTCTTTTTAAATTGGTTTTGATACATCTAAAACTGTTCTAGCTTTGATGATGAATCCAAAAAAACTGGTGTATGAATCCCTTACTGAAAAAACTCTCCCATATGACTGCATATTTTATGGCCAACATTGATGTTGTGGAATTAGACTAGAATTCCCTAGCATTGAATCCAAAAAGGGGCCTTGTAAAACTCATATTTACTTACTGATTTATCAGGTTCCCATGGCCGAAGTACAAGAAGCTGGTTCTTATACAACCAGGGTTGACTTCGGAGTATCTTGATCATCTCCACTTCCTCCTCAATGTAAAATTTAAAGATTTTACTTTCAGTTTCTTTGCAACGAGTATCTTGATCATCTCCACTTCCTCCTCAATGTAAAATTTAAAGATTTTACTTTCAGTTTCTTTGCAACGAAAACCTAATGGCTTATTCCAGATCCCTTGAAGCACTGTGAGCATGGTCGCTTGCACTTGAGTTTTGTCCGACCACAGCTTGCCTATCAGACAATACTTCGGGCTCTCCTATGGTGGGAGAGTAACTCTTTGAAGTGTGTTCTTCTTCTTTCGTGTGTTGCATGGTGGGACTGGTGTGTGCATGGATATTTTCGATGTCGCCATTCCTGGTGGCTATCTTGACAACGACTCCAACATGATGCACATTGGTGTATGAATGGGTGGGAGAGTTATGGAATGGATGAAGTGAATGGAGATTGATGGCGCATGATCGAGGTATATGATAGGAGGACAGGGGAGAAGGAATCCCACGATGGGGAAGACGGCGTAGTGCAACCGATGAGATTTCGTCGGACGGAGAAGGTTGTACAGTTTCGCACCCTTTCGCCAGGGAGAAGAAATGACAAAAAGTTGAGTTATTAATTTATAAGAGACTAAAATTCACCAATAAATGCATTTATCTAGTCACTCTAATGACCAACAATAAATACCAAACAATGTCAATATATCTCATAACCATGCAAGACTAATAAATTCGATGTCTTAATATAGATAAATTAAATTGTGCTTAAAATTTACTAGACATAATAATTTAATTACTTTGGTGACTAACAAATCAATATAATGTGAATTTTAATTCCATTTGCATAAAATAGATATATGTGACAATAAAATTCACAAACACCTAATTCGATCATTTTGATGACTCATGCCCTAAGATGAATATATATATATATATAACAATTAGCAGATAGCATTAATTAAGGTACAAGACCAGCAAACAACAATAGGGCTAACCGCGACACCAACTGCGCATCTATACATAGCCAATGTGCATTAGAGCGAGTAGCCGATATCATAAACACCCATGTTATCATATATACAATACTTTATAAAGTTTCATGCATTTTAAACTAACGATAATAATAACATAAATGTAAAATACCAAAACATGTACACAAATTCACTGCATCAGACATGTACACTTCATAATGTTATAATGTTACATGCATTTACTATCTTTTGACCATTGGTGCCCGGGATCAGTAAGTATATATATATATATTTGTTTACAAAACATTAGACTACAATAAATATGTTTTAAAATTCATCAGCTCTTGGAGGACATTCTTGAAAATGAGTGAGTGTGAGAGAGCGTCCAAGAGTGTGGGCGAGCCTGTGAGTCGTCTCGGAGGACCCTCCTCCGCCGCCGACCCCGACGCAGGAGAGTAGAATAGGCAGTGGTCTTTAGTTTCTTGGAAGAAGCCATCGCCCTCGACCTCGACCTCTCGCCGAGTCACCTTCGCCTCGCCCCCCAAGCCTTCCTCGTCTGACTGGATCGGGGTTAGTCGTTCATTCGCGGAGATTGTTCGTGCTGGATGCCCGACGCCATCAAGATCTTCCATTGCTCAGTCCGTTGCGCCATCTCGGCAGAGGACTCGCCCCTCTATATCAGAGGTCGTCTCCGCCCTAAGAGCAGGCGGCTGCTGTTTCAACTGCACCAAGCCCGGTCACCTGGCGCGAGTCTGCAAGGGACGCAGAGTGTGCTTCTTCTGTCGTCAACCCGAACATTACAGCCGTCAGTGTAGAGGCTTTCCTAGATCAGCTTCATTGGATTTCCGGTAAGGTACTCCTGTCCATGTATCCACGGACTCCTCGTCCTTCGCCAGGTCAGCATCCACCGTATCTCAACCACCCCCTTCCATCGTTTCTACTGCATTTATTGCTTCAAATTTAGCTGCACCCGCTGCTTCCTTAAATGCTCCTCAAAGTGTTCCCTCTGCACCCCTCCCCTCATTGAGCGCTTCGGCTTCTCCTCTATTACCCATCCCTGCTCGGAGTTCCATGTCTGGCCGGCCCGACAATGTTCGTGTGATGGTGTCGAATTCTTCGACGTCGGCGGAGAGGGCGCAGTATCTGAGTGAACGGTGCATTCTCGCCACTGTCTGGGGTTAGCTTCGTCAGGAGGCTAATATCGCAAGCTTCTTGGCTCGCTAGTTCCATGACTACCATCAGCACCTGCGTCAATGGAAGCAACGTCGACTGGCAAACGACAGATTTTTGGTAACAACACCGCTTGCTAAAGGATCCTACTACAAAGTTCGATTGATTCGCTCGAAAATACAATGGCGCCATGTCCTGCTGCAGATCTCAAATTGGTCCCAAGATGAGCTATATCTCTTCGTCTCCCCCCCGGAGCTGCTAGTGGGGATTGAGTTAAGGGGACTCCCATTTTTGTTCTGGAATCGGGATACAGTGATCACATTGGTGAGCTCCTTCGCTTGCTTTGAAGCTCTTGCCGAGTCGACGGTGGAATGGACGGAGATGACGTCCTGCAAGGTTCAGGTGCGCGTGATGTCTCTGAATCTTATACCTCGCTTCATCATCGCCGACGCCGACACCTGCCGTTTCACGATCGGAGTCGGAGTTGCTTGGCAGCAGTGGACGTTGGCGCCTGGTAACATCCACGGCCCGCAGCAGGCGAAAAGAGATGACAGAGGGGCAGGCTCGGGCTTGGATGCGAGCTTTGAGCAGGACCCCTACGAGGAACAGCCGCCCTCTGGAGGAGACGCCTCCAACCACGTCTCCATTGGTTCAAACTCCCCGCCCCTTTCTCCCTCTGGATCGAGAACACGAGTGCAGACTGTCGGGGGAGCAGGGCAAGTCTTGAAGGCCTCTACTCAATATCGACCGTCACCGGAGTTGGGTCGACCACCGTCGGCAGGCTTGGGAGACAGCGATCACTCTTGAAGCCGCAGCGAAAGCTTCCGTGGATTCCCTCTTAGGGCATCCTCGATTGATCCATCCGGAAGGTACCCTGACAACGTCTCCCGTTCGGTGAATCTCCGATCGCCTCTTCCGCTAGTTCCTGGTGGTGGGTTGATCGAGTTTGCTTCTAAGGATCATGGCATTAGGGAGCAGTTCGGATGGCAGACGAAGCTCCTTTCGAGTGTTCCTCGGCAGCTGGGTGTAGTTTCTATTCTAATGTATGCCTGGTCCTTTTCGGCTTCTTCGGAGGGAATTTTGAATCGTCAGGAGATTTCTCGAGCGCTGCAGGATTTCTTATTGATTGCTCTACAGCGGGCGTGGGCAAAGATTAAATTGGAGGGACCCATATCCGTTTCCATCCCATGGGTTGTGTATTTATTCCGGATCTTCTCGTCCGCGGGTTCCTTCCTTCAAGTGGATCCGATTTCTTCAACCACCAAGACTCGCTTGCGGTTTAATCCATTGGCCCTGGCCAGCGCGCGCCCGGCTCGTGAGATTGGCTCACTCCGCCTTGACCCGGTCAACGCTCTGCCTTCACTCGGGCCGCAGCACTCTGGGCCGCTCCCTTCGCTTTAGTTGGGCTCGGCCACTCAGGATGGTGAGGTTCTTCCGCATGGGCCTCCTTCAATGGGCCCTCTCTTATTGCCTAATGGGCCAATTTTGGGCTGTATGAAATGCTGAAGGAAATCCAAGTTTCAGGATGCCCGAGTAGCTACACTAGTTCGGAGGAGTTCCCGTATCACACACAAGTGCATCAAGTCCTCCCTGGAGAGTGCGTCGAAGAGGAAAGCAGCAAGAAACGAAGGAATTATAACCCAGCAAGATGCTCCGACAATGACAGTCAGCCCTCCTACCGACTTGGGATCCATCACTCTGAAGACTAGGTCCGCTCTGCAGACGGCTCTCCTTCAGGACATAGAAGCTCTAGGTTTTGACAGCAAGGGTAACGAGGAGAGAGTCATTAGGGCTCTAGGCACCGTGGTTGTTTGATTGATGGGATTTGCCCCCTTTTAAGTGTGAACCTTTGTTTGTCATGTTCAGCAAATTTTGTGCTCTTTTTTGGAATGTTAGAGGGCTTAATAGACTCTCTAAGCGCTATATGGTGAAGCAGACCGTTAGGGATGTTAGATGTAGTCTCTTCTTTTTGTTTGAAACTAAATTGTCGAGTTGCTCCCGTAGAATCGTAAGACAGTTGTCAGGATTTTCTTTTGATTATAATTTCAAAGGTATAAATGCCACCGATCGTTCAGGCGATTTACTTGCAGTGTGGGACCCGTCTATTTGGAGTTGTTCGAATTGTCTCATTGGCGAATGGACTATTAAATTATCCTTGCATCACTGCACTAATAATTTTGGCCTCATTGCTATTGGAGTATATGGACTGCCGGATCAAGCCCATCGGAGATTATTTTTGCAGAAATTGCGCCAGGTCGTCGCCAATGTTACCGAGTCGATGTTAGTGGGCAGGGATTTCAATATCACCCTCCACAATAATGAACGAGTAAACTGCGTTGGTAACCTCACTAATTCCAGAAGATTCTCTAAGCTGGTCGCAAACTCAGAGCTCCTAGATATTCGGAACCAATTCACTTGGTCTAATAATCAGCATCCTCCCGCTATGGCGAAACTTGACAGAATCCTATCAAACAACAGTTTGGCCACGCCCTTCCCTCTGGCCTTGGCTATCGCGGGAGAGCGCAAGCTCTCAAATCATAACCCCCTGACTTGGACCTCCTCAGATAACAGTAACTCCTTCAGGACCAGGCCCTTTAGAATTGAGGCTTGCGATCATTTTGCGAATATTGTAAAGGTCGGTTTAGAGATCGACATCTCATCCTCTTGGCCAGGGATTTCCCCTTCAAATAGATGGTTGAAACTCTAGAAGCCCCTTTGAAGCACTATTCTTCAGTGGAATAAATTAAGACTCGCTTCCAAGGCAAAGTACATAGTTGATACGGAGGCCCACCTCAATCTCTTATGCACAAAGGCGGATTCCAGGGGTCATCACAGATACCGAGGTGGTTGAGCTCAAAGACCTCAAAGGAAGCCTTGACAGAATTTACTCAGACACCAACCTCTATTGGAAACATAGAGCTAAGAAAAGATGGTTAAATGACGGAGATAGAAACACTCGATACTTCCATCTGTGTGCTTCGTATAGAAGAAAGATCAATTAGATTTCCTCATTGCAAGTTCACGGTAGAGTTGAGCATGACCAGACGACAATTGCCTCATCCTTAAGGGATTTCTACAAGGGTCTCCTCGGCAGGGAAATCAGACCTCAATTGAATATCAAATGGGATTCTTTATATGGGCCGCCCAATATCAACATTTGTAGTCTTGATGACCCTTTCACCATGACAGAGGTATTTGGGGTTATCAAAGGCGCGAAAAGATTTAAAGCTCCTGGACCAGATGGTATCTCAATGGAATTCTTTCAACGGTTTTGGCCTGCCATCGGGCAGCATGTGTTGGACATCTTTCTGGAGCTTCAGACGAATCCCCACCTGTTCTCCCGTATCAATAAAGCAAATATTATCCTTATTCCCAAAGTGCAAGGGGCAAATGAGGCTACCAGTTTTAGACCGATCAGCCTGGAGAAATAGTCTAGTTAAAATTTTCTCGAAGTTACTTGCCAACCGGCTGGCTGTATTCATGCCTACCCTCATAGACAACAAGCAGGGAGCATTTACCAGAGGTAGAAGTACATTGGATTGTTCATGACAGCAGCAGAGATAGATTGGGGTTGCAAGAGGGCCGATTCCGACGTGTGCCTCATAAAAGTGGACTTCGAAAAAATGTTTGATTCAGTAAATTGAGGTTTCATCCTTCAGCTTCTAAGAGCTTGGGGCTTCTCTCCTCGCTGGATATCCTGGATTCAATTTCTCCTTCAATCGGCTGAATCATCTCTGATCATCAACGGAGGTGTAGGAAGGTCCTTTAAGCACAAACGCGGGCTGAGACAGGGTAATCCCCTTTCTCCCTTGCTCTTTAATCTTGTGATCGATGTTTTCTCAAGATTGGTGACTAAAGCGACGGCCGCTGGGCTTGTATCCGGGGCACTTACCAACGTCTTGGAGGGGGGGATTACTCACATACTCTTCGCGGATGATCTTCTCATGTTCAGTAGTGCCTAAGAAGATAGCTTGAGAAATTTCGGTCTGCTTCTAAAATGCTTTGATCGCAGCACTGGCCTCAAGATGAATCCCTTGAAAACTAAGATTTTTCATATTGGAGGAGATCTCGCCCGGGCCGAGCATGTAGGAATTCTTGGCTCCTCAATCAGATCGTTCCCATTTGATTACCTGGGCCTTCCTCTCAGAACTGAGAATCTCACAAGAGCTGATTGGACCAAGGTGATCACGAAAACGGATAGTAAGCTCACTTCTTGACAGGGTTCCCTCCTGACTCACGCTGGCCGTCTCACGCTTTTGAACTGTGTCCTCACAAGTCAGACTTCTTATTTTTTATCAATCTTCAAAGCTCCGGTTTGGGTTATCAAGCAAATTGACAGAAGACGAAGGACTTTTTTCTGGACAGGAAAGCACAATATCGATTTACGAGGTAAGTGTTATGTCGGATGAGATTTGCTTACCCGTCCCTCGGGGGAAGGAGGCCTGGGGATTTTGGACCTACGCACTCACAATTTAGCTAGGTTGGGGAAGTGGATCTGGAGCTTGCTACAACCTGGTGGTTTGCCATGGAAGGACATTCTCATTGCCCTTTACCCTAGACTTCATCTCCCCAGCTCGGCTGATCATCAGACCCTCTCCCCTTTGTGGAAAGGCATATGCAATTTGCTGGAGGTTTTCGGCATTTCTTTATCTTTCAGACCAGGGGAGGTTTCCTCTTTCAGGTTTTGGCTTGACCCCTGGGTCTCCGGGGATCGTCTTTGCAGAAGATACCCCTCTCTATTCTCGGCCACTCTGAATCAGGATATATCCATCGATATGGCCAAGCACAGATCGCCGACGGATGAGGTCATTGGATGGTCCTTACAGTTCAAATATTTGGTCGACGAAGATCTTCTAGATCGTTTAGCAGTTGATATAGCCCCCTTCCTGCAGGGTTCAGGCAATGACTCTATCAGTTGGAAATGGACCAAGGAAGGTTCATTCACCACTAATTCACTTTATTGTCTCCTCAACTTCAAAGGAACCTCCGAGCCGTGGTCCCCTTACCTCTGGCAAACATATTTTCCACCGACGATTTCTCTTACTAACTGGCTGATTGAAAAAAGAAGACTCCCTACAAGAGACAGGTTGGTCAAGCATAACGTGTAGATCCCCTCATCTTCTTGTGTCTTATGCTCAAATACCGACGAATCTCATCCCCACCTATTCAAAGAATGTCCGTTCACTCTCAATGGATGGCGACTATTCCTTGACCTATTGGGCACCCCTTTTTATGCTATGGATTTTATGCCATGGGACGATAACTGCAACGGAGGCTCAAAATTCAAAAGAAAACAATTCAGAAGACTAATGATGTGGAGAGCAAAGATTTAGCATGAGCACAATCTTCGTATTTTCGAGAGGGCATCTCGATCATATACCGAGCTCGCGGCAGAGGCATCCGCTAGTTTTAGTCTATGTTTGTAACCTACAATCGTTGTAGTGCCCATTGAATTGTTTCTTAGTTTTTATTCTCTTCCTCCCCTGTACTTGTATCTCATTCACTTCTCTGGAATAGATTACAAGTTTTCTCCCCTTAAAAAAAAAAAAATTCATCAGCTCTTTAGCTACAAGTGGCCACATAACTATCTAAAGCCATATATAGACAGTTACCACTTTGTCTCTTAATTACAAACATTTTTAAACACACAAAATGTAACCGTTCCATTTACTTGCCACGTGACGGTTAGCCTTAAACATGACATTAATACATTAATTAAAGGCCACATATTATATGGACAGTTATCAAAAGACAATAAAACGTTTGGTTCTTCAAATTAATCAAATTGTGGACTTGTCTTATTATGTGGCAGCAGTACTATTTGGAGTGGAAGAAATTTGATGACTGAATCAAATAGTCTACAAGTATTTGACGTACTCTCATCCTCTCAGTTCATGACAGCACTGCATCATCAAATGAAAGAATCCTCCTCCTCCTCCTCCTTCCCAGCAACCGAGTAAAACTCGCGACATGGAAAATGTGCGAAGCAAGACATCCGTGACACCTTTTGTTCCGATCTCGATCCTCTCGAAACAAATCTTACAAGTCTCCAACTGTCCTCCTTCATAGTCCACTATCTCCGTCACTTCATCGGCTCCATCACCGCCGCCACGTCTCCATGTCTCCATGATTGCTCCAACCCCCTCTCGAGTATTTGGCGGCAAAGCATATGGAAACCTCTGTGCCTTTGCCGTCGTCAAAAGCCGCCTTGATAGTCTCTTCCAAGAAGTTGACCATGTACTCCGCGATGAAGATAACGGAGTTGGCGTCGATGACGCCGGAGAGGACAGAGGAGATGCACTCAAGGCAGGAATCCTGGGATTGGAACATTTTAAGAGTGAAAACAAAGTGGCGATATGAAGACATTCATACACTTCTAGGGCACAAAAATGAGCAAGCGCTCGACTCAGGTGGAAAAGAAGAACAGCAATCTTATTTCATTGCAAAAAAGCCTCAAAAAAAAGAAATTACATCACGCGCCTTTATACTTCAGGCGGCGTTATTTGAAAACAGTAAAGAAGTAAAAATACAACTTTACCCTTCAGCTATAAGAGCTGTGCACAACTCACGCGTTGTACAGGTAAGTAATTCTACTTATTCAACTATTAACTACTCTAATACTTGCTCTGCTATATACACTTGACGCCTTAAGCCTTCTTTTGATTCTTCTTCTGTTCTACTTGCTTGAACTGCTTCTGCTGGCCAATTACTTCAACACCTTCCCCTCAAGTTGGTAATGGAGAAGAGATTTTCCAGTCCCAACTTGGAGCACATAAACTGATGTAATTGGCCTGGTAATGCCTTGGTCAATACATCTGCTGGTTGAGTTTTCCCTGATATATAAACTGGTTTGACAATTTTTTGCTGAAGCTTCTCCCGAACATAATAACAGTCTATATCCAAGTGTTTGGTTCTCTCGTGAAACACTGGGTTTGCAGAGATATGGAGGGCACTTTGATTGTCACAAATGATTGGTATTGGACTCTCGAAATTTATACCCAGATCAGTTAACAGTTTACTTACCCATATCATTTCAGCAGTGGCACTTGAGAGTGCCCTTAATTCACTCTCAGTGCTAGATTTACTCACTGTTTGCTGCTTTTTACATTTCCAATTTATCAAAGAATCTCCAATCTTCACTAAGTATCCTGATATAGACCTTCTGGTTAGGCTGCAGCCACCCCAATCTGCGTCACAATATCCAACTAAGGTGGAGATTGGCTCTGCCTTGTACATCAGACCAAGCCCTGGTTTTCCCTTTAAATATTTCAGAATACCAATAGCAGCTTGCCAATGTGATTGCTTTGGTTTCTGGTTGAATTGGCTCAGCAAGTGCACACTGAATGCAATGTCTGGTCTAGTTATTGTTATGTACAATAACTTGCCAATTAATTTTTGGTATACACTGCTATCAGTCAGATACTTGTCTTCTTCATTTTCCTCATTGCTCAACTTTATCTTTGTTTGCATTGGAGTTTCTCAAGGCTTGCAATCTCTCAATTTGTATTCAGCTAATATATCCAATATATACTTCCTTTGGCACACATGAATTCCTTTTTCATTTCTGAAAATTTCTAAGCCCAGAAAATATGTTAGTTTTCCAATATCTTTGATGCTAAACAGTTCATTCAACCTTCTTTTCAATTGTGAAATTTCATTCTCATCTGTTCCAGTCAAGATAATATCATCAACATATATTAGAATGATTGTTATCTCATCCTTTTGCCCCTTCTTAATGAACATGCAAAGGTCAGATGTGCTCTGGTTGTATCCCAGCAGATTGAAGCTTGAAGTTAGTTTATGATACAACTGCCTTCCAGCTTGTTTGAGGCCATATATGGACTTCAAAAGTTTGCAAACTTTTCCATCATTTGGGTTTCCAAAGCCCGGTGGTTTATCCATGTAAACCTCCTCTTCTAAAGTACCATGCAAGTATGCATTGTTGATATCCAACTGATGCAATATCCAATTCTTAGAAGCTGCCACAGCTAACAATGCTCTCACTGTTGCCATTCTTGAAATTGGCGCAAAGGTTTCATGTTAATCAATACCCTCAATTTGAGTGAAACCCTTAGCTACCAATCTGGATTTATATTTTTCAACCTTTCCTTCTGGATTGAACTTGGTTCGATACACCCATTTGCATCCAATTATTTTCTTTCCCTGTGGTAACTCACATAATTTCCATGTTTTATTAGAAATTAAAGCATCTAACTCTTGTTGCATTGATTTTATCCAAATAGAATTTTTAGAAGCAGCTTCATAGGATGTGGGATCAGTTTGTGTGTCAATTAGGCTGAGAAAAGCTTGATGTTTGGCTGGCAGTACAGCTGGGTTGATGTATTTTTCAATAGGATAGGGTGAGGTTTTTGCAACTTGCTTGGGTTCTAGTTTTTTCAGTGAACTATTGCATTGATAATCCAGGAGCTTTATAGGTTTCCTAATGATCCTACTACTTCTCCTGACAGGAACTTGAATTGGCCTAGAAATACTACTTTCACTTGTTGTATCAACCTCAACCTCATTCTCTTCATTACCTTTAACTGTTCTAACATTTTCACTTTCCTCATTGACATTAGTGATTGACAATACAGGTGAATCATTGGTTGATATTGGATTTGATTTGGAATGAGAAATTTCAGTGGTATGATTTGAGGTGGAGTTTTCAGTTATGTCCCCTGCAGGAATTGGAATTGGAAAAATGGTATTTTGTGGGGCTTCGGAATTGAAAGGAAAGATGTGTTCTACAAAAGTGACATCCCTGGATATCAATATAGAGTTAGCCTTTAAGTCAAGTACTTTATAGGCTTTCTTTCCATATGGATACCCAAGAAAGATGCATTCTCTAGACCTGGGATCAAATTTTGTTCTCGCTTGCTTGTTGGTGTTTGCATAACATAGGCAACCAAATGCTTTGAGGTGCTTCAAACTAGGTGACTCATGATATAACATTTCATATGGGCTCTTATTGTTGAGAATAGGACTTGGCAACCTATTAATAAGATAGGTTGCTGTTAGTATGCATTCTCCCCAATATTTCAATGGAATTTTGGATTGGTATTTCAAACCTCTTGCCACCTCAAGCAAATGTCTATGTTTGCGTTCTACTCTAGCATTTTGTTGTGGAGTTTCTACACAACTAAGCTGATGAACAATTCCTTGGTCTTTTAGAAAATTTTGAATGGTGTGATTGTTGAATTCACTACCATTATCAGTATGTATGATTTTGACTGAGGTATCGAATTGGGTTCTTACAAGTTTAATGAAGCTAATGAGAATATTTGGTACTTGGCTTTTTGTGGTGAAAAGGTATGTCCAACAATTCCTTGTATTGTCATCCACTAAAGTTAAGAAGTAAGAAAAGTTGTTATATGTTGGAACTCTATGCGGCCCCCATACATCACAATGTAGAACATCAAAAGGATTTTTTGCTTTATTCAAACTCAATGGAAATGGTAGCCTACATTGTTTGGCTAATGGACAAACATTGCAAAAAAAATTTGAACAATGCTTCAACTCAGGTATTACATTTGAAAGTAATCTCATTCTAGAGTTTGACATGTGACCTAATCTCAAGTGCCAAATGGAAACATTATCTAATGAAATTGCTAAAGCTTGGACCTCCTTGTTGTGTCTCTCGGTTGGTTGAGCTCCTGATATCAAGTACAAAACATTCACTTCTTTACCATTCCCCAAAATTTTCTTCGAGTCTAGGTCCTGTATGACAAAATTGGTGGGATTAAAAGTAATGGAACAATTCATTTCTCTTGTCAACTTACTTACTGACATGAGATTGAATTTAAAGTTTGGAGCTGATAATGTGTTTGGTAATTGGATGTGTTTGTTCACATATGCTGTTCCAATATGGGATACATGGGTGGTTGAGCCATTTGGCAAAGAGATTTTGTTGTCGACTATAGGTATTGTAATCCTATCTAAGGTTATGTGATTTGAGGCTATATGATCTGTAGCACCGCTATCTAATATCTAATTTTTAGATAAAATACATGCAGCTGAGTTAAAATGATTACCTGCCATACTTGCTACATGGTTCTCAGTGAATTTAGATTCAGCTAGCTTGCTTTGTAACATGTTGAACAATGCATTGAACTGCTCTTCATTTAGTCCACCCTTAGACATTTCAGCTGAATTGCTTCCTTCCTTTCCGGAATTATGCTCATCAATTCTTTCATTAATTCCTGCTTGCATTGCATTTACTGACTTGTCATTGCACTTTTGCTTTCCTTTGTATAATTTGAGCCCTGGTGGATATCCTACCACCTTGTAACAGTATTCTTTCGAATGCCCTGCTCTTTGGCAAATGTCACAGAACCTTTTGTTGTAATGCTAGTCCTTGTTCTTGCCGTATTTATAATTTCCCTGCCCTTGAACTGTGCTGTTCAGGGCAACACTTTCCACTGCAAGGTTGGAACCTGAATTCACCTTCCTTTGCATTTCTTCTTGTGCTAACATGCCATATATTTGATTTATATTAGGCAGAGGCTTCATCATTAGTATTTGACCTCGGATTCCAATGTAAGAATCATTTAATCCCATAAGAAATTGTGTGAGCCTATCTTTAATCTTGTATTCTTTCCCAGCTGAACACTTGCAGTATGAATCAATCTCCAATGCATCTAACTCATCCCAATGTCCTTTGAGCTTTGTATAGTATGCTGAAATCGACAATGCCCCTTGTCTGGTTGAACTGATTTGGAGTTTGATGTCAAAAATTCGTGGTTCATTGCTTCCACCGAATCTTGCTTCAAGATCAGCCCACATTTGCATTGCAGTCTCAGCATACATTATGCTTGGATTCAATTCGGGTGAAACTGACTGAAGAAGCCAAGACTTCACCATATCATCGCATTGTCTCCAATTTCTATAGCTCAGGGATGTTTCTTCCGGTATTTGAACCGAGCCATTCACAAATCTGGCCTTATTCTTTGCCGATAATGAAATCAGCATGGATCGTTTCCATGGTAGGTAATTTTCACTCCCAGATAGCTTAATTGAAACAAGCATCATACCTGGGTGATCACTGTTCAGCAGAATAAATGAATCATGGTCGACGCCTGGTTCTTCTTGCGTTGTTCCCCTTTCTGGATTGACTTGCGATTCGCTCGATGCAGATCTCGACTAATTTGATCTCCGATTTCGAGCCATCCCTTTTTTCAATCGGTTTGCGGAATCTCTTTTGGCGCAGTTGGATCGGTGTGATCAATCAACAATCATCACCCTGCTCTGATACCATGAAGACATTCATACACTTCTAGGGCACAAAAATGAGCAAGCGCTCGACTCAGGTGGAAAAGAAGAACAACAATCTTATTTCATTGCAAAAAAGCCTCAAAAAAAAGAAATTACATCACGCGCCTTTATACTTCAGGCGGCGTTATTTGAAAACAGTAAAGAAGTAAAAATACAACTTTACCCTTCAGCTATAAGAGCTGTGCACAACTCACGCGTTGTACAGGTAAGTAATTCTACTTATTCAACTATTAACTACTCTAATACTTGCTCTGCTATATACACTTGACGCCTTAAGCCTTCTTTTGATTCTTCTTCTGTTCTACTTGCTTGAACTGCTTCTGCTGGCCAATTACTTCAACACGATATAGAGGAGCGTTGTGGCACGACGACCTCTGCTCCCCACGGCGCCTCTACTCCCCATGGCGCCTCTACTTGCAGGGCGAAGGAAGCGTTGAGCACCACGGGGGCGAATGGCTTGAGTATTTCCGGCAATGGCGTCTCCATGTCCTTTAACTCAGCCCGGAGGAGGAGGCGTCTCCATTTTGGTGAAGGACTGATTCAATGAATGCCAAGGTAAACTTAATCTTCAACTTTCAATTAGAATATTAATACCAAGTTTTGCCATTGTCTAATTTCCTCTGCCATAGTTTCAAAATTGCAGGTGCAGGCATGGTTACTTCCATGTGGTGAACAATGGCTATACTCACTGGGAGATGTACGCCATTGGAGGAAGTGCGAACCCAAGGAAACAGATACCTTGCACCCACAAATCCCTTTGCTAAGGAGGTGCTATATTACCCCAATTACAAATCCATGGCAATCAGAGGCGTAAGAGTTAATCCTTGTTCCTTGTCATTCAACCTCCACTGCTTTCGCTGTAACTCTATCCATGGAGCAGCAGGTGCGAAGCGTTGCGGATTCCTTGTCGTTCATGCATGGTAGCGTGGCGGTGGTGACGGAGCCGATGGAAGTGATGGAGATATATAGTGGACCACGAAGGAGGACAATTGGAGACTTGCACTATTTATTTCGAGAGGTTCGCGATCGGAAAAAAAAGTAGTGTCGCCGATGCCGTCCTCGCACATTTTCCATGTCGCGTGTTTTACTCGGTTGTTGGGGAGCAATCAACGGTATGTCGGTATCCACGGAGGAGGAGGAGATGCACTCAAGGTGTTTGACGAAAGTTGGAAGCCATAGTAGAGGACCACGCAACTACGGTATTAATTTAAAAACAATAATTACTAAAATGCCCTCAATGTTTTTTAAAAAATTAGCTGGACTCAGCTGTGACACGTGTTATATCAGAGCATGCGAGTCCAGTGAACTCAATGCCGACATAAAATAAACTCGCTTCATGACAGCACTACATCAATAAATGCAAGATGTGATTTCCAAAACTAGTTTTTACATTATTTTGAAATAATCTTTGAGGGCGTATGGTACGTGGCAATTTATCTATATTGTGGCTTTTAAATTCAAATGACTCACACATTAATGTACATTATCATATTTGTTTCGATAATCATATTGCCTTAATAATCTACATTACCACCAAATGATAACGTGGATAGCTCCCATGAGAGGTGGAAATGTAGATTATCACCAATGATAATCCTAAATTTTAACATTGTCCTTATCTTCCATGCATTCTTCTTCGTGCAAAGCACCAACAAATAATGACAAGGATTTTTTTGGTAATTTTATGTAGTTAAAAGATACAAAATTAGATTGTCATTTATTTTGACCAAACACGCCAAACGAGATAATATTACCGGTAAATTAAAGGTGACAATCTATCTTATGGTAATATGGATTACCATTATAACATTACCAAGCAATATTGTACCAAACACAACATTTGATCTTTAACCATTCAAGATAAGCACTTTCATCTAAATATACATCATGCAACACATAACAATTTCTTTTTTTATAAATCATAATTTACATGAATTAAAAAAATGATGAAGATATACTCTGTTATATTGTTAGCGGCTTAAACTCAAATAAAGTGGCTCAATCTCTTAAGTAATGGCTCATTTAAGTGTTAATGAGGTTAGGAACACAAAATTCTTCCTATTTATAAAGATGATTAATGGATATGAGTGATGAAGCTTGGTCAACAATAAAAAAAAGAGCATTAGGCTTGCCGATCAAAAGTCGGTCGACCAGACTTTGGCCGGACTTCGATTGGAGGCTTTTGGAAAATGCAGAACAAGTTTGGCTAAAGTTTAGTTAAATTTGGGCTGAAGTTCGATCGATCGAAAATCGACTAAAATTGTGTTTTTGCTAAATTTTTCGGAAATAACTCGATTTGGGTTTTTGGCTTGGTTTTTGAAAGTTTTGGCTTTGGTTTAGGAATTGTATTGGGTTTAAATGGATTGAAACATTATTATTCATCACAAATGGGGAATTAAAAAATTTTACACGAAAAACTAAAACCTGAACCTAATTCTTGATACGCCTTGGCACCAAGTATCGATTTCACTAAAAATTCTTTCAAGAAATCCAACAATGAACTTGTCATCCTTAAAGTTCTTCAATCTGAAATTAACACTTGATAAATAATATTAAAATATATTTATTATCATCAAAATTATGATCGATGCCAAAATTAAAAATCTTAGGTCATCATCTCCTATCTCAAATCACCGAGATGATGACGAACCATCACAAACTCACGCCCAGCTCCTCCTTTCTTTTGCTTTTCCTTTGCTCTTGCTATTCTCCTTCTCTTCCTTCCTCTCTCAGTTTTATCCCGTTTCCAACTCCATCTCATCTTCTCTTATTCTTCTCTTTCTCTTTTTCTCCCCACTTCTCATTAATTTGCTTGACTCCTCCCTGTTCCATTTCTTTGTCACATCCTCTTTCTCTTTATTACTATTTTGCAAATAAGCCCTCTAGTTATTTGAAAAATTTTAACCATAACAAAGAGGCGAATATGTAAATTTTTTATAAAAACAACTTAAGAAGGCAAAACAAGATTCCAAATCAGAATTCATAGGTGAAGAGCAACATTGTTTGGTAACGATAAGCCGGGTGCATGTTAACCTTTTTCCTCATCATGTTTCCAAACCCAATAGTCATATATTTAATTAGTCTAATAGATTAGTTTGTTATTTATACATAAACATATATTGAATTAAATACATAATCTTTGATGATAATGATGATGATGGTGATTAAAAAATTATTAGCATTATTTTTAAATTAATTATTATTTATTAATTAAGAAATATAGTTAACACATTACAAGAAAATATAGCACTATCGACGGACTGATTATCGACGTATTCAATTTGTTGGTATTACCAACAAATTTACCGATGAATTAAAAAATTGGTTGGTAAATCAGCCTATAAAATTTTTTCCCTTTTATTTCAGCCGACCAAATATTTTTCCTCCTACTAACAAATATTTCTCTCTTTCTTATCAAACCAAAATTTATTTCCTCGCCTTATTTTCCTCACCCGACCGGACAAATCCGACCCAAGACCCGACGAATCCTCTTTTCTTTTTCGTAGCCGACGAACTCCCCGCGCCTCGCGACACCTCTATCCCCGCACGACCTCTCCCCGCGACTTCCCCCTGCTCCCTGCGACACCTTCGCGATACCTCTCTCCCCTTCTCTCCCCGCAGCACCTCCCACACAAACTCTGCCTCCCTTTGTTTTCTCTAGCCGCGCCATCTCCCTCGATTCAGCGTGCCTCAGCGCCCCTTTCTTTTGCAATCTCCCCCTGCCAACAGAACTCCCGCGTCGACTATTTCCTGACTCAAACTCTCGCGGAGGCCCGTCGCCAAGCCCCTTTCTTCCGCAAGAAGTCTGACCACTAGCTAGCCATTGCCGCCGCCACATTTGGAGCTTGAAAATGTAAAGGAGCGCAATTTAAGAATGGCTAGCCTTATTAACTTTACTCTTGATCCAAAAGGAGAGAGTAGAGAAGTGGTATGCATTTCAATTAGATGCCTTAAATATCATCAATATGACCGTTGTATAGTTGTGCATTCTGTGTATCCTGATATCTTGCTTTTATGTGCAGCTTTCACGGTCATCATTGATCTCAGAATTAGTATGGCCTTGACTAAAACTTTTTCTAGATTTCATTTTATATATTTTTGACCAAGGATTACTAGTATTTGGATCAACTGATTTTCTCCCTAGCAATTTCTTAGTGCACATTTAAATAACAGATAACCTGTTCTAATCATTTTTATGAGTAGCAAACACTACAGTACTATTAGCTTACATGGTTTAATCATATCCAGGAATGGGAAACACTTTGGTCTTATTGGCTTAGACCTTTAGAATTTGTCCTCTGTTCTTTTTGTCTTTCATGGCATTTCTGCTTTCTGCGCATGTATTATTATCTAGAGAAAATAAAACATAATATGCTCATTAGGCTAACTTGGGTAGCTAGTTTTAGATGTTTTTGATTCAAGTCTTCATCAATATAAATGACAGTTCACTGAGATGATGTTATTAAGACACTTGAAAAGCCTTTATAATGATATTAGGACTCAAAATGAGTACACATTCATTAATTCATTGAAGTTTTATGGTACAGACCAACAAAGGAGTAATGACATGTGTTTCTCAAGAAGTAAAGGACATCTTCAATCTCCTAGAAAATGAGTTCCTTCCATTAGACCTTGCTTCAAGAGTTCAACCTTTGCTTGCTAAGATTTCAAAACTTAGTGGGAAGCTATCATCTGCATCATCAGTTTCAGAAGTTCAACTAGCAAAATATGTTCCTGCGCTTGAAAAGCTTACCACATTGAGAGTTCTTCAGTAGGTCTGTCCTAGGCATTTTCTTCTGTATATTTCTGCAATGCATATTGCTCTCTCCTGTTATTTGAACTTTTATTGTTTTTACCTGATATATGCTTCCTTTTTTTAATTATCCAGGTTTCTCAGGTGTATCAATCAATAAAAGTCAAGACTTTGTTGAATATGATACCTTTTTTTGATTTATCGCGTGTGGAGAAGTTATCAGTTGATGCAGTTAAATATAATTTCCTTGTTATGAAAGTGGATCATCTGAAGGGTGCTGTTATTTTTGTAATCTGATATGTCCATCCTTATCTTTGTTATTTGCATGCTATCCCTGCCATGTTAATGCTTGCATATGTTCATCCTAACATCTACATTTTTAAAGGTGTTTTATGATCTTTGATCATGTAGATGTCAACTATTTTCTAAGCTTCATATTTATATTGTTGTCTTCATATAAACATTAACTAGTCATAGTTATTTAAATTGTATGCTAGGCAGACTCAGTGGGTTCATCCTTTTTCATAGGTAGGCTTTCAATTTGATATGGTTCATTGTAAGCGAGTGAAAGCATGCATAGTCCATATGCACAGTGAGCTAATGTTAAAGGTCTATCACTGTTTCAATGCAGTGATTATTTTATGTATAGCATGCATATTCCATATGCACAGTGAGCTAATCTAAAGACTTCACCATTTTTGTCATCCTAAGCATCTAAGCATACGCCATGTTGTCAAAAGCGCACGCCTGGGCGCACTAGGCGACGCGCACAAGAGGCCTAGTGACTCTGCACGGTCAAGGCGCAACGCCTTCACCCAGGCGCGCGCCTTGGTCGCGCTTCTGGGATTTATTTTAAGCCCCATGCGCACCAGGTGTGTGCCTAGGTGAAGTCAAGTTTTTTGACTTTAAGTGAGGGACCTACCGGGCCTACCACTTAAAAAAATTAAAAAAATAAACCCATTTAGGGCTTCACCTGTGAAGTCAAGACTTTTTTTTCTTCCCTTCACCATTTTTTACAGCCGCCGAGCACCTTCTTTCACTCGTCCAGCCACCAATATTCGCCGAGCACCTATTGGTTCCCATCATTGTGTGGTTTCAAATGTTTGGTGCATGAACTGGAATAACATGATATGTACATAAGTCAGAATCTGGATTCTCTTGTATTTGTTTTATAATGATCCTTGAGGCCTTTTATGAGAAAATTAGCAGATTATCGATTTTGTGGCATCAAATACAGAATATCACTACAAGAAAATTGAGCATCAGTGACAGAAATTTTGTGACGGTTAAAATCCGTCACAAACTATGACAGATTTGTGATGAATTTATCATGTCATGAAATGAACTTTCTTTTTTCCGTCACTGATGCCTGTTTTTCTTGTGGTGTATGTAATTTTGTGGTATAGTCCTGCATTAGATACAAATTGATCAATCTTAGAAAAATTAACTTTTGATTTGTAGACAAAAGAAATCCCAGTTAGTTATTATTGAAGTAGCATGTTTTTAGTCCAGAGTGAAAGAAATATAAATTCATTAAGCTTTTCCCTCTGTGTAGTTGTTTATGTAGGTTTTCTTTTGTGTATTAGTTTCAAGGTTTTTGTCATTGGCACTCATAAACCATCAGTTGAAATTCTCTCATAGCACAAGATGAAGCTTTCAGAGTGCTCGCTATAGGAAATATAGAAGTAAACAATGCATTTGGTAGCCCTCTCAGTGGTTGTATTCCATAAGGTGTTAGGATCATTTCAGTTGATCACCCTTATGTTCTTGCTGGGCTTAGAAATGGAATCCTACTTTGCTTGGAGTGGCCTACAATACCTGCATTCCTCCAGATCCAAACAGACAAGGTTGTACTACTAGGCCTTGCTCTAGTGACTTCCAAAGTTCTTCATCAACCATGACAACTTTCAATTCTTATAATAATTTAACAGGAGAGACTAAAAGCTCTGTGCCTGTATTCTTGCATTTGGTTGCCATTCGACACATAGGGATTACTCCTGCTGTCTTGGTACCCTTGAAAGATTCACTTGATGCAGACATTATTGTGCTTAGTGATAGGTCTTGGTTGTTAAATACAACAAGACACAGTCTTGCATATACATATATTTCATTTCAGCCGGCAACTCATGTGACTCCAGTCTGTTCTGCTGATTGTCCTAAGGGAATTCTATTTGTTGCAGACAACAGCCTTCATTTGGTAAATGTCCTGGGTTCAAATTTTGATTTTTGTTCTTCTGGTTTTTTATTTTCATCTTGAGTTAGAGCAAATATTGATGCTTATATATACACATATTATCTTCTCATGAAACATTTATTAGCTCTATACCAAGTATCTTTCTAGTGGTTAAAGGTACAATATAAGTACATGTGAATGTTATGAATTTTCCTTTATAAATTAATTTGTGCTTAGTAATAATTAGATTTAGAGAACTACTTAATATAATGGTTTGTTCCCCTTCAGTTAATAGCAAATTTTGCAATTATAACCCCAGTTAAGTGAGTAAACGTCTTGCTGTCTTCTGCTTGGGCTGGTCCCATCTAGTTTGTCCACCTGCACATGAGGGCATTGATGTCAGGGTGAGTGCCTAAGGCCTTGTTTGATTCATGGAATCAAAATTGGAATTAGAAAAGTAAAATCTGTTCCCACATTTCAAATTTCAATTTTCTTCGAGATATGTTTGATGTATGAAAACTCCGCCTATGTGAGCCTATGCGAGCATAGCCGGTCCCAAGTCTGGATAAAGGAGGAGGGTTGCGGTATGTCCAGTCAAACTAGAATCCATATAGCTGATCCCATCTAGTCTAGTATGGGATTGAGGCTTTGTTGTTGTTGTATGTTTGATGTATGAAAATAGGAGCAGTTTTTAGTTGGTTGAGAAAAGTGAAATTTTGTTTGGTTTGAGAAAATTATATTGATTATATTTCTCAATATATTCGCGATGACTTGCTATAATTTCTTCAACCTAGACAGGGTTAAAAGATAAACAAGGTTGTGCTGAAATTAGAGAAGAATTATCTATATTTTTTTAGCATATGAGTTCTCAAATTTTTACCAGGTGCTGCACTTGCTTCTAATAAAACGTTCATTTTCCTTTCCTAGCTGAAACTTGATATGATATTCTACACCCTGATAAGTTCCAGATGTGAAACTGGACTAGGCCATGTTCTTATATGGTTTTGGCTATTGGAAAATGGTTTTAGATCAATTAAAAAGACAAGAAACATAGTTGCTATTGCAAATATTTCTATACTTTCAAAAGATAAAAAATGTTTACAAGAAATAAGTAGCAAGGATATGGTAAAGGTGAAGGGAATTGCATATACGAGGATATGGTAACAGGGACTAGGCATTCAAGCAAGGCATTTGAAGGAATAAGTGTCTTAAATCATTGCAGACAAGGTGACTTCAATCAGTGAATGCCTAGAGGACTTGGACACTCATCTGATGCAAGGCATAAGGTGCCCAATAAGTATGTCCTAAAAAATTACTGGAGTGTTTTTTCTTTTGCTGGAGTGTTTCCTAGCAACATTACTGAGGAAGGACCTTTTGCATTCCAAGTAATCTTTGTGGGACTGTATGCAGTCTAGATATTCTTAACTCTATCTGTAGTTCTTCTTTCTTAATCTGATCTGCAGTTATTCTTTTTCCTCTTTCTTGCTCTGTTGTTGATATTAAGTATTTTACATTCATCTAGTCTTTTTTGCACATATTTGTGTTTTGCATATGCTTGTGTTGGGAGAGCAATTTTATTTTTGAGAAAAGTGTTGTATATGTTGATGCTTGCCAAGAATGGTTTCTCTTTTCAACATTTTTTAATGACTAAATAACAGTTTCCCATTGTATCCATCTACAAGTGTTTTGAATTGTGGTGTGAATGGGCTGACCATACTGATGATGTTTTAGTCACCACTGTTAACTTTTTTTAAAAAAAATGCAAATGAAATCCTTGCTCTTTTAGAGCTGTGACTATGCTTTTGTGTGCAACTCTTTATGTAGGTTGAAATGGTAAATTACAAGAGGCTTAATTGCGAAAGTTTTCTATTGATGGAACTCCAAGGAAAATTTTATTTCACGGTGAAAGCAAAAATTACTGGTGCTGAGAATTGGACTAAGTGGTGTATCATGCTCGTCGGACATATGCCGAGTAGATCCCCTTAGTGGAAAGTTGCTCTCAAAGTTTTAGTACGAACATGGAGAAACAACAAAATGCATGCAAATAGTGAAGGTAGGGAGGGAGAAAGTCTTGGTTGTTGGAACCAGTCATTCTACTGGCAAGATTTAATGCCTAGTGGTGAAGCTGAAAGGTTTGCTCTTGAAACAATTTCTTCCTTTGTTGTTCTGCTGAGGCCAGAGATGCATAACAATAGGTTTCGTATTGAATACTTTTACCTAAAGTACGGGACAAGTCTATCTGCTAGCTTGCTTGTAATCTTGCTTGTGCCATGGACTTTTTTTGCTTGCTCCCTTGAGTGGTGGCATTAAAATGAGATCGCTGCTTATGTTTTCATTCAGGCCCTGCTAAGCAATCTTTCTACTCAGGTTGCATTTTCCTTCACATGCATTTTGAAGAATACGAAAGTCTTGGTATCTAGTATGTGCCATTTCCCAACCTTCTCAGATAATTCTATTAGATGATTGTCATATGTGATACAAGGATTGTGTGTAATACTTTGATGCTTAGGAGATAAAAGTAGATCTCATGTGCCAAGGGTGAGTGAACAAACTTTTTAACATTATGATTGGGATAAAGGAATACTTGTTTGGTTAAAACTGGTATGCTCTTGTAATGTCATGCTTGCTGGTAACACCACTGTAATCCGTGATATCACACTCCAATTAGGGATATTGAAAAGTCTAGTGAATTTAGATAAACATGACATATCAAATACTGTAGAAGGTATCCTGCTTTTTTCTGATGATATTGCTTGAGCATTTAGATGATGGTTTTTCATGTTTTGCTACATGTAAGTTTTGATGTTTCTTATTTCTTAAGCTACTGTTGTTTTTTTATTGTAATATAGTTACCTATCTGTCAAAAGGAAATCATAATTGTGCCTTGAGCTCATATAAGAGATCATGATATATATATATATATTCAATTACTTTGTTAAGTTGTTAATTTTTTCTTGGCTATTTGTTTGTGCCGAGTGTTCTTTTTGGGCATGCCCATATGGGCATTTGGTGTCATCTTCATGTATTGGTGTATGGTGTATCCAATGATGGATGCATATTTTCTATTGTGTTGTCTGCTTTTGTTCAACATGCATTCTTAAGAATATAAGTAACAGCATATTGAGTTATTTCTTAATAGCATAAGCTTTTGGGATAAGTTGTAAACCAATATCCATCTTCTACTTATGTTAATTGTTAGGGTTTAAAATCTATTGCCTATCACAACGCCCCCAAGCTAGCTAATTAGATTTATGAGTTATAATTTATCATCATGTAGCAATCCAAATGCCTCGTATAGTTAAGGATTTTATCTTTTGATTATATTCATATTTCTTTTGTTTTTACATGCATGTATAAAAAGGATGAAGTGCAAAGATCTACTTTTTGGAAAAGACTATCACTGATATGTATTTTTGAAACAATCTTAATGTATTTGAAACTCCGAAACAATGTATTTGCTTGACTAGCACAATCTTACTGTATACAATGGTTTTCTTAAGTTATTTATAGTTGTGTGTGAATTTCTGTGTGTGTGAATTTAGAAATATAATGGTTCATGTGTGATTTCAAATTTTATTTTATGGTTTCGTGTAAATGTGATATGTTTTAGGTGTTCAAGATTGATTTAGGTATTAGCCAATAAAATATATTACCGACGGATATATTTTGTTGGTATTACCAACAGAAATATATCCATTGGTATTACCAACGGAAACACTTCCGTTGGTATTACCAACGAAAATAATTTCGTTGGTAATACCAACGGAATAATTACCAACGGAAATACTTCCGTTGGTATTACCAACAGAATTGTTTTCGTTGGTATTACCAACGGAAAAACATATGTGTTGGTAATACCAACAAACGAAAAAATCCATTGGTAATACCGGCGGATTTTACCGAATTTGTTGGTATTACCGAGCAGGCTTTTACCGACGGATTTTAGCAACGGAGTGTCCATCGGTAATAGTATTACCGACGGATTTTGGAGTATCACCGGCGAATTTCATCCATTGGTGATACCCTATTTTCTTGTAGTGACACTACCAAAAATATCATCTTCTGTGACGACCACGGCGGTCACCGAGCCATTGCCATAGTTCTCCTGTGATGGCAAGTAGCGGTCTAAATGCACCATCGCAGAAGACGTGGTCGCAGATTAGCTACAACCACGACTCTAGTCGTCGCAAATAATAAAGATTGTGATCGGCACAACGATGGCCAGCTGGCATTGCAGAAGCGATTGCGGACCAACTGCGATGCAGACTTGCTATCGCATGTTTTTATATTTGCAACGATGTCGCGATCGTAGTGCCGTCACAGAAGTCTATTTTATTTTTTTAATAATTTAAAAATATAAGATCAAGTTTGCAAGTATATTTAATTAAAATGCATGCATAAAAACAAGAGACATCAAATTGTAATATGAATCAAAATCATCGTATCAAACCAATATTTACATCATATCAAATACATCAATGATTAGGCGGCGATGGGGGGCGATGGGGGGCGGTGGGGAGAGGGGATGCGTGGGGAGTGCATCAGTCGGCGTTGACGATGGTGATGGATCTGATGCTGATGTCGTCACGCCGAATGACGAGGGAGGTGGAGGGGCCGGAGCACTAGGTATGTACGAAGCTATTTGCATTATATTCTGGGTCATTTGCACCATATACTGGGCCATCAGTATCATAGTATCCCTCATATAGACCATGTTGGTGTTGAGGCGTGCCTGAGCAGTCTTGACGGTTGATAATCAGTCTTGATCCACATGTGATGTTGATGGATCGACGACGAAGGAGGTGAAGGCAGACAAGCTCGCACCATGTGGCTAGAACAACGTCATTGCAAGGGTCGTTGTGCCAATGCCATTACACAGTCATGGCTGACACCTGCCACCTACATCCATGTGTCAACATCAAGATGATGCTACGCAGGATCACCTCCCTGCTGGGTCACCCACTCACTATACGTGGCATTTAAAAAAATTAAGTTGATTAATTTAATTATCTATACCTAACAGAACTAAATAAAATAATTTAAATATGAACTTAATTAAATATTAACTTACTAGTATTGTCACTAGCCTCCCGCTGATGAACTCACCCCGACGAGGACCACGCTGATATCTATGCGTCTCCTCGAAGACCCTCAAATGGTTA
Source organism: Canna indica (assembly GCA_034359265.1). Taxonomy (NCBI): domain Eukaryota; kingdom Viridiplantae; phylum Streptophyta; class Magnoliopsida; order Zingiberales; family Cannaceae; genus Canna; species Canna indica. Next base: position 38,595,434 of record CP136892.1, on the reverse strand, counting down.
ATCAGGATGAGCATCACCTATGATAAAATAAATATAATTAATTTTTCTATAATAATTTAATTATTGAATTACTTACCAATCGACGCTTGTGGCTGGTGAATGGCATTAAACCGTCGGTATGTCAAGCGACGGATCCCTCGACCGACGTCATATGGTTCTGGTGCGCCGTTTTGGAGGCACCTTGCCACCCCTCCGACGCCCAAATGTCGCATAGCCAGGTGGGCATGTGTCCCCTGAGCGCATCAACATGTGTATCTCTATTACGACCTATACTCACACGCGCCTCATCCCGCGCCCAATGGAGGATAACCTTGAAAAGCCTCTTACAGTAAGCTTCCCAAGTATCCTCCACCTGGACCTGAATGGCAGGATCCCATGTACATCCGGTCTACAAAAAAGAAGAAGTTATGTAATACAATCATTTTAAATATTAATAAATTTAACTAAAAAATTAATAAACTACATACTTTGAACTCAAACCAGAACAAATCTCGATAATGCTTTGGGATGTGGGTCCATGAACGACACAGCTCCTGAAAGAACCTCTTGATAATAGCAGTGATGCTGCGAGCAACATCATCCCATTCGAATCTACAACTCAAGTATAACAACATAAGTAGCAATTAATTAATTAACAATTATAATAAATAAATTTTGATAGTTACTTTGACACTGGTCGATCGATAAGGTGCTTGAGACCCCGATTAGGCCCACGAGACCTACGATGGCCTCGAGCCTCGAAGGCCGGTGGTGGTGGTGGCACTACGGTAGACGTCGAAGGTCCCGGTGCTATGGCTGGTGGTGGTGGTGGTGTTATAGCCTCTGTGATAGTAGTAGTGGTGGTGGGGTGCACAGCTGTCATGAGCGGCAGCGGAGCTAGTCGTGCTCGACGATCCCTATGACGATAAGTTTGGCGGTGGAGCTAGTTCGGTAGCATTTTCCTACAAATCTCCAACTTTGCATTTCATTTGGGCATATACTCTGAGATCATGGAATATCTGCTAGAATTTTGAACTGAAATGAATGTTAAAAAAACATTTTACTGCAAGTGGAATACTTTTGATCTCAAATTATTTAATTAGGGACAATTCAGAAATCATAAAGAATCTATTGACCCATTTGGTTCGTAAATTGCCCGTCACAGGACACCATACAAGGACAAGGACAGAACACCAGGTGTCCTAGGATAGCAGCTCTATCATGTTTATTTTGTCAAGAACAGGACACAATATCCAGTCTCGTTCTGCGTTTGGTTCGCTAAATCACAGTCTTGTACAAGATAAAATTATCAAAATACCCTTGTATATTTTTAATGCTCAAATTCAATTTTATACATAAAAGTCTTCATACATATTCCAAGAATCAAATGAAATAGAATTGATAGAAGAAACATAAATTTGCTATGTTAATTACAGGTTTACAAATACAATAAAAATAAATTACACAAGAAAGTGTAAATGACACTGTCGACCTCTACAAGAAGATAAAATAAAATTTTCTTATGACCTATAATGCCCAGATCAAAACTTTCACAACATACAACATATAATGCCAAACCACAATTACTACAAGCAGTTAAAACAACTACAAAAGTAACTTCATTTGATTCTAATTAAGCCCATTATGAGGGTTGAATCATTTTAAACCCGAATCCATTATGAAATTGGGCTTGATCAACACAAGCTAATTTTCTGGGTCAAAAAAAGCATTTCAGCCATCCGATTAAATCAAACGGATCAGCAAAATCTTTGGAGATTTTTTCTCCACCAAATTAGGCATGAGTTGGCTCTCCCCTGTATTATAAATAGGGGCCTAATATGCAGTTTCAAAAATCATCCCAATAATTCTCAGAGCCTCCCATCTACTTCGTTTGTCAGGCAGGATTCCTTTCCAGCGGCTCTCTTCCCCTTCATACCGTCTTAGGTAGAAGCAAGAAGATCAATGATGCCGCATCCATGGTTTTCAAGCAGAAGCAGGAATCCAGATTTTGGGGTGCAGAAAAATATTCGAGAACAGGCAGTATTTTTCTTTACAGTTTATTAATCAATTGTATTCCGCTCTTGTATTGGCCGTATTTTCTCCTCCTTTTAATAAAATCAAGTGCCCTATTCTCCCCATGGAGTAGGCCCGGTACCCTGCCGGGCTGAACCACGTAAATTTGATGTTCTTTGTATTATTTCTGGATTTACTCATTTTGGTATTTTTCCTTTTGGCGTTTGGATTTTTGGATCCTTGCAGGAAGACCCAATTTCTTCCTAACAGTCGTGGTATCAGAGCCAACAATCCACAATGTCAGGGGCAAAATATGAAATTCAGAAATTGGACCATAATGTCAACTATTCATTGTGGGCTTTGAAGATGAAAGCAATTTTGGTTAAAGAGAACCTTCAAGATACTATTCGTGGGCGAGATGCAATGGAAGGCACTGAAAGGGAAAAGGACCGGGCCGATGAAAGTGCTAAAGCCACCTTGTACATGAGCATCTGCGACGAGGCACTACGAGAAGTTGCATCAGAAAAGACCGTCGCAGATGTATGGAAAAAGCTTGCTACAATCTACCAGGATAAAACTCTTACAAGTAAGATGACACTTAGACAGAAATTATATTTTTTACGCATGACTGATGACACTTCTGTTAAAAATTATATTAGCACTTTTCTTTCTATTCTTGCTGATCTTGAGGATATGGAAGTTAAATTTGAGGAAGGAGATAAGACTTTTATTCTTCTAATTACTCTCCCTGCTTCTTTTAAAAATTTTCGTGAAAGTTTATTGTATGGTAAGAATACTATTACTCTGTATGAAGTGACAACAATGCTAGTATCCAAGGAGGTTGTCGACTCTCAACTTACCACAGGATCCTCTAGAAGCCGTGGAGAAGCCCTGAACACTAGAGGACGAAATAGGTCACGGGACAAAAGCCGATGTAAGTTCAGATCTAAATCCAGGTCTAAAAATATGCAGTGTTATTATTGCAAAAAGATGAGACACATCAAATCAGAATGCCGTAAGCTAAAACGAAGATTGGAGGAACAAAATCAGAATGGAGAAGCATCATATACAGATGAGGATGAAAAAGTAGAGGTACTTATAATTTCTATTTGTTATACTAGATCTCAAGATGAGTGGATTTTAGATTCAGGTTGTTCTTATCATATGACACCGCACCGAGAATGGTTTACCACATATGAACATGCTGATGGTAAGGAAGTGCTAATGGGAAATCACTCATCATGTCAAGTAGCAGGTGTTGGCTCAGTAAAAATCAAAATGCATGATGGAATTACAAGGACTCTAACTCAGGTATGGCATGTTCCAGGTCTTAAAAGAAATTTAATTTCTTTATCTTCTCTAGATGCACTTGGATACAAGTATTCAGGCCAAGACAAAGTTTTCAGAGTCACAAATGGGTCCTTAACAGTAATGAAAGCACTAAAAGTAAACCAACTCTACATCCTGCAAGGCACAATGGTAACAAGTGGTGTAGCTATGGTAACTTCTGAACACTCTGATGATATTGCTAAATTATGACATATGAGATTAGGGCATATTAATGAAAGGAGCATGCTAATTCTTGAACAAAAAGGATTACTTGGAAAACAAAAATTTGCTAAGTTAGATTTATGTGAACATTGCATCTATGGCAAACAGAAAAGAGTCTAATTCTCCACAGGGCAACATTATGCAAAAGAAAAATTGGACTACATCCACTCTGATTTATGGGGGCCATCACTGGTTAAATCCCAAGGAGGAGCTCGATACATGCTCATATTCATTGATGATTACTCCAGGAAGGTATGGGCTTATTTTATTAAAAAAAAATCTGATGTTTTCTCCAAATTTCAGTCTTGGAAAGCAATGATTGAGAAGCAAATCAGTAGATATGTTCGGACCCTGCGAACCGACAATGGCCTAAAATTTTGCAGTGAAGAATTTAAAGATTTTTGCTCCAGAGAATGGATCATAGGACATCACACAGTTCCCTACACACCTCAGCAGAATGGAGTAGCAGAAAGGATGAACCGCACCATCATAGAAAGGGTAAGAAGTATGCTTTCTAATGCTAACCTTTCTAAAAGTTTTTGGGCAGAGGCTGCATCCACCGCTTGCTACCTGATAAATTGATCACCTTCTTCATCCATTGAATTCAAGACGCCTGAGGAAAAATGGACCGGGTCGCCAGCCTCTTATGACCACCTTAAAATTTTTGGGAGCATTGTCTATGTCAGAGTGAATGAAGGAAAATTAGAACCTAGATCAAAGAAATGTATCTTCTTAGGATATCCTAGTGGAGTGAAAGGCTATAAAGTGTGGTGTTTAAATAATTGTAAAGCCAAAATCCATAGAGATGTAATTTTTGATGAACAGGTACTCTTGAAATTGAAAAAGGAGAACCAAGAAGAGGAGGACTCACAGGAAACTATAGTGCCACCAGAAGAAACACCACCTCTGCCTGCTACCAAAGAATTCTGGTTCCCTACACCTGCACCAAAACTGCCTTCCATAGAAGCCAATGACACTGCTTCAGAACAGGTCACTGAAGAACATGTTCAGGTCCAAGAGGAGTCACACCGGGTTCAAGAGGAGCCACACGGGGTTCAGGAGGAGCAACATCAAGTTGAGGAGGATAATCCTTATTCCATTGCCCTCAACCGACCTAGGCGAGCACCACGTCCTAATCCTAGGTATGCAAATGTTGCTACATATGCTCTAGCAGTGGCTGAAGAAACTCCATGCACTGAAGAACCAACCTCCTATAAAGAAGCCCTAAATTGAACATATTCAAGAAAGTGGCGTGAAGCTATGGCGGAAGAATTCAAGTCCCTGTAGAAAAATAATACTTGGGAACTTATGAAGCCTCCACTGCACAAGGAACTTGTTGGGTGCAAGTGGATCTACAAACTCAAAGAAGGCGGCATCTATAAAGCTCGGCTTGTGGCAAAGGGATACAGTCAAAAGGAAGGGATTGACTACAAAGATATTTTTTCTCCTGTGGTTAAGCATACCTCTATTCGTGTTCTTCTAGCATTAGTAGCCATGCAAGACTTGGAATTAGAACAGCTTGACGTCATGACAGCTTTCCTACACGGTGACTTAGAAGAACAGATCTACATGGCACAACCAGAAGGGTTTGAAGAAAAAAATAAAGTTGATCATGTCTGCCTCCTAAAGAAGTCACTCTATGGCCTCAAGCAATCTCCCAGATAATGGTACAAGAGGTTTGATCAGTTTATGCTTGGTATTAATTTTAGTAGATCATCTTTTTACAGTTGTATTTATTTAAAGAAAACAACTCTATGATTTATCTGCTTCTTTATGTTGATGACATGCTTATTGCGACAAAGATATTACTGAAATAGATAAGCTTAAGAAACACCTTAAAAGCGAATTTGACATGAAGGATCTTGGGGCTGCAAGAAAAATCCTTGGGATGGAGATAAAATGAGACCGCAAAGCAAGAAAGTTGTACCTAACTCAGGAGAGTTATGTAAAGCAGGTGGTTGAGCGCTTTGGCATGAAAGAAGCAAAATCAGTCAAGACACCTCTTGCCGCGCACTTCAAATTATTAGAGTTACTGTGCTTAATGATGAAAAAGAAAGAGTTAGCATGTCACAGGTACCCTATGCAAGTGCAGTTGGTAGTCTTATGTACGCCATGATCTGTACCCGCCCAGACATAGCACATGCAGTCAGTGTTGTCAGCTGGTACATGGTAAATCCGGGAAAAGCACATTGGGAGGCAGCCAAATGGATCCTGCGCTACTTACAAGGTACTTCTAAAGCTAGTCTCGTTTTCGGTGAAACTAATGAATCGATTGCAGGATACTCAAACTCGGACTATGCCGGTGACCTTGATAAGAGGAGATCAATCACCGCCTATATCTTCACTATAGGTGGAACTGCAGTAAGTTGGAAAGCCGGTCTACAACCCACTATCGCCCTCTCTACCATTGAAGCGGAGTACATGGCTATTACAGAAGCGATTAAAGAAGCAATATGGCTCGGGAACTTGATAAAAGAACTGACTTTTCAAAATGGGGACATAGTCATGCATAGTGACAGTCAAAGTGCAATTCATCTATCAAAAGATCAAATGTTCCATGAAAGGACGAAGCACATCGACGTCAGATTCTATTTTATTAGGGATATTATTTCAAAAGGAGAAATAAAGCTTCAGAAAATTGACACATGTCACAATCTTGCAGATATGCCGACTAAAATACTACAAACAGCTAAATTTGAACACTGCCTGAACTTGATAAGATTGATTCATGGTGCAGGTTAGCCCTACAGGGCTCTTGGGAGAAGAGGAGAAGACTACATCGGGCTTAAAATTCATCAAAGGAGGAAATTGTGAGGGTTGAATCATTTTAAACCCGAATCCATTATGAAATTGGGCTTGATCAACACAAGCTAATTTTTTGGGTCAAAAGAAGCATTTCAGCCATCCGATTAAATCAGACGGAGCAGCAAAATCCTTGAAGATTTTTTCTCCACCAAATTAGGCATGAATTGGCTCTCCCTTGTATTATAAATAGGGGCCTAATATGCAGTTTCAGAAATTATCCCAATAATTCTCAGAGCCTCCCATCTACTCCGTTTCTCAGGCAGGATTCCTTTCCGGCTCTCTTCCCCTTCACACCGTCTTAGGCAGAAGCAAGAAGATCAAGGACGCCGCATCCACAGTTTTCAAGCAGAAGCAGGAATCCAGATTTCGGGGTGTAGAAAAATATCCGAGAACAGACAATATTTTTCTTTACAGTTTATTAATCAATTGTATTCCGCTCTTGTATTGGCCGTGTTTTCTCCTCCTTTTAATAAAATCAAGTGCCCTCTTCTCCCCAAGGAGTAGGCCCGGTACCCCACCGGGCTGAACCACGTAAATTTGATGTTCTTTGTATTATTTCTGGATTTACTCGTTTTGGTATTTTTCCTTTTGGCGTTTGGATTTTTGGATCCTTGCAGGAAGACCCAATTTCTTTCTAACACCCATGTTTATCATCTGCTCAAAAACATTAATAGCATCTAAACCTGATCCATGAACTGCATAGTCGTTGATCATTGATGTCCAAGTTACTACATTCTTTTTTCTCATACGTTCAAAGACACTTTGAACATACTTCAAGTTGCCAGACTTGGCATACATGTCAACAAGAGTTGTTTCTACAACCAAAGAATTATGACCAAAATGAATCCCCGTTCTTACTACTTGAGCATGGATCTGCTTACCAGTTGTCAATGCTGCAAAGTAGCTACAAGCATCTAATGAAATTCTACAAGCCAATATATAAGGAGCTATAATAACCACAAGAGCCAAGTCTAATAATTTGACCATGAACTTGCTTCCCGAGCCTGAGCAACCTAAGATGAGCCGACATTGTTAAGATAGAGACAAGAATGCTGCAGTCCAGAATGATCAATTCTATAAGATAATCCAATGCAAAATGAACAACGAACTCAAGGGCGTCAAAATACCTTCCATTGGCAACATAACCTTTAATCATCCTGATTGTGGTGCTCAAACATAAATTTTCTCTCCCCTTCATAGCAATCTCTGTGCTGTCAATATCTCCACACCTAAAATACATATTTGCTAATGCACTGATCACTGCGTGGTCCATTCCAAACCCAGCCCTCACAACATAGTCATGGATTTGAGAACCGGTCCACAGATTGCTAATCCCTGCACACACGATCAGACTACTAGCCACGGTGTACTCATCGGCACCCAACTGCAACTCGGCATATCTCAAAGGCGAAACAACTCCAGGGTGGGTACGCTCATCCCGGTGTTCATGTAGCCGACGATCATGGCGTTCCAAGAGATAACATTTTTGTGAGGCATAGCATTGAACACCCTCCGGGATGAGTACAAGTTCGCCACATTTGGAGTAAGCATCAAGGATGGTTGTGGCGATGATGACGTGGGCATGGAGGCCATAAAGGACGGCCGCAGCGTGGAGGACGCTGACTACACAAAGATCATCGGCGGAAGTGGCTGTGCGGGCGGCGGAGGAGAGGGCCACAGGGTCGAATAAAGGTTGGGGCGAACAGGGTACCGAGGCTGCGAAGGGGAGGTTAGCGTACGCTTGGAGGGGGAGGGTGTTGGTGGCTATTAAGGCTCGCCATCTGATTAGCCAAGCGAGGGAACACATACAATTTAAGGGCACTACAGATTTGTCTCTCTGTTCCTATCTTCCGTTATCTACTACATTCTTTTCTTGAATTAATGAGATAAGGTCGATTAGAACATGAATGAGACTCCACAAACCAAGAGAGATGAATCCTAGCATCCATGGATCTACAGAGGATTCGAGCTATGTCTTGTCAAAGAGATGAATGAGCTCTCATACTCCAAAGAGGTTAGGGTAGCCGAAAAGAAGGGGTGGAGGCCAGCCAACCAAGGGGGAGGAGGAGATGAAGGCAACGCCCGTGACGACTTAACGAAGTGTGCGCGACGAAAGATGGTGATCTCGCAATTGGTGTGCACGATGAGATTGGGGAGAGGAGGCGAGATCGACGAGAGAGGCGAGATCGGGGAGAGAGGAGAGAGAGGCGAGAGGAGGGAGATCGGAGAGAGAGAGAGAGGAGGAGATCGTGTTTTGTCGAGGGCAACAAGGTCTTTTCGTCTCAAAATCCTCTGCCCTGTTTCGGTGTACCGAGAATTTTCTCGGTACATCAAAAGGGCCCAACATCTTGTTCCGAACAGGATTTAAAATATTGTCCCTCCCTATTTTTGTAAAACAAACGGGGGACAAGAGCCGAAATCTAGTCCAGTCCCCCATTTTTTAACAAAACAAAAGGGCCCTATAAATTTCGTACTTCTTATAGACGACAATACGATCTCCATACAAATCTAAGGTATTGTAAAAAATTTATGATTCAACGCTCAGATAAGTTCGTGTCACTTTATCAATTTGTGAATCATAATATTAATTTCAATTTCAACCCTAAAATTATGCCTACTTATTGAGCTGACATGGAGTACTAATATGTTGAACTGACATGGCAGAACTAATATGTTGAGCTGACATGGCAAGTAACCAACTATGTTCAGTTGTTTTGCCGACAAGGCAAGTAACCAAATACTTAATGGGCCAACTATGCATCTTTTATAGTCCACATCAATCTAATTGAGAACAACTATCTATATTTCATATCTAAATTAATAAAGAAAGAAAGTAAACTCTGACCATTATTTTGTTTTTACAAGTTTTCATACTGTTTTCAGTATTTTCATACTGAAAACATATTATGTCAATTAATATTCATACTATTTTCAATTAAAGATATTCTTTTCTGTATCTTTGTTTACTTAATGTGACATGTTATGTTATTATCTCCAATTCAAGTACTTGTGATGCATTACTTGTTTTGACATTTTTTTCCTATTCAGACAATTGAATGTTGCTGGCCTTTTAGTGGTAAACAAGACAATAAAATTCAAAGACTATGCATCTAAAAAGAGGCCAGCATTTAATCCTCATCAAATAAAATATCCTCATGAAGTCATGGGCTGGAAGGTTTGTATGCTGCTCTCTTTGATGCTAGTTTTGCTTTCCTCCCTTTTTTTGTGTACTGTATATGGTTGCTTATTTTTTGTGTTCATCAGCACATCTTTGCTGATGCATCATGTTTACTATATCTGAGTTTGATTTACTATATCATGCATCATGTAGAGCCTACACAACAAACCATTTCTAGTCACAACTAACCATGTCTATGTTTTTGTTTGACCCTCTTGACCCTACACAACTAACCATGTCTAATCACTCACCAATAATCAACTTTGTCATGAAAATAATTTATCTAGGTTGGAATCATCCAAACAACTTCAATTTGATCACATTTGAGAAACACATCCCCACAAGGTAGAACTAATTATGAGCAGCACAAAAGAGCAAGGGTTAAGAAACATAAGAAGATATACCCAAATGCCCTAATGTATAACCACAGCAATTGATTATGGTAGACTTGGAACTGCACAATGAATACAACATTGAAAACCATTACTTCCAACAATCAAAGAGGATCATGACTACCTAGGAGTGGCAACGGATTTGATATGGTGCAGATACTGTATTATTTGTATTCGCACCGCACCTCATATCCGCACATCCGTATGGATATCTATATCCACACCGCTTCAAATACGGATATTCGCACCGCATCCGTATTCACACCGTATTTAATAAAAATATAAAATAATATATTTAATTAAAAAATCAATAAATAATCAATTCATTGATCCACAGTTTAATATAGGGTAAATTACACCGGCCTCCCTTGAGGTTTAGTGAAATTATATTCACCTCCCATCTATTTATAATTTTATCTTATAACCCCCTTGAGTTTTGTAAAAGATTACACATACATCTCCTACTAACGAAAACTGTTAGTGGAGTGTCTGTCATGTGCACTGCACATGCTTACTAATGACATTTTTAAAATATTTGCAGTTTTTTTTTAATTTTAAATGACAAAAATATCCTTATGTCATTTTTATTTCTCTCAAAAATTTTATTTTAAAAATATTTTTAAAATAAAATAATTCATTTCAAATTTTTATTTTCAATATATTTATTCAATTATTTTATGCATATATTTTAATGAATTTTCAACAATGACCATAAGAGAGAAATCACATTACTAACGGACTCCATTTAACACCGTTAGCTACAGGGGAGGTGAGTGTCACCTGGACAAATAGAGGGGAGGTCAGTGTAATTTCACTAAACCTCAAGGGAGGTCAGTGTAATTTACTCTTTAATATATATACTTCGCATGAAATTACCATAGAACCCTTATATATATTAATAACTTATATGGGCAAAATAGTAATTCAAAGACATGGATGGGCGGTGCGGATACGATGCGAATCCATAATCATATCCGTCGCTGCACAGTATTCGCGTGGATATAAATATTCTAGATCTATATCCGTATTCATATCTGTTTTTACTTGCGGATATGAATCAGATACGGTGCGGATGAAATTTTTAGTTAGCGGATGCGGATAAAATTGCCACCCCTAGACGCGAGACGAGCAGAGGGCGCTCATCCCGGCTAATCATCTGAGGGTCTTCATGAAGACACATAGATATCAGCATTGTCCTCGTCGGGGTGAGTTCATCAGCGGGAGGCCAGAGACGGTACTGGTAAGTTAATATTTTTTAAAAATTATCTAGTTCTATTATGTATAATTAATTTAATTAATCAGTTTACTTTTATTTAAAGGCCACGTATAGTAAGTTGGTGACCCAACATGGAGGTGATCCTACGCAGCATCAGCTTGATGCTAACGTATGGATGTTGTTGGCAGACGTCAGCCATGGCCGTGTATATGGAATTGGCACAACGGCCCACACATGGGCGTTGTTGCAACTACATGGTGCAGGGTCGTCTACCTTTACCTCCTCCCCCGCTGGTTCATCAACATCACATGCGGATCAGGACCGATTAGCAGCCATCATGCTCAGGCACGCCTCACCACGACATGGCCGCTATGAGGGATACTACGACGCAGATGGCCCAGTATATGACACAGGTGACTAAACTTGGCGCATATAGCTTCTATCATACAGGGTGCTCGTGCCCCTCCACCTCACCCGTCATTCGGTGTGACGACATTAACATCAGATTCATCGTTATCGACGATGGTGATTGATGCCCTCCCCACACAGCCCCACTCCTCGCCGCCGCTTGACGCGCTTGATCATTGATATATTTATTTGATGTTTTATTTTCATATGATGTAAACATTATTGTTTGGATACGATGTAAATAATATTTTGGTATGATGTTTTAAAATTTAATGATTCATATATAATTTGTTGTATAATGTTTGTTTGATATGTGTTTTAATTAAATATTAGAAGTAGGAATTTATATTTTTTTTCGAATTATGTAAAAAAAGATATATACATATGCGACGGGTCGGCGACCAAAATGGCGTCGCAGATGTTCATCAAGCCAGTCGCGTATAGTGGTCGCAAGTTACAGTGCAAAGGCCGGCGCAATGATGGGTCTCAGCGATCACAATATTTCACATTTGGCGGCGACGAATCAGCGATCGCATAGTGTATGCGACCAGCTCATCCACAACAGCCCCTTGCGACCGCTGCTGCCATCGCTGATGATCAATTGCGATTGCTCTGCGATCGCTTGGGCCATCATAGATAACGATGTTTTTAGTAGTTGTTCCTACCTGAGGATCAAAGTAATCTGGTCTGGTTCGGTACTTCTCCTGGTTAGATTCAACGCCGATGGGGGGAGGGACCTGCAAAAGACACTCCAACACTCAAGTTAGAGGGGCTCCAAGATGGAGGTATTGAAATTGGAACTTAGGGTTACCTGAGATATGTCGTATCTATATATATTGTAGGTGGAGGCGATGATGTCGCTCGATAATCTCGCGATGGTGTTGCTTAGAATGGGTTAAGGCTAATCCCAAAGATGGCGGGCTCGTAATGGCTTATCTCTCATGATAAGAAAGGAAGTGGATGTCTTTTTTTGGCCGGGTAGAGCCCTCGGGTAGTTCTGTTTAATCTGACTCGAGTCAAGTCCAACAGCATAGCCAAGCAGGACCCTTGGGCGAGGCCGCCTAGTTTGTCTTGAAGTGATTTGTGGGGCACTGCTGGGTCTAATCCGACTGGGTCCAATAGTTCTAATCCAGTTCATAGCCCCCGAGCTAGGTCAAAGTTTGTAAGACTGCGTGCTGAGCTCTTAAGTAGGGTTAACTTTCTCGTTGCTTGGCGTCTCTAGGGAGTTTTCAAAAATATTTACCTAGTTATGCTGGGTGATCAGTAAGACCAATCTAAATATTGCATTGAAGTGGTTGATCGTAGAGGCCAGGTTGCTAAGGCCAATTAAGCCCGAGTTGGAGCGAGTGGTCGTGGAGGCCGAGCTAAAGGAATTGGTCTTGGAAACCAAACTGGAGCAAGCGGCCACAAAGGCTGAACTGCAGTAGGTGGCCTGGAAGGCCACGGAGAAGTGGATGGTTGCGGAGGCCGAGCTAAAGGAATTGGTTATGGAAACAAAATTAGAGCAAGCGATCGCAAAGGCCAAACTGGAGCAGGTGGCCTGGAAGGCCATGGCGAAGTGGACGGCTGCAGAGGCTGAGCTAAAGGAATTGGTTATGGAAACCAAACTGGAGCAAGCAGTCACAAAGGCCGAAGTGGAGTAGGTGGTCGGGGAGTCCATGACGAAGCGAGCGACCGCAAAGGCCGAGTTGAAGCAGGTGACCCTGAAGGTCGCGTTGAGGTAAGTGGACATGGGGGGGGTGAGCTAGTGCAGGTGAGTCATCTTCGGTTGGTACGTGGCAATTTTTGTGTCCTTTCAAGGCAAGTCAAATCGGTATATTTTTGCTGTGTTGTTCTCGTGTCCTCTCGGCTTCCGAGCCTAGCATGTTGGTTTGATGAAGGATATCTTCTCATCCTTGGTGGCAGTTGCTGATTGACATTTGCTTCCTTATTTTTAAAGGAGGTATCATGGCGAAAAAAGCGTCCGCTCGTGTCTCGGGGACTTCTAGAGAACCGTCGATGGTCGAGTATGTTGATCGAATACCCACACTGGAAGGAGGGGGGGGGGGGGTTGAATAATGTTGGGTGAGTTTTAACTTCTATTCAATTTTTTTCGAGTTCGATTTCTAATGCAACCAAATTAACGTGCTACTAGATAGAGATGCTTGATGAATAATTAATAGCAAATAAGCACAATCAAACAAGCAATGCAAAGACGAGTAATTATAGTGGTTTGGCCAACCGCCTACTCCACTACCTTGGCTCCACACCAAAGATTTCTAACCAACACTTTATAGACTATGTGTTTTCTTTTGAATACAACTAGAGGCCTTCCTTCTCAACCCTTTGAGAATGCCTCGAACCTATTAACCTAGGCAAAACACAATTCTACAAAGCAAACCCTAAGTGTTTACACTAGCACACCTAGCAAGCTAACAATGAAGAAACAAGTTCATAATAACAAGTAAAATTACAATAAAAAAAGTTAAAGAGTAAACCACAACTAAAAGCTCTTTTCCAAACCTTCAACACCTCCAACTCCACAAGATGTTGAGGTCGAATCGAAGCCGAAGTCGAGGGAAGATGAGCGCTTGAGAGAAATCATCGATCGGAGAAGCAAGCGCGAGCAAATCAAGCTTAGGAGGAATAAATCTCAGTTAGGAAGCTTTAATGACTGGTTAAGAGAGGTTAATGGAAGTTGGTGAGGGGTATTTATAACCCCTCACTCGACAGTTCACTCCAACGGGCATTTTTTTGCCCGTTGGACGCCGTCGCTTTTCGGTTGATCATCGGTCGACCGACCGATCGACCGCCTAGCGACTGCAAGGCTAGTGCCCTTTCCTGGCCACATTCAATCGACCGCCTGGTCGACCAAATTCTCTCTATTCTTTTCAGACTTCGGGCAGTCTACCAACCGACCGACCGAATATGGGCTGAGGCTATTTTTTACACTTATTTTGTTGCGCGCTTTGTTTCCGGGTTCCGTAACCAAGTTTTTACTTGGATAACATTACAAATAGGCTTGGGATATATTCCTAGAGATATATTACATAGAATCTACTTGATAATCTATGAATTCTACTCAATTTACGTCGGAGTATTTTTTTGAGGATTTTTGCATTTCTCCGAGCGAAGTTCGAGCGCGTATCGTAACCTCAACCTCAACTCAAAACTTCACAAATATATTAAATACATGTTTGTTATCATCAAAATAGAGATCAAGGCCTAGAGGAACCCTTAGGCCAACTATCTCCCCCTTTTTGATGATGACAAAGAAAACATGAAATTTTATAAAATGCTAAGTGCTCTTAGTACCATTTGTGACTTTGAGTTAAGCCATACATAACCTATATTGCAACTTGACATATGCTCCCTCTATCAATATGCATATCATGCTTATAACTTCCCCTATTTATATGCATTATAAAACAAATGTAACCCTATCCATTCTGCCCCTTTTCACATCAATTAAAAAGGGCAAGAACGAAGGTACTATTAATAAGTTTCATCAATAAAACTGAAAAAACCGTAAAACTGAGTATCATCTATCACTATAGTCCTTCCTATCAAAGTGAGCCTATAGAAAGCAAACATCGATAAGTCACAAAGCCTAATTACAAGGCAATACATAGGTGTGATGATACTACATGAAATGCAATTTTTTAAAAAGACATAAATTTTGAAAACTTAAGCATTCGGCAAAGTACAAATTCCTAATTGCATCCTTAGGTTTGTGAAGTTCTCCTCATTTAGGGGTTATGTAAATATACCCGCAAATTGTTTGTCGGTTGTGTTGGCTGAAGGTTTTTTCCTTCGTCCTCTATTCTCATCATATTTATTTTGATGATAATAAACCAAATCTATCTAACCGAGTTCTTGAAGCCTGAAGGTCGGAGGTTCGATAAAAGACAAAAGTCGGTTTCACATTTTGCGACATCGGTCTCGATACGATGACTCACAAGAGTTCGATGCGTGGACCAAAGACGTCTTGGACGAATTGAAAGAACATATGGAAAGCTTTCCAAGTTGACGCATGCTGAAGGGCGGAACTTGGAAACAAAGCGCGCAACAAGAAGATCCAATGAAGAAATTTCCAGCACAAGTTCGGTCGACCGATCGACCGAATGGGGTCAACCGAAATAATACTGCAGAAAATTGGCCAAAAATTGGCAGTAGCTAATTCGATCGGTCGAATGTGGTAAAAAATTGACAATAGCCAATTCGGTCGACCAGTCGGTCGATCAAAGTGTGCCCAAAAGCGGCAGATTGCTGCGGTCGCTTGGGCGGTCGATCATTCGGTCTACCGACGATCGACCGACAAGTGACCGAGCGTCGCCAACGGGCAGAAAAATGCCCGTTGACGACACCTTGAGTAGGGGGGGCGGGTTATAAATACCTACCAAAAACTCTCTCCTAGCCTGTTGTTGATGCCTCAAAATAAAAAAGGAGTGATGCTAAGCATCTTCTAAGCATATTTGTTGATCAAATCTTCCAAACCTAGCACTTGATCCCTTAATCTCAAGTGTTCATCATTGGAGGGTCATTCAAGCTTACTAGGCTCAACAAGAAGAGGTGATTCTATTGTGATAAGTCATTTTTCTCTCTTCTTGTGATGTAAGTATTTTTTGGTTTACTTTTGATTGTATTAATTTGATCGCGTAATAGACCTTGTGTAGGGTCTAGCTAGTTTGTGGTAATCTTGGTGTTTAAGGTGCAAAGCCACTTATGTAAGACTAGATTAGGATTTGTTCTTAGGAAATGAGGTGGAAAAGCTCACTCAGTGTGAAGGTGGATACTTATGGGTGTGGAAGTACCTTAGAAGGGAGTGTAGGGTCTTTCTGGTGTAAAGTCCTCAATTGTAAGCTACTCTTAATACCATGCATTTGTGTGTGAAATCCTAAGCACGGGTCTTAGGTAGTAGAGTAGGCAGTTAGCCGAACCACTATAAATTCCTTTGTGTTAGCATTATTCTTCTTGTGTTTGCTTAACTGCTTTATTTTATCGCGTCTTTATTTAATCATCAAATTGTGAATTGCCTAAGTTGTAAGAAAATTATTAGACAGAAAAATCCAGAATTAGGCAAAAGATTTAGTTGACACATAATTCACCCCCCTTTAGTGTGACTATTTCACCAACAATTGGTATCAGAGCAGGTCGTAGATTGAGATTTCACTGTCTCCTCTACATCTAGTCTCGATCAAAAAATAGCACTAGAGTTGGTAGTATCTGTACCACCTAGGTTTGATGTGTCAAACTTTGGTCTTTGGAAAGGAAGAATGTATACATTCTTAAAGACTGATGGTATAGGTGTGTTTAATATGGTAAAGTCAAAATACATAGAACCTATGGAAAATATGGATGCATAGACCCAAGAATAAATTAACATGTTTGAGTTAAATGCAAAGGCAACAAATTGCATATATTGTTCTTTGGAAAATAACACTTTTGAAAAAGTCATGCATTGTACTTCGGCATATGATATTTGGGCTACCCTGAACATGCTTTATGATTATGCTAAAACTGAAGAACTTGTTACCCTAAATGAAGGAGATGGTGATAATTGTCATACTCATGTATCTAATGAAGTTCTTGAAGCTAATAGTGTATCTAGCCAAAGAAGTACAAAGAGTCGAAAGAGAAATGTGATATGTCACTTATGCAATGAGAAATGGCACGTGAAGAAGAATTGCCCTAGTATGAAGAACAAGACAAAACGGAGGTCAAATGCTTCCACTTACTCATGTGCATCAAGTGAAGCATCCTCACACCATAATCACGAAGCTAACATCATGAACGTTGATGAGGAGGTATGCTCTTCTTCTAGTCATGAAAATTATAATCATAGATCTAATTCATCTAGTTCCTCGGATCTTCTTTATGATGAATTATTAGACGAATGTCAAATTATGTATGCCTTGATTATTAAAAAGGACAAAGAAAATAAAAAATTAAAAGAAGAAAATTTGTCGCTTAGTTCTCATTTACATGAAATAAAACTAGAAAATGAGAAACTAAAAATTAGTTTCACTAATTCATGTCATGATCTCTTAGACATTGACACTAAGGATTTGAAAAACAAAAATGACATTTTGAAAAAGGAAAATAGCTTGTTAAAAACTTAATTGCATGCATTGTATAAATCTATGAATGATGTAAAAAATGAAATGTTGATTTTGAATAGGAAGATTAATGCTTCCTCTTTTAAAAGATCTAGAAATCAAAATGATTTATTTAGGAAACCCCAAAACAAAAATGTTTTTTCTAAGAATACTCATGTTCATCATAACTCACATGCTAAGCATTCCAATGCTAGATCCCATGTCCATAGTTTAAATAAAAAAGAAATTTAATGGACATTATTTTTGTTGTGGCATTTTTGGCCATGCCATTAATGATTGTGCTTTCAAAAAAAATTCAAGTGTGGCAAAGACACTTTGGGTTCCTAAGCCCTCTAACCCACAAGGACCCAAAGCCATTTGGGTATCAAAGATCTCATACTCTTTTGCAGGGGGAGCTACCACACAATGATGAATGAGAAATGAAATATTGAAGTTGACCTTTGATCCAAATGAGAAATATTCCAAGAGATTGCAACTTCAAGCTATTATGATTTCATAGGTATGGAAATTGGCATCAAAGACATTGATATCATCTCCTATACCCTCTTGCTTAAATCATAGTTGGAATTTTGATATATGTTTAATTAGTAGATTTTCCGCTCTTGATAAGTTTCAAAAATGTTTTTGATTTTTGATTTTCGGTCTCTTCGGAGACCTATGTAGCCTATAACGGGCTCATGCGACCTTACGGTTTTAAATCGTTGGCTCATTGTGGCCTTTCGGTTTTTAACCAATAGGAAGGGTTGGAGATCTTACTTTTCAAAATATCATATTTTGAGATCTCTCAGTTCGTTTTGGTTTCATAACGATCCTACTTAAAACGAATTTATCACTATCTAGCTTAGGTTAAAATTCTTAAATGAAGATTTCTTTTTTCACCTTTGTTATTTAGTATGCTAACTTGCTAGATGTTATATTATTGAGCTACTAATGATTTTTGACCTGCAAGTTAACTTATTGAAAATGGACGGCTATCGTCAAAAATTGGGGAAGGAACATAAAATCTATGCTCTTCAAGAAACGAGGTATGAGTGTCAATTTAGTAAAAACTCTTGTATGACACATCTTTTCTCTTGATTAAATGAATTCCATATGCTTATGAATGATCTTGCATGTTTTTTGAATAAAATAACTCGAATAAGAAATTTGGATTATTAAGAAACTCCAAAATCTTGACTCTCTTTGCGATTACATAATATAGGTAGATGTTGAACTTGGAACCTTGTATATTGTTTGACAAACTTGTCATGAGCATAAATTGCAAAATAATTACACTTAAACAAGTATCTTGATGAATACATAAAATTTCACATTTAAGACAAATAAAAATATAATGAGTGGATGTATTGAAAAATTGATATATGTGATTAAAAATGCATAAAATTTTAGTAAAACTCTACATGCTCAAAAACATCATTATAAGTGATCTAGACAAGATCTTACCAGATCAGGCGATTCTACGATAGAAATCTAAGGTTTCGCATAAAGTCTAAATATTAACGAAAACGCCATTGTGAACTTGAGGATTTCTAGAAAATTGTAGAGATGTCCTTTTTGAGTGATTCTTGATTTTATGAAATCCTCATGAAGCCTAGTTCACGTGGAAAAAGTTTCATAAAATTACAATACTTAGATCTCTCAAAATAATTTTCTTTGTAAGCCTAGAAAACACACTTCAGCTTGAGCGGTCGCATGACTTGCGACTGCCCGATTGATCGGCGGACAAAAAATGATCTTGTCCACCCATTTGGCCGACTATTTTAATCTGAGCCCTTCAACATAAGCTTTTAAACCCAAAACTAAGGCTCCTCTCACCATCCCAACTGGCCGCTCACCCCCATTCCTTGGATCTTAGGAGGCGTTTGGTATGAGGTAATCTATGCAGATTGCTGGCAATTTTATCTTTAAATTACCTGGACCCCACACATTACCTTGTTTGGTGTCTCACTTGTGCAGATAATGTGGATTGTCTTTGTATTCCAGATTGCCATCAAAGTGGTAATACAGATTGCTCAATGGAGAGGTGTCTATGTGTATTACCTCTAAAGTGATAATTTTGAATTAATTTTTAGGATAAAATTGTCCTCCTTAAACTCTAGCTTTTTTACAAGTTCTTTGCTCCTCCCATGGCTTTTCCCAGGACATAACATTATTATAATATTATTATATTATTATATTATTATATAATATATATAATATATATAATATATATATTATCTTATTATATTATATTATATTATATTATATTATATTATATTATATATTATATTATATTATATTATATATTATATTATATTATATTATATTATATATTATATTATATTATATTATATTATATTATATTATATTATATTATATTATACAATATGATTAATTATAATATTATAATATTATAATATATTTGTGAAAATGGTATTTTCGGAAAGTATATCTCATTACTTGGTAATGTATTTGTTATATCAAACATGTCTATGTGAACTCTAGCAATCTTATCATAATATTACTTGTGCATACCAAACACTATATTCTACATTACCGGCAATCTTTTTAATGATAATTTATCTGAAAGGTAATCTAGATTGCTTGATAATCTGAAAAGTAATGCACCAAACGCCACCTTAAGGTTTCTTCTCCACTTCTAAGGTAAAAACTCAACTCTTAGCTCTAATACATAAGTTAGTTCATCACATTGAGTAGATCTTTCATCTTCCTTCATCTCTATGTCTAGATCTACTCAAAAAGACCATGGTTCATGCTTCTCTATCCTATGCATGGTGGTTTTCTTTGATATTTTTGGTTCAAAACAAGTTCTAGGGAAGAAAAATCAAATTTCTTGTGTCTTTGGTATGTTTACAAGTTTTCTCTTCATGAAATCTCATTTTTTAAATTATCTTTTCTTTTATTTTTTGTTGTTGACAAAAGGGATCTTCATGATATATTTAAATTTCTCATTTCCATTTTGTCAATTTTTTTAAATGAATAAAAAAAAGGTAGGGAAAAAGGAAAATGCCTAAACAAAAGAGTGTTCTAAAAGAGTGTTTTTTAAAGGAAATGATTTAGACTTGTGGTTTCATTTTAAAAGAAAATGCTTCCATTTATTTTTTAATGTTGCATATTGATGCATTTGTTGGACTCATACATTGATATTTAATATTAAAATTAAAATGCTTTTCTCTCAAAGAGAAGCATAGGAAAAAGAGTCTTGTAAAAATTCATGTGGATCTTAAAAATATCCCTTCTCTTCGATTTTGGAGCATACATTACTCACCAAAGCTAATTATATGCATATTATCCTAGTTGTCTTGTAGATGGCACCCAAGACAAAGCTTCCAAGCTTGCCCGATAATCTCCTAACCTCCATAGACAAGACTCAAGCCCCTAGGTTTATAGACAGAGCCATCTTACAGACTCGTCCAGTTAACCTTGGAGACCTAAAAAAGTATGACATTAGAAGCAGACTTGCAGCCCTAGGATGGGTAGAATTTATAGGGAGACAAGTACTAGTGTGTCCCGTATTGATAAAGGCATTCTTCTCTAACCTCGTGATAGATAAGGCTAGACTAGGTGACTCACTAGTCCTTAGATATGAAATCCTAGGCAAATGCATAGTTATCACCGAATCAGCCATTAGGGATGCATTTGGATTCCCTCTGCTAGGAAAATCTATATATAACATGTCCACACATCACTTTCATAAGTATTTTTCTAGTTCTGAGGTTGTGTCAGCCATTTGTCCCGAAGGTTACCAGGGGATGCTTCCTACTCAAAACATCAAATTATCAACTATTGCTAAGATTATGCATCTTATCATTGCCTATAATATACTTCCTAGGGTAGGACATTATGACGAGGTAACCAGCACGAGCACCAAAGTGCTCTTCTATGCTATGACCCGCAGACCTATAAACATTCATGATCTTATGCTTCGCTACATAGCAGATGTCCATGCTTCTAAAAAGCAAGCTCTACCCTATGCCACAGTAATCTCTCACTTCATCTATGCTGCTGGGGTAAACAAGTCCAAATTTGAGATAGAATATGTGCCCAAAGTGATAGACTCCTATACCCTAAATCGTATAAAAATACTTGAAAAATAGCACAGTAAGGGTGTGGGGGGAACCTGCGGAACACAACGATCATGATGAGGACAGGGATGAGGCAGATGCTGGTGGAAGCTTGTCAGCTGCTACTCACATTGAGCGTTTGGGATATTTGGAGCATCGATTTGCTCAATTTCATATTGACCAGTTGGAATGGAACAGAGTTACGACAGGGCGTCTAGATGAGTACGGCCGACGTATCGATCAGTATGGTCAGATAGTCGATGAGTATGGTCGCCGCATTGATGAGTATGGTTAACGCATAGATCAGTATGGTCAGAGAGTTGATGAGTATAGTCATCGTGTTGATGAGATGTATGATCGGGTGGATGAGATGTGGCAATACTATCAGACGCATCTGCCACCTCCACCACCTGAGGATGATTAGTCCCACTTTTGCATGATGCCATTCATTCTATGGACTTGTATTAACACTACACTTTGTTTAGACTACTTTGTATTTGTATTTGAGACTGCTTGTCTTTATATTTATGTGGCTATGTTGAACTTATTATTGTTGCACTTAATTATGTATGTGAGGATTGCATAATGTTGCACTAGATCATATGACTTATCATGAATGACTCATTTCCTTTCTTTTCTTAAGTACTATTTTTTGATCGATGACAAAAGGGGGAGAAGAGTGTTCATCATTACGAGTTAACATGATCCAAATTAGGCATGATGATAGGGGGAGAGTTAAAGATATGAATATTGATAGGGGGAGAACTAAATATAATATGTCTTGTATTCATCATCTTTTAATACTCTCAAATGTGCATTTATAAACTCATGCTTCTTCACACTAATTCACTAATACGAAGGTTTTTTCCTTCGTGCTCTATTCTCTTCATAATTATTTTGATAATAACAAACCAAATCTATCTAACCGAATTCTTGAAGCATGAAGGTCGCAAGTTCGATAAAAGACAAAAGTCGGTTTCACGTTTTGCGTCATCGGTCTCGATACGATGACTCACAAGAGTTCGATGCGTGCACCAAAGACATCTTGGACGAATCGAAAGAACATATGGAAAGCTTTCTAAGTTGACGCATGCTGAAGGGCGGAACCTGGAAACAAAGCGCGCAACAAGAAGATCCAAAGAAGAAATTTCTAGCCCAGGTTCGATCGATCGATCGATCGATCGGTCGATTGAATGCTGCAGAAAATTAGCATTAGCCAATTCGGTCGATCGATCGATTTATCGAATGGGGTCAAAAATTGGCAGTGGCCAATTCGGTCGATCGACCGATCGACCGAAGTGTGACCAAAAGTGGTAGGTTGCCACAGTCGCTTGGGCGGTTGATCAGTCGATCGACCGACGATCGATCGGCAAGCGACCGGGTGTCGCCAACGGGCAAAAAAACGCATGTTGACGACACCTCGAGTTGGGGGGTTTATAAATACCCACCAAAAACTCTCTCCCAGCCTGTTGTTGATGCCTCAAAATCAAAAAGGAGTGATGCTAACCATCTTCTAAGCTTTTTCTTGATCAAATATTCCAAACTTAGCCCTTGATCCCTCAATCTCAAGTGTTCATTGGAGGGTCATTCAAGCTTACTAGGCTCAACAAGAATAGGTGATTCTATTATGATAAGTCATTTTTTCTCTCTTCTTGTGATTAAAGTATTTTTTGATTTGCTTTTGATTGTATTAATTTGATCGCGTAATAGACCTTGTGTAGGGTCTAGCTAATTTGTGGTAACCTTGGTGTTTAAGGTGTAAAGCCACTTGTGTAAAACTAGATTAGGAGTTGTTCTTAGGAATTGAGGTGGGAAAGCTCATTCGGTGTGAAGGTGGATACTTCCGGGTGTGGAAGTACCTTCGAAGGGAGTGTAGGGTCTTTTCGGTGTAAAGTCCTCAATTGTAAAGTACTCTTAATACAATGCATTTGTTTGTGAAATCCTATGCTCGGGTCTTAGGTAGTGGAGTAAGCAGTTAGCCGAACCACTATAAATTCATTTGTGTTAGCATTGTTTTTCTTGTGTTTGCTTAATTGCTTAATTTTATCGCGTCTTTATTTAATCATCAAATTGTGAATTGCCTATGTTGTAAGAAAACGATTAAACACGAAAAACCGGAATTAGGCAAAAGATTTAGTTGACACACTATTCACCCTCCTCTAGTGATACGAATTCTACGAATATATTGCCTTAGCTACATTGTCTCTAAGAAAATGGTGTCTTAGATCAATGTGTTTTGACCTAGAGTGTAAAATAGGATTTTTTTGTCAAGTTTATTGCACTAGTGTTGTCACAATGTATAGGTATACATGAATATCTAAGTCCATAATCTAAAAGTGTTTGTTTCATCCAAAGGACTTGTGCACAATAACTAGCCGCGGCAATGTATTCCGCTTCAGTAGTTGAAAGTGCTATCGAGTTTTATTTTTTTGAAAACCAAGAAACAAGACTAATCCCTAGGAATTGACAACACCCACTAGTGCTTTTTCTATGTACTTTACACCCGGTAAAATCGTCATCCGAAAAACCAATTAAATCGAAAGATGCATTACATGGATACCATAATCCTAAGTCAACCGTGTCTTTCAAATATGCGTTTGACCGCACTTAAATGAGATATTTTGGGACAAGATTGAAAACGAGCACATGCACAAACACTAAATATGATTTCGGGTCTACTTGTGGTTAAATAGAGAAGGCTATCGATCATACATCGATATCATTTTTTATCTACCTTTACACCATCTTCATCTTTATCAAGCTTAATAGATGTGTTCATTGGTGTAGAAGCTATCTTGGCTTCATTCATCCTAAACCTTTTGATGAGCTCCTTTGTGTACTTGGCTTGATTTATGAAGATCCCTTTGTTGGTTTGCTTGATTCGCAGACCAAGCATGAAGGAGAGTTCTCCCATCAAGCTCATCTCAAATTTCTCTTGCATAAACTTAGCAAACCACTCACAAAGTAATTCATTAGTAGCACCAAATATTATATCATCAACATAAATTTGCACAAGTAAAATATCATTTTCATTATCTTTTATAAAAAGAGAAACACTGGCTTTTCCAATGCTAAAGCCTTGATCAATCAAAAATACGGAAAATCTTTCATACCAAGCCCTAGGGGCTTGTTTTAAGCCATACAAAGCCCTTTTAAGTTTAAAAATATGATTTGGAAACTCAAAACTTTCAAATCCGGGGGGTTGTTCAATATAAACTTCTTCATCAATAAAGCCATTTAAAAAAGACACTTTTAACATTCATTTGAAAAAGTTTAAAACCTTTAAAACTTGCATAAGCCAAAAGCATGCGAATTGCCTCTAGTCTAGCTACGGGAGCATAAGTTTCATTATAATATATTCCTTCTTCTTGATTATACCCTTGGGCTACTAACCTAGCTTTATTTCTAATGACTAAACCTCCTTCATCTAACTTGTTTGTAAATACTCATTTAGTCCCAATTACAATTTGTATGCTAGGTCTGGGTACTAAGTCCCAAACTTCATTTTTAACAAATTGATTAAGTTCTTCTTGCATGGCAATTACCCAAAATTCATCTTCTATTGCTTCCTTAATATTTTTTTGCTCTACTTGAGATATGAATGCTACATATTGACAAATATTCTTAGGGCCCGCTTGGTTTGCTAAAAAACGGGGGACTGGACTGGACATCCGCCCATGTTCCCCATTAGGTTTGCAAAAGAAGCTTCGGGACAAGGACTTCTCCTTGTCTGGGACAGGATTTCCACCCGTTTCGGTGTACCGAGAAATTTTTGGGTACACCAAAATCGGGCGGAGGACAAGGGCTGCAATGGTCAAAATTACCCCTTCCTTCGACGGAGCCGGGCCACCATCATTGGACTGGTCGCGGAGGTCGGGGAGAGGGCGGACGTGTCACCGGGGTGATCGCCGGTGGCCGGGAGGACCGGCCAGCGTGGGTCCGAGCGGAGCAGAGGAAGGCGGCGCTTGGACGGGAGGAGGCGACGCGGATCGGGCGTAGAAGGGGCTGGCGGTGAGTCGGATCGTGTCGCCGGGAGTTATCGCCGGCGGCCGGGAGGACCGGCCGGCGTGGGTCCGAGCGGAGCAGAGGAAGGCGGGGCTCGGGCGGGCGTCGGGTGGAGAGGGAGACGAGTGAGGGAGAGGGTATTTTAGATTTAATGTATTTAATAAATTGGGTAATTAAATAAGAGAGCTGTATCGCATAAAATGAGATTGAATTGATCTCTACCGTTAAATAAGGTTTAAACGTTACTAACGTGGATAACATGTGCTGATTGGACAATGCTGATGTGAAGCCTGCAGGGAGCAACTTTGTAAACTATATGGACTAAAATCAAAATTTAAGTAATTATATGATATTACCTGGCCTAGCTCAGCCTAGCCCGAAAAACTTCGTGCTCGATCCGGCCCGAAAAGAATTTTTTCGGGCCGGGTCGGGCACGAATTTTTTGGGTCTGGTCGGGCACGAATTTTTCGGGCCGGGTCGGGCATGAATTTTTTTCGGGCACGAATTTTTTCGGGCCGAGCTGAGCCGAGCAATGTATTATCATATAATTTTTTATATTTATTAGGAAATATAATTACTTAAATTTTGATTTTAGTCCCTATAGTTTATAAAATTTTAATTTTAGTTTCTATAGTTTACAAAATTTTAATTTTAGTCCTCATAATTTATAAAATTTTAATTTTAGTCCCTATAGTTTACAAAGTTGGTCCCTGCAGGCTCCACGTCAGCATTGTCCAGTCAGCACATGTTATCCACGTCAGCACCATTTAAATCTTATTTAACGATAATGATCAAATTCTAAACGGAAGTAAAATATAGGGACTAAAATTAAATTTTTAAAGTTATAGAAACCAATATTAAAATCGAAGAAAACTATGGGCCAAAAGAATAGTTTTTCCATTCATTTTCCATCTTCTCGATTCTCTCCGTCCTTTTCCATTTATCGTAAAATAAAGCTATAAAATAAACAACTCTCTTCCGTTACTCTGTCGACTCCCGTCACCGCCCACCGCTCTCCCGCGGCTCCTCCGGGTGAAAGCGACGAAAGTACCCGATGGAGGAGCGGGAGGAACAGCCGGGGGAGTCGGCGGCGGCGGCATCGCCAGCGCTCATCGGCAAGCGCCCTCGGCCGCCCTTGCGACGGACATCCAGCATGACGGCGTTCTCCTTTGAGGATCTCGCGGCTGCAGAGGACGCCAGCGGGCGGATCTGCCACCCCCACCACAGGTTCCAACGCCGGCAGCGGCAGCGGGCCGTCGCGGGGCCACCGAGGATAGTCCAGCGCCGGAGCTTCGGCGACTTCGAAGCGATCGAGACGACCGCGCGGTTCCTCATGGCGTGCGGCCTATGCAATCGCCGCCTCGGCCCCGGCTGCGACACCTTCATCTACAAGTCGGAAAAGTTTCCCCCTTTTACATTTGATTATTACATCTATTTTTGTTGCTTATTTTAATAACTGCTACATTGATTTATTATTATTAGTTATTTTCAGTAATATTTATGTTATAGAAAATGTTCCTTTTTAGAAAACATTGGTTGAGACGTTGACATCATCGCATATACTCTTGGAGTTTAGTCCATACACATACATATTAGTTTCTTGCTTTTTACAAAGAGATTAGTAAGTTTTATGTAAATGCTTGTGAAATTTGTATGAGCGAAGTTTCTTACATTAAGTTAATGTCAGGGGTGTTAAGTTATTTATAAGGTTTGTGAATTTGATAGAATAATCAAATATGTTGATATATTTTAGCTGTTCTCTTAGTTTTAGTTAGAAATATTCATAACAAATGTGATTTTTATTATATCTTGTTAATTTTCATCTTTAGCTAGTTACTAGATGCCCTAGATTGAGAATTCTGTCGAAAGATCAGAAATCATGAAAAGATTTTGAAAAATCTATTCATGACAAACAAATTTTCTTGAGTATACGAGCATTGCAATCTAAAATAGGAAGTGATACGAATATCTAATCTTTTGATTCCTGGAGTTGAATTCAGGACCAAGAAAATTTTCTTGATCACATAAGCATAATCATCGTAAATAGAAAGTGAAACAGTTGACACTTGCTAGTTGTTGCCAGCCATTAGCTCTTAATCATTGATTGTTCACCTCAAAAGTTAGATAATAATAGTATTTGCTTTTGGAGATGAACGTTATTTGAAGAATTAAAATCATTTAAAAGTTTTTCCAACACAAAATCCCAAATGCTAAAATTATTTCTCCACAAAAATTTAGGTAAATAGTCTTTTGATTCTAGTAGTTTTCATTCAAATAGTTTCTCACAGACAAATAAAACTGCAAAAGAAAAATGATTGTGCGCTTAGATATTTTTGCAACAATGTTATATAGGCTTTAGTAACATAGGATCTTGTTTCATCTTTAGCGACTTTGCTCATCCTGCAGTGTTTGTACTTCATCCAGCTTATACACTATACTATTTGCAGTGGTGAGATCGCATTTTGTAGCCTAGAGTGCAGGCAGCAAAAGATGAACCAAGATGAGCATAACAACACTGATGCTGCCTCATCGTCTACAGCTTCAGAAACCTCCGTCAATGGTCAAATGGCTGTTGCAGCTTAAGCTCAGCAAGAGTTGTACTTGCCTGGCAAAAATGGCTTTTGCTGCTTAAATCGGAAAAAGTTAGTTTCTTATAGACATAGGAGGGTATCAGTTTTTCAATATCCGTAGAAGTTCCCAGCTATCTCGAGAACTTTGGTGATACTTAAATACTAGAATTCAGATCTCATTTGTTCTTGTCATGGACGGGAATCAAGTGTTCCTTTTAGCTCAAACTCTCTAAGTTTGTTATTTGGAAACCAATTGGTAAAACAGATGAAGATATATTGTTCTTTCTAAGATATGTAATGCTGCAGATTTAAGTTTAAATACTCTCCATTGCTTTTATATAAAGCTTATTTATTCATTTTTGCATGGTATTTTAGCATACCACTTTCATATCTCAGCTCACAATGCAATATTTTACACTACATTATTTTCTCATATAGAATTTTATTTTTGTTATTTTAAACTGTTATGTTCAATGTATAGAAACCATACATAGTCACGAATAAGCACCTATTATATAAATTTTGCAATCTGAGAAAGAGGAAAAAAATATATTTTATTTGGTGTTAAAGGACATCAACTTTAATAATAACTTTAAGTCAAAATATATAACAAATGAAGTTCTAACCATAGAAAAAAAGAAGAAAAACTTTCATTTATAGGCATCTTGGTGACGGACATGAAAATTTATTGAGAAGTCTGGGCATGTCATAAGACAAATTTTAAAGCCCAGATCACATGTCCTAAATCACCAATTTCATAATTGAACTTTTCAAGAGATCCTCCATTCTGAGGCAACAGCAAACCTCCCAATTAGAGGGCGATAAAACAATAAGCAGATAATCCTAAGTTCTTAAGCAGAATTTTACATCTCCAAATTCCAGTGTGATCCACTCCATCACCAGGAATATCCTGCAAGATTTTTCTCTGTCTAAAAGATGGGATCCAAGAGAAGAGAATCATTAATCGAGCACTGAGAATGATTATTGATCAGGAATAATACATTCTTGTTTCTAATATATTCAATGTGGCATGGACTTCAGTACAGAATCTAACATCACAACAGAAAGTAAAAGAAAGAAACAACATACAACGAGAGGAAAAGGGATGCTATCTGAGAATAACTTATAAAACCAGAACTGGTGCACATTTAATTTCATAATTCATTAAGTCATTAATAAAAGAAATAACTAAACCACAATCACAGACTCAGAAACTAGATCCACTAAGATATATCATACTTAAGCTTTCCGTTTTGAATCTCAAAACAGTGAAAAAAGTCAGATATCCATGATAACAAATGATCAACGCTGTCCCTAGTCACTAGTCACTGATTGATTACAGAAATTGTTGACAGAGGTTCGAATGAAGAGAAGATAGAAAGGAAGTTAGCAGTAACAGTCAGTAAAGAAAAGACACTGAAGGACTTAATAATACATAGTTGATTGTATTAGGAAAAGGGTACAAGTGTAATTTCGTTTCTTTTGAATTGTTGCTGAGTCATATAAAAGGAATCTAAGCTGTTAAATGAAACAGTGAGTTCCTTGCGTTTTCCCTCTTTACTGCTCGAGTCCTCTGGATTTGATTTGAGCATAGATTGTAAAGGATTTCATCTTCTTTGATTCAATGAAGCTAACCAATAGTCGAGCTGAGATTTCCACTTCTATCTGTTGTTCTTCATTGTGCTTTGTTCATTCCGTCAACATGGTATCAGAGCAAGCGAATTAGGCGAAATCGCAGATCCGCTTAGGGCGTGTTCTTCCCCAATTTGCTGAAATGGCGAGGAATCGAAGGTCCCAATCGACTCGATCGGTAGTGGGCGAATCCGCAAGTCAGGAGGAGATCAGAACTGCATCGGATGCGAGTGGATACGACAATGATCCATACCTAATCCATGGCAGTGATGCTCCAGGTATTTTCCTCGTCTCAGTCAAATTAAGTGGGCAAGAGAACTATCTTCCATGGCGTGAATCCATGACTATCTCACTGTCGGCGAAGAATAAATTGGCCTTCATTGATGGTACTCTTCCCATGCCTGAGGTAAACTCTCCGATGTTTAGCATCTGGAAGAGATGCAATGATCTAGTACGCTCATGGATCGTACAATCAATTGCTCCTGAGCTCATTACGAGTGTCATCTATGCGAAGACAGCTCATAAGATGTGGCTTGACTTAGAGAATCGGTCCGGGAAGAGCAACGAACCAAGGATTTTTGAATTAGAGGTCCAGATATACACTTTGAGGCAAGGAAATTTATCAATTGCTGCATACTTCACCAAATTGAAATCTTTGTGGGATGAACTTGACGCAGTAGATGTAGATTTGGACAGCGAAACAACTAGAGGGAGGAGCAAGATAGAAAGGATGAGATTAAGGCAATTCCTTATGGGTCTTAATGATGTTTACATGCATGTAAGGGGACAAATACTCTTAATGAGACCTTTACCTGATGTGAATCAAGCCTATTCACTATTAGGTCAAGAGGAATCGCAGAGGAAATTAGGAATGCTAAGCAATTCTTCAATTGACAGTGTTGCTTTGAACACTTATAAGCAGTCTCAAAACCAAGGTTTCAGGAATGAGAAAGGCAATGATGGATTTCATCAAAGAAAATTCTGTGATTATTGTAAAAGGCCGGGACATACAAGAGAAGATTGTTACAAATTACATGGCTATCCATCAGGGAATAAGAATTTTAAGGGAAAACAGAAGTATCCAAATCAGCATGCTGACAGACAAGCTAATAATGCAGTTGCAGACAAAGCTGAAATGAAATCAGAGGACAAACCAGAATGCTCCAACAGTAAAAGAGAAGAGGAGGATCATGGTGGTTTCACAGAGAAACAATACCAGACTTTACTAAGCATGTTTAGCAGTAAAGGGACAAATGCTATAGTCAATATGGCTGGTGAGTTTCCTAACTACAGATTTAATATGAATGAAAGGAAGTGGATTATGGACAGTGGTGCCACTGACCATATAACTTCAAGTGAAATTGACATGTTAGGAACAAGTAAAGTCTCTAGCAAGGACAAGGTTTCACTGCCGAATGGCACTTCAGTGACAATAACAGGAATTGGCACAGTGCGAGTGAATGATCACATTCAATTGCACAATACATTAGCAGTCTCAGCTTTCAAGTGCAACCTACTGTCTGTTAGTAGATTGACTAGGGAATTGGGACGTTCCATAATTTTTAACCCTTCCAATTTTATCATACAGGACCTAACCTCGAAGAAGGTGATGGGTATTGGTGAGGAAGTGAATGGACTCTACATTTTGAAGGAGTCCGGGAAGGAAAAGATGATATCAGGAGGTGAAACCAGGGTCATGAATGTAAAGCTTGACACATGTTCTTTATGGCATTTTAGACTTGGGCATATGCCAACCGAGAGAATGAGACTCTTATCAGAATACATTCCTGATTTGAATTGTAATCATGATATGTTTTGCAATATTTGTCCAATTGCCAAACTATGTAGACTTCCATTTCCACAAAGTATGAATAAAGTTGCTTCTTGTTTTGAACTCATACACTTGGATGTTTGGGGCCCTCACAGGGTGAAAACACATGATGGTTGTTCCTATTTCTTAACAATAGTTGATGATCATACAAGGATTGTTTGGACTTATCTCTTCTCCCTCAAGAGTCAAGTCCCAAGTATACTGATTAACTTTATCAGGATGGTTAAAACTCAGTTTGACAGCAGTGTGAAAATAATCAGAACTGATAATGGAACTGAGTTTTTTAACACTGCTGTGAAAGATTTCTTGAATGATCAAGGGATTGCACATCATAGCTCATGTGTAGAGACACCTCAGCAGAATGCTGTAGTGGAGAGAAAGCATAAACATCTGTTGGAAGTTGCTAGGAGTCTAAGGTTCCAAGCTCACCTACCAGAGAATTTCTGGGGAGAATGTATTTTGACTGCCACATACCTGATCAATAGAATGCCGAGTGTAAAGCTATCCAACAAAAGCCCTTATGAAATGATGAACAAGATTCCACCCTCATTAAGTCATCTAAGGGTGTTCGGATGCTTATGTTATGCAGGCACTTTGAGACAAGGCAGGTCAAAATTTGATGTCAGGAGTAGAGAGTCCATCTTCATTGGATATCCACATGGGAAAAAGGGGTACAAGGTATATGATCTGAAATCCCAAGTCATCACAATATCTAGGGATGTAGTGTTCATTGAACACATTTTTCCGTTTAAGGAATCATGCATAGAAGAAGTCACACAGCCTCCATTGCCTGTTAGTCAAATTGGAAGTGATGGTACATACAGCTTCTATGACTCAGTGGGACAAGAAAATGATCACAGCCTCAAATTCAGTGACCCAAAACTCATCAGTAAAATGCCCACACAAACTGAAACAATAGAGGAAGAGGACCTGGAAGATGGTTCAGCTGAGCAAACAGAGATGGGCAATCATGACACTAGACAAGGAATAAATAATGAAGCACTTCAACCACTTGTTCAAAGAAATAAAAGGGTTGTGAGGAAACCTATCAGGTTGCAAGATTATGTTTGCAACCAGCTGAAAACCTTGCGAGCTCAAAGAAAAATTCAGGTTCCTAACTCTGCACCACATCAACTAAACAGATATATGAGTTTCACATGTATCTCTGAAGCTCACAAAAGGTTTATAGCTAATATTGATGTGTTAAGTGAACCTAATTCATATGAGGAAGCCATGGCTGATTCTGTTTGGAGAAACTCTATGAAAGATGAATTGAATGCCCTAGAAAAGAATAATACTTGGAGTTTATGTCAATTACCTGAAGGAAAGAATCCTGTTGGTTGTAAATGGGTTTATAAACTCAAATACAATCAAGATGGAACTGTTGATAGACACAAGTCTCGGCTAGTAGCAAAGGGCTACACTCAGGTAGAAGGAATTGATTATTCTGATACCTTTGCGCCTGTTTCAAAGATGGCCACAGTAAGAATCATTTTGGCCATTGCATCAGCCTTCAAGTGGCCACTACATCAGCTAGACGTGAACAATGCATACCTACATGGGGATTTAGAGGAAGAGGTGTACATGAGATTGCCACCCGGGTATGGAGAAGCAGGAGATAAAAGGGTTTGCAAGTTAAACAAATCCATTTATGGATTGAAACAGGCTGGTAGGCAGTGGTTTTCAAAGCTGTCGAACAGCATAAAAGAAAAAGGATACATGCAATGCAATGGTGACCCAGCTTGTTCATCAAGAGAGAAGATGATAAGGAAGTATTGGCCCTAGTTTATGTTGATGACATAATCCTCACAGGGTCGGATACTGAAGGAATTAGAGAACTAAAAGTGTATTTGAATCAGAAGTTCAAAATAAAGGACTTGGGATACTTAAGGTACTTCTTAGGTCTTGAAATACAAAGAGACAAAGAAGGAATTCACATATGTCAGCGAAAGTACATAATTGATCTTTTGTCAAATATGAAATTGAAAGATTGTAAACCCAAGCCTACTACAATGGCAGTGAATAGAAAACACAGGGAGTTGATAGGTGAAGCTGAGAAATCTTTCAGTGATAACACAGTCTACAGGAAGCTCATTGGGAAACTGCTATACCTCACCATAACAAGGCCGGACATCATGTATAGTGTTCATAGGTTAAGTCAACATGTTGAGAACCCCTTAATGGAACATTATCAAGGGGCCTTGAGGATTCTGAAGTATCTAAAAGGCACTATAGGAATGGGCCTTTTTTACTCGGCAAGAGCCAAAATGAACCTGGTCGGATTCTCAGATGCTGACTGGGGATCTTGTGCTCAGAGTAGAAGATCAACGACTGGTTATATCATCAAGTTAGGCACTTCAATTGTCAACTGGAAATGTAAAAAACAAGCTACGGTCAGCCGCTCAAGCGCAGAGAGTGAACTAAGGGCGTTATCGAGCACCACAACAGAGATAGTTTGGATGAGAAACATTTTAGCTGAGCTGGGTATTGAACAAAGGGAAGCTACACCTTTGTTTTGTGATTCACAAAGTGCTCTCCACATCACTCATAATCCTGTCTTCCACGAACGAACTAAACATCTAGAAATTGATTGTTATTTCGTTCGTGAGAAGTATCAAACTAAAGTAGTGGATCCCATACACATTTCCAGTGGTGAGCAGCCAGCAGACATCATGACCAAAGCTTTGGCAATCCCTCAACACCAGAAATTATGCTCCAAGTTGGGAATGGAGAACCCTTTCTCCATTCTACCAACTTGCCAGGGGAGTGTTGACAGAGGTTCGAATGAAGAGAAGATAGAAAGGAAGTTAGCAGTAACAGTCAGTAAAGAAAAGACACTGAAGGACTTAATAATACATAGTTGATTGTATTAGGAAAAGGGTACAAGTGTAATTTCGTTTCTTTTGAATTGTTGCTGAGTCATATAAAAGGAATCTAAGCTGTTAAATGAAACAGTGAGTTCCTTGCGTTTTCCCTCTTTACTGCTCGAGTCCTCTGGATTTGATTTGAGCATGGATTGTAAAGGATTTCATCTTCTTTGATTCAATGAAGCTAACCAATAGTCGAGCTGAGATTTCCACTTCTATCTGTTGTTCTTCATTGTGCTTTGTTCATTCCGTCAACAGAAATCATTTATATACAGTTGAGTGGAGTCAAGACTGACATCGGAACAAAGAAAACAAGAGTCCAAATTAAACAGCAGCAGTCATGCTATTATTCAAGCCATGACCCTGTTGCTGAATGTTCATTTGCTAAATACTGTGTAGAAATTACGACAATGAGTTGAAACAGATATCCATAAAATTGATTTTACTAACTGCGGCTGAAACTAAGCTCCAACAGGAACAATTGCACACCAGGAGATTATACAGATTTCATTTAAATGGAATATAAATGGCTATATCTTAATCAGGGGATTTCTGATATGTATTCTTACTTCATAATCTTGATAGCATATCATTATCATGTTATGCTTAAACCACCAGATTTTGACACAATTCCATCAATTTCTCATTATCTTGATAAGCATAGTAAATAAGATTAACAGGATAACCTTAACCATCATTCCCTAATAATGGTTCAATCACAGTGTACACACTGGAATATCTTGGCCAAGTTCAGGCACAATGATTTGATTTCTTTAGTTGTGTTTCAGTAACTATAGGCTTTTTGGCTACTCCAGCAAGAAATATATATTGTCAAAATAAATAAGAAGAAATTCCTCACACATACTCAACAAATATGGAGCACTCGAATAACAGAGTTTTTTCCCATTGGAAGGGGAAGATCCACACTCCGATAGGTCATGTACTAAGAAATAACATAAAAAAACAATCATTAATATGAGGAACATTGGTGATTTAATAAAGTTCATATATTCTGTAATCTGTATGTTAACTGCCAACAGAACAACTTGTTGTAATGCCAACAGATGAACGAAGAACCATCATATATAATAACAACTAGCTACTGGAGTGAATCAATAGCAATACACCTAAGGAACTGCAGCTGTATTTTGGGGGGGGGGGAATGGTTGTTTGAGTAAAGGATATGGTCAAAAGTTAAATCCATATTGCTTGACCATTTGCGAAGAGCATCACAATCAACATGAAGATGGGACCTCTTAATGGAAATTTGATCATTTAATAAGAGAAAAATCCTTAACGTGAGCATATGAAATGAAAGCGCAATCATGAGATGGTAACTAGTGGCTAATGTGCCATAAAAATAGAGCTGGCATACATAACCAAACCTACGTGAAGAGACTAAATTCAGAAACAATACATCCAAGATGAACTTGAAAACAGTGAGGGACAATCACAGGAGAAAGTATTGAGAAAAAACTATAACAAACAGCACAGTCAAAGAAGCATTTCTATGTTCTTATAATTGACATATGAAAGACTCAAAGACACAAGTCCTAAGTATCGCGATAGATGTTTTGAAAAAAAGCACAAAGCAAGTTTTTAACCCAGATCACCATCAGTACATAGCATTCACTGGAAAGTTGATGAATGTAATGAATCAATTGTGATTTTAGACCCTTTCTCTGCAAAAAAGAGACCTAATATCTGGTTCGATCATTAATTCATCATGGGAAATAGATATATGAATCGATCCGTAATGCATTTTTGATAGTTTCTCAATAAAGGCAAAAGTGTCATTCAAGTGTTCTACCAATGTCCTAGCTCAAGAAAGTCAATGATAAAAAGCTAAAGGTCGGGTTTTTAACCTCACATTATTCACTCGAAAGCGACCGCAGCACCAACCTCCTTAAGCTTAGCAGCAATTGCCTCCGCCTCCTCCTTGGTCATCCCCTTCTTGAGCACCACGGGGGTCTTCTCCACCAACTCCTTCGCCTCTTTCAGCCCCAGGTCAGTAAACGTCCTCACCTCCTTGATGATCTTGATCTTGGCTGCCGCGTCGAACTTCTCGAGCTTGATGTCGAACGCCGTCTTCTCCTTTTCTTCTGTCGGCTTCGCGGCCTCGACCGCAGAGCCTGCCCCCGCGGAGGGCAGGCCGCCACCGGCCTGGACTAACTGGTTGAGGTCAAGCCTGAGACGAAAGAGGATGGAGTAGTCGTTGCGCTCCTCCTAGGTGAGGGAAAGAAGCTCGTCGGCGATTCGCTCGAGCTTTGGGGTCCGGGATTGGGAAGAGGCACCGCTGGCAGGGGCAACGGAGGAAAACGAGCGGGCGGCAAAGGCGAGAAGGCGATGGAGAGGTATTCTGGGCGTTAAAGGGAGCATTTTTTATTTTGAGCTTCCTACTTGCTATTGGTGTTTCTCTCCGCCCGGGAGGAAGAGGGTGGCTTAATTAGGTTACCGTTCAATTGGTTCTGAAGGCAAAAGAACCGAACCGGAGAAGTTTGATGATTTTTTTTTCTTAAAAATCGAATAAAATTGAATTCTTTTTTCCCGAAGATTAAAATTTTTATATTTATATTAGTTCAAATCAGCTTGATTTGTAAAAATTCTATAATTATTATTGTATAAGTAATAATTATTAAAATAGAACAATAAAACAACAATTTATGAAGGGATACATTTTTATGATACATGTTCTCTATGATAATAATATGGATCAATTTTTATAAGTTAATATAAGTTATCTCAAATTTTAATGTCGTTCTCCATCTTGATAAAGGTTCTATCTATTGAATCCTAAAATTTCTGTTTTATGTTTGATTTAAGTGATTTGCTTAGGCATATAGAAATATGATGTGGCATTTTTTTAGAATACTTTAATATCACATGTGGAGATGATCCAAATGCTTTCAACTCCTAAAATGCTTCTATTAAAGCCTAAATTTTTTATTCTCTCTTTCTCTCTTGATATTTCCATGGTCACCAAAGACCGTTATGATTCTCTACTATCTATGTCTCTAGCCATGTGTGGTAAGTGACGAATTCAGAAAATTCTATGGAACAAATTGATATGTAAATTTTTAAAAGTTCACAATTCAAATTTACTTTTTGAATTAAATGAAAGTTTTTTTCCTTTTTTTTTTATTTTTCTGTTTCCATTTCAAAATAAACAAATGCAGAGCAGATTTTAAATTTTCTTTTCCTCCAATCACTTTTCATTAACAAACCTTAAAGTTAGACTAATGCCATACTTTAGTAAGCTAAAGTTTAGGCAGTTGCACAACAAACATAATTATATATCTGTTTCAAATGATCTAAAAATTAACGAGATCTTTTATAAAAAATACTTTCGCTATCTGAAAAAACCTTCTTGCTTTTTTAATTTCCTCAGAAATAGTGTTTGTCAGAAACACAAGATCGAAAGCTTTTTGCAATCAAAATTTACTTTTGCTATCTGAAAAAACCTTCTTGCTTTCTTAATTTCCTCAGAAATAGTGCTTGTCAAAAACACAAGATCGAAAGCTTCTTGCAATCAGAATTTACTTTTGCTCTCCAAAAAGATTGTGTTTCTGTTCTAAAAGGTGGTCTGGTCATGTTTTGTTTTAAAATATAAAAAAGATGAAGAATAATAATTTGTTTTTATTTAGATCCAAAATAATTATATATCAAATTTGCTGAAATTGTTAATGCCTTGTGCATTGAAATCTGGTAGACTCCTACTATAAATCATAACTTAATGAGGATTGACTGATACTTGTTTTACTCTCCCGAATCAAATCCTTATACCATAATTATTATAGAGATAAAGAAGAAATTTGAGCAAAACAAGATAATACAGAACTGAAACTGAGAATATATAATGATCACTTCTTTGATCCACCCACTAAGCAAGCAAAGAAGCAAACACTAGTTGAGAAAATCCAACTAATCCAGCTATAACAAGAGCTATATATAAATTCTCCTTTAATTCTAAATTCTACGATTTCTTTCTAGCTAGGAGGGGCATGTTAGCAGAAACCAATATGTGCAGGCTAATGTCAGCCGCTTGAATGGATTGGACGGATCCATTCTTGGATTCTACAAGCTGTGTTGCAGACTAAGATCATTCCAAGTGAGATCACCTTTGTGAAGAAGAACTGCAACCGTAGCAAAAAAAAGAAGAAAAAAAAGGACAAAGCTAAAACAATGGGGGCACAAATATTATAAAATACTATATATACGGGTTTTTAAAAAATTCAGTGGGGCCACTTACCCCCACCTTGTATCCGCCACTGAGTGTGATCATTGACGATACTTTAAGCCACTTATCAATTGCAGGTGGCAAAGGTACTCTGTACTCATCCCGAAATCCATATATTTTGTATCCATAAGTTGTCTTCTTTTATTTTCATACCTACTTTATTTGAGAGAAGCAGGGGAGAGAGAAGAAATGAAAATTTTGAAGAACTGAATTTTTCAATTAAAGGATCATATAGTTTTGATTTCAGTTTTTTATTTTTTTTATTTTCATTATACTTACATCATTTCAAAGAAGTAGGGATGAGAAAAGATAAGAAAATATCGAAAATTTAATTGATCAGAAAATTAGTCTGAAATCGAATTGATTTTTTAGTTTATCGATCAGATGGTTTCGATTTTTATTTTTTAAATTTTTGATCTTCTATTTTGGTTTTGGTTTTTGAGTTTTGGTTAACTATTAGTCCACGATTAACTGATTTATATATGTAGCATTTTAATTTTTACACTTTAATTTTTTTCTTTTTATATTTTTTTTTCTAAAACTTATATAAAATCATACATTGAAGTATATATATAGTTTAAATATGAATAAATATTATGATACATAACTCTTTAAAATACTATGATATATAATTTTACTAAACAAAGATTTGAATTATCTTGTTGTTCCAAAATC
Source organism: Canna indica (assembly GCA_034359265.1). Lineage (NCBI taxonomy): Eukaryota > Viridiplantae > Streptophyta > Magnoliopsida > Zingiberales > Cannaceae > Canna > Canna indica. The sequence goes on along the minus strand of CP136892.1, from coordinate 38,555,913 downwards.
TCATTGGATGTTCCAAAATCTCATTGGATGTTCCAAAATCTCTTTAAAGGTGTAGCAATAATTCTAATATTATTTGGACTCCTCCTCCCGAGAGGACTTTGAAGTGGAATGTTGATGCCTCTTTTTCTCAGTCTTCCCCTGTTGGCTCTTTTTCTGCTATTTGTAGGAACTTTAAGGGTGAAATTTTGTATGCTATTGCTCAAATAAATCATTATGATTTTGTGTGAATGAGGCTCTTGCTGTTAGGCTAGCTATTGATCAAGCTACTAAGCTTAATCACAAGCATGTTATTATTGAATTCGAAATGGTTGTTGATATGTGCAACAATAAAATTGATTTAGATTGGCATGCGGAGAATATTATCACTGATATTAAATTGATTGCAGGAAATTTTGAGAAGATTACTATCAAATTTGTTGGGAGACAAGCAAAGATGGATGCTGGCTGGCTGTTCAAGCTAGGAGATTGAAAAGAAATTTGAACTGGGAGCATGATTGGTCTTCTGATTTTATTAAGATTGTTATGAAAGATTCTATGTAATTGTTATTTTTCTTTTTGTTTGGTATATAAAAAAAATACTGAAGAAGATAAATTTTATTTTTGGACTAATCACAGGGATTGCAAAACCGAAGGTGATTGAGGACATGCACGCTGCAATTGGGTTCAAAAGTGGGCAAGAACATAGTGGTTCCATAAGTTGGGGTAACGGCGACACACCAGAGACTTCTTGGCAGAAAGTTCACTATTCTTAGGTTATGCCATCTTCTACTCCCATTAATTGAACGTGCATCGTTAACTGCAAAACAGTGAAGATTTGGTCTAAGTTTTCAATTTTTAAAATTTTGGTCGTATAAATTTTATTTTGATATTTTCAGTCTTATAAATTTGCTTCGTAGTACAGATTTAATCTTATCCATGATGGTCTGTTAACTCTTCGTCAATGTGGACTAACTTCGTTCATACACGTTGACAGAGTTGATCCTATAAATTTTATTTCAAAATTTTCAGTCCTATACGTTTGTCTCGTAATACAAATTTGGATCTATATATTTACCCCGTAGCACAAATTTATTCCAATATATTTACCCCATAGCACAAATTTGATCATATCTGTGATAGACCGTTAACTCTCCGTACGGAGTTAACGGGCCGTCATGAATATGACCAAATCTATATTACGAAGCGAACTTATATATGTTACGAAACAAATCTATATTACAGAGTTAACATACCAACTTGTCTATATGCCGATCCGTCATATTGATTTGGTCCAAATATTTTTTCGTGGACAAAGAATTAACGGGCCGTCGCGGGTAGAACTAAATCTGTGCTACCGGGCAAACATATATGATCAAATCTGTGCTACGGGGCAAACATATAAGATTGAAAATTTTAAAATGAAATTTATAAGATCAAATCTGTCAACGTGTATAAACGACGTTAGTCCACATTAACGAAAAGTTAATAAATCGTCAAGGATATGACTAAATCTATGCTAAAAAACAAACTTATAAAATTGAAAAGACCAAAATAAAATTTATAGAACCAAAATCTAAAAAATTAAAAACTTATAAAATCAAATTTGTACTTCTCCCATTCTTTTTAGTACGAATTATACTTAATTAATTTATGTTCACATTATTATTAAATTATGATTAATAATTGATATTCCGGCGAACCTTACAAATCAACCCATCTCGCCGTGGAGCTGTTGAACAAGTCTCATGCTACCCAAATCAAGCTTTTGAGTAGAGGTGGCAATGGGTCGGGCTCGCCCATGGGTGGCCCGTGGCACGGGCCCGACCCAGTTTTGGGCCGTGCCTGACCCGACCCAAAGAATTTTGGGCTGGGCCAAGCACGACTCGACTGTGCTCAAGGGGCGGGCTGGGCTCATCCCCTTGGGCACGTGGGCGGCCCGAAAGCGGGCCGTGCCGAGCCTAGCACAGGCCCAGCCAAGCCTAGCCCTGTGTCCACAAGCTAGGCCTAGCCTGGTCTGCACCCAAGTCTGGCTTGATTTTGTATGTTAGGCTTGAGCATAATATATTGTACTTACTAAAATTATAAAAGAACAGATAATTAATCTTGGTGTTGTGGTTAGTTTCTCAAAAAAAAATAGTGAAGATCGACAGTTTGAGTCTTGCGACTGACCTATATTCCCTACTTTTAATAATTTGGGCTGGCCCGAGTTTAGCCCGAGTTGGACCGCCCCTTTGAGGGGGTCGAGCTGTACCAAGCACGGCCCAGAGGTGGCCGGGCCTGTCCGGGCCCCACAGCCCATTGCCCGCTCTACTTTTGAGTGTGTACCGTTCTTTACCAAATTGAACTGTTTTATGGTTTGATCGATATGGTTTAATCTTTTTCTCGGCAAAGCTTGTCATAATCCTTTCTGGCAATTGCTGACCTGATTCTTGACTTTACTGTGTAAAATTTGATTGAACTAAAATGAACAAGGTTATGACTTATGAATGACACAACATGAGTGAGTCATCGGCGGAATTTGCCATCATACCTGGCCCAAACCATGGTCTTGGAGGAGCGCCTTTGCCGCCCTACGTCCGGACACCAGAGCCCCGTCGAAGGTGGCGGAGCTCCAGTGGTCGCCGCATAGGTAGAGACCTGCCCCGACCCTGGGTTCCCGGTCCATTAGCTTCGTCGGCGGCGTCTGGTCCGGCTGCGCGAACCCTATTCGGTACGTCCGCAGGTGCCTCCACCCGCCGACTTCCTCCGGCCCGAACCAGCAGGATAACTCGCGAACCACCTCTGACAACAGGTCATCGTCCGACCAAACTTCGAAGGCCCCAACCAGCGACACCGACACCAGCGTCTTCCCCTTCGGCGCGTACGAGGGCGCAACGTTGCTGGCGAAGAACATGTTGTTCACGATCCCCTCGCCAGAGCCATTCAGGAACAGGATCGGCTCCTGGACCGCGGCCCGGTCGGCGGAGAAGTAGAGGCAGACTGTGCTCCGCTCCGAGCCGACTTTCTTCTTCTTGGGCGCAAGGACTTGCGGCAGGAGTCGCCCCGCCTCTGCCTGGTCGACGGCTACGATCACCCCCAGGTTTGCGGGTATCACCTCGCCTCCCTCGAGCTTCACAGCTGCGCCGCCCGGATCGACGGAGGTTACCCGAGAGCGGAGGCGGAGCGAGCCCGGGGGTAGACGGGTGGCGAGCTGTTCCGGAATGGCGGCAATGCCGGCAGATGGAAGTGTGTTTTCGCCGAGTGCGAGGCACTTAAAGACGAAGTCGAAGAGCCGGGAGGTGGTTCGCAGGTCCCGATCGAAGAAGATACCGGCCAGGAAGGGGCGGAGGAAGCGCTCGACGATGGAAGGGGAGAAGCCATCAATGCGGAGTCGTTGGCCGATGGTGGTTTCCGGGGCAGATAGGAGGTCGGCGTCGGGGCGGGAGGCAGCTGCAAGACGGGCGAGACCGATGCGGAGCTTGTCGGGGATTGATCCAATGGGGTTGGCGAGGGAGGCTACGCCATCGATCGGGCGGCGGAAGGGGTCAGCGACTCGATGGAAGCGGCCTCCGTGGTAGACGAGGGCGCCGGGGTAGAAAGGCCGGAGACGGAGGGAGGGGTAGTCGAGGAGGCGGCGGGCCTCGGGGTAGGAAGTGAGGAAGATCTGGAAGCCGCGGTCGAGGAGGAAGCCATCGAGGGCATCGGTGCGAACGCGACCGCCGACACCGTCGGAGGCCTCGAGGAGCACAAATGGCACGGAGGCGGAGGCGAGGTGAGCAGCGGCGGCGAGGCCGGAGAGGCCGGCCCCAACGACAACGGCGGCGGAGGGGGTCACGGCGGAGGACGAGACGGCATGAGTTGGGAAGAACACTGGTGAATGATGTGGTTTCGGAGGGGAGAAATATGAGCACGGGAGAGGGGAAATTGGAAGAGTCATTGTTGATGCCCAAAGAAAAGAGGAAGAAGTTGAAGAAGAAGCGGGCAATTCATTTCGATTCCTTATCTTATCCAGCAACCTATGCTTTGGGCCGGGCCGAGCCAATACACTCCGCGCTCTACAAATATTAAAGGCCCACTAACGCATGAGCGAACGCCTCCATTTGATTCGCCGCGAATATTATGGATAACCTGCACCGAGCCCTCAGCCCTGGTCCTTGCTGCCGACGAGCACCACCTCGCTGGGGTATTTCGTGGACACGTGCTCCACCCCAACAAAAGTCTGGCTTATGAAGATAGTTCAATTTAAAATAAAATTTAATAAATATTATTTTAATAATTCAACATCAAATGTTTAATATTTTTTTTGAAAAAAAAAGAAAAATTATATTAATCTAAGTAAACCGGATCATGAAGATCCCTAGATACAATATTCAATAAGTCAGAGGGTCTATTACAGAACCAATATAAATTGATTAACATACACCTATCTTTATTTGCTACCCAATGGACAGTTTTATTATATTCATGAAAAATAAATTAAAAAATTACATAGTTACAACAATTAGACATAGAAAAAATCTGTCTAACAATATTCTTCAAAGGCGGAGGAGCCGAGTGCTGTCGGTTAAGAATTTCAATGAGAATCTTTTATCAGACTCAAAAATAATATGCTGAAAGTTTTGATAAGAAGCATAGCAAAGAGCCATCCAAACCGCATAAGCTTCACAGTATAAGATATATTTATCATAAAGATGAGCAACAACTTGAAGGATCAAGCCATGACTATCACGAGCAATAAAACCAGCCCCATCATTTAAATCTAAAATATAATCATCACAACTGAACTTGATCCAGGGATCAACAAGAGGGGACCATTTGAGATTGATAGTGTTTGATTTAATAATTTCATCAGGTATAGAACTATCGAGATATAGCTTTGTGATAACTACAATTGAATTCAAGAGATATATAAGGGAAAGCTGCCTACCATTATGCAATTTTTGCTTTCTAGCGTGACAAAGAAACCAAAGGGAAATGGCAATTAAGGATTTGTTGTAGGGGGAATTAGAACAAAGCCAAGGGCCGGATTCCAAATCATTCCCGCTGGAGAGATCAGAATGTAGCATCTGTATAGGAGGGTCCATAATTGGGAAGCATAAGAACAACTTAGAAAAAGGTGCTGAGTAGATTTAGAATGGCTAAGGCATATTACACAGGAATCATTTTGCCCAAGACCCAAGGAAAATAATATGTTATGGAAGAATTTCCAAAGAAATAGATGAACTTTAGGAGCAATTTTGAGTTTCCAAAGCAAGAGCCAAAAAGGAAGGGGCTCAGCAGGAAGAGGCTCCTGGCTTCTACGAAACAGAAAAGCAAATTTAGTAGTAACTAACCCTTTATTCTCATTCATCCAATACCAAGATTCATCATTTGGATTAAAAGAAGCATCCATCAATCTCATACAGTTCTGCATAGAATCATTAAAAAAGTTCAGACCAATAGAATCATTCCAATCATCATTTATCAGTAAATTAGAGTCATTTAAACCATGATTCACAAGATCATTATTGAAAAAAGAAGATTTAAGAGCTAAAGGTAAGTTAAAAACCCAAGCATCATTAAGAATGGAAGTATTGCTACCATTACCAATACATTTCCTAAAACCAAATCTTACTTTAGAGAAAGCTTTAATGAAGAGTTTCTAAGACCATGAGGATTTAATAGGAACAAAAACATTAGTATAAGTAACAGCAGGGTATTTAGCTTTAACAATAGAAAACCAATGAGAGTCCACATTATTTAAATAAGACTGCATTCTTTTTGAATGTAGAGCTATGCTTTTCAAATAAAGACTATGCATGTTAAGACCACCACAAGATTTAGGCAAAAGAACAATGTTCCAATTCAAAGCATGAATACCAAAATTGCCATTTCTTTTAGACCAAAGAATTTTTTAAAGAATTCTATCAATTACATACAAAAATGATGATAGAGGATCGCCTTGACGGATACATCTGTTAGAACTAAAGAATTTAAAAATATTACCATTAATGAGACATGCAAAAGTAGGTGCAAGAAGAAATTCATCTAATAAAGATATCAAAAAAATTGCAAGCTTTTAAAACATGGGTGATAGCATACTAGGAAATAGTATCAAAATCTTTTTCTAGGTCTATCTTAATAAGTATATTAGGGTTTTTCTCTTTAGAGGAGTACATGGAGTGATCAAGCTCTTGAGCTATTAGAATGTTTTAATGTATATTCCTACCTTTAATAAAAGCTGACTATCTAGGAGATATTAAATTAGGCAGGCAAAGCTTAGTCTAGAAGCAATGACTTTAACAATAATTTTGTAATTAAGATTATATAAAGTAATAGGACGAAAATTCTTAACAAGCTTGGGGTTCTTGTATTTAGGAATAAAGGTAAGTAATTAATTAAAATCATAATTTATAACTACAAATTTCTTTTTCTATTTCTTGTTTTTGAAAATATTGTTAATGTCTTCAAACTAAAAATAATTAAAGTTCTTATACTCCTAAAAGGGAATCTACATGACCATATTATTATCTCTGTAATCACTGACAACTTTATTATCACGAAAGTCCTGATAGATGAAGGGAGCTCGGCCGACATCCTATTCTACTCAACGTTTAGGAAAATGCAGCTGACTGAAGCCTCGGTCCACCCCTACAACGGAGACCTTGTCAGGTTTACGGGGGAATGAGTCAACATCCAAGACTACGTATGACTCAGAACGACGTTTGACTCCCATTCGAAGACCAAAATGATCGAAGTGCAATACCTGGTCATTTATATCCCCAGCCCCTATCACATGATCCCGTTGAGACCAAAACAACCTAGGGGCCTTATCTCAACCCCTCACCTGGCATTCAAATTCTCAATTTCGAAAACAGAGGTGAGAGTAGTCCACGCCGACCAGAAAGAAGCTCGCTTGTGTTACAATGAGTGCTTAAAACAAGAGTCGGCTAAACAAGGGGAAGTGCCAAGCACTCCACCCCAACAAGTGCACTCGGTGTTTCACAGAGAGCAATAGTCGAGAATATCCGAGTTGCACCCGAACGGATATCTCTAGAAGTGGCCCCAGTCTGCCAATGACCTGGAGCCCACGCAGATCGAAGTGTCGCCAAAGAGGTGGCGTTCATTATAGCTCGCCTCCCGGCCGAGCTCAAAACTCAACTCAACGCTATGCTAAAAAACAACACCAACCTCTTTCTATGGACACACACCGACATGCCAAGGACATACCCCAAAGTCATTTGCTACAAGCTCATCATCGACCCTCGAGTCAAACCCGTGGAAAAAGAGGAAAGAAAGCTTAGAGCCGAGCATAAGCAAGCGTCTTGAAAGAGACTAGAAAACTACTAAAAGCAGAGTTCATCGGAGGAATCAAATTCACCTCATGGCTCATGAACGCCGCAAAGGTTAGGAAAAATTCAGGAAGGTGGCAACTGCGCATGAACTTCACCAACCTAAACCGAAGCAACTAGAAGGATTCCTACCCCGTCGTCGAAATCAAAAGCCGCAAAACAAGAAGCCAGTCATTCAATAAGTCCACGATCGACCGAGCATCCAGCCGACTAACACCTCGACCGAGGTCCAAACAACCGAGCGAGCAACCAACCGTAGGACCCCCTACCCAACCAATAGCCTGGTCGAGGCAACCAATAAAGTCATCTTGACATGGCTAAAAAAGAGGCTTAACCAAGTTGAAGGACATTGGCCCGAATAGGTACCCAAGGTGCTATGGGGCTATAATACGACCACACAATTGTGTACTCTGGAAACTCCATATAGGCTCGTCTTTAGAGATGATGCCATGGTCCCAGCAGAAACTATGGAGCTCAGCCTCCTGAAGACAAGCAAAACAACTCAGAAGCCCGTGAGGACGAACTTGAGCTCGTCAAGGAAGAACGAAACCTCGCCCAAGTCAAGAAAGAAGCAACCTCCCCTTCTAACTATAAATGGCCGGTGCACTCTCTTTTCTTTCACTATGATTTTTTCCCACAGGGTTTTTTTCCTTTGAAGATTTCAAACGAGGCATAACCATGCATAGGCCGAGCACCCTGCTCGGTGGGGACCAATGTACTATCTCCCATGTGTGGTCTTGCCATATGCTCCCCACAAGCTCGGCTTAACCCCAAGTGTAGTCATCGACGCTATTACTTATGGCCCTAGCGCCCTTGAAGACCTCAGCCCAGAATGCAACCCCGCTCTAAATGGGCACGACCCCAGACGTGGTCTTACCTTACACTCCCCGTGAGCTTGGCTTGACCCCAAGCGCAATCCTCGACCTCAGCGCCATTACTTACGGCCTAAGCGCCCTTGAAGACCTGGGCTCAGAATGCGGCCCTACTCTAAATGAGCACAACCCCAGGTGTGGTCTTGCCTTACGCTCCCCGTGAGCTCGACTTGACCCCAAGCACAATATTCAGCCTTAGCGCCATTACTTACAACCCCAGTGCCCTTGAAGAACTGGGCTCAGAATGTGACCTCGCTCTAAATAAGCATGAACCCAGGCGCGGTTTTTCCTTACGCTCCCCGTGAGCTCGGCTTGACCCAAGCACGATCCTCGACCTCAACACCACTACTTACAACCTTAGTGCCCTTGAAGACCTGACTCGGAATGCGGCCTCGCTCTAAATGAGCACGACCCCAGGCATGGTCTTGTCTTTTGCTCCCCGCAAGCTCGTCTTGACCCGAAGTGCGGTCCTCGGCTTCAACACTAGTACTTATGACTTTATCGCCCTTGAAAACCTGAGTTTGAAATGCGGCCCTTCTCTAAATGAGCACAACCCTAGGCGTGATCTTGCTTTACTCTCCCCGCGAGCTCGGCTTGACCCCAAGCGTGGTCCTCGGCCTCAAGCGCCCTTGAAGTCCTAGGCTCAGAATGTGGCTCCGCTCTAAATGATCATGACCCCAGGTGTGATCTTGCCTTACGCTCCCCGTGAGGTAGGCTTGACCCCAAGCGCGGTCCTCGACCTCAGCTCCATTATTTACGGCCTCAGCGCCCTTGAAGAGCTCGGCTCGGAATGCAGCCCTGCTTTAAATGAGCACGATCCTAGACGTGTTCTTGCATTACGCTCCCAGTGAGCTCGGCTTGACCCACTTGTGAAACAACCAACTAGTATCTGAGTTGTGCAGCGGCTCAGAGTTAGTTGTAAGACATCAGAGAATCTTTGGCATTTATCATACTTTTTGATGTAAAAGCTGCAATCTACTTTCATGGTTGCCCAAAAGTAGTCGGCCCGAAGGATTTTGGCGTGAGGTATCTCCCTCCAATGTGGTTGTCGCGGATATCGTCATGGACTTCTGCAATTATAGTGTCTGTTTGGGGTTGTGAGTATCCTCTTTTGTAGAGTTGGTCGTAAAGGAGAGTGTAATAGCTATCAATTCTTTTAAATTTACCGAGGCTGGAGGTGTGCTATGGAATTCCGCCTCATTTGAGGTAATTTATGTACGGGGTTCTCCAGTCTGTACTTTTTTCAACTGTTTGGACCTTGACCGAGATGTCGCCCGTTTGGATGCTCAGTTGTTTGAGGACTTGTTGGATGATCGACCTATTGTTTTGAGGCTTTTTGGTGCTGAAGAGCTTGGATAATAGGTCGACTCGGGTATTTTCTTCTCGAGGTATATGCTGAATCACTCAACTATCCAAGTAAGTGATTAAGGAATGTACTAGTGAAAGATACCTTTCGAGGGAGGGGTACCTTGCTTAGCAAGTGCCATTGACTCGTCCTACAACAAGTTGTGAGTCGCTCTTTATGACTACATTTCGGGCTTTCACTTCTTGGGTGAGCCTTGGTTCAGTGATCAAAGTTTCATACTCCGCCTGATTATTGCTGGCTTTGAATTGGAATTGAAGGGATTGCTCCAGGGCGATTCCTTGGCCATTCTCCAGAGTGATGCCTGCTCTGCTCCCTTTTTTGTTGGAGGCTCCATCCACGAATAGCGTCCGAGTCTTGACCTATTTGGGGGTGTCTTTCTAGTAGGTGAATTCGGCAACGAAGTCGACCAGAGCCTGGGCTTTGATGGGACCCATGTGCTGGTATTCGATGCTCAACTGTGTGAGTTCTACTGACTAGGATATCATTCGGCCAACAAATTCGAGTTTAGCCAGTACCTGTCTAATTGGCTATTTAGTACATACCTGGATGTGATGGATCTAAAAATATGGCTTCAATCTTCTCGCCGAGATGACCAAGGCGAATGCGAGCTTTTCTAGCCTATGGTATTTGGACTCCGGTCCCTGAAGGACCTTGCTAACAAAATAGATCAACTTTTGACTTTTTCCTTGCTCTCGGGTCAAGACCGAGCTAGGAGCGCTTTTTGTGACCGTGAGGTAGAGGAAGAGGGTTTGTCACGCCCCAAAATCGGGTCACACGACCGGATAGAGTGCGAACAGACACTCCGAAGCCTAAACCATGCAATCACATTTAAACATGCAATATAACCAATTCAAGATACCATAACATACACATTTATCATAAAGGTAGCAACTCATTATTAATTCAAGTAAAAGCTACATAACCAAGTACCAATATGACATAAGTTCAAGTGATCAAATAACTACAAGTCGCAGATAAACTATATGTATCTTAAATAAACTCCAATCAGACTCGACTCGACTCGACTACATCAATGGGTTCCACGAGACCGCCACTAGAGTCCGCTGCCACCAGCCGCGCCGTATCTCAATGATCACGCTCTGCAAAATAGTATTCAGAAAAAAATGGTGAGTTCAAAGAACTCAGTGAGTGGCCGTCTCGACCATCACCAAGCCAAACAATATAAATAGATAATGCAAAATTTAAATTTGTATTCAAATGACAGATATAATCATGGTACATGTTACATTGGTAACTCGTGCGCTACGCACATCACACAGCCTGATTCAATCCATTTAGAGCAGTCCTTTAGTTACCCGCTTACAACTCACAGGGTACTCGCTAGGTAAGCCACCCTAGCGAACCTCCCAACTCGGGCTCGTTGAGCTAGGAAGGCCCTATAGCCTTAGTGCCCACAACTCGGTCGGGAAAGGCCCTCCGATTCATGCCACTCGAGTCAATCATCGGCATGGCTCATCGACGTATTGTCTCGACCCAGAATCACTCGTACACAAGGCACACACTCAGCCCAATCTGGCCCAACATCAACTCGTGCGCGATCCGCACCACTCGGCCCATCCGGCCCAGTATCATTTCGTGTGTGATGCACACCATTCGGCCCATCCGGTCCAATCTCAAAACCTTGCTCATTTAAGGAATAGGCTATACGCTTGTAATGAAGTAGATTGGTCGGGTAATTACGGCTAAATTCACAATTTTTAGTGCAAGGTAGCACCTACTCGACCCAAATAAGTTACTTGTCATCGTGTACCCTCCACTATTACCTCATAATAGTCTTATAAATTCTTCCATTCAAGAACCTAACACCCGTGACGATCGTCGCGTAGCAGAATGCTATGTCTTATTGAGCAGTTTCCGCACGACGTACCACTTGTCACACTCATTGTTCGAAGTCTCGTCCGAACTTATATAATTTCTCGGACAATGAAAAGAGTACCACATCTGTCCAAGGATTCCGAATTTAGTGGGACGAACTAAACTCCTCAATTTTCTTACTTTCTCATGTCTCACAGAATTCGGTCTGCATTCGGTATTTCAAACCATCTACGAGCAACTTTCCTAAATTTTCCACTCGAGGGCTTATACCCTCAACCTGAACATGGAAGTGTTCAACTAACCTATCACAAGGTAAAACCACTACAACAATAGCAAGCCAGAAAGTGTCACACCGGGCTCGCAACCCGACTTATTTAATAAACAATACGACAATTCCAGCCTATATAACCAAATCTTTTTCTATTCGTACACTATTGTTCATGTCATAATAATGGATTCAAAGTTCACAGAATATAGCGTACATAAAGATCGATAGGTTGGTTCAATATTTTACAGTCTGCATTACTATCTCCAACAAGACAAAATAATCTCAGCATACACTTAATGAAAATTTCAACATACATTGAGAAATTTCAGCATACACTTAATGAAAATTTCAACATACATTGAGAAATTTCAGCATATAGGAGTATCCATTTTAACATCTTGAGCACAACAATATAGCAACATAACATGAAGGAAAACTCATCAATTTGCCCTTAAGGGTACCCTACACTCTTAGGGTTATTCGGCCACCCTAGGCCACCATGAAAGAAATAGGATTCTATTCTAGCATGCTATAACACATATAATTTTAGAATTTAATCAATAAATAATTAAACAATAAATCCTAACATCATATTCAAATTCCCTACACTAGGGTCGGCCCTCCCTAAAGTTTGGGGGCATGTCCTAGAGCTGCCACCCCCTCCAAACCTTAAGGAGGCGCCCAGTGACGGATCCAGAAAATTTTATTAGTGGGGGGGGCAAACTAATTTTGATAGTCGACCTCGACGAGTCTTCATGTTTTGAAAATGTTGTAAATTTTTTTCATTATCAATGTTGTCAAATACCTCTTTCTCAATGTATGTAATCAAACAATCATTTAACCATTCATCTCCCATCCGATTACATAGTTTATTTTTTATAAAATTCATTGTAGAAAAAGTTCTTTCAACACTTGCTGTTGCCACAGGAAGAATCAATACTAACTTCAAAAGTAAATAAATCAATGGGTAGACTATATGTTTTTTTGTCTCAACTAACTTTATAGAAAGGTCAACGATCGTGTTTAAATTTAAAAATTTATCATTTGAGAGGACATCTAAAATATAATTCTCAAGTTGATCATCTAAAATCATAAGATCTAGAGTGGAAAATTCAGTCGGATAAAATTTTGCAAGCTGAATCAATTTTTGTTTATCAAATGAAATAAAACAATCTTTTGGACTTAAGCATGCCACTGAATGAAGTAATTCAGTATTTGTCTCTGTGAACCTATTGTTGAGTTCCTGAAGTTGTCTGTCAATCACTTGGTAAAATAACTCAACCTGATAATGATGTAAGTTTGAGGTTTTCTAATTTTCGTCTTGGTCGTCCAGGAAGTACAAAAACATCATTCATATTTAAGATGATTATCTCATGTTTGTTACAAAAGATAGAAACTTCATCCAATAAAGTGTTCCATCCTTCATCTCTCATTAATTGCAAACTTCGTTTAGATATCTTTACTAATGATATTGCGTTCTCAATGTCTTGATCTTTTGTTTGTAGCGCTTGAGATAAATCATTAGTAATTCCTAAAATATTTTTCATCAAGTGCAAAGTGAAAACAAATTCAAAAGATTGCATTGCACTTAACAAATTACGTGCTTGACCTCTTTGATCTAAATTGGTACCATCAGTTTCAATAATCTCAAGAACATCCATAGCAGAAGAAAACATATTAATCAAACTTAATAATGAAAAATAGTATGATCCCCAACGAGTATCTTTAATAATGAAAAATAGTATGATCCCCAACGAGTATCTCCTGCTCTTTTAAGTGTTGTTTCTTGATTTAATCCACGCCCAGTAGATATTTCATCATTTTCTAAACCTTCTATGAGTTTTTTTATTTGACCGAAGAATTTCTTGTCGCTTAGGTGAAACTCCAACCATATTTGTTAAATTTGCAACCAAAGTGAAAAGACAAGAAATCTCAATTTGTTTTTTTGCAACAACTACAAGTGTCAATTGTAATTGATGAACAAAATAATGAATATAAAAGGCACATTCATTTTCTTTCAATATTAGACTTTTAAGACCATGAAATTCACCTTGCATATTACTAGCACCATCGTAGCCTTGTCCACGTATTTTTGATATACTTAATTAATATTTTGCAAATAAAGATTTTAATGCATTTTTCATTGATATTGCGGTGGTATTAGATATATGAACAAAACTTAAAAAACGCTCAACTACATCTCCTTTCTTGTTAACGTAGCGTAAAACAACTGACATTTGCTCCTTAATTGAAATGTCACGCGATTCATCCATTAAAATAGCAAAAAAATCACCATGAAGATCATCAATTATCGCTTTAGTTGTCTCACTAGCAGCACAATTGACTATTTCTTTTTGTATATCGGGTGCTATTAATTTTAAATTCCCACGAGCATTTTTTAACACTTGATCAAATTCTTCATTATGATTTGCAAGAAATTTAACAAGTTCAAGAAAATTTTCTTGATTATTTGAATCTTTTGACTCATCATGTCCTCGAAATGCCAATCCCTGACGTAAGATAAATCGAATACAATCAACCACTGCTGTCAAATGAATTCGATAGTCCTTATCCATTTGATCAGATTGCTTACAAACGACAACTTCTATATGTTGTTTTTGGTTCATTAATGCCTCATAATTTTTCCATGCTTGATTATGAGCACTATTAAGACCAATTCCAACATGAACTCCTAATCTTTCTTTCTTTTTCCAATTTGTAAAACCTTCTACGGTAAATGCATCACCACTACCCTGCTCTCCAGCTTCAGGTCCCATAAGATAACAACATAAACAAAATGCTGCATCCTTAGATATACTATACTTTAACCAATTACCAAACTCATTAAACCATACGGAATTAAAATGCCTAAATGAATTTCCAAATTTTCTTTTTGGAAAGTCATGCTCTCTTGGCTGACACGGACCCTTTTGAAGATAAGCTTGTCGAATTTCATCCCTTTGATTAGGATGATACTCAGATATTTTCATTCGTTTAGCCGGATCGGCGGGAAGATTTTCTAAGTTAATTTCTAAGTATTCTTTTTTATATTGAGGTTGTATTTTATTTTCAGAACTAGAATCATTATTTATTGATTTTCTTTTTAAAAATCTTTCCATAAATTTTTCCATAATTTTGTCAATCAATTTAGTTAGCAAGTAAACAAAAATTAAATATTGAAATAATTAATAATGCTAAAAATATAAAAATTAACAATGCTGAAATAAAAATTAATAATGTTGTAATAAAAATATTGGTCTTACCACCCGAAGAAAGTAAAAAATTAATAAACTAAAAATACCGTACAATGCCGGTAGCCCGACAGTCGGCGGAGATTAAAGGCGATCCGACAAGCGACAATTGCAGCAAGCGTTGAGTGGCAGCGGCAGCGAGCTAGTGACAGCGGCAGCGGCAGCGAGCTAGCGATAGTGGCAGCGAGCTAGTGACAGCGGAGCAGCGGCAGCGGGAGTGGCAGCGACTGCCGTTGAGCGGGAGCGGGATCGGTAGTGGCAGCGACTGCCATTGAGCGGGAGCGGGATCAACAGCGGTAGCGAGCAATCCCGACAGGTGGCAACAACAACGAGTCAGTGACCAACCGAGCAGTCCGACGGGCGGCAAGCGAAGGAAGCACTATGAAGGTGGCGGGCGGCAAGCTGCAGTCACCCGGTGCAGTGGCAGCTCGAGTGCTTGACGGCAGCCGGTAGCCGATAGGACGGCTGGTGGTAGCTCGAGTGCTCGACGCTCGACGGTCGGCGGCATTGCGGCAGGCGCTGCAGCCTGCAGTCAGATGACGGCAGGCAGTAGGAGGTAGGTCGTAGGCGAAAACCCGACTAGTGGTAGGCGGAAGCTCGGCGACAAGCGATAGCGGCAGCGGCAGCCCGGTGACAAGCAGCAGGTGAGGCGAGCGATTGAGATTTGAGAGAGAGTCAGAGAGATCGAGAGTGACGAGCGACTGAGCGAGAGAGGAATGACGATCGAGAGAGAAGGCGGGAGGAGTGAAATTTTAGTCGGGTTAATAGGTATTAAGTAATGATTAATTGTGCATTTGTGCCGTTTGTTTACCAAAGGTAAACACGCAACAATAAATGCTAAGATTTATTCAGATTTCGCCAGTACACTGCGGCGTGCGTCTGTGGAGATGTGAGTCAAACCAGTAACTACTGTGCCATTTGTAGCTGTGCGCCTGTGCATGACTTTGTGAGTGGGGGCAAGTAAATTTTTTTTTATTTAAAAATAATCTCAGTGGGGGCCACGGCCCCCACTGGGCCTGCAGTGGATCCGCCACTGGAGGCGCCCCACAACCAACAGAAGACAACATACATGCATGATAGATGATCTAATCGCAAGAAAACATAACGAACTCACGCCCAAATCCCCTAAGCATGGATCGACAACCCCTAGTATAAATTTTAGGAATTATTTAGGGAAGAACCACTCAGCTACAACTGAGATAAGGGGAAGAGAAGGCGACGACGAAGCCTCGCGACGAATAAATTTCGGCGAAGCTTCGATTCCCGACAAAAATCCCCACTGAGATCACCCTCTCCCTCTCGCCTCCTAGGGATGCGTGCGGCTCCTCCTTGGAGCCATACAGTCCTAGGTAGGTTAATTTATATTTTTTAATTCATTAATGCCAAATTACCATTATGCCCCCATGCACTTAAGTTGACCCAACTCGATCAATACAAGTTCGATTCGAGTCCCGATCGTGACCTCGGACTCGGCTTGAACCCAACAACTTGGATTTAACACATAATTTAACTCATAATTAAGGATATTTCCAAAGTGCAAGGGTCTCACCTCAAGTGATGAGCTACCAGTCAATTCCACACACGCCATTGCACACCACGATCATCCGCTGAAACTAATACACACAAAAATATTTATTAAATTTTAGCAGGTATTACAGGGTTTCTCCTTGCTGCGGCTTGTCCAGGACTGGTGGGTTGGTGAGGAAGCATTTGAGCTCTTCAAAAGTCTGTTCACACTTCTCATCCCAATGGAAGTCATATTTCTTCTTTGGGATTTTAAATTAAGAAATGGGCGGCCTTGTCGGCCAACCTGAAGAGGAGTTTGGACAAAGCGGCCATCCTCCCAATGAGCCGGTGTACTTCCTTGACGTTGCATGGGCTCCACATCTCTTGGATGACTTGACGTTTCTTCGGGTTAGCTTCAATCCATCGATGCGTTAGCATGAAGCCAAGTAACTTGCCGCTGTGAACCTCGAAGGCGTACTTTTCCAAGTTTAATCTCATGTTGTAGTGCCTGAGCTGGTTGAAGATCTCGATAAGATTGTTGTAGTGGTTTCTGATGGCTGGCATTTTGATAACCATGTCGTTGACGTACACCTCCATGTTACGGTCGATCTGCTTCTTGAAGACTCTGTTCATTAGGCATTGATACGTGGCTCCCACATTTTTAAGCCCGAAGGGTATTACCTTGTAGCAGAGGTTTGCGTGTTCGGTAATGAAGGCAATTTTCTCTTCATTTTTTGAGTGCATTCGGATCTGATTGTAGCCTGAGTAGGCACCCATGAAGCTTAGATATTGGTACCCCGAGGAGCCATCGACAAGTTTGTCTATGCTTGGCAACGAGTAAGAGTCCTTTGGACATGTCTTAGTAAGGTCGATGAAGTCGACGCACATCCGCCACTTTCCTGAGTGCTTCTTGACCATCACGACATTTGTGAGCCATGTGGTAAATGAGATCTCTCTAATGAATTTAGCTTTTATTAACTTTTTGGTTTCTTCGAGGGATGGTGTAAGACCCGGGAAAATTTCCTAATATAAAAATCTATTTTTGGTGCAGCACGCCGGACCCGGGGATAGTCGAGTCGAGCCTCAGGATCACCTCGAGTGAATAGGTATGACTCGACTAATGATGCATGAAATATTATTGGGTGATTGACTTTCCTTTTATGCAATCATACCTTAAATCAAGTTTAAATTGACTCATGTTGTGGGTTGAGTCGGAACCCAAGTTGAGTTCGGATTTAGTCGAGTTTTGAGTATGAGTCAGCTGAGTCAAGAGCCTATATGGAAGGCTAGATGAGGAAATTAAAACCGCTCATCCTTGTGCCGTGCGACTCGTCCTTGGAGTCGCACAAGGTAGCCTAGGGAGAGAGGGAGAAGAGCAAGGAGAAGGGGGACTTGGATCGATCCGGGATTTCGCGCCATCGCCGGAAGATTCAAAGTCGTCGTCATCCAATCTTTCATTCTCCTCAATCAAGGTGAGTGGTTAGAATTTGAAAGCTTGGGGGAGGCAGGTAGCCGAACCCCTAGATGTGATAGGATGAGTTTTCTCGCGATCTTTCCGACGGATCTTGATTTCATCGATGTGTATTCACTATTTTGTACGAGTTCTTATCGGATCATCTTGTTTCTTCACCGATTTCTTAAGCACTAGTGCTGCCGAGTCATGGGAAAAGGGGAAAGGTCATGCCAATTTTTTCCCTAATTCCCTTGACGGAAAGAAAGCCCTTGGACGATCTCATGTTCATGAATGATGTAGTCTTAATCGTCAATTTTACATGTTATGAAGCATGTCTTCCCTAGACCTTTGATGTGGCCGAATGAACCCTACACATCATGAAGAGGGTTCAGCCAATTGTAAGGGAAGGGGTAAAACAGTCCACTTGATATTAAGTTATATCGGAATCGAAGAATTAGAGGCATAGTTAGAGTCCCCTTTCCCTTTTCTACCTTAAGGGCCATGGCCGAGCAAGGTTTTCCTTGCTCATGGCTCGGCCAAGACTAGGGAGGGGAAAGAGGGTAGCTTTAGATAAAAACTTTCATGATTATAAGGTTCAACAATAGAGGTATGACGATACTTAGGAAGAACACCAATCATAGCAAGTAAATTGATTGATTATGAGATTGTAGGAATGCTATGACCATCCTTAGCATTAGATCTTTAATGTTGCAATTGTTTACCATGCTTAGTATTTTCTACAATTTTGAATTTATTGCTACCTTGCTATGCTAGATAATTATTTCTTATTGAACTTAATTCCTAAGGTAGTGTAAAGTTGTTATGCATGAATATTGTGGTTATATATAGTAGATGTTATAACATTTGAATATTTTTCTTTAGATATACATGCTGTCCAAAAATGTTCATGGGCGGAATTCCAAAGTCGATACAAGGAATTCCTCACCCAAAGTAGTGTGGAAGGTTAGATAACATGTAAGGCATCGCGAGACGTTCATCGTACTTATATGGAAACTTAGCTAGGAGATGATATCACTTCTAGGACTTCTTGTAAACATTTGGAAACCTAGAACTCTTAGGTGTACACATTTTGGAAGGGCGGCATAAATTGTTGACCCTGTAGCCCGGATTAGGGCCAGATACGGGCAATGGCCTGAAGTGTATATATGAAAATCCTAGGACATTGATTGTGTGTTGTGCTTGAGATGATCTGCCGAGGAGCGTGGAGGTTGGGAATGACCAATGCTCAGCTCGGCCAGTGTTGGGTCTTGAGGTGTGCCAGCGGGTCCGCTAGGTGCCAGACCCCAGTTGGGTGGGACTAGCTATCCTTACCCCAGACGGTGTCCGAAGACTAGTGGACCATCCTAGTCGGTGGCCCGGGATTGTTTGCTTACATCTTGAGATGATGTGGCCGATGGCTAGTATGATACTAACTGATATGGTAGGGACGACTGTAGCCGAGATATTTATTCTATAAGTAGGCCCAAGGGCTGGATGCCGGAGGCTTGATAGGCGAGATGGCAGGTTATCACATGTTCAGTTTGTACAGATTGACCCATTGGGGTCGGTAGTCGCATTAGAAGTACTTTACCTCCTTGTACATTCATTTTGTTGTCTTATATGATATGCATGCATAACTGAGGCTTAGGTGGAGGTTCGCTAGAGCCACTCACTGAGTCCCAAGTGAACTCACAGTTTATTCTTTATTTTTGTAGAGCATGAGCAGTGACTTTGGCATGTCGACATAGTGCAGCTGGTGGGCGGGAGGCAGTGCTATATCTCGTAGCGGCGTCCATGAGTCTTAGACCAGTGTCTAGTAGTTGCTTTTAGTTTCTGCACTAACAGTTGTATTTAAAAGAGTTGTAAAACTTGTTACTTGAAACGTTCAGTTATTTTGATGTTGGTGTTCTTGCTTGTTTTGGAAAACATAAAATTGTGACTTTGAAAACTTTAAATAAAGTGTGTTGAGATTTATTTTATCGATACGATTTGCGTTTTCTTATGTCAGTGTAGACAGTAGGCTACAGGGCAGGATGTAGGCCATGGCCGGTCACACTACCCTCAGTTGGGGTGTGACAGATGGATGTTGTCGCTCAGTTCCGAGCTTTCTTTTTCTTCTAGGCCACGGGTTTGACCTGGGGGTCAATCGCTAGTCTTAATTTAGCAGATGACTTGGGGATCTTTTTCTAGCAAGTCGGCTGGCGTCCATGCGAAGAGGTTAGCATTGTGTTTGAGCGGAGTGTTGAGTTGAGCTTTGAGCTCGACGGGGAGGTGTGCTCCCATGTATGTTCGGGGAATGTCCCGATTTGCACATGTTCCAGATCATCGGCGGGCTGGGGCTGCTCTTGGATGTCTCCCCTGGAATCTAGGTCTGAGATCCAAGGTTGGTGTTCTGCGTGAAGAATTGGTCGTTGATGAGGATGTAGTGATCGAGGCGACCTTCTCTAATCAGGCGCTCGATCTGATCACGGAGTACAACACATTCTTTAGTGGTGTGCTCGTAGGTTCGATGGAGTTCACACCTCTTGCTTCTATCGCATTTGAACAATGGCTTTGGTCTTTTAGGGCTGTTAGGGGGTCTGAGCAACTACAGGTGGTAGACCTCCTAGAGGATGATTTCTCATTTGGTGTTGAGAGGAGTGTACTCGTTGAACCTAGGAACGGACTTGAGGCGTGACCTCCCTCTCCTGCAGTGACCTCAGACATGATGATCTTTATCTTCTCCTTCCTTGGCGGGCCTTTTGCTTTTTCTATTCTCGGCGCAACATTCTAGGTGATCCACCTGTCGGTGTTTTTAGCTTCACGGAGTTCTTCCATTTCTATGAAGTTTGTCGTTGTTTCATGGAACTTGGTCATGTCTTTTGGTTTCATCAGAGTGATCTGGTTGGCGAATTATCTAGGCTTCAGCCCATATTTGATGGAGTAGAGTTCGACTCAGGGTTGAGATTCAGGATCTCTGTAGCTGCGGCTTGGAACCTTCGTACATAGTCTCTCAGGGGCTCGTGTGGCCCTTGCATGATGTAGTGGAGGGCGTCCTTCATCTTGGAGTAGATCCGAGATGAGGAGAATCGGTTGGCAAATGCACGAGAGAGCTCCATGAAAGAGTGTATGGATCCTTGAGGAAGGGAGGAAAACTATAATAGAGCGACTTTCTCCAAGAAGTCGGGAAAGCCCTGCAAAGGACAGAGTCGGTCGCTCCGTTTAGGAGCATCATGGACTTGAACATCGTCATTTGTATGTTTGGATCATCCATACCATCGTCGGGTTTCAGAGTGGTTGGCAACTTGAACCTAGGTGGAGGCATGTCGTCATGATCTGCTTATCGAAAGGTCCTGAGTCAACAGGAAGAGAAGCAGTGACCTTTGTTACTCTAGAGTCTTTTTCTTTTCCTCGGCGCGGTGTGCTGAAGGCCTTATTCTGAACGACAGAGACCGGTCTCCTTCTTTCTGAGTGATTGCTTTCTCCATGCTTCGAGCGGCGACGCTTGTGATCGGCCAGAAGTTGTTCTTGGCGCCGTGTCAACATCTCGACCTGAGCTGCTAACCGTTGGTTCTTCGCTTTCAGGTCGTTTATCCGACGCTGAGGTGCTTCTAGTGGAAGGTCGATTGGTGCCGGAGCGTCGCTCCTCATTGTTTCAGTGTCACTAGGTAGCGGGTGAACATCATCGCCGGGGCGTTGCCGTTGGTGTGCGACGCCGATCACCTGGCTCCAAGTTTCAACCATCGTAGGGCAGGTAAGCTTTACTTGGTCCCACAGTGGGCGCCAAATATTTCTTGCGTGAGGATCGAAGCAATCTGGTTAAGTGCGGTCTTTCTCCTAGTCAAGTGCAACTCCGACAAAGGGGCATACAAAAGACACTCTGAGACTCAAGTTAGTAGGTATTCGAGGTGGAGGTAATGAAATTGGAACTTAGATTACTTGAGGCGTGCTGTGTTTGCATTTATTGCATGTGGAGGTAATGACGCCGCCCGATAATCTCATGAGGATATTGCTCGGAATGAGTCGAGGCTTATCCTGAAGATGTCGGGCGATGAGAGAGAGAGAGAGAATGTGTGTGAGTGAGTGAGAAGGGGGAGAAGAAAGTGATCGCGCACATGTTAAATATTGTAATCCTGACGGGTTTGCGATAGCAAAAAACTATCACGAAAGGTGGTTGTGACGTGGCCATCATGCTGTCGCGGGGTTATTAATTTTGCGACGGTAAGTGTTACTGTCGCAAGACCGTTGCAGATGTGGGAATTGTGCAGTTGCCTGCGATCGTATAACCGTCTCATTTGCGATCGCTACCCTTGCAATCGTAGATCGCCTGATTTCTAATAGTGAGTATTTTTATACATTCTCATCCCTCAAATACAATTATTATTATTATCTCTAGCTGTGGAATCTAGAACGTCTACACTAGTCATGGTTCTAGCCAAAGTTCTTTCGTTTACAATTCTCGTCTTGTAATCATTACACATTAGAAATTAGCAAAAAATAATCGAACCAGACCACACTATGACAAGCAAATGGAAGTACACTCTCCGTGGAACAATATATAAAAGAAGTGGTAGATCATCTGTTGTTCACTAACGAAATAAAAAATAACAATAAATAAAACAAAAAGCAGCTGTAAAATAGTATATTATAACTTAGTTGATGGGCAACTTTAGACAAACTGACTTTCTGTGAAAATACTAGGTAGAAAGCACGACAAAAAAATACTTTGGAATGATTAGCAATATAACACTTCAAGCGATAAGTTTTTGGTAAGTTTATGATAAATTTCACTCTAAATTATGGCATCTAGAACAAATTTGAGAATAGTAACACACAGTGTCATTTAAAACACATAATTCTCGTCGAGAAACATCACAAATTATCTATGATGCAGTACATGATGTAGTACTGTACTAAACAATTTCTACTTCCAAAATTTAAGTATTTTTCTACCCTTTTTAAATATGGGAGATTATTCTTCAAAAATAAAATAAAAGTATTTTTCTATCCTTTTAAATACAAGTTAGTTTTCATCCATTTCAATACAAATAAAATAAATAATAAAACAAAACAAAACACGCACACACACGGACACACCTTCAAACCTAAAACATAAACTATATTTTCTCCATTCTCTCATTCTCTGTACATCTGCCGACTTCTCACAACTCCTTACAATGCTGCCTCCATTTTAATAAATCTCAGCATTGCTTTTAAATTATTGATCAAGGTTTGTTCTGTTAAAGGACTGTCAAATTATGGCTCAAAGTGGATATATATAGGAGTTTTT
Source organism: Canna indica (assembly GCA_034359265.1). NCBI lineage: Eukaryota > Viridiplantae > Streptophyta > Magnoliopsida > Zingiberales > Cannaceae > Canna > Canna indica. The sequence goes on along the minus strand of CP136892.1, from coordinate 38,532,803 downwards.
GTTAAATAAAATTGTGTTTCTGAAATTGAGAAATTAGTTTGATATATCCTGTTGCCATAGTGCAACAAAATGTCTATTGATGATTGATGAATGCTAATAATGCTAATTCTTTGTTGATAATGTGGTCTTAATGTTGCTAATTTTGATATCCATGGGTGAAGTTTAGATTAATATAACACTTTTTAGCAATCAGATAGTAAAACCAACATAGAATTTTAAACAAAAATGTTGATAGCATGACAGCCATGACTCACCTGAATATGCCTACAGAGTAGAATAAAAGATGCAACACCAACAAATTGAAGCAAAGATCAAAATACATGTAGTAAGGTTCTTTGTACTGCTTTAATTCAAAACATATTACTGAAACTGGATCTAATTAATATTCAGAGTATTACTATTCAAAGTAATACAGAGTATTATACGTACTATTCAAATAATTGCATATTACCAAAACAAACTCCACAATAAGAATACAATAATCACAATAACTATCTATTCAAATTATTCCATTGCAAGATGAACTAGTTATGCTTCAAATATCAGATATGTGATGACGAAATTTCCAAAGTAAACAACTTCATCATGAGTTCAACTAGATGTTTGATTAAACATTACCAAGAAAACTTTAATCCTGCAAGAGTAATACTTGCTCGATTTGCTTGAACTTGATGTTGCCCTCAGGTAAAATAATTCCAAAATCCTGCGCGCGCACACACACAAAGAGAGAGAGAGATTTTTTGACCTCTTACCAAGACGGCAACGACGACCCACGCGAGACACGCAACCGAGAGTGATAGCAGCGAGATGTAGCTGAGAGCAAGACCTGCACATAAGAGAGACCTGGATTAGCTAGGTTTCCTTTGAAGGACATTTGAGTCTTTTCGCAATGTTGTCCTCCGCTTGCAGATTCGTGTATTGAGAATTTTCTCGGCATACCAAAATAGCCCGATGTCTAATCCAATCTATGGTTGATGTCCATTACCATTCTCTCTTTTGCAAAACAAAACATGGTACACGACCCAGCTTCCAAGTCCTGTACCCCATTTAAATGCAAAACAAATGGCCCTTAGATTACCTTTCACAAACTATGCAATTAAAGAAATTGATGAGAAAAAAAGCAGAAAAATTGTTTGACATGATTACGTACCCGTGCCAGAGCCAGGGTATTTTATCATTGCTCAATACATTGACCAAGGAGCGATCGTGCAAGGAGCGATCGTGCAAGGGAGCTAGCGGTTTGTCAGTAGTGCACCATTGTTGGCCGCTAGCTATCAGCGCCTCGGAGAATTGTCAAATGCCCTTCCCATCCGCTATTGTGTTTAACTGAGTACGGCGAGCCCCTCAACCAATCCTCCAACGATGAAGGCTGTCACCTGGACCGCTGTGGTCGGCTTCGATAGCCCGTCTCCGCACAGATCAGGAACTGTTGAGTATTGACTCATTTGAGCCCGGATTGAGACCAAATCAAGTGAACCAAGTCATTTAAGCAGCTGAACCGCTCCATAAGATGATAAACCGGTTTATAAAGTTAATTTTTTGGACCGGCCCACTTCCTCAATCCTAATAGGCCTTTGGGCCTATTTCTTGGAATGGGAGACCTGTCTTCTTCTCCAGGTGGAACAGAGGAGCTTCTGCTCCTCTCTTTGAACCGTGGAGGCGTGGAAGCAACCAGTTCTTTTCACCTCCTTCCTCGGTTCATCAAAGAACATATATTAATGATAATATCCATTGGAATAATCGCAAAGAACTAGTCTATTTACAGTCGGATTCGCTTCCTCATCACCGACTTGTGCAGGCTAAAAAATTGGCTGGAAATTCGCAGCTTGAAGGGATCAGTTTCGTATACATTCTACACCGACATAATCTCCTCCATTCCTGCTGAAAATCCGAGATGCCATATAACCAAGATTCTTCTTGTCCAAAATTTTATGTCCGCAACCTTGCCGCAATCCTCTACATGCCACCAAGAAATCTCAACCACACTCTTCGCGTGGCTGCATCATCGGACAAATTTTTGTCCGAATTTAATGTCTCCATCAGCAGCTTTTCTTTTTCTCTTCACCTATAAAAGCATTGCTTTTCCCTTTTGTTCGGATTGAAGGTGGACAGATTCTAGAGTGCACTCCCTCCTTCGAAGAAACGTCAGCCTGGAAACCTTTAGTACATCAGAGTAGCTATATGGGAGTCCATTGTTGCAGTGAAAAACAGAGACAACTATTTCCCCTTCGAGTCTGTAGTAGCTGTTCACAGTTTGATCCTTGATGATCCTTCCAAAGCCTTGAAAGTTTGAAAATAAAGGACCTTACACGAGGTTATGTTATCATTATAAATTTAGACTATTGTTATCATCTTTCGTCCACTTCGTTACTATATTTTCTTCTTGTCAAAGCAATAAAGAAAAATATCTTCTTTCTCTCCGTGGACATATCATTGACACTCCATCAAAATTGCATGTTCATCGTCTAATTTGTTATTTTCAATCCTAAAGGCACATATTTCCACGGTAGAAAAGATTGAAAGCGAAATGACGACACTAGAGGGAGGGTGAATAGTATATTTACTAATTCGATTAGTCTAAATTTTAATTTAATCGTTTACTTAACTCGATTAGGCAAGTTGCAATTATGCAATGCGGAAGCAAAATAAATGATAAGACAATTAAGAACGAAATCAAGAAACAATGCAAACACGATATTTATAGTGGTTCGGCCCCAATGCCTACTCCACTACCTAAGCACCCCGCTCAGGATTTTCAAACTATGTTTTACTAGATTAATCGAGTTTCCCTCACACACGAGGACTTTTCACCGAAAAGACTCCGCTCTCCAACCGAAGACACTTTCACACCCGAAAGTATCCCGCCTTTCCACCAAGAGCACTTTCCCACATTAACCTAAGGGACAACTAGAACTAATCCTAGTAATCTCTAAGTTTACACAAGTGTCTTTACTCTTATACCAAGATACCATTTCACAAAGAAGACCAAACACCCAGTCTTCTACAGACGCACAAATTAAATACAGTTTAAATAAACAGATAAAATACAATCAAAGAGCTAAAGAATAAAACCAAATTTAAGAGCTCTTTTGCAAACCTTTGGCTTCTTCAACTCGTCAGGAGGTAGCTTGATCAAAACTCGAGTTGAGCCCGTAGCTGGCGCTTAAAGAATGAACTCAACAGAGAATTAGGCGCGCTTTTATCAATCGCTTGGAAGGCTTTAAACTCCCTTTAAATGCTCAATAAACTTTGTAGAAATCAGAGAAGAATGTTAAAAGATTTATATCAGGGTGTATTTATACCCTGGTGAAGCAATGACAGCTCAACGGACAAAAATTTATCCGTTACAGGTCGTCGGTCGAAGCGCCGGTCGATGCATCGATCGACCGATCATTCGACCACTCCATTTGTCCCTGTGGTCGGTCGACCGCCAGACGCGGATCGTGCGATCTGCAATCTTCGGTCGACCCGTCGGTCGACCGACGCGATCTCAGATTGCAGCATTCAGCAGGTCGGTCGACCGACGGGTCGACCGCTGCTCTCTGCCCATTTCAGGCCTTTGTCGGTCGACCAACCAGTCGATTGAAGTAGCCAGCGGTCGACCGACAAGGCTACTGTATGTGGCCTTACCCTATTCGGTCGACCGGGTGGTCGACCTAACATAGGCTGAGTTTGTTTTCTCAACCGATTTTCTTCCGCGCTTCATTTTCGGGTTTCGGCTCTCAACGAGCATCTTTTTGGAGAACTTTTGACTTGATCTTTGGACTCATCCAAGTGACTTTGGTGCACTCGTCGATCTTCGAGAAACTTCCGCAACGAACCCGAGCGCGATGATCAATGTCCTTCCGATTTTGCGATTTCTCCGATTTATCCGATCGAGGACATCGAACGCTAGTCGATATGGAACTTGAAAGATATTCTCAATGAAATCATTAGTTCCATGTTTGTTATCATCAAAACCATCAAGACCGAGATTAAGGCTAAGGTTGAAAACCTAAAGCCAACAATCTCCCCCTTTTTGATGATGACAAACATCCTTAAGAAAATATATAATCATTAAAGTATAAGGATATCAACTTAGGGATTTCTACCCCTATCAACATGCATATCTATAAGAATAAACTTCCCCTATCTATATGCATAGATTTCCTATATTTCCTCTCCCCTTTATTTGTAATTTTCTTCCTATTTACCTATACTTTTCTCCCACTTTTTCTTATACACCTCTCTCCATTTTGACTTATACATTTCTCCCCTATTTTCTTATACAATTCTCCGTCTTTTGACATCAATCAAAAAGGGAAAGAAAGGTCCATCTAGACAATGGGATGAAACACAAATATATTTGTATGAAGTTGAGACTCAAAGGATTATTTTTCATGAAACATGAAAATCTCAACCAAAGGGATGGAAAACAAGTATTTAATAGGAAACTTTAAATCATACATGATATGAAGAAAGTTATAGATACAATTCAAAATTAAATCATGTTTGATCTAAAGAGTTTATAAACTTAGCATGATTCCATTCAAAGTATGCTTGAAATCATGAAGATGCTAAGTATCAAATTTGGCTATCTACTTATGTTTTTTTTTTAACTTAGGCATGTAGACATTAAACATGAGAGAATGTAAGTCTATGAATCAAGTTAGGGCTTTAAATGAAATTTTTAAGGTATTTTGTTGACTTAGGTCAACCTATACTTCAAATTTTCAAAAACCAAACTTTTAAGTTTATACATAAACTATATTTTCAATGAAAAATTTGGTACCAATTTTTGGATGAAGATTTTTGATACCAAATATAGAATGCTCATTTTGATATCAATTATTGAATAGTCATTTGAAATGCATGTATCAAATTTGAACTCAAAATGAATTTAAAAATCAAAGTCAATTTTTCATCCTATATTATTTTCAAATAAACTAATGGATCCTAGCTATTATCCAAAATATCAAAATCATTCCTAGAAATGATTTTACTCATGAAAATGTGTTAATGATATTAGAATTAGAATCCAAATGGTGTACATGAGTTTTTATTGAAGTTTTTGAAGAAATATCAAAATATAGAAAGATTGATATTTCAATTTAGGATGATACTTTGAGTTTTGAAATCCAACTTCAAAAATTCATTATAAATTAGATTCTTGATGAAATGTTTTGAAATTTTTACTTAAGAAACTAGATTTTTTTCCGATGAAGGTGTAGTTTCAAGAATCACCTAAAAAGATTTTTCTATATTTTTGTAGAAATAACTGAAATTTGATACCAATGTAGATTGAAGTGGTATTTTTTGTAAATTTTAGTTTTTCTTAAAATTTCTTCAATTTTCATTCAAACTCTCATGATCATAGTCATGTAAAGAGTATATGTCAAGTTTGAAATAAAAATTTTGTCCTTAAGTCAAGATATCAACCTAGCATGATTTCATTCAAAACTAAACTAGTTTTTATGAAACGTGCTAAGTTTCAATCTTAACATTTACTCATGATTTTTCAAACTTAAATCAATGGATACCTAACATGAGTAAATCTAAACATGTTCCCCAAACATGGATTCAAAATGAGACTTTTAGGTCAACTTGTTAACTTGAGTCAACATGGTTTTAGAGAGGTAAGCATGAATTGACCTCTATATCATTTAATCCATATCCATATGAATTTTTCATTTTAAATGTATGGAAATATATCATACCTATTCCTGAATATGTTTATGAAGATTTGGACTTAAAATGAAATATCTAAGTCAATTGATACCAATTATGGTTTGTTGACTTGGACCAAGCTTTTCAAGCTTAAGTCCCCTAAAGTGATATAGATATCACATTATTCATCTAGACATGAATTTTTAATTTTAACTTTCTAGACTTATGTGATATGTGTATCTAAATATGTTCATCAAATTTTAACTTAACATGAAGTCTCCAAAGAATAATTTTAACCTAGTTCAATTTCATAAATATCAAGATATCATGAAATGAGCTAAGTTATCAAGATTTTTTCTACTCATGAAAATTCAAACATATATCATGCAACATCAATCATGAGTATATAGAGACATCATTAAACATGAAAATTCAATTTCTTTTTTCAAAGATTTTTGCAAAATCAAAATCATACATTTTTTCTTGAAAATTTGCCCAACTTTTTCATTTCATTTTTCATTTACTTTTAGATAGCATAGCTTTCCAATTTTTAACTTGCAAGTAGACTTCATTAGTATCATAATGAAATAATAAGACTACTAGCAAGCTAATTTACTAAATAGCATAAGTTTTAAATGCAAAGTTTCATTTAAAATCTTAACCTATGCTAGATAGTTAAAGATTCATTTTAAATTAGTTTTCATGATATCTAAATGAATCTAAGAGATCTTAAGATGTGAACTATATCTAAGAGATCTTAAGATGTGAACTATTTGAGAAATAAGATCTCTAAACATATTTAACTAGTTTGGACTTAAAGAAATATCTCTAATAATATATATTTACCTAGAACAAGTTTCATTCAATGAAATTTGTCTAAGTATCAAAGTCCTACCTACTCATGAGAATTCAAGGATTTAACATGCAATTACCATCATGAGTATAGAGACATAGTTTAAGCTTAACCAATGAGGTATAACACTAGGATTTTGAATTAATTAAGGTTATACCTTATACATGAAAATTTAGCCAAACTAAACTTTTTCTTCCTACTTAGCCTTCCTAAAATATTTATAACTTGCAAGTATACTTCTTAAGTAGACAATGAAATTAAATCTACATGCAAACTATCAAACTAAATAGTGAAGAGACAAACAAAGTATCATTCATCAAATTCAACTTCACTAAGTAGCATGGATTCATTTTCATATAAATCTTCATGAAAACAAAATGAATCAAGAGATCTCAAAATATAAAATTTTGAAACATAAGATATCCAACCCTTCCTATTGGTTGAAAACCGAAAGCCACAAGTAACCTACGATTTAGAATCACAAGATCGCTTAGGCCCATTACAGGCCATCGGGGTCTCCGAAGAGACTGAGAAATCATAAAATCAAAAACGTTTGCAAAAAGAACTCTTTTACAAGAGCGGGGAAAATAATCAATTTAAACATGTATCAAGACTCCAACCATAATTTAAGCAAGATTGTATAGGAGATGATACCAAAGTCTTTGATGCCAATTTTCATACCTATGACATCATGAGTGAGAATCTTGAAGTTGCAACCATATAAGGATCTTTCATTGAACTCTTGGCCAACTTCAACACATCACTTTTCCTTATCCTTGTGTGGTGGCTCCCCCTACAAAAGAAGATACTTTTGGTACCCAAATGGCTTTGGGTCCTTGGGGGTTAGAGAGCTTAGGCACCCAAAGTGTCTTCACAACACTTGGGTTCTTTTTGAATGCGCAATCATATATAGCATGCCCAAATACACCACAACAAAAATAATGTCCATTAAATTTCTTTTTGTTTTTGTTATGGACATGAGGTTTAAAGTTTGAATGCAAATAGAACTAATCTTTTCTCATTTGAATGCAAATAAACTTAAATACACCACAACCATAACATGTGAAAGATTATGAGCATGAGCATTCTTGTTTAGAGATTTTCTAAATGAGATATTTTGATTTTTAGGACTCCTAAAAGATGAAGCATTTGATAAGTTACTAGTTTTTTTACTCAAGAAAACAACCTCATTTTTTTAAGTCATTGATGGATTTGTGTAAAGCTTGAATTTGAGATTTCAACAAGCAATTTTCATTTTTCAAAATGTCATGCTCAAATTTGTAAACACTTATACAATCCTTACCCTTGATTCACATTATGTTTTATGTTTACATTCTCATTTCTAATTTTTGTAATCTTAGTTAACAACTCATCATTCTCAATTTTTAATTCTTCATTTCTATGTTTCAAATCCTTAATCTCAAGTTTCATATCATCATGGCAAGAATTAAAAGAACTCGATTTCATTTTCTCATTTTCTAATTTGCATTTATGCAATTGAGAACTAAGATTTAAGTTTTCTTTTTTTAATTTTTTGTTTTCTTTATCTTTTCAAACAAGCAAGGCATACATGTTTTTATATCCATTCATTAATTCATCATAAAGAACATCATGAGAACTAGATGAATTAATACTACCATTTTTGTTATCATGACTAGAGGGAGAACATACCTTCTCATTAACGTTCATAATGTTGACTTCGCGATCATGGTGTGAGGATGCTTCACTTGATGGACGTGAGTGAGTGGAAGCATTTGACCTCCTTCTTGCCTTGCTCTTCATACTAGGGCAATTCTTTTTCACGTGCCCTTTCTCATTGCATAGGGGACATATTACCTTTCTCTTCCGACTCTTGGTGCTCCTATGACTGGAGACACTATGGGCTTCAAAAACCATGTTAGTATTGGGTGGATGACAATTATCATCACTCCCCTCATCAAATGTTTTGAGCTCTTCGGTTTTTGCATAATTATAAAGCATATTTAAAGTAGCCCAAATATCGAAAGCAAAAGTGCAATGCATGATCTTTTCAAAAATCTTATCATCCAAAGAACAAAATAAGCAATTTGTAGCTTTAGCATTTAACTCAAACATGCTAATTTGTTCTTGGGTCCATGCATTCATATTTTCCTTAGGTTCTATGTATTTTGACTTAACCATATTAAAAACACCTAAACCTTCAGTCTTAAAGAATGTATACATTGTTCCTTTCCAGAGACCAAAGTTTAATTCATCGAATCTAGGGGGTGAAGATGCTACACTCTCTAGAGCCATTTCTAGATCGAGACGAATTGTAGAAGGAATGGTTAAATCATAATCTACGACCCGCTCTGATACCAATCGAAGGCGAAATGACGACACTAGAGGGGGATTGAATAGTGTGTTTACAAATTTGATTAGCCTAAATTCCAATTTAATCATTTACTTAACTCGATTAGGCAAGTTGCAATTATGCAATGCGGAAGCAAGATAAATGATAAGACAATTAAGAACAAAATCAAGAAACAATGCAAACATGATATTTATAGTGGTTCAGCCCCAATGCCTACTCCACTACCTAAGCACCCCGCTTAAGATTTCCAAACAAGATTTTACTAGATTAATCGAGTTTCTCTTACACACGAGGACTTTTCATTGGAAAGTCTCCGCTCTCCAACCGAAGGTACTTCCACACCCAGAAGTATCTTGCCTTCCTACCAAGAGCACTTTCCCACCTCAACCTAAGGGACAACTAGAACTAATCCTAGTAATCTCTAAGTTTACACAAGTGGCTTTACTCTTATACCAAGATACCACTTCACACAGAAGACCAAACACCTGATCTTCTACAGACGCACAAATTAAATACAGTTTAAATAAACAGATAAAATACAATCAAAGAGCTAAAGAATAAAACCAAATTTTAGAGCTCTTTTGCAAGCCTTTGGCTTCTTCAACTCGTCAGGAGGTAGCTTGATCAAAACTCGAGTTGAGCCCGCAGCTGGCGCTTGAAGAATGAACTCGACATAGAATTAGGCGCACTTTTATCAATCGCTAGGAAGGCTTTAAACTCCCTTTAAATGCTCAAAAAACTCTGTAGAAATCAGGGAAGAATGTTAAAAGATTTATATCAGGGTGTATTTATACCCTGGTGAAACAACGCCAGCTCAACGGACAAAAATCTATTCGTTACAAGCCATCGGTCGAAGCGCCGGTCGATGCATCGGTCGACCGGTCATTCGACCGCTCCATTTCTCCCTGTGGTCGGTCGACCAATTGGTCGACCGCCAGACGCGGATCGCGCAATCTGTGATCTTCGGTCGACCCATCGGTCGACCGACACGATCTCGCATCGCGGCATTCAACAGGTCGGTCGACCAGCGGGTCGACCGTTGCTCTCTGCCCATTTTAGGCCTCTGTCAATCGACCAACTGGTCGACCGAAGTAGCCAGCGGACGACCGACAAGGCTACTGCCTGTGGCCTTACCCTATTCGGTCGACCGGATGATCGACCGAACATAGGCTGAGTTTGTTTTCTGAGTCGATTTTCTTCCGCGCTTCATTTTCCACTTCCGGCTCTCAACGAGCATCTTCTTGGAGAGCTTTTGACTTGATCTTTGGACTCATCCAAGCGACTTTGGTGCACTCGTCGATCTTCGAGAAACTTCCACGACGAACCCGAGCGTGACGATCAATGTTCTTTCGATTTTACGATTTCTCCGATTTATCCGATCGAGGACATCGAACGCTAGTCGATATGGAACCTAAAAGATATTCTCAATGAAATCATTAGTTCCATATTTTTTATCATCAAAACCATCAAGACCGAAATTAAGGTTATGGTTGAAAACGTAAAGCCAATAAAGATGGCTACCGAAAGAGGAACAACAAGACATACCTTGTAGAGGTGAAGCAAAAGAAGGTTTTGAAGTCGCTTCTTCAGGTGTGTTTGTTATTGAAATTAACTTATCATTAACAAATTATACTTCATAAATATTGGATACTAGATGTGGTTCTCATATATGCAATTAGTTGCAGGGGCCATGACATAGTTGAAAGCTGAACAAACGAGACTACGACCTAAGGGTAGGCAATGGTCCAAGAGTTGCAACATAAGCTTAGGAACCTATTGTTTACAGATGTTATCAGGCAAAATTATCGAGCTAAATAATTATTAGTATGTTCTAATTTTAATAAAAAATATTATTTTTGTCTTTTGTTAGTTGAACAAGGTTATAAAATGATCTTCAAAGGCAATAGTTTCTCCATATATCATTCTGTTGAGTTATATGGTATTGAAAGTATTTCTAATGACTTTATGATCTAGACTTCACGAATCTGTGGCATTTGAGACTTGAACATATTAAAGAGAATTAGATAAACAAGTTGTATAAAAATGGGTATTTTGACCCATACGATTTGTTGAGTGAAATCCCCACTAGAAGGGGGGGTTGAATAGTATTGGGTTACTTTACTAATATATTTCAATTTTCTTTTTACCAATTTCAATTTCAACCAAATGCAAGTGCAACTAAGTAATGTTCGTTAGTGAGAATGAAGCACAATTAAAAACAAATACACAAGACAATGCTAACACTTGAAAATATAGTGGTCCGGTCAACCACCTACTCCACTACCTTGGCTCCTCACCAAGAATTTCTAACAAACTACTTTATAGAACTTGTGTTTCCCTTTGAATACAACCGAGGACTCGATTCTCACCTCTTTGAGAACTCCTCAAACCTATTCACCTAGGCAAAACACAATTCTACAAAGTAAACCCTAAGTGTTTACACTAGCACACCTAGTAAGCTAATCCAATTAAAACAAGTTTAAACAACACTTAAAATCACAATGAAAAGAGCTAAGAAATAAAACCAAGAACCAATGCTCTTTTACAAGCCTTCAAGCCTTCAACTCGCCAAGTCGTTGAGCTCGAATCGAAGCCCGAGTTGAGGGAAGATGAGCGCTTGAGAAGACGTTGATCGGAGAAGCGAGCGTAAGCAATTGATCTCTAGAAGGCACAAATCTCTCTCTTGAATGCTAAATTCAGTTGTCAAGAGGTATTAAAGGAGTTAGGTGAGGGGTATTTATAACCCCTCAACCGAACGGCTCTTTAACGGGTGTTTTTTCGCCCGTTGGAAGCTGTTCGATTGCTTGTCGGTTGATCGTCGGTCGACCGACCGATCGACTGTTGGCAATTCTTGCTTCTGCCACTCTGTCTGATCGACCGGAGGGTCGACCAACTGAGTCGTGATTCTGCTTCTCTGCTATCCGGTCGATCGAAGCAGGCACTGCCAGTTTTTGGCCTCGGTCGATCGACCGACCGGTCGACCGAAATGGCTACTGCCATTTTTCTACCTTGTTCGGTCGACCGAACTTAGCCTGAGGCTGAGTTTTAACTTATCTTTGATGCATGTTTTTTTATGGGTTTAATTACCAAGTTTTAACTTGGATAACTTTACAATTAGGCTTGCGATGAGATCCTAGGGGTATATTACAAGATATCTACTCAACCTACACCCGAGCCTTTCTTGACGTTCTTTTCTTTCGTTTCTTCGAGCGAAGTTCGCCGAAGTTCGCATGCTTATCGCAACCTCAACCTAAACTCAAAACTTCACACATAGATTAAATACTTGTTTGTTATCATCAAAATGAGGATCAAAGCTTAAGGGGAACCCTTAAGCCAATAATCTCCCCCTTTTTGATGATGACAAACATAACATGGAATTTGAAGAAAACAATAAGTATTCTTTGTGAGTTTGAGTTAAGGCATGCATAATACATAGCTTAACATATGCTCCCCCTATCAATGTGCATAACATACTTGTAAGTCCCCCTATCTATATGCATCAAAAAATAAGTGTGACCTTACTTTTTCTCCCCCTTTTGACATCAATCAAAAAGGGAAAGAGCTAAGGTACAATTAATGAGTTCCATCATGAAAACCAAGAAAGCCATAAAACCAAGTATCTTCTACTACTATAGTCCTTCCTATTAATGTAAGCCTATAGAAGGCAAACATCAATAAGTCGCAAAGCCTCATTATAAGGCAATACATAAGTGTGATGATACCTTGTAAAATGCAATTTTAAAACCATGTATGTTTTGAAACAAAACTTTTAACCACTTGGAAAAACACAAATTCTTAATTGCATTCTTAAATTTGTTAAGCTTTCCTCACTCAAGGGTTTTGTAAATATATCAGCAAGTTGTTTGTCCGTGGATACAAATTCCACCGATATATTTCCCTTGGATACATTATCCATAAGAAAATGGTGCCTTAGATCAATATGCTTAGTCCTAGAGTGTAAAATAGGATTTTTCGTTAAATTGATTGCACTAGTGTTATCACAATGTATAGGTATGCAAGAATACTTAAGCCCATAGTCCAAAAGGGTTTGTTTCATCCATAGGACTTGTGCACAACAACTAGCCGCAGCGATGTATTCAACTTCGGTAGTTGAAAGTGCAACTGAGTTTTGTTTCTTTGAAAACCAATAAACAAGACTCACTCCTAGGAATTGACAACACCCGCTAGTTCTTTTTCTATCTACTTTACACCCGGCAAAATCCGCGTCCGAAAAATTGATTAATTCAAAAGATGCATTACATGGATACCAAAGTCCCAAGTCAACTGTGCCCTTTAAATATATCAATATGCGTTTGACCATACTTAAGTGAGATATTTTAGGACAAGATTGAAACCTAGCACATGCATAAACACTAAACATGATATCGGGTCTATTTACGGTTAAGTAAAGAAGACTACCAATCATATCTCGACATCATTTTTCGTCTACTTTGACACCATCTTCATCTTTGTCAAGCTTGATGGATGTGCTCATTGGTGTAGAAGCTATCTTGGCTTCATTCATCCCAAACCTTTGATGAGCTCCTTTGTGTACTTGGCTTGATTGATGAAGATTCCTTTGTTGGTTTGCTTGATTTGGAGACCAAGCATGAAGGAAAGCTCTTCCATCATGTTCATCTCAAATTCATCTTGCATACACTTAGCAAATCACTCACAAAGGGTTTCATTAGTAGCACCAAAAATTATGTCATCAGAATATATTTGAATTAATAAGGTGTCATTTTCATAACGTTTAATGAAAGTGAAACATCGGCTTTTCCAACATTAAAACCTTGTTCAATTAAGAAATTTGAAAGCCTTTCATACCAAGCCCTAGGGGCTTGTTTTAAATCATATAAAGCCTTTTTAAGTTTGAAAACATGGTTTGGAAACTCAAAACTTTCAAATCTGGGGGGTTGTTCAACATATACTTCTTCATCGATAAAACTATTTAAAAATGCACTTTTGACATCCATTTGAAAGAGTTTAAAGCCTTTAAAACTAGCATAAGCCAAAAGCATTCGAATTGCTTCTAATCTAGCTACGGGAGCATAAGTTTCATTATAATCTATTCATTCTTCTTGATTGTACCCTTGGGCCACAAACCTAGCTTTGTTTCTAATGACTAAACCTCCTTCATCTAACTTATTTCTAAACACCCATTTAGTCCCAATCACGGTTTGTCCGCTAGGTCTGGGTACTATGTCCCATACTTCATTTCTAACAAATTGGTTGAGTTCTTCTTGCATAGCTATTACCCAAAATTCATCTTCTATTGCTTCTTTAATGTTCTTTGGCTCTACTTGAGATATGAATGCTACATATTGACAATTGTTTTTAAATTTAGAACACGTTACCACTCCCGTTGATGGTTCTCCAATGACTTGATCCATTGGATGATCCCTTATCAACCGATATCCTTTAGGGAGAGGTGGTAGAGCTTCCTCTTCTTCGTCTTCATCTTGAGGTAGAGTTGAGGATGGTGGTTCTTCATGTTGAGTTTCCTCATTGTCTTCATCCTCCACCTCTTTTTCATGAAATGTGAGTTCCTCAAGTTCCTCACCTACATTCACAATCTTAATATTTAGAAGAATCATTAGTTTCATCAAATGTAATATGCATAGATTCTTCAACAATCATAGTCCTACGATTATATACTCTATATGCCTTAGAATTATTGGAGTAACCTAGGAAAATGCCTTCATCGGATTTAGAATCAAATTTTCCTAAATGCTCCTTAGTGTTTAAGATAAAACATTTACATCAAAAAATATGAAAATATCCCACACTTGGGATTTTATCATTCCAAAGCTCAAAAGGTGTTTTCTTAATTTTAGGTCTCAATAAAACACGATTAAGCACATAACAAGAGGTATTTATGGCTTCAGCCCAAAAATACTTGGGCAAATTATTTTCACAAAGCATGGTCCTAGCCATCTCTTGTAAGGTTCTATTCTTCCTCTCAACTACCCCATTTTGTTGATGAGTCCTAGGGGAAGAAAAGGTACGTTCAATACCCAATTCATCACAAAATTTGGAAATTTTTTCATTTTTAAATTCTCCTCCATTATCACTTCTAATTTTCAAAATTGAAACTCCTTTCTCATTTGTAACTCTCTTAGTAAATTTTTTGAAAAAAATCAAAGGTTTTATTTTTCTTGGCTAAAAATAAAACTTATGTAAATCTCGAGAAATCATCAACTATCACATAACAATATAGTTTTCCACCTAGACTAGCTACATCACATGGACCAAAAAGATCCATGTGCACAAGTTTGAGTGTTCTAGATGTGCTTACTTGATTAATGCTATGAAATGAAGATTTAACTTGCTTACCTAGTTGACATGCATCACAAAGTTTGTCTTTTTCAAATTTTATCTTGGGTAATCCTTTAACTAGTTCTTTCTTAGATATTTCTTGGATGAGGCTTATGCTAGCATGTCCTAGCCTTCTATGCCACAACCAAGAATCATTTTCCATGGCAACCAAGCATCTAACATGGGGATTAGGCAAGACATTTAAAATTAATGTGTAAACATTTTCTTGGCTATCTCCAATAAATATAATGTCATTAGATGGTGCACTCCTAATGATACATTTAGATGCTTCATAAATAATTACATATCCATTGTCACACATTTGAGATATGCTAATCAAGTTATGCTTTAACCCATCAACTAGTAAAACATTTTTAATACATGGGTAAGGGAGTATACCTATATCACCAATGCCAACAATCTTACCTTTGACATTGTCTCCAAATGTCACATGTCCACCGTCTTTGCTTGATAGGGTTGCAAAAAGGTTGATATCCCCCGTCATATGTTTTGAGCAACCACTATCCAATATCCAAGTGCTTCTACTTACTTGAGGATGTTCTCCATCTACAAAAGGAGAAGAAACTATTTTAGGTACCTAAATTTTCTTGGGTCATTGAGTGTTAGTCATCTTAGGAACTCAAGTAAATCTAGCATGTGGGTTCCTCCTTAATGCACAATCTTTAGCCACATAGCCAAATATACTGCATGAAAAACAACTTCCATTAAACTTTCTTCTATTGTGTGTGTGAGCATGGAAGTGTGATGACTTTTTGGCATGAACAACCTTAGGCATAGTATGTTGTAAGGTTGTCATTTTTTCATTTAGCATGGCAAATTCCCTTTTTAAAGTTAGCATGCTATCATTCAAGTGCTCTACTTGATCACTTAAGTACTTGTTTTCATCTTCCAATTTTTTGTTGTCATTTTCTAAGTTTTTCTTAGCTTCATCTAGGGCATGTTTCTCTTCCTTAAGGGTATCTACTTCTTTCCTTAATGCATTGCATGAGAGTAGTAAACTATCATTTTCAAGCTCTAAAGATTTATTGTCCATTTTAAGTTCTTTAAATTTTCTCCTAATAGCATTAAATTCATCATGCATTTGATCAAATTCATTTTCTAGTTCTTCTTGAGTAGATGAAAGCTCACCAAATTCATCATGCCTTTTCACTCTTGGAATCTTCTTCAGTTGATGAAGGCTCACTTTCATCCCACGAAGCCATCATTGCCTTCTTCTTCTTGTATTTGTCTCTTTTATGAGGGTTGGAGGTGGAAGCCATCTTGAGAAGTGGGCAATCCTTCCTTAGATGCTCGGTCTTGTTGCAATTGTAGCATGTGTAGCCTCCTCTTCCCTTTCTCATGCCTCCTCTCATGAAGCTCATGAATCTTCTCGCCAACATTGCCATTTCCTCAAAATCGTTCATCTCTTCCTCGGATGATGAGGATTCTTCACCCCGGTGTGATGCTTTTAAGGCAATGGTCTTGCCTTTGGGAGCATCTTCCTCCTTGTATTACTTCATGTGGGTCTCTTGTGTCATGAGAGACCCAATGAGCTCGGTGATCTTCAAGGTGCTCATATCCTTCGCTTCCATGATTGCGATGACCTTGGGCTCCCAAGATTTTGGAAGGGAACGAAGGAATTTTCTTACATTCTCCTCTTCCCTTATCTCTCTACCAAGGTTAGCTAAACCATTTTTAATATTTTGAAATCGAGCATATATGGCATCAATGGATTCATGCGATAGCATTTTAAATATTTCATAATCATGCATGAGTAAGTTTATCTTAGATTCCTTAACTTGTGAAGTACCTTCTTGTGTAGTCTCCAAGACTTTCCAAAGTTCATATGCGGACTTACAAGTAGAAATCCTATTGAACTCATTAATTGATAGACCGCAATATAATGCATTGACGGCCTTTGCATTTGCATTAAAGAGTTTAATCTCTTCTTGGTCCCACTCATCCATATCCTTAGTTAGTTGTTTATACTATACTTGTATCATTCTCCATACATCCATGCCTAGTGATTGAAGGAAGCCATTCATACGAATCTTCTAGTAGGCATAGTTATTACCATCGAACAATGGTGGAGTATGAGTAGAGGACCCTTGAGCTAGTTGGATTTCACTAGTCATTTTAACTTGTAGGGAAGATGGTTAACTCTAATCCTACGACCTAGCTCTGATACCAAATGTTGAGTGAAATCCCACACTAGAAGGGGGGTTGAATAGTGTTGGGTTACTTTACTAATATATTTCAATTATCTTTTTACCAATTTCAATTTCAACCAAATGCAAGTGCAACTAAGTAATGTTCGTTAGTGAGAATGAAACATAATTAAAAACAAACACACAAGGCAATGCTAACACTTGAAAATATAGTGGTTCGACCAACCGCCTTCTCCACTACCTTGGCTCCTCACCAATGATTTCTAACTAACTACTTTATAGAACTTGTGTTTCCCTTTGAATACAACCGAGGACTCGATTCTCACCTCTTTGAGAACTCCTCAAACCTATTCACCTAGGCAAAACATAATTCTACAAAGTATACTCTAAGTGTTTACACTAGCACACCTAGCAAGCTAATCCAATTAAAACAAAAGATTAAACAACACTTAAAATCACAATGAAAAGAGCTAAGAAATAAAACCAAGAACCAATGCTATTTTCCAAGCCTTCAAGCCTTCAACTAGCCAAGTCGTTGAGCTCGAATCGAAGCCTGAGTTGAGGGAAGATGAGAGCTTGAGAAGACGTTGATCGGAGAAGCGAGCGCAAACAATTTATCTCTAGAAGGCACAAATCTCTCTCTTGAATGCTTAATTCAGTTGTCAAGAGGTATTAAATGAGTTAGGTGAGGGGTATTTATAACCCCTCACCCAAACGGCTCTTCAACGGGCGTTTTTTCGCCGGTTGGACACCGTTCGATCGCTTGTCAGTCGATCGTCGGTCGATCGACCGATCGACCGCCCATCGACCACCCACCGACTGCTGGCAATTCTTGCTTCTACCGCTCTATTCGGTCGACCAGAGGGTCGATCGACTGAGTCGCGATGCTACTCCTCTGCTATCCGGTCGACCGATCGGTCGACTGAATCAGGCACTGCCAGTTTTTGGCCTCGATCGGTCGACCGACTGGTCGACTGAAGTAGCCATTACCAATTTTTCCATATGTTCAATCGACCAATCGGTCGACCGAAATGGCTACTGTCATTTTTTTGCCTTGTTCGGTCGACAGTAGCCATTGAATGATCTCCGGTATATGACAAAATACATAATATGCTTATCTACTACCCTGTGCATGATAATAGTATCCACCACAGATAAATAATTACAATGCAATTACACAACCACATGAATGATCACCGGACCCATCGGTCTCTCATAGCCACGTAGGGTAGGTAGACGGTGTGGCCGCCGAACTACCACCTAGCTCAGTGCCGTCTCTTTGGGGTATGCACTCCCCTCACCGGCACTGGCTCTTCCGAACCATCTATTTGGGGCATACGTTCCCCTCACTGGTCGGGTCTTCGGACTATCTCTTTGGGGTATGATCTCTCCTCACCAATCGAACTTCCGGAATAAGGCCAACACTGTCTCTTTGGGGCATACCCTCCCCTCACCAGCGAGGCTATCGGGAAATGCAACAGGCACATCACACACGCATATATATATATATAAACGTAAGATGCGCTAAACAATAGTAACAAAATGAGTTAAGGACGTAGCTCAACCTCCACCTCCTCATGCCATATATCACAACTACGCATACATATATATATCGTAATGAAATGCACAAATCATAATAATGAGATACAACGCATCCAATATCGTAGGAAAAGAAAATGGAAAGCATATATAATCATAAAACATGGTAAAGCCACTACGCAGTTTAAACCCGCCTTGGTGACCCTAGCCGTGTACCCTAGGGCCGACCTACCTTCATCACCCGAGTGCCCTAAGGGAAAGGAGGGTTCGCCCCCCCTTAGGTTTCCTTAGGGTCGGCCCATCCGAATGTCAATATAGGGTTCTATTGTTTATAGGTGTCCCTAAGGTCCTTAATTTCCTAATTGTAGGTCTCTACAATTTTTATAAATATTAGAAATAATTCAACATACCCTAAAGTGTAACCCCTATTTGTGAAAATTCATCTAGGGCCCTAAAATCCACCTCTAATATGGCCAGCCACCCTAGGGTTCCTAAAGAACCCTAAAAGGGGGGTTGGGGGGTGGGGTGGGGGGGGGGGGGGGAGGGGCATACCCTAAATCATCCAAACTTCCTTCATTAATCAAGATACCAATCAAGCAACAAGAATCCTCAACAACCATAAAGAAATCCAAATAATTCCTCAAGAATTCAAGGAAGAAGAGGGGCGACATAGCAAGGGTAGGGGCAGCCAAATCGCCCAAAAATTGATCTGATGAAATCACAACAACGATGAGAAAACCCTCAATTAGAATATCCAATCCGATACGACAAAAATGAACCAAAAATCATCGAAAACCCCATGACATAGGGGCGGTGGCATGGATGAAGAATAGGGGAAAAAGAAGGCTAGATCCACTCACCTCTTTGGAGAAGACAGAAAGGAAGAAGACACAAAGGATCTTCCTTCAATCAGCGCCGACGAACTCGCGGAATTTCGGCTCTAGCGGTTCCTCCTCCCTTCTTGGTGTCACCTCTCCCTCTCTCTAAAGACCTTGGGTGGTGTGCGGCTAAACCCCTTTCCGCACGCCCCGGGTCTCTTTTTATGGGGCCTGGTTGGGCCCCTAAATGACTATTTTACCCCTCCTTAAGTTATTCGACTTAAAAAGCCCGTATCTAACCCATTCTAACTCCAGTTCGAGTTCCGATTGAACCGCTAGACTCGTCTCAAGACCCTCTATCATCCTAGCATGATAAATCACAGAAATATGGTAAATATTTTTTTCCTGAATTTTTTTGTACATTTAATGCTTACCCGGATTTAATCCTGAAGCTCTACGCCAATCCGCGCTGACTCGAGCCTAGGGTCCCCTACTTAAGAATAAAATATTATTATTAGAATTTTAGGCATTACAATTTCATCCCCCCTTAAAGAAAATTCGTACTCGAATTTTGAGATGAAGAAAAGAAGCTCACCTCGGTATTAAAAAGATACGGGTACTTCTCTCTCATATCCTGCTCGACCTCCCAAGTAGCCTCCTGCCCTAAGTGATGTTCCTAACGAACTTTCACCAAGGGGACCTCTTTGGACCTCAACTACCTCACCTGGTTGTCTAGGATCTCTATAGGCCGCTCCTCATAAAAAATGGTCGGATCAACCTCCACCGCAGCAACATCTAGAATATGAGACTCATCTCGAACATACCGCTTAAGCATGGATACATGGAAAACATGATGCACCCGGTCCATGCTAGGTGGTAGAGCCAACTCATAAGCAACCGCTCCTCTACACTGTAGGATAGGGAAGGGCCCGATGAATCTGGTCTCAACTTTCTCTTCCTCCCAAAGTGCACAACCCCCTTCACGTCGCGGGCTTTAGCATCGGCATACATCTTCTGACGACTCTGAGCTACTAGAAGTCGTTCCTTGATCAATTTCAATTTCTCAACTACATCATGAACCAAGTCTGGCCCTAGCATATGGGACTCACCCGTGTCAAACTAGCCTACTGGCGACCTACACCTGCGCCCGTACAAAGCCTCAAATGGGGTCATGCCAATACTGCTATGGTGGCTGTTATTATAGACAAACTCTACCAAAGATAAATATCTCTCCCAACTACCCTCCAGGTCCATCATGCATGCCCTCAACATGTCCTTAAGTGTCCGAATGATCCTCTTTGACTGTCCGTCCGTCTAAGGATGAAAAGTGGTACTGAACTACACTTGTATACCCAGAGCCTCCTGAAATGACTGCCAGAACTGAGCAGTGAACTGTGTGCCTCGGTTGGATATGATCATCACTGGGATCCCATGATAAGCCACAATACGGTCAAGAAACAACCGCACGCACTACTCAGTAGAGAAAGTGGTCTTTACCGGAATAAAGTGTGGCGATTTGGTCAAGCGATCCACCACTACCCAGATAGAGTCATTTCTTTTCTCTATCATCGGTAACCCTGTAACAAAGTCCATGGTAATTTTCTCCCATTTCCATTCTGGCACCTCAAGATTCTACAACAACCCTGTAGGTCTCAAGTGTTTGGCCTTTACCTGCGGGCAGACCAAACATTTAGGTACAAACTCTACCACCTCCCGTTTCATCCCTATTCACCAGTAGTGTTGCCTCATATCTCGGTACATCTTTGTGTTACACGGATGCATAGTGTAAGTGGAACAGTGAGCCACCTCTAGTACCCGCCTACGGACCTCTGCCATGTTTGGTACCACAATCCTATCTCTGTATCTGAGAATCCCCTCGGAGTCCACCCTGAAACCCTCTGCATCACCTCACAGCCAGATCCTTCGTCAGGGAACAGAAAGCATCCTCATCCTGAATCGTTTGTAGCATATTAACCAAAGTGGAATGTACACGTATGTGTGCCACCAATCCACCCGAATCAGCCATAGATAACCAATCCCCTGGACCCAACCTCACCGCCAGCTCTTTGGCCAAGGATCTCCTACTCACGGCCAAGTGGGCTAAGCTACCCATCGACTTTCTTCTCAAAGCATCTGCTACTACATTCGCCTTCCCCAGGTGATACTGAATAGTGCAGTCATAATCTTTCAACAGCTGAAGCCATCTCCACTGTCTCAAGTTCAGATCCTTCTGTGAAAGCAGATATGGGAGACTCTTGTGATATGTGAATATGTCACATGCCTCCCCATATAAGTAGTGACACCACAGCTTCAAGGCAAAGACTATGGCCACCAACTCCAAATCATGAGTCGGGTAGTTCTTCTCATGGGTTTTCAACTATCTGGATGCGTATGCGATCACTCTACCGTGCTGCATCAGAACACACCCCAATCCGACCCCATAAGCATCACAATAAATTGCAAATCCTCCCGACCCTCACGATAGTGCAAGTATAGGAGTGGTAGTCAAGCGGTCCTTGAGCTTCTGAAAGCTCTCCTTGCATTTATCATCCCAGATAAACTTTACTTTCTTCTGAGTTAGGCGCGTGAGCGGGGCGGCAATTTTGGAAAAAAAATTCCACGAACTTTCTATAGTAACCGACCAACCCCAAGAAGCTGCGGATCTTGGTCATGTTGGTCGTCCTCTCCCAATTCTGAACTGCCTCAATCTTTGCAGGGTCGACTTTTACACCATCCCGGGATATAATATGCCCTAGGAATCCCACATTGGTCAATCAGAACTCACATTTTAAAAACTTTGCAAAGAGCTGGTGCTGCCTAAGGGTTTTTAGGATTACCCTTAGATTCCCTCTGTGCTCAACCTCGCTTCTAGAGTAGACCAGAATATTGTTAATGAACACTATGATGAACTAGTCCAGAAACTCTTTGAACACCCGATTCAACAGATCCATGAAGGCTGCCGGGGAATTAGTAAGCCCAAAGGACATGACCAAGAACTCATAATGTCCATACCGCGTCCGAAAAGCAATCTTCTGAATATCCTGATCTCTAATCCTCAACTGGTGATACCTTAATCTCAGATCAATCTTTGAGAACCATTGAGCCCCCTGCAACTGATCGAATATTTCATGTCACCTTATTGAGCTATCGGTAATCAATGCACATCCGCATGGATCCATTGTTCTTTTTCACGAACAACACCGGTGCCCCCCAGAGTGAGACACTTGGGCGAAGGAACCCAATGTCTAATAGCTCCTACAACTATACCTTAAGCTCCCTCAACTCAGTGAGTGCCATTCTGTATGAGGGAATCGATAAAGGCTTCACCCTCGGTTGTAGCTCAATATAGAACTCAGTCTCCTGCACCGGTGGTAGTCCCGGCAACTCCTCAAGAAACACGTATGGGAAATCCATGACCACTGGAGTACCCTCTATGCTGCTGGACAAGCCCTCGCCGGTAACATCTACAGAGACAAAAGCCAAGAAAGACTGACAGCCACCCACCATCTGCTTACGGGCCTAGAGAGTAGAGATCACCCTTAAGACCATCCTACCAACAACAGTACTGCCTGAACCTCTTCCGACCTCATCTATCCTTCCGGTCAGTAGGTACCATGGCTTCCTTCCGCATCGCCTCTTCCACCACCTGAATAAAGGTAGTATCCTCAGTGTAATATATCAGTCTACCAATCTATACCCTCAGACCCACCACGAACCGCCTCACCCGGTTCATTTCAGTCACCACCAGGGTTGGGTGGTAACAGGACAACTGTGTTAACTCGGTCTCAAAATCCGACACCGTCATGGTGCCCGTCTAGCGAAGCTGCTCGAACTCCCTAGCCCGCCTTTCGTGAACATTCCTGGGTAGGCACTTTTCGAATATAGTAGTCCAGAATTCTCCCCACGTAGGGGCTGGTGCATGAGTCCCCCTATTGGCCTAAGGTTTTCTACTTTGGTCTTAATCTCGATTTTGATGATAATAAACATGGAACTAATATTTCATTGAGAAATCTTTTAGGTTCTAAGTCAGTTAGCGCACGACGTTCGCAATCGAAAAAATCGAAGAAATCAGCAAGGACGCTCGTCGACGCTCGAGATTCTTTGGGAAGTTAAAGTTTAGGTCTAGAGTGTCTAGTTTTTGTTGTAAATCCTCATGATGAGGCATAAGAACCCAAAAACCAAACCCGAATCCCAAAACATGAAAAACCGGCAAATTAGAAAATAACCCTGGAATTCACTAAGCCTAGGGAGCTCCTTGGAGGACTATATGACCTAGATATTTTCTTGACACAAAAAATGCCGGTAATTGTTCATTGGGTAAAAACTAGATCATGAGATATTTTTAAGGAATTTTTGGAAGCCTTTTAGCATACCCATATTTGACCCGGGAGATTAGAAAATTTCCATTTTTCGAAAATTTGTACTAGACCCCAAAAACTAGATTTTGATTCTTATGGATTTTGATTTTTTAGATATTTTTATTGAATCAAAATGGGGGTGTAATCCTTATATAACATTTATGTTTTAAAGTTATTAACCTGAAGTTAAAAAATGTTATATAAGAGGACTGAGTGAAGACCAAACAAGCAAAAATCATCGAAAACCCCATGACATAGGGGCGGCGGCATGGATGAAGAATAGGGGAAAAAGAACGCTAGATCCACTCACCTCTTTGGAGAAGACGGAAAGGAAGAAGACGCTAAGGATCGTCCTTAAATCGGCTCCGACGAACTCACGAAATTCCTGCTCCGGCGTGTTGGTGAAATGGCCACTATAGAGGGGGGGGTGAATAGTGTGGTATCTAAATCTTTTTGCCTAATTCCGATTTTAATCTTTTCTTAAACTACTTAGGCAATTCACAAATTGAGTAGTTAGCAAAAGCAAGATATAAATGATAAGCAATAAGAAACGCAAGGAAAATAATGCTAACACAATGCGATTTATAGTGGTTCGGCCCCAATGTCTACTCCACTACCTAAGCACCCGGCTTAGGATATCCAAACTAGTTTTACTAGATTATATCATTTCCCTTACAAAGAGAACTTTACACCGGAAAGTCTCCGCTCTTAAACCGAAGACACTTCCACACCTAAAAATATCCCGCCTTCCTACCGAGAGCACTCTCCCACCTCAACCTAAGGAACAACTCAACTAATCCTAGTAAACTATGTTTACAATAGTGGATTTAAGCCTTAACACCATGGCAACCACCTGTTGTTGAAATGGCCTACACTAGAGGGGGGTGAATAGTGTGTTAACTAATCTTATCATCTAATTCCGGTTTTAATCATTTCTCGATTAGTTAGGCTAAGCACGATATTAATAGCAAGCGAAAACAATAAATATGAAGCAATAAACACAAACAGAATATCAATGCTAACACAATGATTTATAGTGGTTCGGCCCCAATGCCTACTCCACTATCTAAGCACCGCGTTTAGGATTTCCAAACTAAGTTTACTAGATTATATCATTTCCCTTACAAAGAGGACTTTGACCCGAAGAATCTCGCTCTCAACCTAAGTCACTTCCACACCTGAAAGTCTCCTCCTTCTTACCGAGAGCACTCTTCCACCTCAACCTAAGGGACAACTCAACTAATCCTACTAAACTAAGTTTACACCAGTGGAATTAAGTCTCAAAAACAAAGGCAACCACCCAATTTCAAGACCTAACAACCTAGGTCTTTGCAAGCTCAAATACAATGAAATATGTTGGCTTTAGGTTTTCAACCTTAGCCTTAATGGCGGTCGACCGAATGTAGGTAAAAAGGGGCAGTAGTCATTCGGTTGACCTGTCGATCGACCGAACAAAGGAAAGAAAAATCGCAGAGCTACTTCGGTCGATCGAGCGATCGACCGATCGAAGCCAAAATTGGGTAGTAGCTCAGGTGGTCGACCAGCCGATCGACCGACCTGCATTTGCTGAAGATGCAAGATCGCGTCGGTCGACTGATGGGTCGACCGGAAGTCACGGATCGAAGAATTGCGTCAAGCGGTTGACCCATCCATCGACTGCCCACAGGGAGAAAAGAAGCGGTCGAAGGACCGGTCGACCAGACGGTCGACCGACAAATCGATCGGTGGTCTGCAATGGATAGTTTTCTATCCGTTGAGCAGCCATTTCTTCACAAGGGTATAAATACACCCTCATATACTTCATTTAACCTTCTTCCTTGATTCTTACAGAATTTATTGAGCCATTAAAAGGAAGATTTGAGCCTTCCAATGATTGATCAAGCGCGCTTTGCTATTTCCGTGAGCACCTTCTCAAGCGCCAGCTTTCTGCCTCAACTCAAAAATTGATCGAGCTCCACCTCTTGACGAGTTGAAAGCGTCGAAGGCTTGACAAAGCGCTATGGTTCATCTTTTCATTCTTAGCTCTTTTTATTTTATCTTTTATTATTTATTTAAACTGATTTTTATTTGTGCGTGTGAAGACCAGGTGTTTGGTTTTGAGTGTATAAGTGGTTACTTGGTGTTAGGTGTAAAGACACTTTTGTAAACTTAGTGTTTACTAGGATTAGTTTAGTTGTCCCTTAGGGTTGAGGTGGAAGAGGACTCTCGATAAGAAGACGGTGACTTCCGGGTGTGAAAGTGCCTTAGGTCGAAAGTGCGTCTCTTCGGTGAAAAGTCATCGTGTGTAAGGGAAATGTAAATTAATCTAGTAAAACTAGTTTGGAAATCATAAGCTGAGTGCTTAGGTAGTGGAGTAGGCATTAGGGCCGAGCCACTATAAATCTTGTGTTTGCATTGTTTCATTTTGTTGTGTTTTAATTGCTTAATCATTTATAAGCTTCCGCATCTAATCGCATTCAATTGTAATATGCCTAACTAATCTAAGAAAAGGATTAAAAGTGAATTTAGGCTAATCGAATTAGTAAACACATTATTCACCGTCCCTCTAGTGTCGCCATTTCGCCAACATTTGGTATTAGAGTGGGTCTTAGATTGTGATTTCACCATCCCTTCTACAATTTGTTTCGATCTTGAAATGGCTCTAGAGTCGGTAGCATCTACACCCCCTAGGTTCGATGACTCAAACTTTGGTCTTTGGAAATATAGGATGTACACCTATTTAAAGACTAAAGGGTTTGGAGTCTTTAACATGTTACATTTGGAATTCATTGAACCTAAGGATGATATGCATGCTTGGAGTGAAATGGATAAGAAAATGTTTAAGTATAATGGAGATGTCATGAATTATATTCTTTGGACATTACCAAATGGCATCTTAGAAAAAGTCATGCATTATTCTTTGGATTTTGATTTATAGGCCTCGTTAAATGTTTGATATGATTATGACAAAACCGAAGAAATTGGCACGTTTGATGAAGGTGGTGATGACAATGGTAACACACCTACTACTAATCTTGGTTTTGATGCCCATAGCTCTTCTAGTCAAAGAAGTAGCACCAAGAGCCGAAAAGGAAGAGTAATTTGTCATGCTTGCAAAGAGAAGGTGCATGTGAAGAAAAATTGCCCAAGCATGAAGAACAAAGCAAGGAAGAGGTGAAGTGCTTCCACCTCCACCTCTCACACATTTGAAGCACCCTCTAGCAATGACTATGAAGCTACTTCAAAAGTTTGCCTCATAAGTACCAAAGATGAGGTACACTCTTCTCCTTCTAGTCATAATAATAATAATGTTAGTACTAGCTCATCTAGTTCATTCAATATGCTAGATGAAGAACTAGTTGATGAATGTCAAAAAATGTATGCCTTGCTAGTTAGAAAAGATAAGGAAAACAAAATGATATAAAAGGAAAATGTAATGCTTAATTCTCATTTGCATGAATCCAAACTAGAAAATGAAAAATTGAAATCTAGTTCATTTGATTCATGCCATGATAATGTAGAACTTGAGCTTAAGGACTTGAAGCTCAAGAATAACAATTTAGAAAAAAAGAATTGCATGTTAAAATCTCAATTACATGCATTACATAAATCCATGAATGAAATGAAAAGTGAGATTACTTTCTTGAATAAGAAAGTAAATGAATTAAAAAATGTTTCATTTCCTAAGAACACTAGAATGAAAAATGCTTATGTAAAGAATGACAATGTTCATCATCATTCTCATGCTAAGCATTCTACCATTAAACCTCATACTCAAAAGAAAAATGTTTTTTCTAAGAATGCTCATACTCATCATGTTTCACATGACAAGCATTCAAAAATTAAATCTCATGTCGATGTTAAAAATGAAAAGAAAAAATTTCATGGACATTGCTTTTGTTGTGGTGTATTTGGGCATGCCATCCATGATTGCGCATTAAAGAGAAATCCAAGTGTTGCTAGGACACTTTGGATTCCTAAGCCCTCTAACCCCCAAGGACCCAAAGCTATTTGGTTACCAAAGGTATCATGCTCTTTTGTAGGGGGAGGAACCACACAAGGGTAAAGAAATTGAAGGATTGAAGCTGACCTTGGATCTTAATGAGAAATCTCCAATCTTGAGTATGAGGTTGCAACATCAAATTGAACCACACAAGGGTAAAGAATTGAAGGTTGCAACTTCAAATCACCTTGATGCCTTAGGTAAAGTTGGCATCAAAGCTATTCCGGTATCATCTCCTATATCCCTTTGCTTTATCTAAGTTGGAGTTATGATACATGCTTAAAATTGATTGATTTTCCCCGCTCTTAATATATTTCAAAAATATTTTTAATTTTTGATTTCCCGGTCTCTTCCGAGACCCAAGTGGCCTGTAATGGGCCTAAGCAACCTTGCGGTTCTAAATCGTAGGCACATTGTGTTCTTTCGGTTTTCAACCAATAGGAAGGGTTGGAGATCTTATTTTTCAAAATTTTATATTTTGAGATCTCTTGATTCATTTTGTTATCATGAATAATTTCTTTGAAAATGAATCAATGCTATTTAGTGAAGTTGAAGTTGATAAATGATAGTTGGATTTTCTCTTCTCTATTTAGTTTAATAGCTTGCATGTAGAATTGGTTTCATTGTCTACTTAAGAAGTATACTTGCAAGTTATAAATATTTTAGGAAGGCTAACTATGAAGAAAAAGATTAGTTTGGCTAAATCATCATGAATAGGGTATAACCTTGGTAAATTCAAAATCTTAGTGTTATACCTCAATGCTTAAGCTTAAACTATGTCTCTATACTCATGATTAGAATGACATGTTAAAATCCTTGAATTCTCATGAGTAGGTAGAACTTTAGTACTAGACAAATTTCATTGAATGAAACTTGTTCTAGGTAAATATCTATTATTAGAGATCTTCTTGTAAGTCCAAACTAGTTTAACATAGGTAGAGATCTTATTTCTCAAATAGTTCACATATTAAGATCTCATAGATTCATTTAGATATCATGAAAACTCATTTAAAATGAATCTTTACTATCTAGCATAGGTTAAGTTATTTTTAATGAAAACCTTGCATCGAACTTTACTATTTAGTATGTTAGCTTGCTAGTAGTCATATTATTTCATTATGATACTAATGAAGTGTACTTGCAAGTTAAAAATTTGAAAGGCTATGCTATCTAAAAGAAAATGAAAAGTTGGGCAAATTTTCAAGAAATAAGGTATGAATTTAATTTTGCAAAAATCTTTGTAAAATAATTGAATACTCATGCTCAAATGATTTCTCTATGCTCATGATTGATTATGCATGATAAATATTTGAATCTTCATGAGTAAGAAAATTTTTGTTAAAATTCTTCTTTAGAGACTTCATGTTAAGTTAAACTTGAAATTAAATTAAATTTCTAAAAATACGGTATGAACTTAACTTTACAAAAATCTTAGTATGATGATTGAATATTAATGCTTTAATGATGTCTCTATATACTCATGATTGATTTTGCATGATAAATGTTTGAATTTTCATGAGTAAGATAAATTTGGTTAACTTAGGCAATTTCATGATATCTTGATTGAATGAAACTTGCTCTAGGTTAAAACTCATATTAGAGACCTCATTTTGAGTAAACATCAAACAAACATGTTTAGACACACATGATATGATTCTAGGTGTTCAATCTTGGAAATTCATGTGTAGATGAAAATGTGATAACTAGACCACATTAGTGGACTTAAGCTTAAAAGGTTTGACCCAAGTCAACAAATTGACTTGGACACTTGATTTTAAGTCCAAACTTCATAAACATGTTTAAGAATAGGTATGACATGTTTCCATTCATTTAGAATGAAAAATTCATATGGATATGGATAAAATACCAATAGAGATTAATTCATAATTACCTCTTTTGAACCTAGTTGACCCAAGTCAACAAGTTGACTTAAAGGATTCACTTACGATCCATATCTGAGAAACATATTTAGATTTACTCATGTTAAGTATCCATAGGTTTAAGTATGAAAAATCATGAGTAAATATTAAGATTGAAACTTAGCAAGTTTCATGATAACTAGCTTAGTTTTGAATGAAACCATGCTAGGTTGATATCTTGACTTAAGAATATATTTTTTATCTCAAACTTGACATATACTCTTTACATTATCACATTACGGTGTCAATAAAGTTTGAATGAAAATTGAACAAATTTTAAAGAATAACTGAAAATTACAAGGATTCAAAAAGTTTCATCAAGAATCGGATTTAAAGTGAATTTTTGAAGTTGGATTTCAAAACACAAAGTATCATGAAAATTGAACAAAATTTAAAGAATAACTGAAAATTACAAGGATTGCCATTTGTTCAACAATTGGTATTACAAATTTTAGTTAATTCTAGAAAAATATAGAAAAATCCTTTTTAGATGATTCTTGAAACTACACATTCACTGAAAAATCTAGTTTTATCAGTAAAAAAATCTCAAAAAGTTTCATCAAGAATCGGATTTAAAGTGAATTTTTGAAGTTGGATTTCAAAACATAAAGTATCATCATTCTTGAAACGTCAATCTTTCCGATACTTTGATTTTTCTTCGAAAACTTCATATAAAAACTCATGTACACCATTTGGATTCCATTTCTAATATCATTCACACAAATTCTTGAGTAAAATCATTCCTAGAAATGATTTTGATAATTTGGATGATAGCTAGGATCCATTTGTTTACATGAAATCAATATAGGATGAAAAATGAACTTAGAAAATTCATTTTGAGTTCAAACTTGATACATGCATTTCAAATGATCATTCAATAATTGGTATCAAAAATTTTCGTCCAAACAAATTGGTTTCAAAATTTTCTGTCAAAAATATGACTTTGTATAAACTTAAAAGCTTGATTTTTGAAAACTTCAAGTATAGTTTGACCTAAGTCAACAAAGTGAATTGAAAATTTCATCTTAAGCCCAAACTTGATTCATAGACTTACATTATCTCATGTTCAATGTCTAGATGCCTAAGTTTGTGAAAAAATGAGTAGATAGCAAAACTTGAGACTTAGCACCTTCATGTTTTCATGTTTATTTCAAATGAAAATGTGCTAAGTTCATATTGAGATCAAATGACATTAGTTTCACTTCAAACTTAATACATGAGTTAAATGACTATATCTTTGTATTTTGAAAGTTTGAATGAAATTTTAAAAAGTCATGAAAAAGAAACAATATTCATTTTGAGAACATACATGACTTATCTTGAATTCAAAAATTTAGCTTTAAACATATCATGTATGATTTTGTTTCATATTAATCATATGTTTTCCATCCCTTGGTTGAGATTTTCTTGTTTCATGAAAAATCTTTAGAGTCTCAACTTCATGAAAAAATACTTGTCTTTCATTCCTTTGAATAGATAGAGCCTTCTTGCCCTTTTTGATTGATGTCAAAAGGGGGACAGAAGAGTTTAGGTATAAAGGGGCAGAAATGTATAGTTAAAATGGGGAGATAAGTATAGGTAAAGGGGAGGAAAATATAGGAAATCTATGCATATAAATAGGGGGAGTTTATTCTTATAGATATGCATGTCGATAGGGGGAGAAATTCCTTAGTTGATATCCTCTATGCTTTAATGTATATATTTTCTTAAGGATGTTTGTCATCATCAAAAAGGAGGAGATTGTTGGCTTTAGGTTTTCAACCTTAGCCTTAATCTCGGTTTTGATGATAACAAACATGAGACTAATAATTTCATTGAGAATATCTTTCAAGTTCCATATCAATTAGCGTTCGATGTCCTTGATCAAAAAAGTCAGAGAAATCGAAAGGACATTGATCGTCGCGCTCGGGTTCATCGTGAAAGTTTCTCGAAGATCGACGAGTGCACCAAAGTTGCTTGGACGAGTCCAAAGCTCACGTCAAAAGCTCTCCAAGATGATGCTCGTTGAAAGTGGAAACCCGAAAACCAAGCGCAGAAGAATCGGCTGAAAAAACAATTTCAGCCTAAATTCGGTCGACCGCCCGGTCGACCAAATGTAGGTAAAAAGGGGCAATAGACATTCGGTCGACCTGTTGGTCGACCGAACAAAGGGAATAAAAATCGCATAGCTACTCGATCGACCGGGCGATCGACCGATCGAAGCCCAAATTGGGCAGTAGCTCGGGCGATCGACCAGCTGGTCGACCTACCTGCATTTGCTGAAGATGCAAGATTGTGTTGGTCGACCGATGGGTCGACCGGAAGTCGTGGATCGAAGAATTGCGTCAAGCGGTCAACCCGTCGATCGACTACCCACAGGGAGAAAAGAAGCGGTCGAATGACCGATCGACCAGACGGTCGATCGGCAAATCGACCAGACGGTCGATCGGCAAATCGACCAGACGGTCGATCGGCAAATCGACCGGCGGTCTGCAACAGATAGTTTTCTATCCGTTGAGCAGCCGTTTCTTCACGAGGGTATAAATACACCCTCATATACTTCTTGATTCATACAAAATTTATTGAGCCATTAAAAGGAAGATTTGAGCCTTCCAACAATTGATCAAGCATGCTCTGCTATTTCCGCGAACACCTTCTCAAGCGCCAGCTTTCTGCCTCAACTCAGAAATTGATCGAGCTCCACCTCTTGATGAGTTGAAAGCGCTGAAGGCTTGAAAAAGAGCTGTGGTTTATCTTTCCATTCTTAGCTTTTTTTATTGTATCTTTTATTGTTTATTTAAACTAATTTTTATCTGTGCGTGTTAAGACCAAGTGTTTGGTCTTGAGTGTATAAGTGGTTACCTGGTGTTAGGTGTAAAGCCACTTTTGTAAACTTAGTGTTTACTAGGATTAGTTTAGTTGTCCCTTAGGGTTGAGGTGGAAGAGGACTCTCGATAAGAAGGCGGTGACTTACGCGTGTGGAAGTGCCTTAGGTCGAGAGTGCATCTCTTCGGTGAAAAGTGCTCGTGTATAAGGAAAACGTAAATTAATCTAGTAAAACTAGCTTGGAAATCCTAAGCGGGGTGCTTAGGTAGTGGAGTAGGCATTGGGGCCGAACCACTATAAATCTTGTGTTTGCATTGTTTCATTTTGTTGTGCTTTAATTGCTTAATCATTTATAAGCTTCCGCATCTAATCGCATTCAATTGTAAATTGCCTAACTAATCTAAGAAAAGGATTAAAAGTGAATTTAGGCTAATCAAATTAGTAAACACACTATTCACCGTCCCTCTAGTGTCGCCATTTCGCCAACATTTGGTATCAGAGCGGGTCGTAGATTGTTATTTCACCATCCCTTCTATAATTCGTCTCGATCTTGAAATGGCTCTAGAGTCGGTAGTATCTACACCCCCCCTAGGTTCGATGACTAAAACATTGGTCTTTGGAAATATAAGATGTACACCTATTTAAAGAGTAAAGGGTGTGGAGTCTTTAACATGTTACATTGGGAATTCATTGAACCTAAGGATGATATTCATGCTTGGAGTGAAATAGATAAGAAAATGTTTAAGTATAATGGAGATGCCATGAATTATATTATTTGCACATTACCAAATGGCATCTTAGAAAAAGTCATGCATTGTTCTTCGGCTTTTGATTTATGGGCCTCGTTAAATGTTTTATATGATTATGCTAAAATCGAAGAAATTGGCACGTTTGATGAAGGTGGTGATGACAATAGTCACACACCTACTACTAATCTTGGTTTTGGTTTTGGTGATTTTTCTGTTTGTTTGCTCGTTTATGGGTTCCGACTTCGCTAAGTCTACTTATATAATATTTCTTAACTTTAAAACATAAATGTTATATAAGGATTACCCCCCATTTGGATTCAATAAAAATATCTAAAAAATCAAAATCCTTAAGAATCAAAATCTAGTTTTTGGGGTCTAGTATAAATTTCCGGAAAACGGAAATTTTCTAATCTTCTGTGTCAAGTATTGGTGGGCTAAAGGCTTTCAAAAAATCTTTAAAAATACCTAGTTAACTAGTTTTAACCCAAGGAACAATTACCGTCATTTATTGTGTCAAGAAAATATCTAGGTCATATAGCCCTCCAAGGAGCTCCCTAGGCTTAGTGAATTTCAGGGGGGTTTTCGAGTTTTCATGTTTTGGGATTCGGGATTGGTTTTTGGGTTTCTTAGCATCATCATGAGGATTTACAATTTATCTAGACACCCTAAACCTAAACTCTATCTTCCCAAAGAATCCTGAGCGTCGACGAGCGTCCTTGCCGATTACTCCGATTTCTTCAATTTTTCCGATCGAGGATGTTGTGCGCTAACCGATATGGAACCTGAAAGTATTTCTCAATGAAATATTAGTTCCACATTTGTTATCATCAAAATCGAGATTAAGACCAAGGTTGAAAACTTTAAGCCAATATATATATTAAAGCACAAAGGATATCAACTAAGGGATTTTTCCCCCTATCAACATGCATATCTATATAATAGAACTCCCTCTATCTATATGCATGGTTTTCCTATATTTTCTTCACTTTTACTGATATTTTTCTCCCCCTTTTGTCATCAATCAAAAAGGGCAAGAAAAGTCAACCTATAGTCAAAGATGAGACTCTTAAACTATTTTCCATAAAACATGAAAATCTCAACTAAAGGGATGCAAAATCAAATATCTAATATGAGACTAAATCATACATAATAGCATTAGATGATAAATACATTACAAGTCTAGAAATTATGTATAGGCTTAAGTATTGATATTTTCGTGTATCGATCAAGGAGTCAAAATTATTTTGGAAATGATTTTTCTCATCACATAAGTGGAATGATACCAAATGTGAATTTAAAATATCATACTTGAAGTCTCATTCGAAGATTGGACCAAAAATCAAAGCATCGGAAAAATGAACATTTGGAAAGAACGATACTTTAAAGTTTTGAAATTCAATTTCAAAAACCCATATCAAATTATATTCTTACTAAATATTTTTGAAATTTTTACTGAAGAAACTAGATTTTTTTGAGAACATGCAGTTTTAAGAATCATTGAAAAATCAATTTTCTGCATTTTTCTAAAAATAACTAAAATCTAGTGACATTTTCGTAAATATTAGCTATTTTTCAAAAGTTTTCAGTTTTCATTCAAACTTTCTAGATATCAAGATATAATCATTTAAAACAAGTTTATCAAGTTTGAAATGAAAATAATATCATTTGGTCAAAATTCTACCTTAGTATGATTTCATTCAAAAAATAAGCATATTAACATGAAATTGCTAAGTATCAATCTTTAACCTATACTCATGGTTTTTCAAACATAGACACATGAACACCTAACATGAGTAAATCTAAACATGTTTGTGAAGTTTGAGCTCAAAAAGAAATTTCTAAGTCAAATTGTTGACTTAGGTCAAACTTTTTCAATTTTGAGTTTCCTAGGGTGAGCTAGTTGTCATTTTATCCATTTACATATGATTTTTCAATTTTTACCACATGGATGTAAGTCATGAGTAAGCTCATACATGTTTATCAAGTTTCAACTTAAAATGAAGTCTCTAAGATGAAATTCTACCTAGGGCACATTTCATTCAAACAAGATTTCATGAAATTGCCTAAGTATCAAAATTTTATCTACTCATGAGATTTCAATCAATTATCATGCAAGATCATTCATGAGCATAGAGAAATCATTTAATCAAAAAAATAGAGGTGTTATGCAAGAATTTTACCAAAATGAAACTCATACCTCATTTCTTGAGAAATTCCAAAATTTTCACTTTCTTTCCATTTTCCTTTAGCCTTCCAAATTTTACCACTTTCTCAACTTGCAAGTAGGCTTCATTAGTATCATAATGAAATCATATACCAACTAGCAAGCTAACTTACTAAATAGCTAAGGTTTAATGCAAAGTTTTATTTAAAAATCTTAACCTATGCAAGATAGTAGAGATTCATTTTAAAGAAGTTACCATGATATCAAAATGAATCAAAGAGATCTTAATATATGAAATATTTGAAGAATAAGATCTCTAAACATGTTTAACTAGTTTGGACTTAAAAGAAGGTCTCTAATAATAAGTATCAACCTAGAGCAAGTTTCATTCAATGAAATTTGCCTAAGTACTAAAATTCTACCTACTCATGAGAATTCAAGGGTTTAACATGCAATTCTAATCATGAGTATAGAGACATAATTTAAGCTTAAACATTGAGGTATAATACTAAGATTTTGAATTAATTGAAGTTATACCTTATTCATGATAATTTGCCAAACTTACCCTTTTCTTCCTAGTTATTAACCTTCCTAAAATACTCATAACTTGCAAGTAAGCTACACTAATATTTTAGAGAAAATATAGCTACTTAGCAAACTAACCCAACCAAAAAGCAAAGAGAAGCATCAAGTATCATTATCAAAGTTCACTTTGCTAAATGGCTTGAAATCCGTTTTAAGTAAAATCAAGTGATACCAAAATGAATTTTAAGAGATCACAAAAATAATAAATACGAAAACATGATCTCCAACCCTTCCTATTGATTGAAAACCGAAAGGCCACAATGAGCCTACGATTTTGAACCGCAAGGTCGCATGAGCCCGTTATAGGCTACATAGGTCTCCGAAGAGATCGGAAAATCAAAAATAAAAAATCATTCGATAAAACCATATTTAGAGCGGTAAGAATTATCCAAAATCATTCATGTATCATAAACTCCAATTTTCATACTAGACGAAACAAGGAGATGATACCAAATTAACTAGATGTCGATTCTTCATACCGAAGGCATCCAAAAGATGTGAAGTTGCAACTTGGATTTGGTGAAGCTCTAACTCCTCATGCAACTCCCATCAACCATCGTCAACTCATCTTTGTGTGGTTGCTCCCCCTACAAGAGAACATAAAATCTTTGGTACCCAAATGACTTTGGGTCCTTGGGGGTTAGAGGGCTTAGCTACCCAAAGTGCCTTAACACCACTTGGGTTCATCTTAAATGCGCAATCATAAATGGCATGCCCGTAAACACCACAACAAAAGCAATGTCCATTAATTTTTTTTTTGTTTTTGCTATGAACATGAGATTTATTATTAGAATGCTTGTCATTTGAACTAAGATGAACATGAGCATGAGCATTCTTGAGAGAAACATTCATCTTCTTATGATCATGAGATCTAGAGGTGGAATACTTAACATGATAAGCATGAGATGCATGAGTATTATCAAAAGTGTTATTTCTCCTTTTTGGATTCTTAAAGGTAGAAACTTTTGTAAATTCATTTACCTTTTTACTCAATACTAAAACCTCCTTTTTCAAGTCATTCATGGATTTATATAAAGCATGCATTTGAGATTTTAACATAAGATTTTCCTTATTGATTTTTGAGTTTTCATTTTTCAAAATCTCATTATCAATTTTGAAACCATTTTTCAATTTTTCATTTTCAAGCTTTAAGTCTTTAAGCACAAGTTTCAACATATCATGTCAAGGATCAAATGAGCTAGATTTCAATTTCTCATTTTCTAATTCAAGAGCATGCATATGTGAAGTAAGTCTAGAATTCTCCTTTTTAATCCTTTTATTTTCCTTATCCTTTTTCAAAAACAAGGCATACATGTTTTTATACTCATCCATCAATTCATCAAAATCATAAGAGCTAGATGAGTTAATACTATCATTATTATTAACATGACTACAAGGAGAGGAGTGTACCTCATTCTTATCATTCATGAGGCATTCTTTTGAGATGGCTTCATAGTCATGGCAAGAGGATGCTTTACTTGAGTGGAATGAGGATGTGGAAGCATTCGACCTCTTCTTTGCCTTGTTGTTCATAGTAGGGCAGTTCTTCTTCACATGCCTTTTTTCTTTGCACACACGGCAAATCACCTTCCTTTTCCAATTTTTAGTGCTCCTATGACTAGAGGCACTATGGGCTTCAAAAACCATATTAGTATTGGGTGGATGACAATTGTCATCACTCCCCTCATCAAACGTATTGAGCTATTCGGTTTTTGCATAATTATAAAGCATGTTTAAGGTAGCCCAAATATCGAATGCGGAAGTACAATACATGATCTTTTCAAAGACATTATTTTCCAAAGAACAAATTGTGCAATTTGTAGTTTTAACATTTAATTCAAACATATCAATTTGTTCTTGGGTCCATGCATTCATGTCTTCCTTAGGTTCAATATATTTAATTTTTACCATGTTAAAAATACCTAAACCTTGAGTCTTTGAGAAGGTGTACATCCTAGACTTCCAACTCTAGTGCCATTTTCTGGATCAAGAGACGATGTAGAGGAGATGGTGAAATCTCAATCTATGACCTGTTCTGATACCAATTGTTGTTGAAATGGCCTACAGTAGCGGGGGGGTGAATAGTGTGTTAACTAATCTTATCGTCTAATTCCGGTTTTAATCATTTCTCGATCAGTTAGGCTAAGCACGATATTAATAGCAAGTGGAAGCAATAAATATGAAGCAATAAATATGAAGCAATAAACACAAACAAAATATCAATGCTAACACAATGATTTATAGTGGTTCGGCCCTAATGCCTACTCCACTACCTAAGCACCCCGCTTAGGATTTCCAAACTAAGTTTACTAGATTATATCATTTCCCTTACAAAGAGGACTTTGACCCGAAGAGTCTCGCTCTCAACCTAAGATACTTCCACACCCAGAAGTCTCCGCCTTCTTACCGAGAGCACTCTTCCACCTCAACCTAAGGGACAACTCAACAAATCCTAGTAAACTAAGTTTACACCGGTGGAATTAAGTCTCAAACAGAAAGGCAACCACCCAATTTCAAGACCTAACAACCTAGGTCTTCACAAGCTCAAATATAGTAAAATAAACAAGAAAATACAATAACAATTGGAGCAATAAACAAATTAAACTATACTTAGCTCCAAAAGAAACTCCCTAGTCCTCTTGATGCCTTGAGAAGATGATTCTTGAAGGTTCAAAGGCTAGATCAAGGTTTTATCATGGAAACTAGGGATTGCAAAGAGATGGCTCAAGAAATCCTTTAGAGATGATTAAATATGGCTCAATGAAAGCTTGGATGCATCACTAAGGGCTTGGAAGAGAGTTTGGGGTGGATATTTTTAACCCCCAAACGAAATGGCTCGTAAACGGGCGTATTTTTGCCCGTTGCCGACGCCCGGTGTCACGCCCCAACTCAGGGTTCGCGTGATCGGCCAGGGTACGTGTCAGTATCTCGAAGCCTACCATATGCACTGACCATCAACTCGTAAAGCACAACCAAACTGACATGGAAATCATAAACAAAAGCAACAATACCAAACTTTATTAGTTGTTTGAAAATAGTTTAACCAAACCAAGTTTGAAAACATCACAAGTTTTTAAACAAACATCTAAAGGTTTTCAAAGAAGACATCTCAATGTTTTACAAAACCAACTCAGTGCGTACACACGACTCTACTCAAACACGGCTACGACTATAGAGCTGCCAGCTACGAGATCTGCGCCCATGTCTGCCCTCCAATCGCACCATGTCACCAAACCGTACCTCACTGGTCGGGCTTTGCAAAACAACAATAAATAAACTGTGAGTTCTCAAGGAACTCAGTGAGCGGTTCTTCCGAACCTCCACGTAAATCCTCGGCAAGATAACATATGCAAAGATATGATACAGATAAGGAATTATAAATTGATCACACCATAGTAGTTAGCCAGTTTGCCAAGTCATAAGGATAAGTAAACCGGCCTCTTCGACCCTTAACAATTCCACTATAACTCGGCCACTAATGGTTTAAAAGATGTGGAAGGTTCGGTGCTCCTCTCTACAAAACTAGGTCAGTCGGCCACCAAAACCAACCCATAAGGGCATTTCATACTAGACATTAATGTCACGGATCCGTCGACTAGGATGGCCACTAGCCTCAAAAATCCTCCGGGTTAGGGATAGCTAGTCCCACCCAATTCGGGTCTACCGTTAGCGTGGCCCACTGATGGAATATCAAGACCCTCCACCGCTCGGGTCTAACACCTAGCGGGCCCACTGGTGCAATCTCAAGACCCTATAAACCACTGAGACATGTGGTAGCCGTTCGGCTAATGACACTCCTCAGTAGACCATCTCTACCACAACCGAAACCAGGTTGTGCAAATTTCCCTGTGTTTTGCTTTCCGGGCACTGCCCATATCCGACCCTCCCCTCACGTCGCACTATTAGGGTATTGATGTCCGCTAACTACCCCTAAGTGTAGAATCTAGCGAGTGTACTTTGTCTCTCAGTTAATTGTCACAACTAGGTACCGAAACCTTTCTTTCTGAATTTATTAGAACATACCGAGCATAGATGAGTACGTGGACTACCATTATCAACAACACTTACCAAAAATAACTATCAGCAAAGGTTATCAGGTGAATGCCGAATTAAGGAGGTTAAATTCTAGAAACAGATAAGGAA
The DNA here is from genome assembly GCA_034359265.1 of Canna indica. Classification (NCBI taxonomy): domain Eukaryota; kingdom Viridiplantae; phylum Streptophyta; class Magnoliopsida; order Zingiberales; family Cannaceae; genus Canna; species Canna indica. The sequence goes on along the minus strand of CP136892.1, from coordinate 38,492,424 downwards.
TATGCAGTGTACATAGTAATGATTGAGCATAATATCTGAAAATTAATGAAACATTTCCTTTGATTTATATGCCATACCAATCCTATCCATGTATGCACTAATAAGAACATTTCCTTAAACATGATAATCTAGATCTATAGCTACTAATAATTTCTAAGATGAGCGAGCAATCTCATAATATAATTACAATCTAACATCAAGCATGTAAGTATGAATCATGACCACCCGACATGAAACCTAGCATAGATAATTCGATCAAACTTGTAATTCCACCCTTACCCTTGCTCGGCTGACTTGAGCAGGGTAACACCTTGCTCATCCGAGCCTTTTAGGGAGGATGAGCATGTTCTCGATAACAAATCCTAAGCATCAATCTAAAGATATAACATTTAACGGAAAGAAGGCGATCCATGAGTTAAAAGACGTTCGAGGAAATTGGGGAGAATTTTGGCATGACCTTTCCCCTTTTCCCTCTATTCGGCCAACCCATAAAACATGAAAAATATGATCTAAAACACGAGATCATAGATATACTAATCATCTAGAGTCCAAACACGAGAAAACCACATCGATTGACAAGAAAACTCGCGTAAAAACTCGATTTCAAAGCTTACTAGGTTCGGCCACCTGCCTCCCCTCCCCTCACAAACAAACCAACCACTCACCTCAATCGGATCAAAAGGTAGGCTCGATGAAGACGAATCCCGATTTCCCCAGGCGTCGACACGAACTCTGCGCCAATCACAATCCCCCTCCCCTTCACCTTGGGCTATGTGCGGTTCTCCCCTTTTGAGCCTCACGGTGGCTTGGGTGAGGGGTTTTATTCCCCTTCATCCTTTGACTAGAATACCCCCCCCCCCTACTAACTTAAACCCCCTCATTCGACTCCACCCAACCCGGATCAAGTCCTGACTCGATCCGCAAACCCGATCTCAACCCAACTTGAGTCAACCAATACACTCATCCCCCAATTGCCAACAATAGGTTGTAATTTAAATTAATTATACCTGCTACCCGTGGCGATCTTGCGACTCGGCCCGTCTAGTTCCCGACTCGATGTGCTGCACCACAAAATTTTTATATTAGAAAACCCGGGTATTACATTCGATCGCTTGTCGGTCGATCATTGATCGACCGATGGATCGACCGCCCAAGCGATCGCAACATTCAGCCACTTCTAGGCGCACTTCAATCGACCGACCGGTCGACCGAATTGGCTACTGCCAATTTTTGACCCTATTCGGTCGACCGGAATTGGAAAAATTTGCCTAGTTTGCTGATTTTTCTGCTCGTTTGGTCATTTCTGGGGTTCTTGCAAGGATGGCTCAATGATTCTTATAGTGATGCAAGCAGTGACTCTTTGAGGCTTAGAAGCATCAACCATAGGCTAGGAATGAGTTTGGGATGGGTATTTATAACCCCCCAAACATGAAGGCTCATCAACGAGCATTTTTTTGCCGGTTGGCGATGCCCGATCATTTGCCGGTCGATCGTCGGTTGACCGACAGAGCGACCTCCAAGCGACCACACCCTTCTGCCATTTCTGGGCATAATTCAGTTGACCAACTTGTGCGACCGATCTTGGGCAGACTGCTTGGTTTGGCAGACTTTCTGCTCGTTTGTTCGTTTCTGGGTTCCGTCTTCGCTAAGTCTACTTATATAACATTTATTAACAGTTAATAACTTTAAAACATAAATGTTATATAAGGATTACCCTCCATTTGGATTCAATAAAAATATCTAAAAAATCAAAATCCTTAAGAATCAAAATCTAACTTTTGGGGTCTAGTACAAATTTATGAAAAACAAAAAATTCATAATCTTCCGGGTCAAATATGGGTAGGCTAAAGGCTTCCAAAAAATTCTTAAAAATATCTCATTATCTAGTTTTTACCTAAGGAACAATTACCCGAACTTTTGGTGCCAAGAAAATATCTAGGTCATATAGCCCTCCAAGGAGCTACCTAGGCTTAGTGAATTTCAGGGTCATTTTTTGATTTTCTGGGTTTTTATGTTTTGGGGTTCGGGTTTGGTATTTTGGATTCTTTGCATCATCATAAGGATTTACAATACATGCTTGACACCGTAAACCTAACATCTAACTTCCCGAAGAATCCCGAGTGTTGAGAAGCATCCTTGCCGATTTATCTAATTTCTCTGATTTTTCCGATCGGGGACGTCGTGTGCTAACCGACTTGTAGCTCGAAAATATTTCTTCATAAATACATTTGTTCCATGTTTGTTATCATCAAAACCAAGATTAAGACCAAGGTTGAAAATATTAGGCCAACATAGCGGCTCCTCCTCCCTCCTTGGTGTCGCTTCTCGCTCTCTCTAAAGACCTCGGGTGACGTGGAGCAAAACTACTAGCCGCACGCCCCAGGTCTCTTTTTATAGGGCATGGTTGGACCCCAAATGACCATTTTACCTCTCCTTAAGTTATTCAACTTAAAAAGCCTGTATTTAATCCGTTCTAACTCCGATTCAAGTTCTGATTGAACCGCTTGACTCATCTCGAGACCCTATATCATCCTAGCATGCTAAATCATGAAAATATGGAAAATAATATTTTCCTAATTTTTTTTTGCATTTAATGCTTTCCCAAATTTAATCCCAAAGCTCTACGCCAATCCGCGCTGACTCGAGCCTACGCTCCCCTTCTTAAGGATAAAATATTATTATTAGAATTTTGGGCATTACAGGGTTCTCCAGTCTGCACTTTATTTGACTATTTAGACCTCGGCCTAGGTGTCGGCCGACTAGATGCTTGGTTGGCCGAGGACTTGTTGGATGACCGACCTGTTGTTTTGAGGCTTTTTGGTGCTGGCGTGTTTGGATAACAGGTTGGCTCGAGTGTTTTCTTCCTGTGGTATGTTCTTAATCACACAACTATCAAAGTTAGCGATTAAGGAATGTACTAGTTAAAGATACCTTTCGAGGGAGGGGTCCTTTGCTTGCCAGGTGCCATTGACTTGTCTTATGACAAGTTGTGAGTCGCTCTTTACGACTATGATTCGGGTCTTCACTTCCTGGGTGAGCTTTAGCCTGACGATTGGAGCTTCATACTCTGTGTGGTTGTTGCTCGCTTTGGACTGGAATTAGAGGGATTGCTCTAGGGCGATTCCTTGGCCATTCTCCAGAATGATGCATGCTTCGCTTTCCTTTTCGTTAGAGGCACCATCCATGAATAGTGTCCAAGTCTTGACCTATTTGAGGGTGTCCTCCTGGTTGGTAAATTCGACAACGAAGTCGGCCAGAGCCTGGACTTTGATGGGACCCTGTGGTGGTATTCGATGTTGAACTCTAAGAGTTCTACTGACTAGGATATTATTTGGCTCGTGATTTCGGGTTTAGCCAGTACCTGTCTAATTGGTTGTTCGGTGCGTACCTGGATGTGATGGCTTTGAGAATACGACCTCAATCTTCTGGCCGAGATGACCAGGGCAAAGGCGAGTTTTTTTAGAATTTGGTATTTGGTTTTTGATCTCTGAAGGACCTTGATATCAAAATAGATTAGCTTTTGATTTTTTCCTTGCTCTCGGATGAAGACCGAGCTGAGGGCACTTTCTGTGACCGTGAGGTAGCATGAGAGGGTTTCTCCCTACTGTGGCTTGTCCAAGACTGGCGGGCTGGTGAGGAAGCATTTGAGCTCTTCAACCGCATGTTCGCACTTCTTGTCCCAATGGAAGTCATGTTTCTTCTTTAGATTAAAGAAAGGGGTGGCCTGGTCAACCGACCTAGAGAGGAACCTGGACAAAGCGGTCATCCTCCTAGTGAGCTGCTTTACTTCCTTGACGTTACGCGGGCATCACATCTCTTGGATGGCTCGATAGTTCTCTAGGTTAGCTTCAATCCCTCTCCGCGTTAGCATGAAGCTGAGAAGGTTGCCATCGTGGATCTCGAAGGCACACTTTTCTAGGTTTAATCCCATGTTGTAGTGCCCGAGCTGGCTAAAGATCTCGATGAGATAGTTACAGTGGTCTCCGATGGATGGTGTTTTGGCAACCATATCATGAATGTACACCTCCATGTTGCGGCTGATTTGCTTCTCGAGGACTTTGTTCATCAAGCGTTGATACATGGCTCCTGCATTTTTAAGCCCGAAGGGCATTACCTTGTAGTAGAAGTTTACGTGTTCAGTAATAAAAGTTGTTTTCTCCTCATTGTTCGCGTGCATCCGGATCTAATTGTAGTGTGAATAGGCATCCAAGAAGCTTAGATACTAGTACCCCGAGGAGCAATCGACAAGTTTGTCTTTGCTTGGCAACGTGTAAGAGTCCTTTGGGACATGCCTTATTGAGGTCGATGAAGTTGATGCACATTTGCCACTTTCCCAAGTGCTTCTTAGCCATCACGATATTTGCGAGCCACGTGGTAAATCAGATTTCTCTAATTAGCTTTGCTTTTAGCAACTTTTCGATTTCTTCGAGGGATGCTTGTTGTCATTCAGCTCCGAGTTTTCTTTTCTTTTAGGCCACGGGTTTGACCCGGAGGTGAATAGCCAATTTGTGGGATGACTTGGGATCTATTCCTGATATGTCGGCTGGCATCCACGCGAAGAGGTTGGCATTGTCTTTGAGTAGAGCACTGAGTTGAGCTTCGAGCTCGACGGGGAGGTATGCTCCCATGTATGTTACCAGTTCAGGGGATACTTCGATTTGCACAGGTTCGAGATCGCCGGTGGGCTGGGGCCGCTCTTGGATGTGTCCCTTGGGATCTAGATCCGAGACTCAAGGTTGGTGTTCTGCATGAAGAATTATGACTGTCGGCAAGGGTGAGGGGCTCTACGCTTTCACTAGCTCAGCTAGCCTGAGTTTTAAACATTCATTGTAGCACGTGAGGGCTTCCTTTTGGTCTGCATGTATCACTCCTACCTCTGTCTCAGAGATAGGGAACTTGATGGCGAGGTGGGCAGTTAATACGATGGTCCCCAAATTATTCAAGGAAGGTTGGCCTAATATCATGCGACAAGGGCTTAAGCTGCGCACAACGAGGAACTGTGCATTTATCATCTTCGTCCCTGGTGGGGGAGCCGAATGTTGTTGCCAGCCAGCCCATGACTTCCACCCAGTCTCCCGAGAAGCTGATGAGTTCTCCATGGTACGAGTGCAGTGAATCTTTGCTGATGGTCATCTTTTCGAGTGTTCGGTAGAAGAGGACGTCGGCTGAACTCCCTTGATCTACCAAGACTTTCCTGACAAGGAAATCACTAGCGATTATAGAAATAATATCGAGATCATGTAAATTCCTGCCAATTCCTTTAAAGTCACTATCATAGAAAGATATTACCGGGGTGGGCGTATGTAGCCTTTGCGGATGAGTTGCATCGTCGATGATCACAATGACCCGGGATGGTTCTGTTCTGGATGAACCAGTGTCGCCTTCTCTGGCAAATCCGCCTTCCATTTAGTTGATGACTCCCCGGATGTTGGAGTGGGGCTGCTTGATCCCACGGTCATTGTGGTTATCTGCGCCGCAGGGTGGTGGTGTCTTACTGGGACTTTGACGCTTACGGTCGTGGTTCCACTGGTCTCGGCTGCGGCTCCGGCCACGCTGGATGTAGTGATCGAGGCAACCTTCTCTGATCAAGCACTTGATCTGATCGCGGAGTACCATTCATAATTCTTTAGTGGTCTGCCTATAGGTTCGGTGGAATTCGCACCTCTTGCTTATGTCGCTTTTGAACAAGGGCTTTGGCCTTTTAGGGCTATTAGGGTGTTGAGAGGAGTGTACTCGTTGAACCTAGGAACGGGACCGGGGGGTGACCTCCCTCTCCTGCCATGACCTCGGTCATCACGATCTCTATCATCTCCTCCCTCGGCGTGCCTTTTGCCTTTTTTGTTCTCGGCGTCGCTCTTGGCTTCAGCCCGTATTTGTTGGAGTAGAGTTCGACTCGAGTGTCGAGATTTTGGATCTCTGTAGCTGTGGCTTGGAACCTTTGTAAGTAGTCTCTCAGGGGCTTATGTGGCCCTTGCCTTATGTAATGGAGGACGTCCTTTGTCTTGGAGTAGATTCAAGATGAGGAGAATCGACTGGTGAAGGCGCGGGGAAGTTCCATGAAGGAGTGTATGGATCCGGGTGGAAGGGAGGAGAACCACAATAGAGCAGCTTTCTCTAAGAAGGTTGAGAAAGCCATGCTGAGGATGGGATCGGTCTCTTTGATGAGGAGTATCATGGACCTGAACATCTTCACGTGTATGTTTGGGTCACCCATACCATTGTAGGGTTTCAGAGTGGTCAACCACGTGAACCTAGGTGGAAGGCATTTTGCCATGATCTACTCGTCGAAATGTCTTGAGTCGACAGGAAGAGGAGTAGCGACCTTTGTGACTCTGGAATCTTTTCCTTTTCGGCGGGGTGTGCTAGAGGCCTCGTTCTACGCGATAGAGACTGATCTCCTTCTCTCTAAGAGATTGCTTTCTCCATGCTCCGCGCTAGTGATCGGCTAGAAGTTGTTCCTAGGACCGTCTCAGCATCAAGACCTGGGTTGCTAACCGTTGGTTCTCTGCCTTCATGTCGTTTATCCAACACTGAGGTGTTTCATGTAGGAGGTTGGCTGGTGTTGGAGTGTCGCTCCTCACTGTTTTAGCGTCACTAGGTTGTAGGTGAATGTAAGATCCGAATTTTTTTTTTCCTAATATAAAAATCTATTTTGATGCAGCGCGCCGGACCCGAGGATAGTCGAGTCGAGGCTCACGATCGCCTCGTGTGAAAAGGTATGACTCGACTAATGATGCATGGAATTTAATTGGGTGATTGACCTTCCTTTTATGCAATCATACCTTAAATCAAGTTTAAATCGACTCATGTTGTGGGTTGAGTTGGAACCCAAGTCGAGTTTGGGTTTAGTCGAGTCTTGAGTAGGAGTCGAGTGAGTCAAGAGCCAATATGGAAGGCTAGATGAGGGATTTAAAACCCCTCATCCTTGTGCCGTGCGACTCACCTTGGAGTCGCACAAGGCAACCTAGGGAGAAGGGGAGAAGAAGCAAGGAAAGGGGGAACTTTGGGTCGATCCGGGATTTCGCGCCGTCGTCGGAAGATTTGAAGTCGTCATCATCGGCTATTTGTATTGGATTGTTGGACCTCGTATTTTATCGGCTTAACCCGCACCTTCACGTTTAAATGTTAGATTCAATTTGAAGTTTATGTTATTGTTCCATTGGTTAAAATGCATAGATTCCAACCCCTTCCCACATGGATTGTTCGGCCGAGCAAGATTCACCTTGCTCAAGCTTTAGTCGATCAAGGAAAAGGGGGAGGAAGCGAAAGATTTTTTGTAGTTGTTCATATCCCTCTGTTTAATGTTTATTCATATTCGATTAAATGTTAATTCATATTCATGTTGTGAATTGTTGGGATAGATCTATATTATCAAATTGGAAATGTTCTTGCTAGTGCTTATATAGTATATGTAGACAAGAAATGTTTCATTTAATTGCTCATACCATGTTTAATTGTTGTTATGCTGAGTGTACGTTCCATATGGGATTAACCTCTACATTACTTACTTTTTATTTCGGTTCTTCATGATGTTACTTTCCGAAATTAATTTGGTAAGTGATGTACACATGCTGTCCTGAAATATTCGAGGGCGAAATTCTAAGATCGGTTCATAGAATTCCTCACCCAAGGTAGCGTATAACATTAGGCAACGTGTAGGACGTTGTGAGATGGTTAGCATATATGAAAACATAGCTAGGTGTAACATAACTTCTAGGACTGCTAGTAAATATTTTTGGAAACCTAGAACCATTAGCTGTGCACAATTTGAAAGGGCAACATTAATTTGCTGACCATGCAGATAGGCTTAGGGCCGGATATGGGCAATGGCCCGAAGTGTATATAAGGAAACCCTAGGACACTTGATTGTGTGATGTGCTTGAGATGGTCTGCCGAGGAGCGTGGAGGTCGGGAATGACCAATGCTTAGCTCGGCCAGTGTTGGGTCTTGAGGTGCGCCAGCGGGCCCGCTAGGTGCCAGACCCCAGTTGGGTGGGACTAGCTATCCTTACCCCAGACGGTGTCCGGAGACTAGTGACCATCCTAATCGATGGCCCGGGATTGCTTGTTTATATCTTGATATGATGTGGCCGAACGGCCAGTATGATTCTTCATTGTATGGTAGGGCCGGTTGTAGCCGGGATATTTATTCCATAAGTAGGCCCAAGAGCCGGATACCGGAGGCTTGATAGGCCGAGATGGCATGTTTTCACATATTCAGTTTCTACAATTGCCTCATTGGGGTCGGTAGTCGCATTAGAAGTAGTTTACCTCCTTGTACATTCATTATGTTGCCTTAGGATAACTGAGGATTATGTGGAGGTTCGCTAGAGCCACTCACTGAGTCCCAAGTGGACTCACAGTTTATTCTTTGTTTTTGCAGAGCTTGGGCAGTGACTTTGGCATGTCGACATGGTGCAGTTGGTGGGCGGGAGGTGGTGCCATATCTCGTAGCGACGTCCATGAGTCATAGACTAGAGTCTAGTTGTTGTTTTTTTTAAATTTCTGCACTAACAGTTGTATTTGGAAAAGAGTTTGTAAAACTTGATTACTTGAGACGTTTGTTGATCTGATGATGGTTTTCTTATTTGCTTTGAAAACATAAAATTGTGAATTTGAAAACTTTTAATAAAGTTATGTTGAGATTTATTTATCGATACATTCTGGTTTTTTTTATGTCAGTGCAGACAGTAGGCTACAGGGCAGGATGTAGGCCCTGGCCGGTCACACTACCCTCAGTTGTGGTGTGACAAAGTTGGCATCAGAGCACTAGGTTAGGTCTTGTCTATGACTCAGTGTTGGGTACTGTATGAGACATATGCTAGCGTGTCGACATACGGTACAGTTATGCTATGAGATTGAGCGACCACTCCTGCACTTAGTGCACCATGCGGTTAGTAAATTTTAAAAGTTACTGTTAAGAATTTATTATGTGACAATGGGCCAGAGTGGCTGAGTATAGTAATGAGATGAAGGTCAGGCACGACCGAACTAATTATGCAGGGTAAGGCCCATAGTGGCCGAGTGATAATTATTGAGTAGAGCCATAATTTGCGGGTTTATTTACTCGCAGGGAATGGCCAACTGGCCGATTGTTGTGATATGACTTGTATTAATTTTATGCTCATGTAATTGCTATATATGATATTATGCTGGGGGCATGTCAGTATCAGAATATGAGATGGAGTTTATCCGTCTTTCCAAGTATCATCCGACCCTAGTGGCATCTGAGATCGCCAGGGTCAAGAGGTTCATTGGAGGCTTGTGGCATCAGACTGGCAGGCTTATCCACTATATTGAGGATTCCACTCTTGCCCGGGTAGTAGATGAAGCCCTTCGAAAAGAAGTCTTGGTGCCATGTGAAAGGAATGATGGGCCAGCCAAGAAGAAATTTTGGCCGCAAAGATCTGGTAGTCGACTGTGGCATTCTGAGGGGGGCAGTGACCAATGCAGACCATCAGCAGAGCCGAGGGCAGAATGGTAATCGGGGCCGTGGTGGCCTAGGGACTGGGTCAGTAAGGTCGGCAGTGTCAGGAGGTGGTTCTCAGTGATCTGAGGCGCCACTATGTGGCAGCTGCAGTCGGAGGCACTGGGGATCCTGTCTTGGCCGCACTAGTGCTTGATATAGGTGCGGTCGAGTTGGGCATTTCAAGAAGGACTGTCTCGAGGGAATTGGCCATAAGCCTGATCAGTCTAACGGAAAGGCACCTATGTTAGTGGGTTTAGTGGCTCAGAGAGGTGAGGCACAAAACAAGGGGTCGCAGGCCAGTCATTCAGAGAAGCCGCCTGCTAGGGTATATGCTATGAATCGTGATGGGGCAGGGGTGTCCAAGGTAGTGGTGGCCGGTACTAATTTAGTATGTTCATCTGCTGCGTATGTTCTGTTTGATCCGGGTGCCATGCACTCGTTTGTATCTGCCATATTTGCTGCGAAATTGCCAATGACACCTCCATGATCGACGGGCCATTGATAGTATCAATGCCTACGGGCGATGCAATCTTAGCAAATTCAATATATCAAGACTGTGAGGTGCTCATCTGCGACCATGTGTTGAGTGCGGATTTGACACTCCTACCCACTCTTGAGCTTGATGTCATCCTTGGCATGGACTGGTTGGCAGAGCACTTTGCGATGTTGGATTGTAGAGCTAAAACAGTGATGTTTAATAAGCCTGGGCTATCGCAATTCTCCTTCCAAGGAGAGGGGAGGGGCGAGCCGATTTGGGTCATCTCAGCCCTTAATGTTCGTAAACTGCTTTAGGGGGGCTGTCAGTCATTCCTAGCCTTCGTATCCGTGGCTAGAGAGAAGGGGGAAGCGGCAGGGGATGTCAGTGGAACTCAGGTAGTTTGCGAGTTTCCCGATGTGTTCCCGAGGAGTTGTCGGGGTTGCCGCCTAGTAGAGTTGTTGATTTCTGCATTGAATTACAACCCGGGGTGAAGCCTATTTCCATTCCACCCTATTGGATGGCACCGACCGAACTCAGGGAACTAAAAGAGAAATTGCAAGAGATGCTAGACCTGGGTTTCATCTGGCTGAGTGTGTCACCATGGGGTGCCCCGGTGCTATTCGTAAAGAAGAAGGATGGATCTATGCGCATGTGCATCGATTATAGGCAGTTGAATAAGGCGATAATCAAGAATCGTTATCCTCTGCCGAAGATTGACGATCTGTTTGACCAGCTGCAGGGGGCACAATGGTTCTCTAAGATAGAGTTGAGGTTCGAATACCATCAGCTGAGAATCCGGGACTGCGATGTGCCTAAGACGGCCTTTAGGACTCTCTACGGTCACTATGAGTTCCTAGTGATGTCCTTTGGCCTAACCAATGCACCTACTGCCTTCATGGACCTAATGAACAGGGTATTTAAGGAGTACCTGGATAGCTTTGTGATCCTCTTCACTGACGACATTCTGGTTTACACCAAGAGTGAGGAAGAGCACTCTAAGCACCTGAGAATGGTCCTGGAAACCCTCAGAGAGCACCGCTTGTTTGCAAAATTTTCCAAGTGTGAATTTTGGTTGGAAAGTGTAGGGTTCTTGGGCCATGTAGTGTCCAAGAAAGAGATAAGGGTAGATCCTGCCAAAATATAAGTGGTGCTGAACTGGAAACGACCGACTAACGTCACTGAGGTCCACAGTTTTGTTGGTTTGGCTGGGTACTACCATATGTTTGTGGAGAACTTCTCCAGAATTGCAGCCCTTCTGACTCGGTTGACCCAGAAGAAGGTTAGGTCCTGATGCAGTTTGGCAAAGTCATCGCTTTTGCGTCCCGCCGGCTCAAAGTTCATGAGAAGAACTATCCGACGCACGACCTAGAACTAGCGGCAGTGGTCCATGCCCTGAAGATTTGGCGGCACTACCTGTACAGGGAGACTTGCGAGATCTACACGGATTATAAGAGCCTCCAGTACTTGCTTACCCAAAAGGAGCTGAACCTCAGGCAGAGGAGGTGGCTAGAGCTCCTAAAGGATTATGATTGCACAATTATGCATCATCCGGGGAAAGCAAATGTGGTAGCAGATGCTCTGAGCAGAAAGTCCATGGGCAGTTTGGCTCATTTGGAAGTTAAGCGGAGGCCTTTAGCTCGAGAGTTGGCTTTGTGCTTAGATGTGGGTGCAATCTTATCAATGTCAGCTTCAGGTGCCCTGATGGCACACCTACGGGTACAGTCCACGCTGGTGGACATGCTGCGTGCCGCGCAGGGTGAGGATGCCTTTTGTGCGCTGACTAAGGATCTGGTGCAAAGAGGCGATGTAGAGAACGGTTTCAGATTGGACTCAGAGGGTGTACTGAGGTTCAAAGACCGGATCGTAGTACCAGATATGGCTGAGGTGCGCAGGCAAGTCCTGGAACTGGGTCATCGTTCCACTTACACAATGTATCCGGGGGCCACCAAGATATACCGGGATTTAAGGCAGTATTACGGGTGAAAAGGTATGAAAAGAGACATAGCAGAGTTTGTCTCTAAATGTCTGGTCTGCCAGCAGGTGAAGGCCGAACACCTTAAGCCTACGGGGCTTCTGCAAAACCTCGAGGTGCTCGAGTGGAAGTGGGAGAAAATCACCATGGATCTAGTGACCGGATTGCCTAAGTCAAAAGGCGGTTTTGATTCCATTTGGGTGGTAGTGGACCGGTTAACCGAAACCGCACACTTCATACCTGTGAAAACTACCTTCTCTGCGGAACAGTACGCTCGACTATTCTTTGATAGGATTGTGGCATACCAAGGCACCTCGGTGATGATTATATCCGACCGCGGTACCTAATTCACAACCCGATTTTGGTAGTCCTTCCAGGAAGCCTTGGGTACCTAAGTGCATTTCAGCACAACTTTCCATCCGCAAACTGACGGGCAGTCAGAGAGGACCACCCAAACTTTTGAGGACATGCTGAGAGCATGCGTCCTGGATATGGCCGACGATTGGGAAAGGCACCTACCGCTGATAGAGTTCGCCTACAACAATAACTATCATAGTAGCATTGGCATGGCTCCTTTTGAGGCTTAATATGGGCGGCGGTGTAGGTCTCCGGTGGGCTAGTTTGAGGCAGGGGAGTCACTCATGGTGGGCTCTGATCTGGTTGAGGAAGCAGTAGAGAAAGAAAAGGCCATAAAGGAAAGGTTGCTGGCGGCCCAGAGTCGATAGAAAATGTATGCCGACAAGAAGGCTAGGGAATTGAAATTCGCCGAGGGTGACTTAGTCTTTCTAAAGGTCTCTCCTATGAAAGGGGTGGTCCGGTTTGGGAAGAAGGGAAAGCTGAGCCCTAGGTACATTGGGCCTTTTCGCGTTCTCAAGCGGAGGGGCGAGGTGGCCTATGAGCTAGCATTACCTCCTAGCTTGAGCAGACTACACCCGGTCTTCCATGTATCCATGTTGCGGAAATATGTAAAAGATGATTCGTATGTGATCGAGTCCTCTTCTATCGAGGTAGATTCGGCCATCTCGTTCAAGGAAAGCCCGGTAGAGATCCTTGACCGTCAAATCAGGAAGCTAAGGTCCAAAGAAATTCCCCTGATAAGGTCAGATGGGAGCACCATTCCGGGCAAGAGGCCACTTGAGAGGTAGAGCAGGACATGAGAGAGCACTACCCTTCGTTGTTTGAGTAGCCGGTAAGTCCTTGTTATTCAAGTAAATTCGAGGACGAATTTCCCTTAAGGGGGGAAGGTTGTAAGACCTGGAAAAAAAAAATCCTAATATAAAAATCTATTTTGGTGCAGCGCGCCGGACCTGGGGATAGTCGAGTCGAGCCTCAGGATCGTCTCAAGTGAAAAGGTATTACTCGACTAATGATGCATGGAATTTAAATGGGTGATTGACCATCCTTTTATGCAATCATACCTTAAATCAACTTTAAATCGACTCATGTTGTGGGTTGAGTCGGAACCCAAGTCGAGTTCGGGTTTAGTCGAGTCTTGAGTAGGAGTCAAGTGAGTAAAGAGCTATGGAAGGCTAGATGAGGGATTTAAAACCACTCATCCTTGTGTCGTGTGACTCACCTTGGTGTCGCACAAGGCAACCTAGGGAGAAGGGGAGAAGAAGTAAGGAAAAGGGGAACTTTGGGTCGATCCGGGATTTTGCGCCGTCACCGAAAGATTCAAAGTCATCGTCATCTGATCTTTCATTCTCCGTAATCGAGGTGAGTGGTTATATAGATATTGAGGGGAGGCGGGTGGCCGGCCCCATAGATTTTGAAATCGGGATTCTTCTTCGCGAGTTTTGCCGATCAAGTTGTTTTCTCCATGTTAGATTCTTAGATCATTGTATATGCTGTGATTTCATGGTTTTATACGTGTCAATTTCTTGTTTTAAGGGGCTGGTCGAGTCGAGGAAAAAGGGGAAAGGTCATGGCGAAATTTTTCCCAATTTCCTCACTCGTCTCGTAACTTGCGCATCGACTTGTATTCGCTTGTTTTTGCTTTTGGATTGACAATAGTGTGGACGTCGCAGCCATGTCCACCACCCCTAGATGTGCCGCCGAGCATGGTCATGATCCTGCTCGAGTTGGCCGAGCAGTAGAAGGGCGAAAAGTAGGACTGTTTATATTGGATTGTTGGACCTCGTATCTTATCGTCTTAACCCGCACCTTCACATTTAAATGTTGGATTCAATTTGAAGTTTATGTTACTGTTCCATTGGTTAAAATGCATAGATTCCAGCCCCTTCCCATATGGATTGTTCGGCCGAGCAAGGTTCACCTTGCTCAAGCTTCGGTCGATCAAGGAAAAGGGGGAGGAAGCGAACGATTTTGTGTAGTTGTTCATATCCCTCCGTTTAATGTTTATTCATATTCACATAAATGTTAATTCATATTCATGTTGTGAATTGTTGGGATAGATCTATATTATCACATTGGAAATGTTCTTGCTAATGTTTATATAGTATATGTAGACAAGAAAGGTTTCATTTAATTGCTCATATCATGTTTAATTGTTGCTATGCTTTGTGTACGTTCCATATGGGATTAACCTCTACATTATTTACTTTTTATTTCGGTTCTTCATGATGTTATTTTCCAAAATTAATTTGGTAAGTGATGTACACATGCTGTTCTGAAATATTCGTGGGTGAAATTCTAATATCGGTTCATAGAATTCCTCACCCAAGGTAGCGTATAACGTTAGGCTACGTGTAGGACGTTGTGGGATGCTCAGCATATATGGAAACTTAGCTAGGAGATAACATAACTTCTAGGACTGCTAATAAATATTTTTGGAAACCTAGAACCATCAGGTGTGCACAATTTGAAAGGGCAGCTTTAATTTGTTGACCGTGTAGACCGGCTTAGTACCGTATACAGGCAATGACCCGAAGTGTATATAAGGAAACCCTAGTTCACTTGATTGTGTGATGTGCTTGAGATGTTCAGCCGAGGAGCGTGGAGGTCGGGAATGACCAATGCTTAGCTCGGCCAGTGTTGGGTCTTGAGGTGCGCCAGCGGGCCCGCTAGGTGCCAGACCCCAGTTGGGTGGGACTAGCTATCCTTACCCCAGACGGTGTCCGGAGACTAGTGACCATCCTAATCGATGGCCCGGGATTGCTTGTTTATATCTTGATATGATGTGGCCGAACGGCCAGTATGATTCTTCATTCTATGGTAGGGCCGGTTGTAGCCGGGATATTTATTCCATAAGTAGGCCCAAGAGCCGGATACCGGAGGCTTGATAGGCCGAGATGGCATGTTTTCACATATTCAGTTTCTACAATTGCCTCATTGGGGTCGGTAGTCGCATTAGAAGTAGTTTACCTCCTTGTACATTCATTATGTTGCCTTATATGATATGCATGGATAACTGAGGATTATGTGGAGGTTCGCTAGAGCCACTCACTGAGTCCCAAGTGGACTCACAGTTTATTCTTTGTTTTTGCAGAGCTTGGGCAGTGACTTTGGCATGTCGACATGGTGCAGTTGGTGGGCGGGAGGTGGTGCCATATCTCGTAGCGACGTCCATGAGTCATAGACCAGAGTCTAGTAGTTGTTTTTTTAAAATTTCTGCACTGACAGTTGTATTTGGAAAAGAGTTTGTAAAACTTGATTACTTGAGACGTTAGTTGTTCTGATGATGGTTTTCTTATTTGCTTTGAAAACATAAAATTGTGAATTTGAAAACTTTTAATAAAGTTCTGTTGTGCTTTCTTTATCGATACGTTATGATTTTCTTTATGTCAGTATAGACAGTAGGTTACAGGACAGGATGTAGGCCCTGGTCGATCACACTACCCTCAGTTGGGGTGTGACAGTGAACATCATCGTTGGGGCATTGTCGTTGGCGTGCGGCGACGGTTACCTGTGTTGGTGAAATGGCCTACCCTAAAGGGGGGTGAATAGTGTGTTTACTAAACTTTTAGCCTAATTCCGATTTTAAATATTTCAATTCTTTGATTACTTAGGCAAATTTCATTTTGAGTAGCAGGCAGAAGCAAAGTAATACGATAATTGAGTAAACGCAAGTAAAATCAATGTAAACATAATTATTTATAGTGGTTCGGCCCCAATGCCTACTCCAGGACCAAAGCACACCGCTTAAGATTTCCAAACTAGTTTAACTAGATTAATTAGTTTCCTTACAAAGAGGAATTTACACCGGAGAGTGTCTGCTCTCAAATCGAAGGCACTTCTACTTCCAAAAGTATGTTACCTTCCTACCGAGAGCACTATCTCACCTCAACCTTAAGGACAACTCAATTAATCCTTGCAAACTACGTTTACACCGGTGGAATTAAGCCTTAAACACCAAGGCAACCACCCATACAATCAACCTAGCACTCTAGATTTACACACTTTAAAATACAGCAAATAAACACAAAAATACAAGAACTAATGGAACAATAATCAAACCAAAGTATACTTATTTTCTAAAGATACTCCCTAGTCCTTTTGAAGCCCCAAAGTGATGAACGATGAAGGTTGAAGGCAAGATCAAGGAGTTGAGATATCGAACTAGGATTTCACCAAATAATGACTCAATGAAAGCTCGGGAATGATTAAAGATGGCTCAAGGGAGTGTTGGATCAACATGGAAGGTAGTCAAGGGCTTGTATTTATAAGCCATGAAGGAAGGTAGCCAAAACAACTTAGTGTTCTAAGTTTTGGCTGACATCGGCACCCAGAAAATAGCCTGATTTTGGTTGAGTTTTATGCTCGTTGTTCTTTTCTAGGTTTCGTCTTCGCTAAGTCTTCTTATATAACATTTCGTAACTTTAAGTTAATAATTTTAAAACATAAATGTTATATAAGGATTACCCCCCATTTGGATTCAATAAAAATATCTAAAAAATCAAAATCCTTAAGAATTAAAATCTAACTTTTGGGATCTAGTACAAATTTTCGAAAAACCAAAAATTTTATAATCTCCCGAATCAAATATGAATCGGTTAAAGGCTTTCAAAAATTCCTTTAAAATATGTCTTTAACTAGTTTTACATAAGGAATAATTACCGGAACTTTTGGTACCAAGAAAATGTCTAGGTCATAAGGAGCTTCCCAGGCTTAGTGAATTCCAGAGTTGTTTTCTAATTTTTTGATTTTTTATGTTTTGGGGTTCGGATTTGGTTTTCGGGTTTTGCATCATAAAAGAGGATTACACACTCATTCTAGACACTCTAAACCTAAACTCTATCTTCCCGAAGAATCCCGAGCGTCAACGAGCGTCCTTGTCGATTTCTCCAATTTTTCCGATCGGGGACGTCGAGCGCTAACCGACTTGGAACCTAAAAATAGTTTTTCATGAAATCATTAGTTCCATGTTTGTTATCATCAAAACCAAGATTAAGACCAAGGTTTAAAACCTTATGCCAATAACCTGGCTCCGGGTTCTAACCATTATGGGGAAGGTAAGCTTTACTTTATCCCACGATGGGCGCTAAATGTTCTTGCATGCGGATTGGAGCTGTTGTTGGCCTAAGGTTTTCTACCTTGGTCTTAATCTCAGTTTTGATGATAACAAACATGGAACTAATGTTTCTTTGAGAAATCTTTCAGGTTCCATATCGATTAGCGCACGACGTCCGCGATCGAAAAAATCGAAGAAATTGGGAAATCGGAAGGACGTTGGTCGACACACTCGAATTATTCGGGAAGTTAGAGTTTAGGTTTAGGGTATCTAGTTTATATTGTAAATTCTCTTTATGATTCAAAGAACCCTAAAACCAAACCCGGACCCCAAAGTATGAAAACTCGGAAATCGCCCTGAAACTCACTAAGGCTAGGGAGCTCCTTGGAGGGCTATATGACCTAGATAGTTTCTTGACATAAAAAATGGCGGTAATTTTTCCTTGTGTTAAAACTAGATAACGAGATATTTTTTAGGATTTTTTGGAAGCCTTTAGCCTACCTATTATTGACTCGAAAGATTAGAAAATTTCTATTTTCCAAAATTTTGTACTAGACCCCAAAAACTAGATTTTGATTATTAATGATTTTGACTTTTTATATATTTTTATTGAATCCAAATGGGGGGTAATCCTTATAAATACTATATAAGTAGACTTAGCGAAGACGGAACCGAAAAATGAACAAACAAAGCCTAACCAAACAGCCCAGTCCAAGTTCGATCAACCGAATGGTGTTAAAAACTGGTAGTAGCCTATTTCAGTCACCGAAGATGGTGAAAAAATGGCAGAAGGCTACTCCAGCGATCGCTGGGTGGTCGATCGGTCGGTCGACCGACCGACGATCGATCGACAAGCGACCGAACGACGGAAATGGCTAGTTTTTTGCCCGTTGAGCCGGCTATTTCGTTCCATTTCTTCTTGGCTCTATAAATACCCAAACCTAAGCCTTCCTAAGACACTTTTTGATCAATTCCAAGCTTTCATTGAGCCATTTCTTAGAGAAATCCTAGTTTGATCTTTCATTCATTGAGTTTGCCTTCAAGCTTGATTTGATTCATCATCAAGGCATCAAGAGGAGCTAGGATTCATTGTGTTGGAGCTAAGTATTTGTATTGTCGTATTTTTTGCTCCATTACTTGTATATTTTCTTGTTTATTCCATTGGATTTGAGCTTGTAAGAAGATCTAGTGTTAGGTCTTGTATGTAAGTGGTTACCTTGGTGTAGAAGGTGTAAAGACACCTGTGTAAATGTAGTTTACTAGGATTAGTTGAGTTGTCCCTTAGGTTGAGGTGGAAGAGTGCTCTCGGTAAGAAGGTGGAGACTTTCGGGTGTGGAAGTGCCTTAGGTTGAGAGCAAGATTCTTCAGGTTAAAGTCCTCGTTGTAAGGGAAACAAAATTAATCTAGTTAAACTAGTTTGGAAATCCTAAGCGGGGTACTTAGGTAGTGGAGTAGGCATTGGGGCCGAACCACTATAAATTCTTGTGTTTGCATTGATATCTTATTTGTACTAATTGCCTTATCTTTTATTGCTTCCGCATTTAGTCACTCAACTTGTAATTTGCCTAAGTAACCAAAGAAACGATTAAAACCGGATTTAGGCAATAAGAATTAGTAAACATACTATTCACCCCCCCTCTAGTGTGGCCATTTCACCCAACAATTGGTATCAGAGCAGGTCGTAGATTGAGGTTTCATCATCTCCTCTACATCGTCTCTTGATTTTAAAATGGCACTAGAGTCAGTAGCGTCTTCACCTCCTAGGTTCGATGAATCGAACTTTGGTCTTTGGAAGTCTAGAATGTACACCTACTTAAAGACTAGAGATTTTGATGTTTATAACATGATTAAATTAGAATACATTGAACCTAAGGTTGACATGCATGATTGGAGTGAACATGACAAGAAAATATTTCAATCTAATGGAGATGCTATGTATTCCATATTATGTACCTTACCTAATAGCATCCTTGATAAAGTCATGCATTGTACATCTGCATTTGATATTTGGGCAACATTAAACATGCTATATGATTTTGCAAAAACCTAAGAGATTACTACTTATGTTGAAGGTGGTGATGACAATGGTCATCCATCCACTACTAACGTCTCTTGTGATGCCCATAGCATTTCCGGTCAAAGAAGCACGCTTAAAAGTAGGAAAAGAAAAGTCAAGTGCTTCCTTTGCCAAGAGAAGGGACATATTAAGAAAAATTGTCCCTTGATGAGAAAGAAATCCAAGAAGGAGAAGGAGATCTCCAATTTCACTTCGAAATCAAGGAGGTCCCTTGATGTGATAGCAATGAAGCCACCTCAAAATTGTGCCTCATGGGTCTTAACGATGAGGTAAAGTCTTCCGCCTCTTGTCATAATAGTGATTCTAGCAATTCAAGCTCATTTAATATGTCTTATGATGAGCTAGTTGATGAATGTAGAAAAATGTATGAATTGCTCATGAAAAAGAACAAGGAAATAAAGAAAGTTAAAAAGGAGAATTCTAAGCTTACTAGTCACTTGCATGCCTTAGAAGTTGAAAATGAAAAATTGAACACTAGTATGCTTGATACATGCCATGATTATTTGAAGCTTGAAATTAAGAACTTAAAACATAGAAATGAAAAGTTAGAGATTGAAAAAATGATGAATTATTAAAGAAGACTTCCAAAATTAGAAATGAAAATGAGAGCTTGAAAAATAGTTTAAAACTTAAGGGTAATGATTCTTCAAATGATTTCAAAATGGAAAATGAGAGTTTGAAAAATGAAAATTGTTTGTTGAGATCTCAATCTCGTGCATTGCATAAGTCCATTAATGACTTGAAAAATGAGGTTGTTCTCTTGAGTAAGAAAACACCTAATTTATCCAATGTTTCATCCTTTAGAAATTATAGGAAGAAAAATGTTTCATTTAAGAATGCCCATGCTCATCATGCCTCTTATGCCAAGCGAATTAACATTTGACCTCATGTTCACATGAATGATAAAAAGAAAGAATTTCATGGACATTGCTTTTGTTGTGGCATATATGGCCATGCTATTTATGATTGTGCATTCAAGAAAAATCCAAGTGTAGCTAGGACACTTTGGATTCCTAGGCCATCTAACCCCCAAGGACCCAAGCCATTTGGGTACCAAAAGTTTCATGCTCTTTTGTAGGGGGAGCCACCACACAAGGGTAATGGAAATTGAAGAATTGAAGTTGACCAAGAAATTGAAGGAAGGATCCTTACATGGTTGCAACTTCAAAGTCTTCACCTAGACTAGATGCCTTAGGTTTAAGAATTGGCATCTAAATCACTTGGTATCATCACCTTTTCCTTACTTGTATGTTTGAAGTTGGTGTTTATGATACATGCTTAAAATTGATTGATTTTTCCCGCTCTTAATATATTTCAAATGATTTTTTATTTTATTTTTTGATTTCCGATCTCTTCGGAGACCTATGTAGCCTGTAATGGGCTCATGCGACCTTGCGGTTTTAAATCGTAGACTCATTGTGGCCTTTCAGTTTTCAACCAATAGGAAGGGTTGGAGATCTTATGTTTCAAAATTTCATATTTTGATATCTCACGATTCGTTTTGGTTTCAAGTTGATTTTACTTAAAAATGAATTTTTCACTATCTAGCTTAGGTTGAAATTCTCAAATGAAGATTTATATTTTACCTTGCTATTTAGTATGATAACTTGCTAGTAATTATATTCTCATTATCCTACAAATGAATATTGCTTGCAAGTTATGATAAAATGGAAGGCTTTAGAAATTGAAAAGAAAAATATTAGTTTGGCTAAATTTTTAAGTACGAGGTATGATTTCAATTTTCATAAAATCCTAGTATAATACCTCAATATTAATGCTTTATTGGTGTCTCTTTACTCATGATGGTAATCACATGCTAAATCCTTGAATTCTCATGAGTAGGTAGAACTTTAGTACTTAGACAAATTTCATTGAATGAAACTTGCTCTAGGCGAATATCTATTATTAGAGAACCTCTTTTAAGTCCAAACTAATAAAACATGTTTAAATATCTTATTCTTCAAATATTTCATATCTTAAGATCTCTTTGATTCATTTTGATATCATGACAACTCCTTAAAATGAATCTCTACTATCTAGAATAGGTTAAGATTTTTAAATGAAACTTTGCATTAAACCTTTGCTATTTAGTAAGTTAGTTTGCTAGTTGGTATATGATTTCATTATGATACTAATGAAGCCTACTTGCAAGTTAAGAAAGTGGTAAAATTTGGAAGGTAAAGGAAAATGGAAAGAAAGTAGAAAATTTGAAATTTCTCAAGAAATGATGTATGAGTTTCATTTTGGTAAAATTCTTTCATCACTCCTCTATGTTGGCTTTAGGTTTTCAATCTCAGCCTTAATCTCGGTTTTGATGGTTTTGATGATAACAAACATGGAACTAATGATTTCATTGAGAATATATTTCAGGTTCCATATCGACCAGCGTTCGATGTCCTCGATCGGATAAATTAGAGAAATCGCTAAATCGGAAGGACACTGATCATCGTGCTCGGGTTCGTTGTGAAAGTTTCTCGAAGATCGACGAGTGCACCCAAGTCGCTTGGATGTGTCCAAAGATCAAGTCAAAACCTCTCCAAGATGATGCTAGTTGAAATCCGAAACCCGGAATCGAAGCGCGAAAGAAATAGGCTGAAGAAATAACATTCAGCCTAGGTTCAGTCGACCGACTGAAGGTAAAAAAGTAGCATAGCTACTTTGGTTGACTGAGCGGTCGACCGATGGAAGCCCAAAATGGGTAGTAGCTCGGGCGATCGACCCGTCGGTCGACCGACCTACTGATACCCGCGACACAAGATCGCGTCGGTCGATCGACGGGTCGACCGAATGGCGAAAGAAACTAGCTGAGGCTGGCGGTCGACCAATCGATCGACTGACCTGGATATGAGCCGCGATGCAATACCGTGTCGATCAATCGATGGGTCGACCGAAGATCGCGGATCGCGCGATCTGCGTCTGGCGGTCGACCCGTCGGTCGACCGACCATAGGGAAAGCTTCAGTGGTCGAATGACAGATCGACCGATGCTTCTACCAGCACTTCGACCGGTGATCTATAACAGATAGTTTTCTATCCGTTGAACAGTCGTTTCTCCACGAGGGTATAAATATACTCTCATATGATTCTTTTAATCTTCTTCTCCTACTCTAACATAATTTATTGAGAATTTTAAAAGGAGATAAAAGCCTTCCAAGGAGTAATCGCGCGCGCTCTGCTTCTCCGGCGAGTTCCACTTCAAGCGCAAGTTATTCCTCAACTCGAGAATTAAATCGAGCAGTTCGTCTTGACGAGTTGGAGGCATTGAAGGCTTGAGAAGAGCACTAATGCTTGGTTTATCCTTTAGCTATTTTCAATTATAATTTTACTATTATTTTAACTGTTTGATTTGTTTGTGTGAAGACCTAGGGTGTTAGGTCTTGCTGTGTGTGAATTGGTATCTTGGTATAAGAGTAAAGTCACTTGTGTAAACTTAGTTGTTACTAGGATTAATTCTAGTTGTCCCTTAGGTTAAGGTGGGAAAGAGCTCTCGGTAGGAAGGCGGGATACTTCCGGGTGTGGAAGTGCCTTCGGTTGGAGAGCAAGTCTTTCCGGTGAAAAGTCTTTGTTGTAAGGGAAACTAATTAATCTAGTAAAACTTAGTTTGGAAATCCTAAGCGGGGTGCTTAGGTAGTGGAGTAGGCATTGGGGCCGAACCACTATAAATCTTGTGTTTGCGTTGATTTAAATTGTTTGTGCTATATTGCTTTATTTTGCTTCCGCATTTAAATCGCATAAGTGCATCTTGCCTAATCGAATCAAGAAACGATTAAAAGTGAATTTAGGCGAATCATATAGTAAACACACTATTCACCCCCCCTCTAGTGTTGACATTTCGCCCTCACTCTATTTTCTTGATAAAATGATTTCTCTACGCTCATGAATGATTTTGCATGATAATTGATTGAAATCTCATGAGTAGATAAAATTTTGATACTTAGGCAATTTCATGTCATCTAGATTGAATGAAATTTGCTCTAGGTAGAAATCCATCTTAGAGACTTCATTTGTAAGACCCGAAAAATTTCCTAATATAAAAATCTATTTTGGTGCAGCGCGCTGGACCCGGGGTTAGTCTAGTTGAGCCTCAGAATCGCCTCGAGTAGAAGGTATGACTCGACTAATGATGTTGGAAGTTAAATTGGTTAATTGACTCTTTCCTTTTATGCATTTATACCTTAATTGAATTAAGTTCGACTCGTGTTACGGATAGAGTCAGAACCCAAGTTGAACTTGGACTGAGTCGGGTCAGTGTTAAGTTGTAAGGGCAATTAAGGCATGTTAGATGAGGGAATGAGTCGGATTGCAGCCCCTTTGACTCGGTTGACTCAAAAAAAGGTTAGATTCATTTGGGACGACAAGTGTGAGGCGAGCTTTCAGAAGCTCAAGGAATGTTTGACATATGCACCCGTGTTGTCCGTACCTTCCGTCTCAGGAGGGTTTATAGTCTACTGTGATGCCTCTCAGGTTGGCCTAGGTTGCGTTCTGATGCAGTTTGGCAGAGTCATAGTCTATGCGTCCTACCAGCTGAAAGTTCATGAAAAGAACTATCCGACGCACGACCTAGAGCTAGCAGTAGTGGTTTTTGCACTGAAGCACTGGCGGCACTATTTGTATCGGGAGACTTGTGAGATCTATACGGATCACAAGAGCCTCCAGTACTTGCTTACCCAAAAGGAGCTAAACCTCATGCAGAGGAGGTGGCTGGAGCTCCTAAAGGATTATGACTGCACCATTATGTATCATCCGGGGAAAGCAAATGTGGTAGCAGATGCTCTAAGTAGAAAATCCATGGGCAGTTTGGCTCATTGGAAATCAAGCAGAGGCCTCTAGCTTGAGAGTTGGCGTTGTGCCTAGATGGGGGTACAACCTGAACAGTGTCAACTTCAGGTGCCTTGGTGGCACACTTGCGGGTACAATCCACATTAGTGGACATGTTGCGTGTTGCACAGGGAGAGGACACTTTTTGTGCGCTGACCAAGGACTTAGTGCAGAGAGACGATGCAGAGATCGGATTCAGGTTGGCCTCAGAGGGTGTTCTGAAGTTCAAAGACCGAATAGTGGTGCCGGATATGGCAGAGGTGCGCAGGCAAGTCCCGGAGTTGGGTCATCGTTCCACTTATACGATGCATCCAGGGGCTACCAAAATGTACCGAGATTTAAGGAAGCATTACTGGTGGAAGGGTATGAAAAGAGAGGTAGCAGAGTTTGTGTCCAAGTGTTTGGTATGCCAACAGGTAAAGGCCGAACATCTGAATCCCGCAGGGCTGCTTCAAAACCTCGAAGTGCCTGAGTGGAAGTAGGAGAAAATCACCATGGACCTAGTGACCGGGTTGCCTAAGTCAAAAGGCGGCTTTGACTCCATTTGGGTGGTAGTGGATCGGTTAACCAAGACCGCGCACTTCATTCCAGTAAAACTACCTTTTCTGTGGAACAATACGCCAGACTATTCCTGGACAGGATTGTGGCATACCGTGGTACCCATGTGATGATCATATCCGATTGTGGTACCCAATTCACAACCCGGGTTTGGCAGTCCTTCAGGAAGCCTTGGGTACCTAGGTGCATTTTAGCACAGCTTTCCATCCGCAGACTAACAGACAGTCAGAGAGGACCATCCAAACCTTGGAGGACATGCTGAGGGCATGCGTCCTGGATATGGTCGACGGCTGGGAGAAACATCTACCACTGATTGAGTTCGCATACAATAATAGCATTGGCATGGCTCCTTTCGAGGCCTTGTATGGGCGGCGGTGTAGGTCTCCGGTGGGCTGGTTTGAGATCGGGGAATCACTCATGGTGGGTCCTGATCTAGTTGAGAAAGCAGTGGAGAAGGTGAAAACCATAAAGGAAAGATTTCTGGCGGCCCAGAGTCGACAGAAAATGTATGCCGATAAGAAGGCCAGAGAATGGGAATTCGTCGAGGGCGATTTAGTGTTCCTGAATGTCTCCCCTATGAAAGGGGTGGTCCGGTTTGGGAAGAAGGGAAAGTTGAGCCCTATGTTCATTGGGCCTTTCCCTATTCTCAAGCGGAGGGGCGGGGTGGCTTATGAGCTGGCTTTGCCTCCTAGCCTGAGCAGAGTGCACTCGGTTTTCCATGTATCCATGCTTCGGAAATTTGTAAAAGATGATTCCCATATGATCGAACCTTCTTCAATTGAGGTGGATTCGGCTGTGTTATTCGAGGAAAGGCTGGTAGAGATCCTTGACCGCCAAGTTAGGAAGCTAAGGTCCAAAGAATTTCCCCTGGTGAAAGTTAGATGGGAGCACCACTCCGGGCAAGAGGCCACTTGGGAGGTAGAGCAAGGTATGAGAGAGAGCTACCCTTCCTTGTTTGAAGAGCCGGTAGGTCCTAATCATCCAATTAAATTCGAGGACGAATTTTCCTTAAGGGGGAAGGTTGTAAGATCCGAAAATTTTCCCAATATAAAAATCTATTTTGGTGCAGCGCGCCGGACCCAGGGTTAGTCGAGTCGAGCCTCAGAATCGCCTCGAGTAGAAGGTATGACTCGACTAATGATGTAGGAAGTTAAATTGGTTAAGTGACTCTTTCCTTTTGTGCATTTATACCTTAATTGAATTAAGATCGACTCGTGTTATGGATAGACTCGGAACCCAAGTCAAACTCGAACTCAGTCGATTCAATGTTAAGTTGTAAGGGAAATTAAGGCATGTTAGATGAGGGAATAAAATCCCTCATCATAGCTGCCGTGCGGCTCATCTAGGAGCCGCACAAAGCAGCGCATTGGGAGAGGGGGAGAAGGAGCAAGGAGGAGAGATCTTGGTCGATTCAGAAATTGCGTCGTCGCCGGAAGGTTCGATATCGCCAACGTCCGATCCTTCATCTTCCTCAAGCAAAGGTGAGTGGTTAACATGTTTTTTTAGGGAGGCGGGTGGCCGATCCTATGGATCTTGAAATCGGGTTTCTCCGCGAGTAATTTTCCGATCGACGTGTCCTTTCGTATTGGAACTTAATCGATTTGTGAACCTACGAATTCGTAGTTTCAAATTATGATTTTTCTTGCTTTTATATGGGCTGGTCGAGTTGAGGAAAAAGGGAAAAGGTCATGCCGAAATTTTCCCCAATTTCCTCGCTCGTCTTGCAACTTGTAGATCGCTTCATATTAGTTATATGTTGGATCTTTGTATTGATACTTGTGTTGTTGTCGCAACCTATTCACCTCCCTTAGAGGGCTTGGCCGAGCAGGATGTTACCTTGCTTGAGTCGACTGAGCATTAGAGAGGGGTGGAAAACTCGGGGCTGTCGAATCTATACGTTGGATTTCATGTTACGTCGTTTTGATTTCCTACTTACATGCCTAGTGTTAAGTTCAAATTATATTATATGATTGTTGTCCATCTTGAGAATTGATAGCAACTGTAGATATATATTCTAACGATTATGAAAATATTCTTGCTAATGCTTATATGGACATGATTGTTATGATACATGTATCAAAGGAAAGGTTTCATTGAATTTCAGATATCATGTTTAATTGTTACTATGTTTATTACATGTTCCTTATTGGTTTAATCCATGAAATGTTTCATTAATTTTTTAAATTCTTTGTTATTGAATCATGTGGCTATACATATTATGTGACGTGAAGTAATTCATTTATAGCTTATATGTTGTCCCGTTTTGTTATTGGGTACAATTTCAAGCCTATGTCATGTATTTCACATTAACAGGGATAGTATATGACGCTAGATGATTAACATGAAAAATTTGAGGTGTGTGCTATTTATGGAAACTCAAAGGTAGACTAGTCAAGTTTTACACCTAAGAATTACTTAGCTAGCAATAGTGCACGCATGTTTTGATCCGGAAATAATAGGGTTGAACACGGGCGGATGCCCGGGATTTTAAACAAGGAAACTTTAGGACACTTGCTTGTGTGATGTGTTTGTGATGGTCTGCCAAGATGCCTGAGTAGTTGGAATGACGAATGCATGACTCGGCCAGTGATTGGGTCTTGAGAAATCACCAGCGGGCCCGCTAGGTGTCAGACCCTAGTTAGGTGGGACTAGCTATCCCTACCCCAGACGGTGTCCGGAGACTAGTAGACCATCCTAGTCGATGGCCTGGGATTTCTTGACTTCATCTTGATATGGTGTGGCCCGAGCGGCCAGTGTGATTCTACCTTGTATGGTAGGGCCAGGTATAGCCGGCATTCCTAGACCATAAGTAGGCCCTAAGGGCGGGATGCCAAGTGGCTTAATTAGGCCGTTGTGGTGGGTATTCTAATATATGTCCTATACAGGATGACCCATGGGGTCTGTAGTCCTATCAAAAGTAAATTACCTCCCTGACTATATACTATGTTGCCTTATATGTTTGTGCATGCCTTTTTGAGGATTATGTGGAGGTTCGGAAGAACCGCTCACTAAGTCCCAAGTGGACTCATGGTTTGTTTCTTTTTGTTTTGCAGAGCATGATCAGTGAGTGAGGCTTGTCGTCATGGTGCAGCTGGAGGGCAGGCGATGGTGCCAATCTCGTAGCGGCGTCCTTTAGTCATAGTCTAGTTATTGTGTTGTTGTCTTCCTACACTGACAGTTGTTGTTTTAAAGATTGTAATAAACTTTGAACTTGAGTTGTTCCAGTTGTTACGATGTTAGCTTTTCTTCTTTGTTTGAAAAACATATTTGTGAAATTTGAAAACTTAAATAAAATTTGCATTATGGTTTCGTTTATTCGATGTGTTCTGGTTTTCTCGATGGCCAGTGTGGGTAGTAGGCTACAGGGTAGTATGTAGACCCTGGCCAGTCACACGACCCTCAGTTGGGGTGTGACAAAGTTGGTATCAGAGCTTCTGATTAGGTGTTGACTATGACTAAGAGTTGGGTACCGTATGAGACATATGCTAGCGTGTCGACATACGGTATAGTTATGCTACGAGATCGGGAAACCATGGCTGCACTCAGCGTACCATGCGGTTAGTAAATTTTAAAAGCTTATGTTAAAAAAATTTTATGTGACAGGGAACTTTTTCTTTTCTGTGATGGTGTAATGGAGACTCCTAATGCTGCACTTAGTGGCAGCGGTAGTAACTTGACAGAACGTCGAGGCCGAGGCCGGGCTCGAGGCAGAGATAGGGAGCAGTTTGAGGGTCAGGGGCAAGAGTCAGCAGTTGCTCAATTGCAGTCTCAGGTAACTCAGCTAATTGAGGTGCTCCTTAGGGAGCAAGAACTGAGGCAACAGATGCAGCAGCCGCAACAACCACCGCCGCAACTAGTACCCATAGTTCCGACGATACCGGAGGTGGTCGAGATTGTAATACCAGTGGTAAGGACTCTGGGGGCCCCAACCTATACAAACTTTGTCACGCTGAAGGCACCAGAGTTCACCGGAACAGATCGGCAGGTGGAAGTGATCGAGTTTTTGGGGGATTGCTATGAATTATGCATGGAGCTGGGGTGCTCATCGGAGGCAGCGGCTCGTATGGTCGGATTTCAGATGAGGGGACCGGCAAAGGTCTGGCTGCACACTTGGAGGGCTCGTAGGGCAGCAGGCGCACCGCCTCCCACGTAGGAGGAATTCAGGGCGATTGTGAAAGAGCAGTATCTTCCAATGAGTGTTCGCGACAAGCGAGCCCGAGACTTTGAGATGTTGCATCAGGCTGGGGGCATGTCGGTGTCAGAATACGAGATGGAGTTCAATCGTCATTCCAAGTATCATCTGACCCTAGTGGCATCTGAGACCGCCAGGGTCAAGAGGTTCATTGCAAGCCTGAGGCCACAGATTGGCAGGTTCATCCACTATATTGTGGATTCCACTCTTGCCCGGGTAGTGGATGAAGCCCTTCGGAAGGAGGCCTTGGTGCTGTTCGAGAGGAATGACGGGCCAGCTAAGAAGAAATTCTGAGGGGGCAGTGATCGCTGCAGACCACTAGCAGAGCCGAGGACAGAATGGTAATCGGGGCCGTGGGGGCCTAGGGTCTGGATCAGTGAGGTCGGCAGTGTTAGGAGGTGGTTCTCAGAGATTTGAGGTGCCGCAATGTGACTGACAGCTGCAGTCGAAGGCACTGGGGGTCTGCCTTGGCCGCAGGAATGCTTGCTAAAGGTGAGGTCGAGTCGGGCACTTCAAGAAGGACTGTCCCGAGGGAGTTGGCCAAAAGCCTTAGCAGTCTAAAGGCAAGGCACCTATGTCAGTGGGGTCAATGGCTCAGAGAGGTCAGACTCAGAGGAAGGGGCCGTAGGCTAGTCATTCAGAGAGATCGCCTGCTCGGGTTTTTGCTATGAATCGTGATGGGGTAGAGGCGTCTAAGGCAGTGGTAGCAGGTACTATTTTAGTATGTTCATCTGTTGCATATGTTTTGTTTGATCTGGGTGCCACACACTCGTTTGTATCTGCCAAATTTGATGCTGAGTTGCCAATGGCATATTCCTTGCTTAACGGGCCATTGGTAGTATCAACGCCTACGGGCGATGCAATCATAGCCAAATCAATTTACCAAGGCTGCGAAGTGCTCATCTGTGGCCATGTACTGAGTGCAGATTTGACACTCCTACCCACACTTGATCTCGATGTCATTCTTGGCATGGAGTGGTTGGTAGAGCACTTTGTGTTGCTGGATTGTAGGGCTAAGATAGTTGTGTTCAGTAACCCCGGGCTGCCGCAGTTCACCTTCCAATGAGAGGGAGGAAGCAAGCCCGGGCTGCCGTAGTTCACCTTCCATTCGATATGTTGTTTCCATCCCTTGAATTTAATTGTCTTTTCTAGCCCTTTTTGATTGATGTCAAAAGGGGGAGAAAAATATAGGTAAAAGGGAAGAAAATATAGGAAAAACATGTATGTAGATATGGGGAGTTCTATTGTACAGATATGCATGTTGATAGGGGGAGAAATCTCATGTTTGATATCATTTATGCTTAATTATAGATATTTTCTTAAGAATGTTTGTCATCATCAAAAAAGGGGAGATTGTTGCCTAAGTTTTCTACCTTGGTCTTAATCTCGATTTTGATGATAACAAACATGGAACAAATGTTGCTTTGAGAAATCTTTCAGGTTCCATATCGATTAGCACACGACGTCCGCGATCGGAAAAATTAGAGAAATCGGGAAATCGGAAGGACGTTGGTCGACACGCTCGAATTATTTGGGAAGTTAGATTTTAGGTTTATGGTGTCTAGTTTATATTGTAAATCCTCTTTACGATGCAAAAAACCCTAAAACCAAACCCGAACCCCAAAGTATGAAAATCCGGAAACCGCCCTGAATCTCACTAAGCCTAGGGAGCTCCTTGGAGGGCTATATGACCTAGATAGTTTCTTGACATAAAAAATGGCGGTAATTATTCCTTGGATTAAAACTAGATAACGAGATATGTTTTAGGATTTTCTAGAAGCCTTTAGCATACCCATTCTTGACTCGAAAGATTAGAAAATTTTCGTTTTCCGAAATTTTGTACTAGACCCCAAAATCTAGATTTTGATTCTTAAGGATTTTGAATTTTTATATATTTTTATTGAATTCAAATGGGGGCTAATCCTTATATAACATTTATGTTTTAAAGTTATTTAAGTAGACTTAGCAAAGACGGAATCAAAAAACGAACAAACAAACAAAGCCTAACCAAACTGCCCACTCCAGGTTCGGTCGACCGAAGATGGTGAAAAAATGGCAGAAGACAACTTCGGTCGATCGGTCGATCGATCGACCGAGGCCAGAAACTAGCAGTAGGTGCTTCGGTCGATCGATCGGTCGACCGGATTGCGGATCTCAATATCGCGACTCATTCGGTCAACCCGTCGATCGACTGAACAAAGTGTTTAAGGCACTGAAAGCCAATGGTCGCTGGGCAGTCGATCGGTCGATCGACCGACGATCGACCGACAAGTGACCGAAAGACGAAAATGGCTAGTTTTCCGCCCGTTGAGCCGGCTGTTTCATTCCATTTCTTCTTGGCTCTATAAATACCCAAGCTTAAGCCTTCCTAAGACACTTTTTGATCAGTCCTACACTTCATTGAGGCATCATTGATAAATTCCAAGCTTTCATTGATAAATTCCAATCTTTCATTGAGCCATTTCTTAGAAAAATCCTAGTTTGATCTTTCATTCATTGAGTTTGCCTTCAAGCTTGATTTGATTCATCATCATGGCATCAAGAGGAGCTAGGATTCATTGTGTTGGAGCTAAGTATTTGTATTGTTGTATTTTTTGCTCCATTACTTGTATATTTTCTTGTTTATTTCATTGAATTTGAGATTGTAAGAAAATCTAGTGTTAGGTCTTGTGTGTAAGTGGTTACCTTGGTGTAGAAGGTGTAAAGCCACTTGTGTAAATATAGTTTACTAGGATTAGTTGAGTTGTCTCTTAGGTTGAGGTGGAAGATTGCTCTCGGTAAGAAGGCAGAGACTTCCGGGTGTGGAAGTATCTTAGGTTGAGAGCGAGACTCTTCCGGTCAAAGTCCTCGTTGTAAGGAAAATAAAATTAAACTAGTTAAACTAGTTTGGAAATCCTAAGCAGGGTGCTTAGGTCGTGGAGTAGGCATTGGGGCCGAACCACTATAAATTATTGTGTTTGCATTGATATCTTTGTATTAATTGTCTTATCATTTATTGATTTCGCATTTAGTCAGTCAACTTGTAATTTGCTTAAGTAACCAAAGAAATGATTAAAATCGGATTTAGGCAATAAGAATTAGTAAACACACTATTCACCCCCCCTCTAGTATGGCCATTTCACCTAACAACTGTTTGGTCTGGTACGGTGTCTCTCCTGGTTGAGTGCAAGTCCGGCGAGGGGGATGTGAAGGGGACTTGCAAATAATACTCCGACGGTCAAGTTAGTAGGTATTCGCGGTGGGGGTAACAAAATTGAAACTTAGGTTATTTGAGGTGTGTCGTATCTATATTTACTACAGATGGAGATAATGACATTGTCTGATAATCTCGCGAGAATATTATTCGAAATGAATCAAGACTAATTAGGATATGTTGAGCTTATAATGGCATATGCTTCGTAATTAGAGAGGATGTATGTCCTTGTGTGGTTGAGTGGTGCCTCTTAGCGAAATCATCTAGTCTGGCTCTGATTGAGTTCAAGAGTGTGAGATGTTGCTGGACCTAAATAATCCGATCAAATCGAATAATATTAATTCAATTCTAACAAGATCCTATAATTCAATTCAATTCTCTCGTAAAAAGTTAAGATTTAGACAGCAAAAAAGTTAGAATTTAGAATGTATTCAAATTAATGTTCATTTTTAACATGAACCAAATATTAGTAAAATTCTCCTCTTAATTTCTTAAGTAATTTAAAACACAAATAAAAATCACTCAAACAAATAAAAATACAAAGATATTTTATTTTTATCTCAAATTATTGACTCCTTTAACTCAAGTACAACACAAATAAAATATTTTTTTATCTCAAATTATTGACGGATTATCTCAAATTGTCACGCAAATAAAATATATGTTTATCTCAAATTATTGACTCCATTAAGTATAAATTATCTCAATTTATTGTTAGATGAACAAATTATTTTCAAATTATCTAGAGTTGATAACCTGGACGAATTTCTTTAACCATAGGGATCAAATATCCGTAGGAATAATTTTATCAAAAAAAACTTTTTTGTCGATTTTTATTAAACTTAATTATAAGGATGGATCATTTTTTTATTTTTTATTTTTTAAATTTTGGGTTGTTTATTCGGGTGAGTAAAATTTTGGAAATTTGAAATAAAATAGTCCAAATTTAAAATTATTCAAGAATTAATGATCTCAACAAATTAAAGCAACATTTGACGAATCGATCATGAATTGCGCGCTGCATTGAAATAAGCTTAAGTTCTAACAATTGCGGCATCATGTATTGATCTGGAGCGAGGGATTATGCCGGTCACGAGGAAGTCGTATTCGACCCACCGATCACGATCATGAACCCATCCAGATCGTTGAAGAAGAGCTGGTCGATCGGCGATCCTTCTTCCTCCTTGATCGTCCTCCGCAAGTACTTTATCCCCATCTCCTTCAGCCGCCTCTCCATTGCTTCCATATCCTCGCACTACATACATTAAGAAAGTCAATAAAAGTTAATTCTAAGAATACGTTACGGTGAGATCACCTGGAAGGAGATGTGGTTGTCCATGGAATCGAGGTGGTCGACGGAAGCGTCGGGAGGCTCGCCGCCGTCTTCCTTCTGCACCAGGTGGATCCCGACTCCGTAGTTGAACAGCCAAGCGCCGTTGAAGTCGAGAGTAGGGGGGCGGTTGATGAGGACGAAACCGAGCACCTTGGTGTAGAATTCTACGGAGCCTTCCACCGATTTGCAGAGCCTGGAGACATGATTGAGTGCTATGAGCGGCATCTGCTGCTGTTGCTGTCCGCTTTTGTCGACGTCTTCCTCCTCTATCCCCACTGTAGTCTTCTTTTCATTCTCCGGCGGTACTGCGTTGCTTTCTTTTTGCTGCTCATCGTTTGCTTGTACCATCATGTATGATTGACCGTCAAATTTTCTACCTGATTACTGTACTGTTTGCAATCTATATAGTATATACATCAGACTTCTGAGAGTACATTACATGTAGATTGTCGACACGTTCGACGTCTCCGAGCTCTCTATGCCGCCACGTAAGGGCTCAGTTATTTGCCTGTAGACATCTGGGGCGGTGCCTCACAGTGCTAATTGGCAAGGCTTCATTACTATAATTAATTAGGTTAAGTTCGATTGATATTTGTGGAATATGGTCGAATATTGGGTCATACATTTGTTTTATGAAGTGTAAATTACCGAACTTACAGTACTTTATAGTTCATTTTCTACGGAAAAAGAGAAAAGAAAATAATGTGCCTATGGGAGTTGGAGCTTTGAGAAAAATATACACATCGTCCCCTTAATTATCCTAAAATAAATATTCCATCCTTATAGTTTCAAAATTTTTGTGAAGCCTTTCACCTTAGTTGAATTAAAAATTATTACTTTTGTTTTATTTAATACACGTAAGCTATATTTATATAAGCAATAATGGATCAACTTATTAAATGTTATTAAAGTTATTTATTTAACTATTTTATGCATCTCATCAATCTCATTAAATGTCAACCCTAAACTTTTCTTCCTGTAGGTGATAACCCCCAACGAAATTACTATTCGAAATTGTGCTCACTGCCGTCGATGAAAGGTTAGAATTTAGATTGTTTCACCACCAATGAAGTCAATCTGGTGGCACATCCTAGCTACATCATACAAGGAAGTTGTTTCGGATTTCTTCACTGAAACAGTAGGTACGTGTTTGTGTTGTAGTCATTTTGTGTTTGTACCTACCTAGCAATGAAACTAGAAATTTATTCTTGAGGACCCAATTTAAAACATAAGAAAATATGTAAATGTAATAAAAGTTATTTCACCACTTCAATCTCAAATTTTAAATAAAAATTACAGCTTACAACTATTACAAATACTACTAGAAAAATTGTCTTCTACAATAACTTCAGCAGTCGCAAAATTAATCATCGCCAAATACCTATTGCAACAACACCGCCCCGTCGCAAAAGCCCGACACATAAGATGTCGTCACAGCTACGACAGCTCTTTTTGTGACCGCTATTGCAACAACGAGCAGACGTCGCACGCATGGTCGCGAACCAACAATGACGATCGGTTGCAAGTTATTTTACTTTGCGATGTCCCAGCGACCACTACCAACCGTCGGCGAATTAATTTGCGACGGGTGATATGGGAGTACGCAACCGCTGATACGGCAAGTTGATACACCTCATGTGACGACAACTCCGTCGCGGATGTCAATTATGTTTTTTATAATTAAAAATAAAATAAAATATTCTGTTTATAGCTATATTTAATATATCAAACAACAAATAGACAAGAATCAACACATGAAGCATGACGTAAAATATACATCAAAAGTTAGTATTACATAAAATGTATCGAAATAATATCCAAAACAAATATGAAATGTATGTTGGCCTAAGGTTTTCAAAATTGGTCTTAATCTCGATTTTGATGATAACAAACATGGAACTAATAATTTCATGGAGAAATATCGAAGAAATTGGCAAGGACGCTCGTCGATGCTCGGGATTCATCGGGAAGTTTGAGTCCAAATCTAGAGTATCTAGATTATATGTATATCATTTATTTGATGCATAAGAACCCAGAAATCAAAATTCGAACCCCGAAAACTTAAAAACCAACATCTGCACAAAATTGCATTCTGCGATCGATCTGCGACCATTCTACGATCAATCATCTGCGACTGATCTTCTACGATCGATCTGCGATCGGCGGAGAGCCAATGGCTCCTTTTCGAGCCTTTGGGTGCCTTGACCCGAAGTTGATCTATTGGCTCCTTATAAAATGTTGTCCCCTGCCTTCTTTTACCCTCCTTGATCACTCTTAATCTTATTGAGCCATCTATTGATCATCCCTAAGCCTCATTAAGCAATCTTTGTGACAAACCCTAGCTTGAGCTCCTATCTCCTTAATTGAGCCTTCAACCTTGAGTTTCATCATCAAGAGGAAGTTAGGATCTTGTGTTGAAGATAATTAATTAATTTATTGTTTACATTTTTTGCTCTATTATTATTGTATTTTAAGTTTGTTTTCATTGAGTTGTATCTCTTGTTTGAAGCGGTAGATGATACACCTTATTTTCTTTGATCTTAAGTGTTTGGCTTTAGAATAGTAGTTGAGGCATCCTCTAGAGTTGAGGGATAAGTCCTCTTTGTATTCTTTAGGATTCATTCAAGTTTCAAAGGTTTGGTGATAGCATTGGTGTAGAGGCAGAAATCCATCGGTGTGCTTGTAATCTAGGATTAGAGTGTCCTTAGGAGATAGTGAGGTGGGAGAGTGCTCTTTGTGTGAAGGCAGAGACTTCTAGCTGTGGAAGTGCGCGCTTTCGGTGTGAGAGCGAAGATTCTCCGGTATATAGTCCTCATTGTAAGGAGCTATGCGGGGATTGCGAGTGGAATCCAAAGTAGGGTTGCTTAGGTAGTGGAGTTGGCATTAGGGCCGAACTACTATAAATTATTGTGTTAGCATTGATACTATTTGTGTTTGGTTACTTGTTATTTATCTTGCTTCCGTTTCGTTATTAATTGTGGTTAGCCTAAAGATTGTAAAAAACCAATAAAATTGGAATTAGGTAAAGAGATTAGAAAACACACTATTTACTCCCCTCTAGTGTGGCCATTCAACTTACAATCACTACTAGAAAAATGGGCATCAGCAACGGCTGATGCCGTTGCAATAGCGTCGTGACAGAAAGTCGCGTTGTTGATGACTTAGCAACGGATCAGCAACGGCCGCTCGGGCCGTCGCTCAAAACATTATCAGCAACGGCCGCTCGGGCCATCGCTCAAAACATTATCAGCAACGGCCGCTCGGGCCGTCGCTAAAAATATTATCAGCGACGGTTTTGCCACAGACCCGCAGCCGTTGCTGATAACATTAATAGCAACGGCCACGAGTCCATAGCAACGCCGTTAGTAAAACCGCGTCGCTAAGCCGTTGCTGTAGGTCATCAGCAACGACTTTCGATACACTTTTAGCAACGGCTTTCCCACGGACGGCCGTGGGAAAGCCGTTACAGATGATGTTCACCTGCAAACAGAAAAATTTACAATTTCTAATTTCCATTGATACATTGATACATTGGTACATTATCTGATACATAACTCACACACCCATACCCTCATACACACATTCATTCACACATCACAAACACACCAAGATATACATCAAAACAATTATATTTATATTGATAATTATCCACGATAGTATAAAAACAATTCAAATGCAAAATTGAAGTATCAATATCCAAACAAAATAAGTTAAACAAGTTCAATATCTCAGTAACAAGTTCAATATCCAAACAAAAAATCTCACGATGACGATAGAGGATGGTCTGGATAATATGGCGGGGTCTGGAGTGCTTGAGTGTACACCGGCGTGGACTGACTCGAGGACGATGGATTAGATGATGCCGAAGAGATGCCTGCTGCGGGATGACCTGACATGTTGCGTAGCATAGCATGCATCTCCTCCATCATCTGACTCTGACGCGCGACCGTCTCCTCTAGAGTCCTTATTCTGCTACTATGATCATAACTGGATCTAGAGGTGGACGGCCGCTCACCAGCGACCGGAGGGGTCGGTGCCCCAAGTGGCCCTAGCACGGCTCGCGCATGACCACTATCTGCGAAGCCATATACGCGGCTATGGTCCCAGCCACCTGCGGCCTCGACCCACGATGCTACGTCAAAGTCCTCGGGGGTACCCCCGCGCTGCACCACCGTCTGGCTGTAGGTCTCCTACTCGAGTTTGATTTTTTGTTTAATATTTATCATAAAACTTAAATTATAAATATATAATGAATAACTTAAACAAATATATAATTACCATAATGTATGCAGCGCGGTTGTGGATGTACTCCCCCGTCCCATGTGCTCGACGGTGAGTCCGCTCAAACAACGCCATCGGGGAGGGTCGCTGGACAGTCCCGTCATCCGACACCGTCGTCTACATTTACAAAACAAATACATTAATTAGTACACATAATAACAAATAAAATATATAATTAAATGATATACTTACCATACGGTTTGCGTGCACTGCAAATGCAACATAGCCGCCGGTGTGACGCGCTGCTCCCCCCGACATGCGATTTCTAGCCGCATTCCGAGAAACCTCCTGCCATCGATCCGTCGACCATATCCCCACGAGCTGGTCCCATATATCCGGAGTAATCCAACCGGGGCCGTATCCCCGAGTCTCCGCGATGTTAGTGGTCCCAGCTCGGGCCATCGCTTGGGACCGAGCCTGCCCCAGCTGCCCGTTGTACCTTGCCCGGGAAATAGCCTCCCAGGCAGCGTAAATGAAGGGCCTCTGGTCCTCGGCCCATGTATAGCGAGCCTGCAAAATAATAATATCAGTACCAATATTAATATATCATCATGCATGTAAAAAAAAAAAATACGTGCCTCAAACTAGCGCCATAACATGTCGATGTGCTCGCTAGGCACGTGAGACCACGTAGGCTATGCCCCGTGCATGTATCGTCGAATAGTAGAAGAAATGCTCCTCGGCACTTCTTCTTGCTCGAACCTGCACAACAAAAATAAATTTTAATATTATATTATGATATAATGAATTTGTAATGATTCATAATTCATGATATATTACCGCTCCCCAATCACGCTAATCAATCAACGTGACTCTGTGGCTGGTGGAGGCTGCCACCTGTTCGGCACGCGTGGCCGCCTGCGTCTGGATGTACTAGCCTCGGCAGTATCATCCTCATGAGGATCAGCAACAGGAGGATCAGCAGCATGAGTAAGTGCTGGAGTCTCACCGATCGGAGACTCCGAAGCTCTCCTACGTCGATAACCACGACCAGACATATCTGTCGAACAGACATATAATCAGATTATTGTATAAATAGTAGAGATATATTTAATAAAATATATATACTTTACAATTATTCTTCATCATCTGAATAATAGTCTTCGAATTCTTCTTTTTCTTCTTCCTCTTCTTCCTCTTCTTCATCTTCTTCATCTCCAGCTTCCTCAATTTCATGATCGTCATCATCAACATATTCAACTTCTAATTGAATGGACGTTGTGTCTGCATCCTCGAGTATTGGAATAATACGATCCATAGCAGGAAGATCATCTTCTTGATAGAAACCAGGAGGATCATTTTCTCCTACTATCGGATCAATTTTTCCTCTACCTTTTGTCTTACAGACTACACGCCAATCTGCTCTATCTTTATTTCGAGCCGGATACTTCGCGTAATATACTTGTTCGGCTTGTGATGCCAATATAAAAGGCTCATTTGAGGCCAATTTCGATTTGTAATTAACCTCAACAAGTTTGTATTTTGGATGAACTTTCATGCCCCTTTTTGTTGTATCGAACCAATGACATCTAAATAGGATCACTGATTTCAAGCCGAAGTAGTGCAACTCTATCACTTCTTCCACCAGTCCATAAAAATCCATATCACATTCAACATAGGTTGTCCCTTTCACGCAGACCCCAGCATTCATCGTCTTCTT
This sequence comes from Canna indica, assembly GCA_034359265.1. Classification (NCBI taxonomy): domain Eukaryota; kingdom Viridiplantae; phylum Streptophyta; class Magnoliopsida; order Zingiberales; family Cannaceae; genus Canna; species Canna indica. The sequence goes on along the minus strand of CP136892.1, from coordinate 38,452,985 downwards.
TGCAAATGAATATTCAACCGTGTGAAATTTATACCCGTTAACAAAATATCCGCTATAGCACGACACAAGTCGCGACGGTCCACTAACAAACTCAAATATTCTTTCATCTATTTCAGCTCTGTGATCTTTGCCGTAAGTCTGAATCCAAGTAGGGAAATCACGATTCCGTAATCTCTCCAATTCTTGATCGTTGTGAATAGAGTATTTTTGCACCATCTCAATGTCAAATATTTCAATGAATTGTTCAATCTCTGGACAATTGAGTAATACATACAAGTGTGCCAAATGATACTCTTCATCGCTTAAGTGTCGAGATGGACGAGAACCAAAAGCACGACCAGAGTGACAAAATATATTTAAACGTCCATCTGAATGTCGAACACCCCCGTCGTCGTTACGTGGAAGACGATCAAATCTTGTCTGTACTGTCGATTCAAAGTAAAATGAGTAGAATGTTGAAATTTCTTGGATGATATACGATTCAGATATTGATCCTTCAACAGCTGCGGTGTTCTTTACTTTTTTCTTCAAACGATTCATGTATCTTTCAAATAAGTACATCCAACGATATTGAACGGGGCCACCAACTCGTGCCTCGTATGCCAAGTGTATCGGTAGATGCTCCATCGAGTCAAAAAATGCAGGAGGGAAAAACTGTTCCAGCTTGCATATGATTTCAACAATATTATTTTCAAGTGTTGACATATCTTCGACTCGAAGGACATTTGCACAGATGCTTCTAAAAAACATACTTAATTCAGTCAACGGACCCCAAATATTATCAGGTAGAAGATCTCGAAATGCGATCGGAAGTAATCTCTGCATGAATACATGACAATCATGGCTCTTCATCCCTGATATTTTGCAATCATCGACGTTCACACATCGAGATAAGTTTGAAGCATATCCATCGGGTAATCTGAGTTCTTTTACCCATTGACAAACATCTTTGATCTGTTGTTTATTTAACACATATAGGGCCTTCGGTTTCAGATATCGTCCGTTGACCTCTTGTAACTCCAACTCTGGTCTTTTACAAAGTATTTTCAGATCATATCGGGCTTTGACATTATCTTTAGTTTTTCCAGAAATATCCATCAAAGTGTTGAAAATATTATCAAACACATTTTTTTCAATGTGCATGACATCTAAATTATGTCGAATCAATAATGAACTCCAATAGGGCAATTCCCAAAAGATACTTTTTTTCACCCAGTTGTGTGTTTGGCCAAAACCTGACACTCTTTCATTGCGACCAAATACTATATCTGGAAGTGCTGAAACACGTGCTAACATTTGTTCACCAGACAACATCGGTGGTGGCCCATCTCTTTCGACTCTGCCCTTAGTAAATTTATTACGATTCCTTCGATACTGGTGATTAACCGGTAGGAATCGACGATGACAATCAAAGAATGAGATTTTTCGTTCGTTCTGAAGACTGATTGATTTAGAGTGTTCCATACAATACGGGCAAGAGAGTCGGCCGTGAGTGCTCCAACCCGACAACATGCCGTACGCGGGGAAATCATTGATTGTCCACAAGACCGCGGCCTTTAAATTGAAGTTTTGCTTCCGATGACAATCATAAGTGACAGCTCTCTCAGTCCACAATGTTTTCAATTCATCTATCAAGGGTCTGAGAAATATGTCAATTTCTTTTCGCGGACCCTTAGGACCCGGAATAATCATCGAAAGATAAATAAATTCATCTTTCATGCACATTGACGGTGGCAAATTATAAACTGTCAGCAGCACTGGCCAAACTGAATAAGGAGTTGCAGAATGTCCAAACGGATTAAAACCATCTGTGCACAATCCCAATCTGATATTTCTAGTATCCCTAGCAAATGAAGGATAACATGTATCCAAATGTTTCCATGCTTCACTGTCAGATGGATGAGTCATTACTGTATCATCACGACTTCTTGCATGCCAACTCATGTAGGGGGCTGTCTTTTCCAACATGAATAATCTTTGAAGCCTCGGTGTTAGTGGAAAATACCGAAGCACCTTAAACGGGATATTTTTCTGTTGGACCGATTTCTTCTCCTTGTAACGAGGGTGTTGACATATAGGGCATTTATCCAACTGCACATTTTATTTATAATATAAAATGCAGTTATTTTGGCACGCGTGTATTTTTTCGTACCCAAGCCCCAATTTTCTCATTAGCTTTTTAGTCTTATAAAAAGTAGGCTCAAACTTGTTATCAGTAGGCAGCATTCCATTAATCAATCCAGCAATCCGATCATACGCAACTCCGCTGATATTACAATCGGCCTTGATGTTTAAGAGCTGTGTCATTGCTGAAAACCTAGTGTATTTAGGACAATTCTCATACAAAGGTTCATCGGCAGCTTTCAACATCTCGTAAAATTCTGCAGCTTATTTATTCGGTAATTCAATCTCTACCGCAGCCCCTACTTCTGTGATATCAACCGCTGTAGTATCTGGTGGGACTGATGTCTGAAGAACTGGCCGATCAACATTATCATTCAGGCGGAATTGACCCCCAAGACTATCAAGTATCATAGTTCTATAGGGATTACATTGACTGGATGAAGAAGCACCAGCAGAGGAAGATTCACCATATGTCTGAACGACAGGATTGCTCGACGTCCCGACTTCGCGTGACTCCCCGTGACAAGTCCATAGAAAATATCTTGGTGCAAATCCTTTGGTATATAGATGCAGAGTGACAGTCTCCCGATCCAAATATCGTCCATTTGAACAAATGCGGCATGGACATCGGATTTGATCACCCATGCTAACGAAATTCCGATTCGAATAGGCGAAATTTAGGAAGTACGTTACGCCTAATCGAAACTCATTCGTTAAAGCTCCACGATCAAGACGTCGGTACATCCAATTTCGATCAGCCGACATGATTCTGTCAATCAATGACAATTTCTTTGGTTAATGTCTTTAGGTGAGATTGTCCTATTCCATTCGGGATTTATGTTATTCGTACTGCACTTACGTTTTTATTTTAACTGTTAACTAATTATTCTAAATTTCGGCAGCATCTCCCTACAGTTCTCCAAATAGGCATATCATCTGGGCGCGTATCGGAGAACAAGAGAGATGTTGCCGAAATTTAGAATAATTAGTTAACAGTTAAAATAAAAACGTAAGTGCAGTACAAATAACTATATTCCCAAATTGTCCAATCAGGGACAATTCAAGAATTGTACGTCGTATAAAAGATCGATCATCTACTTCTTTTACACGAACATACAATCCCCGAACGGATCTAAGGTTTTGCTAAATCATATCTGACTCGTCGATGCGTACGTGAAACATATCAACTCGTCGGATGGATGATTATTTTCTAAATGTTTCGAGACAACTCGAGTCCATATTGGACGATTTCGGCGCGCGTCCGAAGTGGACGATTTCGGCGCGCGTCCGAATTGGACGATTCCGGCGCGCGTCCGAAGCTAGTGGACGATTCCGGCGCGAGTCCGAATTGGACGATTCCGGCACGCGTCCGAAGTGGACGATCCCGGCGCGAGTCCGAATTGGACGATTCCGGCGCACGTCCGAAGTGGATAATTCCGAAATTAATCTAAACCCTAAAAATTATTCTAACAAATTAATTAATTAATCTAAATAATTAATTAACAATTAAAAAACTATTAAAAACAATAATAAAATAATATTAAACTACAAATTCCGGCGCCGGAGTCAGGTGGACTCCGGCGCCGGCGTACACTGGTCGAACACACTGTCCGGCCAATGTACAAGGTCTCCCGATCCAAATATCGTCCATTTGAACAAATGCGGCATGGACATCGGATTTGATCACCCATGCTAACGAAATTCCGATTCGAATAGGCGAAATTTAGGAAGTACGTTACGCCTAATCGAAACTCATTCGTTAAAGCTCCACGATCAAGACGTCGGTACATCCAATTTCGATCAGCCGACATGATTCTGTCAATCAATGACAATTTCTTTGGTTAATGTCTTTAGGTGAGATTGTCCTATTCCATTCGGGATTTATGTTATTCGTACTGCACTTACGTTTTTATTTTAACTGTTAACTAATTATTCTAAATTTCGGCAGCATCTCCCTACAGTTCTCCAAATAGGCATATCATCTGGGCGCGTATCGGAGAACAAGAGAGATGTTGCCGAAATTTAGAATAATTAGTTAACAGTTAAAATAAAAACGTAAGTGCAGTACAAATAACTATATTCCCAAATTGTCCAATCAGGGACAATTCAAGAATTGTACGTCGTATAAAAGATCGATCATCTACTTCTTTTACACGAACATACAATCCCCGAACGGATCTAAGGTTTTGCTAAATCATATCTGACTCGTCGATGCGTACGTGAAACATATCAACTCGTCGGATGGATGATTATTTTCTAAATGTTTCGAGACAACTCGAGTCCATATTGGACGATTTCGGCGCGCGTCCGAAGTGGACGATTTCGGCGCGCGTCCGAATTGGACGATTCCGGCGCGCGTCCGAAGCTAGTGGACGATTCCGGCGCGAGTCCGAATTGGACGATTCCGGCACGCGTCCGAAGTGGACGATCCCGGCGCGAGTCCGAATTGGACGATTCCGGCGCACGTCCGAAGTGGATAATTCCGAAATTAATCTAAACCCTAAAAATTATTCTAACAAATTAATTAATTAATCTAAATAATTAATTAACAATTAAAAAACTATTAAAAACAATAATAAAATAATATTAAACTACAAATTCCGGCGCCGGAGTCAGGTGGACTCCGGCGCCGGCGTACACTGGTCGAACACACTGTCCGGCCAATGTACAAGGTCCGGCGGCGGCCATCGGCCGACCGCCGCCGGCCGAAACCCTATTTTTAGGGTTTCGGTCGGAATTTCTACCGGAATGTGTCGGAGGGCAACGGGAAGAGACGGCAGTCGGAGGGCACATACCTGACAGCGTCGGCAGCAGCGGGAGGCGTCGTCGGCGTCATCGGCGTCGTCGGCGTCGTCGGCGTCGGCGAGAGGAAGGAGAGGAGGCGGCGGCGGCAGCAGCGGGAGGAAGAAGGGGGGCGGGCGCGATCTGCGACCTATATAAACTTATCAGCAACGGTTCACTCGCCTGTTAGAAAGCCGTTGCTAATAAGTTATCATCAGCAACGGCTCACTTATCCGTTAGCAAGCCGTTGCTGATAATTAAAATATCAGCAACGGCTCGCCTTTCCGTCAGAAAGCCGTTGCTGATAATTAAAATAATCCGCAACGGCTCGGGTTTCCGTTAGAACGCCATTGCAGATACAAATATCTGCAACGGCTCGGGCGGCCGTAAGAATGCCGTTGCAAATAGCAACGGCTTGAGCGGCCGTTGCTGATAGCCGTTGCTGAAGACCAAGTTTCTAGTAGTGAATGTACATACATCAATGTATAAATACAAAGTAAACATACAAAATTAGCTCATCGTGCGGGATCAGGTGGCAACTGCAGCGATGCAATAGATTGTGTGGGGAGCGTATAAGTTGGTGTCAACAATGATAATGGATCCGAACATGATGTCATCACACAAATTGATGGAGGGGGTGGAGCACCGGGTAAGAGTGAAGCAATATGTCCTAAGTATTGGATCACCCGCGTCATCTAATCTAATGTTGAAGAGAGGACATGTCGATGATGATGTGTGCTTGACTAGTCTTAATATCCACCAATTGATGCTGAAAGGAATGGTGACTTAAGCCAATCATATTCATTCATTTGTAACGGATATATATATATATATATATTTTCTTCCATCGTATACGTTGCATCCACTACAATATTTTCATAGCATTTAACGGAACGCTATCACATTCCCGCAAAAAAAACCCATCAAAAATCACTTTCCTGCACGCTATTTCCTTCTCTCGCTCGATCTTTTTCTTCCCTTCTCAATCTTTTTCTCTCCCCTCTCCCTCTCCCCTCTCCCTCTCCCCTCTCCCTCGCCGTCAGCCGATTTTTAGAAGCAAGTCGAAATGGTAATATAACGATGGCGAGAGAGAGCCTGTTGCGGTGAAGTGAGACGACGACGATTGCGACGGCGCCGGTGGAGAAGAAGCAGCCGGCGGAGGTGGAGGGGGAGATGTGGGCTCTTGCTTCGAGGGTCAGTGGAGGCGGCGGCGAGGGGCTGCAATAGTACCATATGCAACATATCCATGACCTCCAACTCCAGATCCGACAGAAGACCAACAACCTCCAACGTTTGGAGACCCAAAGGAACGATCTCAACTCTCGATGTTCGAAATCTCTAATCATCGCTGTTTGTTCTTGCCCCATTTGTTGTTACTGCCCTAATTTTGTTGTGAACCCTAGTTTTGGATATTTGAGAAGGGTGGTTCAATATGTCTTTGTAATATTCTTTCTGATTTTTTCTTATTCTTTGAATATTTCTTGATAAGATTAAGCGTAAAAGGTCAGATCTTGCTATGTCCTGGGCTGTAGAGCTTAAATGCTTGTTGTTTCTAGATCAATCTGAGATATGTAATGTATGGTTGCAGTAAGAATGCTCCGAGAGGAGTTGTAGTTGCTTCAGGAGCCTGGTTCGTATGTGGGCGAGTTGGTGAGACACTTCACCTCTTCCTCTTGCCTTCCCACTTTCGAGGTCCCTCACTGCCGCGATGCCAGGCACCATCCAAATCTCAGGTACTTCAGTCTTTCTCCCTGAACAACGTGCTCTGTTTAAGTGATGTTAACTCCTAAGAATCTTAATGAAATTGCAGTTCTTGAGTTTGTAGAACCCCCTCCATCTGCTTCGCCAACGCATACCGATGCCAAAGCAAGCCTCTCTCTCTCTTTGAAGAGTATGTTCTTTAATTTTCCTATTTTGCCCTCTTTTTTGCTTCGATTTGCTGGCTTCTCTCGTTGCCTCCGCGTTCTGTTGGTAATTGATTTTGTTCTTCTTCTTCTGCAGTTACCATGGGGAAGAGGGAGTATCAGACGATAGGGAAAAGAGAACTCTCGTTGTGAGCATTCTTTTTCAGCTTGTTTGAAATTCATTTTTAGCTTCTGCTAGATGCTATTAGGTTGCAAAGGTTCTTCTTCTTCTTTTTTCTTATTTCGCTGAGTGAAATAAATGGCTATTTGCCTTAATTTTGTGCCCCTCAACTTCCAACAGGTGTTTAGTAATCTAATAGCTTTTGCTAAATACTATTAAGCTTCTTAATTTCTTGATTTATATAGAATAGGGTTGATATCACTATTTGCTATTTAGGAATAACCATTTTTGTTTTAGAGCAAAAATAATCTTGCTACTCTCTTGATACTCAGACCATCAAATCTAGAATTACTTATTTAATAGCATGTAATGAATCAATAGGGAATAAATTGATCAAGTTGATCCCTGGTTTATGAATGCAGCCGGCCTGTTGTGTCTTTGAGAGACAACCTAGTAAGTAATCAATAGGGAAATTTTTTTGCTTTTCGTTCCGAAATTAATGTAAGTAATAAAAATAATGCAGATTTTAACTTCAGTTCCCTTGAAATTAGTGGATGGCTCTAGCTATAGGAAATCCACTTTCCTCTGATTTGAAGTTTGTTTACCTCTAAAATATTTTATTGCACAAGTATACTAATTAACCACATTATTAAAAGAAGCTGCCCAGCTGATAATGGCGAGATAGAAAGCTAATTAAAGCTCGTTGGAGAAGAGGAAAGGAGAAATTTAAGATGGAGATGAAGCCCATCAGACTAATTGGTTAATGTGAACTGGACATGCTTTTGATATCAGTTAACTAGTAAGTCGTAGGTATATTCTTATATTAAAAATGCAGCATGCACCTTATGTTGGATGAATCCTTGATATACTTGAAATCATAGCAAAATTTGATGTGGTAGGGAGATTAGATGCAAGATAATATCCCTGATATACTTGAAATCATAGGAAATTTTTAATGAGTGTTGTAGTTTGTTATTTTGTTTAATTTTGTCCTAGTTTTGTTAGGACAATAGTAGTTGAGATTCTTTTGCATAAAATTCTTATTTTTTTGTTAAATAAAGTAGTCAACTAAATATTAGGTAGTGAGTCCATTTGGAGGATAGAGGAGTTTTCATTCTTGTTTAAGTTAATAACCTTTGCACGTTAAAGTAGGAAAAGTAGATTATTGAAAAGTTGCAACTGAACTAGGTATGTACCTAAATTACTCATTTATTTTTTGTTTGTAAAAATTATGAAGTTTTTTTACATGTCATTTGATAGGTGGAAGACCATCGAACAAAGATAGTAGAATATGAGTATAAAAGAGAAATACACCCTTGATTAACAATCTGCCTAAACACTGAAATATGGTGTAAGTGTGTAACAAGCTTGACCCCTCCCTTGAGTCCTGTACACGATTCTCAGTATAGTGTAGAACATAGTCGAAATAAGGCTCCATACTCCAATGTTGTATTTGAACAACATTAAAGATAACCAACTTAACATAAGGGCAATTATTTAGAAGTAATGAAGTATTGTATACTTCTTTTGACGAGGATAGATGGCTTCCTGGCCTGTATATCAAAGATATTCATGTGTTTCTAGCAACTATAAATGTATCTTGTGAAGAATCTTGTGTCATGCATCATTCACTCTAGTAGCCTTTTCCATTATGAATGATCTTAATTGTCAATATGTATGTGATTGATCCATCATATTGCCAAGTAGATTTCACTTTTTGTTCCACTACTACTTCAGTTATTCTTACCTTGCTATCATCACTTGCTTATGGGTAGGTATCAAGTCCTCAACTATTCTTTAATATATTCATCACTAAAGAATTTTTTGAACTCAAAGTATGAGCAACTTAACATGTTCTTGATCTCTTCTTTTCAATAATTACTTTTTATGAAGCATGCAAGAGTTTTAGAAGGATCGTCCTCCTAGGAATAATTTTCAAGGGTAAATTGTGTTGTATTTTTTACTTAAAATATTGAATAACTATAATCAATAAATAACAGAGATGCATCACAGTATCTATACTATTTCTGGATGCTCCGTGATGGCATTATACTTGCATGTTTGGAATGACAATGAAAAAAAAGAAGTCTTTTCCCATGGATGCCTATGCCCTATAGTATCTTTCATTTTTTTCACCTTTTGTTTCATTAAACTTCATAGTACATTTGAAGTCGTTCCTATTTCTTATGCTCAATTATAAAATAATATTCATATAGCATTCATAATTGCATTTCTGAAACGCTATTGTAACATCCCTATATAAGATAGCGTGCGATTTGACAGCGTTTCGGATAATGCTATACACTACCTATGATAGCGTTTATGGCATACTATTAATGACGATTATTGTTGTAGTGATCTATTTGTTAATTAATAGATAATGATGAAGCCCATTGGCTAAGGCAATGATTCTAGGGTCATGATCAGATCATGCTAGTGAGACCTAGAATCTAGAGGTCTTGGTTGAAAATTATCCTAGTAGGTGTTACACTGATTGGGGTGTTAGTGTTACCAGCAAAACTAGTACACTCGTCACATGCTCTACATTAGAGGGTAGCTGGTCTTACACTTACCTATGAGGTGTCATTAATGTGAGAGTGTAGGTGCTGATGGGAGAATGAGTTCATTGAACAAACCTGCTAGATGATCATCTAATGGAGACAATCTCTCGTACGTTAATAGGTTGTTCCTCAAGTGATAGTAGGTGTATGTAATCCTTGGAACTGAGGTGGCCATGGCAGCTTTGTGATTACTAATCTGTGTATTTGGTTTTTTTGTATCATGATTCTCTAAGTTGTGTGTCGGGTACTCTGGGCACAATGAGGTCTTCATGGAAGCTTGTAAATAACCAACACGTAATCGCTTGCTCCTAGAGAAATGAGAGAATGTCTTATGCATTGTAGAGAGTATCGTCTCACGGAATCTCTGGCTAGAGTGGATATGGAAATTAGAAAGAGTTTCTAATATTCCATTGTGAGACGATCACTCAAGATGATGATTACATATGACTGAGTATTATGGTTTGATGTTTCCTCTATACCCTAGAACGGTCTGGGATATTGTACAACTGAAAGATTGAATACACGAGAACTAATCGCCGAAGGGTGTTTGATCTAGTATGATTGAACTCCACACTATTTGGGGGTCATGACACGTTGTTAGACGCCAATCTTGATATGTAGGTTTAATTAAGTGTTAATTAGAAATTGATTCAAGTAGAAGTGTTCTATTAAATTAATTCACTCGCCTATGTAATCCCACTGCCAACTTAGTGTGGGGCCCAATGGGTCATACACATACAAGTTATCTCACAACAAGATTCATTTGATAACTCACAATGTGATCACGTTTACTTGTCTATAGTAAATTGGGCAAGAAAGTGTTTCTTAGCTCGATGAATTTTTGATCGAAGAGTTCGGTCTAATCAGCTAGTTAATTATTTATTCGCTTCCGCGCTTATTAAGTTGAATCATGCTTAATCTAAGAATTCAAGAAACCGATTAAAACCAAAATTAGATTAAATATTAGATAACACAGTATTCACCTCGCCTTTAGTGTAGGTCATTCACTCAATATTGTTATCATTAAAACCGAGATTAAGGCCAATGTTGAAAACCTTAGGCCAACAATCTCCTCATTTTTGATGATGACAAACACTTATCAAATAATTTCACTTTAAGCATAAAGAGTATCAACCATGAGATTTCTCCTTCTATCAACATACACACATATATATATATATATATATATATATATATATATATATATGATATTACTCACCTATCTTTATGCATAATTTTCCTATATCTTTTCCCTTTAACCTAGATTTTTCTCATTCTTTTGACATCAATAAAAAATGGTAAGAAACATCCAATCATGAAGTTGAAACTCAAAGATTTTTCCAAAAGCATGAAAGTATCAACCCAATGGATGAAAACCAAATACCGAATATGAGACCAAGTATGATAGCGAAGAATGATAAATAAAATCCAAGTCTAGAAACCATGTATTAACTCAAGTATCGATATTTTCAAGTATTAGTCAAAATATCAAAAATCATTTTTAGAAATAATTTTTCTCGACTTATAATGAGAATGATACCAAAAATAGAATCATAATATCATACTTGAAGTCTCATTCTAAGATTTCACAAAAATGCAAAGTTCCGAAAATTGAACATTTTGAGGGAAATGATACTTTAAAGTTTCGAATCCAATTTTAAAAATCCATATGAAATTGAATTCTTAATGAATATTTTTGAAATTCTGACGCCACAAACTAGATTTTTAAAGGAAAATGCAAATTCAAAATCATGTCAAAATTAGTTTTCTACCTTTTTTCTAAAATTCAATGATGTAGTTTTGAAATAAACAATTTCAATTTTAATGTTTAGCTATAAACAGTGAGGTTACTAAACTAATATGCATCAGAAAATTTTAAAATTTTATATCAGTATTCTATATTCAATTAAGATTCCACAAATTCAAGAATCACTAAAAAATAATTTGTCTATAATTTTCTAAAAATGTTTGAGTGATAGTATATCAAACTAGCTTATTTATAAATTTGACCAAATATCATTTCATCAATTTACTCATGAATTTTTACACTTATGCACATAGAAACTTAACATGAGTGAATCTAACCATGTTCCTCAATAAGTATGGATTGAAAATGAGTTCTAAGTCAATTTGTTGACTTAGGTAAAACTCATTCAAATGAAAATATCATGAAATGAACCAAATATCATTTTATCCACCTTCACATAAATTTTTAATTTTTTTAATACACAGGAACAAATCATGAGTAAATCTAAGCATGTTAATCAAGTTTTGACTTACCTATGTACTAAAATTCTTCCTATTCATGAGATTTCAAACATTTATCATGCAATTCGAATCATAAGTATAAAGACATAATTAAAGCATAAATGTTGAGGTAATTAAACTAGATTTTGACAAAAATCAAACTCATACATCAATTCTTGAAGATTTGCAAACTTATCATTTTCTTTTCCAATTTCTTTATCATAGCATTCCATTAACATATTCCCAACTTGCAAGTTGGCTTCATTAGTATCATAATGAAATCATAGACCAACTTGCATGCTAACATACTAAATAGCGAAGGTTAAATGTAATGTTTCAATTGAAAATCTCAATCTAAGCTAGATAGTAAAGATTCATTTTAAAGGAATCGACATGATATCAAAATTAATCAAGAGATTTCGAAATATGAAATATTTAAAAAATGAGATCTCCAACCCTTCATATTTGTTGAAAATTGAAAGGCCACAGTTAGTTTAGGGTTTAGAACTGCATAGTCGCATAGGCCCTTTATAGGTCATGTAGGTCTCCAAAGAGATCGGAAATCAAAAATCAAAATTCATTTTTGAGAATGCATCATTAGTAGGGGAAAACAACTCAAATCAAACAAATAACATAATTAAACTCCTACTTAAATGAACAAGATCGGCAAGGGAGATGATACCAAGTTTACTAGATGTCAATTTCCACACCTAAGGCATCATTGTTGATATGAAGTTGCAACTTGACTTGGTGGATTCTTTAAGTCCTCATGCAACTTCAATCAACGAACTCCTCATCCTTGTGTGGTGGATCCTCCTTCAATAGAGTATGAAATTTTTGGTAGCCAAAAGATTTTGGGTTATTGGGGGTAATGAGCTTAGGTATCCCAAGGTGTCTTAACAATATCAGGGTTCATTTTAAAAGCACAATCATAAATAGCATGCTCATAAATACCGTAACAAAAACAATATCCATGATTTTTTTTTCATTCTTGTTATGGACATGAGGTCAACATTTGAACGCATGAGTATTCTTGAAAGAAATAATTTTCTTTTCAAATTCCATAAATGAAGACGCACTTTTAAGGTCATTTACTCTTTTAGTTAAGCACAAAACTTCATTTTTCAAAACATCAATGTAATTATATAAGGCATGCACTTGAGATTTTAAAAAGCAATTTTCATTTTTAATTTTTGAATTTTGAATTCTCAAGTTTTCATTCTCAATCTTGAAATCATTTTTCATGTTGCCATTTTGAAATTCAATTTATTTTTCAACATATCATTTTCATTTTTCAAATCCATATTTCTACTTTTCAATTCCTTAATCTCAAAGTTCAACGTGTCATGACATGAATCAAATGAACTTGTCTTCAATTTTTCATTTTCTAGTTTTGAATCATGCACTTGAGAATTAAGCCTTAGATTTTCCTTTTTTATTTTCCTATTTTTCTTATTTTTTTTATGAGTAAGTCATACATTTTTTTACATTCTTCTAGTAGTTCTTCATAAGACATGTCAAGAGATTTAGAGGTACTAAAATCACTATCATCAACAATTTGAACATGACTAGAAGATGGTAAATATACCTCATCCCGAATACCCATAAGGCAAAAGTTTGATTTAGCTTCATCGTCATGTAGAAGAGGCTTCACTTGATTTGGATGCAGATGGGGAAGCACACTTTTTCTTTTTAGATTTTTTCTTAAAAAGACGACAATTCTTCTTCTTGTGTCTCTTCTGTTGGCAAAGAAAGCACCTAAGTTTTCGTTTCCGATTCTTGCTTGTGCTCCTTGTGACCCTTGTCATCACCACGTTCAATATACGTAGTAATCTCTTCGGTCTTAGCAAAATCACATAATACATTCAAGTTAGCATACATATCGAATGCGTATGAACAATGCATAACTTTTTCAAGTATATCATTTGAAAATGAGCAATATAGAAAATGCATTGTTTTAGCACTCAAATTAGATAATCTAACTTGCTTTTGAGTCCAAGCATTAATGCCAATGGTGAGCTCAACATATTTATTTTTTAGCATGCACCATAGATCTATACTTTGTGTTTTAAAGACGACATACATCCTACTATTCCAAACACCAAAGTTGGACTCTTCAAACCTAGAGAGTGTAGGCACTACCAACTCTAGTGTCATTCTCGAATCAAAGCTAGAGGTAGTATAGATGGTAAAATATCAAACTACGACTCGCTATGATACAAATTGTTGGGTGAATGACCCACACTGGAGGAGGATCGAATAGTGTGTCACGTTAAAATTTACCTTAATTTTTGTTTTAATCGGTTCTTCAAGTAATTAGGCAAACACAAGTTTAAATGAAAAGCGGAAGCAATAAATAAGCAAGTAAGCACACAAAAGAATATCAATGCTAACAATGAGATTTATAGTAGTTCGGGACCCTTCCCTACTCCACTACCTAAGCATCCCATGATGGTAGACTCTTAGGGAACTTCAACTTACCTCTCTATGACATTCTAGCCACAGAGTTTTGTCCTCGACACAGTCCTTGTGTTGTAGTGAGTTAATAGCCCACAACCGTCTTCACTTGAAGATAAGAAAGGTAGATTGTTGTCGTCTTTGCACTCATCAGTCTAAACTCCTTATAGAACTAGCAACACAATGCATACACATTGGAGATAGACATTCAGATCTTCTCACCAGTATATATATGTGACAACCGATAAATTTGAATAAATGTTGACTTAAACACTAATCATTAACAACATCAGTTCATACCAAACAGTCAACTCTAAATCACCATAAAGTATCGACCATTAAGCTCAAGAAGTAACGCCTATAAACAATAATGAAGACTACTCCACTACCCATAATTAAGTCAGACAATAAAATAGGTAATTAGATGATTAAAAATACTAGAGAAATAAAAAAGGATCATGATTAATACTGGTAACCAAAGGTCATCATTGCGTTGCATCCTAAACCTGTAGTCCAATGTTACAAGAGTAGTTGTAATTGTCTTCAATATAAGCAGAACTCATACTTGAAACTATCCATTTAATTGAGAACAAACTAGAATACTTTTGCCAAATATAGCTAACACATATAACTTGTAACGCCCCACTCAGGGTCACGTGACCGGCCAGGGTATACGTGCCTATACCCCGCAGCCTAAACCATGCACATGCCAACTCAACAATAAAACATAGTGGAAATAAATAAATAAGATTTACTTCAAATGGAAAACCATACAGAATTCATTATAAGTAAGTTTAGCAAAAGTACAAAGTGCGGAAATAATAAATCAAGTCCAATAGACCACCAACAATAAAATTTAAAATAAATGACATAAACGTCCCCAAGGGACTACAACTTCGAAATGCCAAAACACAGTGCATGACAAACTACTACATACTCTACTACGACCCCTAACTAGGACTGCTATGAGATCAATGTAGCTCCTCTGCCCTCCAGCCATGCCAAGTGCTCCAGCCCACCTCACCGATCAGGCTCTACAAAACAAAAACAAAACAACGACAACGGGTGAGTTCAAAAGAACTTAGTGAGCAGTTCTACCAACCCCCACGAAAAACAAAATATAGATATGATGCATAAAGAAAAAACTCCTGACTCAAGCAGGAGAGGTCACCAGTGAGTGATCAGCTAACAGGCCATCTGGCCACTACCTGCTCGAAGGTATCCAACACCGAAATGGTGAAGATCACAGGCTTAAGCCTGCCATCCCTAAGGCAACAAAACATATTAGGATAATCGTGAAGACCCTCCGAACTTATCCTAATATAAAAAAACTCAGGAGCAATTGGTATGGCCCTCCGAACTTGCTCCACGAGACACGAAGGAACAATTGGAAATCGCCCATCCGAACAATTGCCCCTTTAAGATATCACAGGGGTAATCGGGTAGGCCCTCCAAACTTACCCCTTTAAGATATCACAGGAATAATCGGGTAGGCCATCCGAACTTATTCCTTAAAAGCACTTTGGGAATAATCGGGTAGGCCCTCTGAATTTATTCCACGAGGCTAATCGGAGCAATCGAGATTTGCCCATCCGAACTTGTTCCACAGGTTGGAAAATAGCCATCCAACCTTCGGGGCCTACCTCGCAATCCGGCTCCTCAACGAGTCTCTCCGCCATTCATAAAGATATGACACAATATGACCTAAGTCAAGTCTCTCCTTTGGTGTCTTAGGGGTGTCAACCTTATTGGGAAACGTCTCAACACTCCAATACCCAACTCCAACTCCTAGACCCATAATGTCATACACTTTATTTGTCATAAGGTTTTATTTCATGCATAACTTTATTTATTGGTTCATAATAGATTATGCTGACCCCTTGCTCAATTTTAATTATGCAATTAAAATTTAGATTACCAAGATTAGAGTTTTGTTATAGCTTACTGTTATGCCCGAGACTAATGTATCTAACCCAATTCTGGTTTCCAAAGTGTGTCCTATGTTTCCAAACTATGTTTTCTGATCGAAATGATAGGTTACATGACTATGTTCAGAGAAATACATACACCACAACAAGTATTTGAAAAACAACACAAATTCATCATCTCAGCATGAAATTCCAGCAACACTTAGTTTCTCAACATAGCATGAAAATAAATCCGAAGTTAGTAGAAACTAGATCCTTAATTATCATTAAATAGAATACTAATCTTGAGATAAATTTCTCAAATTTCATGCTTATTAAATAAGACTAACAAGTATCAATAACACCTTAATCAAGAAACAATCATTATGATCAAGAACCCTTCTTCAAGAACCTTCATGGCATCAATATCAAGATCTAATTTTATAAATGTGATTTCTATCCAAATATCACAGATTAATTACAAGGCATGCTTAAACATGTAGGAGCTCAATTTATTAAGCAATTTGAGGCATGGATCTCAGGAACACCAAGAATTCTCACTTAGGCATTTCAACGAACACCTTGAGGGCACCCTCATCTCCACCTTGGCCGAGCACCCCTAGGGTCATCCTAGGGCTGTCAAACCCCATAGTGGAGGGTTTAGGACATT
This sequence comes from Canna indica, assembly GCA_034359265.1. Taxonomy (NCBI): domain Eukaryota; kingdom Viridiplantae; phylum Streptophyta; class Magnoliopsida; order Zingiberales; family Cannaceae; genus Canna; species Canna indica. Next base: position 38,436,213 of record CP136892.1, on the reverse strand, counting down.
CCTCAAACACGACAATCAAAAGAACGGTGAAAACTCGAGAGATCAACAGAAAATAAATCAAAACATCCTATCTTTCAAGAACATCTTCAAGAAATCGAAGAAACTCAAAAAGGAGGGTAAAACCACTCACTTGATTAGGAAGAAGAAATCGTGGAAGTTCCTAATCGGTCTCCTCCGAATTCGGCCTCAAAGGTAGCAGCGGTGGCTCGACTCCGCAAGGAGTAAGGGGTGGTGGCTCTACCAAGCCGCCGGCTAGGTTTGGCTTGGCTCTTCTCCTCGGCGGCTGGCTTCAAGGGAAGGGGGAGAGGGGCGGCGGCAGCTAGCTTGGCTCGACGGCTGCTCTCCTCTCTCTCTTTGCTGGTGCGGCTCCAATAGGGAGCCACCAACCCTAGGGGAGGGGGGGATTTTTATAATCCCCACCCACTTCCACATAACCACACCCTAACCCGCATTCTTCTCAACCCGGATCCGTAGGGAGCAGGAGCTGAGGCAGCAGCCACAACTAGTGACGGCAGCACCCGCAACACTAGAGGTGGCACTGGTGGTCAGAGCCCCCAAAGTACCTTCATATGCAAATTTTGTTACATTCAGACCACCAAAGTATAGAGGGACAGATCAGCGGGTGGAGGTCACCAGCTTCATGAGAGATTGCTATGAGTTGTGCATGGAGCTTGGTTGTTCTTCTGAGACGACCGCTCGACTGATCGTTTTACAGCTGAGAGGTCCAGCCAAGGATTGACTTCACACTTGGAGGGACCGCAGAGCAGCAGATGCACCACCCGCTACCTAGGAGGAGTTTAGAGTTGTTATGGTGGAAAAGTACCTACAGATGAGCGTCCGGGACACACGGGCGAAAGAGTTCTAGCTACTGCGTCAGACGGGCAGTATGTCAGTGACATATTATGAGATGGAGTTCACTCGACTCTCAAAGTACCATCTAACCTTGATAGCCACAAAAGACCGCCATGGTCAAGAGGTTTGTCGAGGGGTTGAGGCTGCAGATGCCCAGACTGATCCATTACATGGAGGCGTCATTTGGAGGTTCACAGCAGAGACCTGGGCAATAGCAGTGCAACTGATGTTATAGGAAGCACTGGGGGGCTTGCTGGGGACGTGCAGAGGTATATTTCAATTATGGGCAGACTGAGCATTACAAAAAGGATTGTCCTAGCAAGGGCAGTCAGCAACCTGATTTGACCAGAGGAAAGACACCGATGTTAGTTGGTTCCGTAGCTCAGAGGGGTCACTGCAAGGGTGTTTGCTATGAACCAAGAGGGCGTTGAAGCATCCAAGGCAGTAGTGTCAAGTAACCTCACTGTTGGTTCCGCTATTGCATGTGTCTTGTTTGATCCGATTGCTACACACTCTTTTGTATCTGCTTTGTTTGTTGATAAGCTGGCAGGGGAACCTTCTGTGCTTGATTTGCCACATGTGGTGTCTACGCCTACGGGCGTTTTAGTGATGGCAGAGACAGTCTTTCGGGACTACGCGGTTATCATTTGTGGGCATGTGTTGATGGCCGAATTGACACTCCTGCCGATGCTGGAGCTTGATGTAATTTTGGGCATGGACTGGTTGGCGGACCATTTCACCTCAATGGATTGCAGGGCTAAGACTGTGACCTTCAGTTAGCCCGGATTGCCCCAGTTTACCTTCTAGGGTGAGGGAAAGGGAGATTCGTTGATGGCAATATCAGCTCTCAAGGCTCAGAAGCTACTTCTGGGTGGATGTCAGTCCTTCTTGGCTTTTGTGTCTGTGGCAGAGGGAGGCGGAGGTACGGCTAGGGACATCGGGGGGACGCCTGTGGTATGCGGGTTCTCTAATGTATTCCCAGAGGAGTTTCCACGGTTCCCTCCAGAGAGGAAGACTGAGTTATTTATTAAATTACAGTCTGGGGTGAAGCCGATCTCCATTGCACTGTACCGGATGGCACCAGCTGAGTTGATGGAGTTGAAATCCCAATTGCAGGAGCTGCTTGAGTTGTGCTGACTAATGCACTTGGAGTTCCTGGTGATGTCCTTCGGGCGGACTAATGCACTTGCAGCATTTATGGACATGATGAACCAAGTCTTCAGGGAATACTTGGATAAATTCGTAATTGTGCTCATTGATGATATCTTGATTTATTCTAGGAGCAGGGAGGAGCATGTTGAGCACTTGAGGGTAGTTCTGAAAACTCTCAGGGAGCACATATTGTATGCCAAATTCTCCAAACGAGAGTTATGGTTGGAAAGTGTGGGATTCCTTGGCCATGTTGTGTCCAGGGAAGGGGTAAAGGTGGACCCCGCGAAGGTAGAAGCAGTTCAAAATTGAAAAAGGCTGACTAATGTCACTGAGATCCGCAATTTCTTGGGTTGGCAGGTTATTACAAAAAGTTTGTGGAAAATTTCTCTAGGATCGCAGCGCCATTGACCCGCCTGACTTAGAAGAAGGTCAAGTTTGAATGAGACAATAAGTGCGAAGAGAGCTTTTTGAAGCTCAAGGACCGCTTGACGTCAGCATCGGTTCTAGCAGTACCCTCGGGCTCAGGAGGATTTGGGTTGTGTGTTGATGCAGAATGATAGAGTGATAGCTTATGCCTCTAGGCAGTTGAAGGTTCACAAGAAGAGTTACCCAACTCATGACCTTGAGCTAGCAGCTGTGGTGTTCGCATTGAAGATGTGGCTTCACTACCTTTATGGCGAAGCTTGTGAGATATACAGTGATCATAAGAGCCTCTAGTATTTGCTCACTCAGAAGGAGTTGAACCTAAGGCAGAGAAGATGACTTGAGCTATTGAAGGACTATGACTGCACGATCATGTACTATCCGGGGAAGGTTAATGTGGTTGCTCATGCTTTGAGCAAGAAGTCTATGGGAAGTTCGACGCATTTAGCAGTCCGGAGGAGGCCATTGGCTCAGGATTTGGCCATACTTTAGGATGGCGAGGCAATCTTGTTAGTGTCAGCTTCTGGTGTGCTGGTGGCTCACCTGAGGGTGCAGTCCACGTTGATTGACATGTTGCGGGCAGTGCAGGAGGAGGATGCTTTTTGTGCTCTCACTAAGGATCTGGCCAGGAGAGGCAATGCCAATAATGGGTTCGGTGTTGACTCGGAGGGTGTTCCGAGGTTTAAGAACTAGATAGTGGTGCCAGATATGGTCGAGGTTCGCAGGCACGTGCTAGAGATGGCTCATCGGTCCACATACACTATGCACCTGGGGGCCACGAAGATGTACCATGATCTAAGGCATAATTATTATTGGAAAAGCATGAAAAGAGAGGTGGCCGAGTTCATATCTAAGTGCCTGGTGTGTCAGCAGGTTAAGGCTGAGCATTTGAAGTCGGCAAGGTTGCTCCAGAACCTAGAAGTACTAGAGTGGAAATGGGAGAAGATAACCATGGATTTTGTGATGGGGCTGCCAAAGTGTGGGAAGGGCAATGATTCTATCTAGGTAGTGGTGGATCGCTTAACCAAGACTTCGCATTTTATACCAGTCAGGACGACCTTTTTAGCTGAGTAGTATGCAAGGTTATTTTTGGATCGGATCGTCGCTTATCATGGTGTTCCGATTATGATCATCTCATATCAGGGTACTCAGTTCACAGCTCGATTCTGGCAGTCTTTTCAGGAGGTGTTGGGCACTCAGGTTCAGTTCGGTACCGTGTTTCACCCTTAGACACATGGTCAGTCAGAGTAGATTATTCAGACGCCGGAGGATATACTAAGAGCATGTGTCCTAGATTTGGAGGGCAGTTGGGAGAGGCACTTACCTATGATTGAGTTTGCCTACAATAACAGCTACCACAATAGCATCGGGATGGCCCCATTTGAGGCATTGTATGGGCGGAGATGCGGGTCGCCTATGGTTTGGTTTGATGCAAGGGATTCCCTTATGATGGAACCTGACCTAGTGGAGGAGGCAGTAGGAAAGGTGAAGCTAATCAGAGAGAGGTTGTTGGCAGCTTAGAGTCGCCAAAAGATATATGCTGATGGAAAGGCCAGGGAGGAAGAGTTTGCTGAAGGGGACATGGTGTTCCTCAAGGTGTCCCCTATGAAATGGGTGGTGAGATTTGGTAAGAAAGGAAAGTTAAACCCTATGTTCATTGGGCCGTTTCCTAATTCTCAAGCGTAGGGGAGCTGTGGCCTATGAGTTGGCTTTACCTCCAAGTATGGACCGAGTACATCTAGTGTTCCTTGTGTCTATGCTGAAGAAGTACATTCGGGATGAGTCCCATGTGATTGAGCCAACCGCAGTGGAGGTGGATTCAACAGTTTCTTATGAGGAGCGGCCAGTTGAGGTGCTAGATCGGTAGATCAAAAAATTGAGGTCCAAGGAGATCCCCTTGGTTAAGGTCAGGTGAGAGCACCATTCCGAGCAGGAGGCCACCTGGGAGGTGGAGCAGGATATGAGGGAGCGATATCCTTCAATGTTTGATGATCTGGTGAGTCCTTAATCTTCTTTTCCGAAATTTGTGGACGAATTTTATTTAAGGAGGGAGGATTGCAATATCCTAGATATTTTTATTTATTTTTCCCCTTATTGTTTGTGTTTGCCAGCCTAGGGGGTTAGTTCGAGGTCGAGCCGAGTCGACATGTGGTCCAGTGCGAGCTTACGAGCTCGGGTAAGTTGAATTATGAGTTATAATTATATAGCTAATTTATTTAATTATGATACATGTGGATGTGCATGTGTTTATTGTTTGTATTTTACCATGGGGTTAGTTTGGGTTAGTGGGTTGGGAATCCGAGTTGAGAAGAGTGCAGGTTAGGGTGTGGTTAAGTGGAAGTGGGAGGGGATTATAAAAATTCCCACCCCTAGGGTTGGCCGCTCCATATTGGAGTCGCACCAGCCAAGAGAGAGAGGAGAGCAGCCGCCGAGCCAATCCAGAAGCCGCCGCCCGTCTCCCCCTTCCCTTGAAGCTAACCGCCGAGGAGAAGAGCCAAGCCAAGCCTAGCCGAGTCCTTCCCCCCCTCTCTCTCTTCTTATCCCCTTTGGAAGCCAAGCTGGCAGCTTGGTAGATCCGCCACCCCTTCCTCCTTGTGGAGCCGAGCCACCGCCACCACCATTGAGGCCGGATTCGGAGGCCACCGATTGGGAATTTCCCCGATTTCTTCCTAATCAAGTGAGTGGTCTTACCCTCCTTGTGTTCGGGTTTCTTCGATTTCTTGCAGATGTTCTTGAAGGCTAGGATGTTTTGATTTGTTTTCTGTCGATCTCTTGAGTTTTTACCGTTCTTTTTGATTGCCGTATTTGAGGAGGCCCTAAACTCTCCCCTATTTGGTTCGGCAGCCCTAGGATGACCCTAGGGGTGCTCGGCCAAGGTGAAGACGAGGGTGCCCTCAAGGTGTTCGGTGAAATGCCTAAGTGAGGATTCTTGGTGTTCTTGAGATCCATGCCTTAAATTGCTTAATAAATTGAGTTCCTACATGTTCAAGCATGCATTGTAATTAATCTGTTATTTTTGGATAGAAATCATGTTTATAAAATTAAAATCTTGATATTGATGCCATGAAGGTTCTTGAAGAAGGGTTCTTGATCATAATGCTTGTTTCATGATTAAGGTGTTGATGATACTTGTTAGTCTTGTTTAATAAGCATGAAATTTGAGAAATTTATCTCAAGATTAGTATTCTATTTTAATGATAATTAAGGATCTAATTTCTGTTAATTTCGGATTTATTTTCATGCTATGTTGAGAAACTATGTGTTGCTGGATTTTTATGCTGAGATGATAAATCTGTGCTATTTTTAAAATACTTGCTGTGTTGTGTGTATTTCTCTGAACATAGTCGTGTAACCTATCGTTTCGACCAGAAAATATAGTTTGGAAATATAGGAAACACTCTGGAAATCAGATTCGGATTAGATACATCAGTATCGGGATCAACCGTAAGCTATAACAAAACCCTAAAACAAAACCCTAATCTTGGTGATCTAAATTTTAATTGCATAATTAAAATTGAGCAAGGGGTCAGCATAATCTGTTATGAACCAACAAATAAAGTTATGCATGAAATAAAACCTCACGGGTCTAGGAGTTGGGGTCGGGTATTGGAGTGTTGAGACGCTTCCCAATAAGGTTGACACCCCTAAGACACCATAGGAGAGACTTGACTTAGGTCATGTTGCGCCATATCTTTATGAATGGCAGAGAGGCTTATTGAGGAGCCGGATTGCGGGCTAGGCCCGGAAGGTTGGATGGCTAATTCCCAACCTGTGGAACAAGTTCGGATGGGCAAATCCCGATTATTCCAGTTAGCCTTGTGGAATAAGTTCGGAGAGTCAACCCGATTATTCCTGTGATATCTTAAAGGGGTAAGTTCGGAGGGCCTACCCAATTATCCCTGTGATATCTTAAAGGGGCAAGTTCGGATGGGCGATTCCCTATTGTTCCTTCGCGTCTCGTGGAGCAAGTTTGGAGGGCTTCTCGATTGCTCCCGAGTTTCTTTATATTTGGATAAGTTCGAGGGCCTTCCCGATTATCCTAGTATGTTTTGTTGCCTTTGGGCATGGTAGGCTTAGGGATGTTGATCTTCTTCATTTGGGTGTTGGATGCCTTCGGGCAGGTGGTGGCCAAATGGCTTGTTAGCTGGTCACTCCCTTGTGACCTCTCCTGCTTGAGTTAGGAGTTTTTGCTTTATGCATCATATCTGTGTTTGTTTTTTCGTGGGGGTTGGTAGAACCGCTCATTGAGTTCTTTTGAACTCACCCATTGTCGTTGTTTTGTTTTTATTTTGTAGAGCCTGACCGGTGAGGTGGGCTGGAGCACTTGGAGCGGCTGGAGGGCAGAGTAGCTACATTGATTTCATAGTAGTCCTAGTTAGGGGTCGTAGTCGAGTTTGTAGTAGTTTTTCATGCACTGTGTTTTGGCATTTCGGAGTTGTAGTCCCTTCGGGACGTTTATGTCATTTATTTCGGATTTCATTATTGGTGGTCTATTGGACTTGATTTATTATTTCCGCACTTTGTACTTTTGCTAAACTTACTTATAATGAATTCTGTATGGTTTTCCATTGGAAATAAAACTTTTTAATTTATTTCTGTTATGTTTTATTATTGAGTTGGCATGTGCATGGTTTAGGCTGCGGGATATAGGCACGTATACCCTGGCCGGTCACGTGACCCTGAGTGGGGCGTGACAATGTGGTATCAGAGTATGTGGTTCGTTCTGACTACGACCTAGAGTTGTCATCGTATAGGGCATTGCTAGCATGTCAATATACGATAGGTTACTTTTGCCAAATATAGCTAACACACAAAAGCTAACACTAACAATATCCCCCTTTGGCTAATTTGGCAAAACTCAAACTGTCAGCACAACTCAGCAGGACAGATAAAAAGAAAGAGTTTAATCAAAAACAGATTAAATATCTAAATAGAACTTAACAGCTAATATGATTGTATGATTGTGATCACAATCATAGTCACAACCACCATCACAGTCATAGCAAAATATTACAACCAGTCAACACCAGGCACACAGTCATACAACCCAATAATCATAGTCAAACAAGTTTAAGAAACACAACCAAAGTTAAGAATGTCACCCATCACAGAAGTCCAATTGCAACCATAAAAAAGACAGAAGAAAGTAGCGTTGCAACTGGAATTGTTCTCCCCCTTTTTGGCATAATAAGACAAAGGAGGTAAAAGTCTATTTCAATCAGAACAAAAGGAGTCAGAGATGCTACCAAAAGAAGAAGAAGCAGGACCTGCTGAAGCAGTTGTGAAGTGTTCAATGATTTTCTTTTCAATAGAGATTATCTGTTGCTGGAGCTGAGCCATCGTCTCCCTTGCCGTAAAAAGTTCCTCTGGAATAGGTCTTTGAACCATAGATGAAGCTCCAGAAGTTTTCTTGAAAGAACTTGGCTTCACTGGAGTGCTTACCCTATTCAGAATCTTGTGGTGGATTTTCAGAGAAGAATCGATTGGTTCAAGAAATTCCCCTGAAGAACATTTAAAATCATGTTTTTTCAGAATACCATAAATCAGATTTGGAAAGATTAAGAACATTTTGGACTTGGAATTGAGTCTAGATCTTAGTGAAGTAATCTGTTCAAAGATTTAACTGTCAAGTGTTAGTGTAAGATTTTCAACCTTGGTCTTAATCTCGGTTTTGATGATAATAAATACGGAACTAATGTTTTCATGGAAAATATTTTTAGGTTCCATGTCGGTTAGAACACAACATCCTTAACAGAAAAATCAGAGAAATCGGCAGGGATGCTCGTCGATGCTCAAAATTCTTTAGGAAGTGAGAGTTTATATTTAGGGTGTCTAGAATGATTGTATAATGCTCTTTTATGATGCAAAACCTAAATCCCAAAAACTGAAACCCTAACCCCAAAACATGAAAACCCGAAATATTAGAGAACGGTCCTGAAATTCACTAAGCCTAGGGGGCTCCTTGGAGGGCTATATGACCTAGACATTTTCTTGGCACCACACGTTCGGGTAATTGTTCCTTAGGTAAAAACTAGTTAACGACATATTTTAAAGGAATTTTTGGAAGCCTTTAACCTATTCATATTTGACCTAGGAAATTATAAAATTTCTGATTTTCGGAAATTTGTACTAGACCCAGGGATTTGTGCTTTTCCAAGTGTTTGAAATTTCATAATTTACATGTTTCCTTTTTAAAAAAATTGAATTTCATGTAGTATCATCACACTTATGTATTGCCTTGTAATTGGGCTTTGCGACTTATCGATGTTTGCCTTCTAAAGGCTTACACTGATAGTAAGGACTACAGTGATAGATGATACACGGTTTTATGGTTGTCTCGGTTTTATTAATGAGACTCATTAATAGTACCTTAGTTCTTGCCCTTTTTGATTGATGTCAAAAGGACAGAAAAGACAAGGTCACATATGTTTATGATGCATGGGGAGGTATAAGCATGATATGCATATTGATAGGGGAGCATATGTCAAGTTAAAGAAGAAGACTATAGTTTTTGGATATTGATTTTCTATATATTTTTATTGAATCTAAATGGGGGGTAATCCTCAAATAACATTTATGTTTTAAAGTTAAATATTATATAAAAAAACTTAGCGAAGACGAAACCCAGAAATAAACAATGAGCATAAAACTAAGCCAAAACCAGGCTATTTTTTGGGTGCCGATCAATGGGCGGTCGACCGACCATCAGTCGACCACCGACAAGAAGAGCTCAAAAATGGATAGTGAGTTCAGGTCGGTGGCCAGTAGCTCGACCAGTCGACCGACCATCAGCCAGCCACCGTCCGAGCGGCACCAACGTGCAAAAGTTTGCCCGTTGGGTGAGCTATTTTGGCTCTCTCCTCTTTTGGCTTATAAATATAAGCCCATGACTGCCTTCCTTAGTGATCCAATACTTCATTGAGCCATTTTAACATCCTTTGCAAGCTTTTCATGAGCCATCTCTTTGCAAACCCTAGTTTCTATGATAAAACCTTGATCTTGCCTTTGAACCTTCAAGATTCATCTTCTCAAGGCATCAAGAGGACTAGAGAGTTTATTTTGGAGCTATGTATAAGTTGCATTATTTATTTTCTCCATTTAATTGTATTTTTGTGGTTTATTTCATTCTATTTGAGTTTGTGAAGACATATGTTGTTAGTGTTGGGATGGGAATAAGAAGCAAAGAGGAAAAAATGATTTTAAAACATTCAAACCATCCCAAAAACAACGATCAACTTTAGCAATCTTTAAGGAATTCAATATACGAGTAGAAGGAGAAGATATACCTTATACCATGGATGGTAAGGCTGGTCCTATCCCCATTTCAAGACGCACACACACACATCCTCCAAGGAAGGTCCACACCAGGTGCCTCGCAAACAAGGGGAAGCGAACACCAACATTGTTGTGGCTCAACGGAGAGGCAATCTCAACCCCGAAACGCACCAAGGTGAAGCCAACCCTTCCACTAAGAACAGAGCATCAAAAGGAAGGAATTAAGAGGGGATGAGAAAATCACGGAACGAGAAGGAAGATGAAGGAATACCTCAGTGTCCTTCTTGGACTCCTCCAAGAAGATGAAGGAGATGATACACCCAAGAGGAAGAGACCTTCAATTCGGCTTCACAAACCCTGGGAAGGAGGAACTTGATAGCTAGCCAACCATGGAGATCAAGAGGAGTTCTTTGGAGTATTTATCTTCAAGAAGCCTCTCAAGAATCCAATCCTTAACCTTCTCCAAGATGAGTAACCAATTTGCTTAACCCCTTTGAAGGAGGTTAGACCATCTATTTATAAGGGGAGTAGGTGGCCACCCATGGTAGACCATCAATTTGCTTACATGATCGAGATTCGTGATCGTGTTGCAGCATGTCCATGCTAGTAGACATATAGTTCTGCATTCAGACTTTATCTCATAAGGCACATTACTAGGTTAGCCTGTTGTGTGTGACCCATTGGGCCTCACACTAAGCCAGTTGTGAGTTGTGCATAACGAAGAGTCGGATCTGATAGAAAATGACTATTCGAATCTTACGAGCCACCAATAAACCCCTTCAGTGTGGTCGTGAGAGACTCCACTCACAAGCCAAGATTGACGTCTAGCTACGTGTCATGACTACCCGGATAGTGTGAGGTTCAATCTACAGGGATCGAACGCCCTTCGGTGATTAGTTACCGTGCAACTAAATCACTTGGTTACAATGTGCAACTAAATACCTAGTCAAAATGTGTCATAGGACTTTATCTCCTCTCACTAGGAGTAACCGATTCCATGTTGGTAGCTCACCTACCTCCATGAATGCTTCCCCATGCCTAGTAATACCCGACACATGACGCTGAGGGTCACATAGGGATATAACCAAAGCAATGGGTCGTCACTCATAAGGTAACCATTGTAACCATGGGTAATCACTTGGTTACAATGTGCCTAAGTAGTTCAAGAAACGATTAAAATCGGATTTAGGCTAATTTATTAGATAACATACTTTTCACCCCCCCTCTAGTGTAGGTCATTTCGTCCAACAAAACTAAGTTTACACCGGTGGACTTATGCATTTACACCAAGGCAACCACCAAACTTATACTTTCAAATACAAAAAAATAAAGCACAAAATACAACAACAAATAGAGCAATAAACAAAATAATGTATACTTTGCTCCAACACAAGTTCTGTAGTCCTCTAGATTGATGCCCGGAGAAGATGAATCATTGAGGGTTCAAAGTTAAAATCAAGAATGGAAGCTCAAACTAGGGTTTTCACAAAGATTAGCTCAAGTAAAGCTCACAAGGGTTTATATGATGGCTCAATATGAACAACGACACTTAAGAAAGGCTGGTAGTGGAGTTTTATAGGTAGAACACCAAGTATTGCTCTGATCCAACAAGTGGAAATGGCTAGAAAAATATTCGTTGAACTTTTTGGTCCATTGTCGGTCGATCTTCGATCGATTAACCTTCGATCGAAGTTCGAATGCAGGCTGGTTCGGGTTTTCAAGTTTCAGGTTTGGTTTTTAGTGTTCTTTTGCATCATGGAGAGGATATACATGAACTCTAGATACCCTAGACCTATACTCTAGCTTCCCGGTGAATTCTGAGCATCGACGATCATCTTTCCAATTTTTTCTGATTTCATCATTTTTTTTATCGTGGACATCGTGTGCAACCTAACTTGTAATATGAAATTATTACTCAAAATATCAATTTCATGTTTGTTATCATCAAAATCGAGATTAAGACTAATGTTGAAACCTTAGACCAACAATTGGTATATCATCTTAGGAGGAATAAATTTACAACAGTAGATGGACCAAAGTTATTCACCAGATCCCATCCTCGATCCGGCGCTAGATCGTGATCAAGCCGCTACCGCAAGAGAAGAAGAGAAGCAGTTCCACAAGCTCATTGTTTAGTGAAGTAAACAATAAGCAGAAAACTATAAGCTGTCGCTGTCCGCTAGGTTCTTCTTCCACGTACAATCTCCAGATTTAATTATATTTTCTTGTTTAGTGAAGTAAACTATAAGCAAAAAACTGTTTAATTGCCATATGTCTTGCTATAATTTTCGAATCATATTTTGATGCTTTAATCTACTAATTTAGCAAGAGAAAATTCCTTTCGAGTCGAATTTATCAATTTTGTGTACATTTGAACCAATTGATGTGCAGGTGCAGCTAACGTCATTAGTCTCAGCTTGTATGTATGGAAGTGCATGACTACCTACCAAAACTCGACTACGACCCCTAACTAGGACTGCTATGAGATCAATGTAGCTTCTCTGCCCTCCTGCTGCGCCAAGTGCTCAAGCCCACCTCACCGGTCAGGCTCTACAAAACAAAACAATGACAACGGCTGAGTTCAACAGAACTCAGTGAGCGATTCTACCAACCCCAACAAAAAAACAATCATAAATAGGATGCATAAAGCAAAACTCCTGACTCAAGCAGGAAAATGTCACAAGGAAATGACCAACTAATAGGCCATCTGGCCACCACCTGCCTGAAGGCATCCAACACCGAAATGGTGAAGATCAACAGGCCTAAGCCTACCGTGCCCTAAAGCAACAACACATACTAGGATAATCAGGAAGGCCCTCCGAACTTATCCTAGTATAAAAAAACTCGGGAGCAATCGGGAAGGCCCTCCGAACTTACCCCTTTAAGATATCACATGAATAATCGGGTAGGCCATCCGAACTTATTCCTTAAAACCACCTCAGGGATAATCGGGTACGTCCTCCGAACTTATCCCACAAGGCCAAACCAGAACAATCGGGATTTAGTCATCCAAACTTGTTCCACTAGTTGGGAATTAGCCATCCAACCTCCCGGGCCTAGCCCGCAATCCTGTTCCTCAACGAGTCTCTCCGCCATTCATAAAGTTATGCCGCAACATGACCTAAGTCAAGTCTCTCCTACGGTGTCTTTGGGGTGTCCATATTGCAAAGCGTCTCAACACTCCAATACCGACCCCAACACCTAGACCCGTAATGTCATAAACCCGTGTGGTTTTCTTTCATGCATAAACTTTTCTTGTTGGTTCATAACAGATTATGCTGACCCTTTGCCCAATTTTAATTATGCAATTAAAATTTAGATCACCAAGATTAGGGTTTTGTTATAGGGTTTTGTTTTAGCTTACTGTTATGCCCAAAACTGATGTATCTAACCTGAATCTGGTCTCCATAGTGTGTCCTATATTTCCAAACTATGTTTTCTGGTCAAAATAATAGGTTACACGACTACGTTCAGCAAACTACATACACCACAACAAGTATTTCAAAAATAACACAGATTCATCATCACAGCATGAAATTCCAACAACATTGAATTTTCAGCATATCTTGAAAATAAATCCGAAAAATCGCAGAAATTAACTCCCAAAATTTCCATCACATCAGATTCATAATCATTACAATAATTATTATAAAAACTATATTTAATATGAAAAAACAACAAGCATCACAACCCTCCTTAACCAAGAACCCACCTTTATATTCAAGAATTTAAATCAAGAACCCTCATGCCTCCAAAATCAAACTCATCTTAGAAACACACGATATATTTCCAAAAATCACAGATTTAATAACAAGCATGCATTTAAATTTACAAACATCAAGATTGATGAATAAATTGATTTATAGAAGGCAAGAAAATGTACACCCCTTTCACTTAGGCATTTCATCGAACACTTGGAGGGCACCCCTTTTCTCCACCTTGGCCTAGCACCCCTAGGATCACCCTAGTGTTGACGAGCCCCATAGGGAAGGGTTTAGGGCCTCCTCAAGCACGGCATACAAAAAGAACGATGAGAATTCGAGATATCGTCGGAAAACATATCAAATTATCATAGCCTTCAAAAACAGCTTCAAGAACTCGAAGAAATCCGAGAAAGAGCGGTAAAACCACTCACTCGAATAGGAAGGATGATGAGAGGAGAAACCCCGGATGGCGGCCCTCGAATCCGGCTTCAAGATATGGAGGCTTGAGTCAAGAAAGGGGAAGAGGGGGCGGCGGTTCCTCCTCAAGCCGCCGACTTGAAGAGAGAGGAATTGAGAGGGAAAGAGAGGGGCTGGCTCGGCGGCTCCTCTCGGCTCAGCTCCAAAGGGAAGGAAGGAGGAGAGGAAGGAGAGGGGAAGGCCCAGTGGCTCGGCTCCAAGGGGAAGGAGAGGGGCGGCTGGCTGGCTGGCGACTAGCTGGCGGCTCCTCTTCTTCAATTTGCTTGTGCGGCTCCAATGGGGAGCCGCAAGCCAAGGGGAGGGGTTTTTATACTCCCTCCTCAACCCTAACTCCACTAAACCCTTTATCAAACCCGCATCCGCCTCAAGCCGAATCCGAACCCGCTAACTTAATTAATCCTATTCTAATCCCATGCTAAATTACAAGCAACCAACATACACACATCCACATGCAACATAATTAAACAATCATGCATACACCACATAGAATTAAATAAATTTATCTATGCAAGCAAAATTTCTATAACTCATATTCCTACTTACTCGAGCTCGCAAGCTTGCACCAGACCATGAGTCGACTCGGCTCGACCTCGAACTAGTCCGCTAGGCGGGCAAACACACACAATAAAGGGAAATTAGAATTAATATTTATGATTTTACAGTAGCCATGTTACATGATAAATTTTTTCTTCTTTATCATGGTATGGCAATCCACATTGTTGCTTTAATTCTTTGCCTACTATCCTGGATTAGATTTGTTCACATATTTAGTGTTTTTCTGCAGATGACAACACCATTGAGCATAGGAATGCTAGACAAATGGCCAAGGGGCAAAGATAAAGGGCTGATGAGTAAGCTTATTGATGTCATTGAGAAAAAAGAAATGACATGTTGATCTGGGTTGTCCTTGAAATTTTATTTGTTTTTTGCATATTGAACTTTTGTGTTCAACTCTATCACATAGGCAGTATAAAGGACTGATTAAAAATTGATGGCACAACATACCCATTTAGCTTGCAAGCAAGGAAAGAATCAGCAAACTGTTGAGCACTTCGGAGGCTGAGGCTCTCACAAAGGCGCATATGGTGTTTCTGTAAGTCATATTTCTGGTGACAACTTTCTGCTAAGTAGAACTCAGAGTCATTGCTTGAAAGGTGAGTAATCTCGGTTACTATTCTCCTATCAAGCTTCATTTGCTGTTCTACCTTAGACTGTTGTGCTTGCTTCTTCTCCTTTTCGTTGGAGTAAAATATTATAGATTTGTGGTATGTTCTGATGCCGAATTCCTGAGCCATCAAAATATCAGATTTTATTATTCACTTCAGTCTGAGTAGTTTGTGTGTGAAATAAATAATATACTTGTTATGCTGACAACTAATCATGTTGTTATGCTTGTTAATGTTTTATCTTCAGCCTCCATCTCTAATGTATCTATATACCTATCCTTGTAGTATTCCCATTATCTGCAAACACACTTTTTTAGTTGCATGTCAAATTCTGTACCAATTGCTAATACTATTAATGATCCTACTAAAGCTATCATTGATATACATTGAAGCATTCATATGCTTAGCTAAATTGCATGTTTGCATTAATATCAATTAATATGATTCTGCAGACATCCCTGATTAAGAATTAAGAATACCTTCCATTTTGCTTGATTTTTCAGATATGATATCAAGTTGAATGATGTAATTCTTGCAGAAGAAAAGCATTTGCCAATGTAAGTAATTTGTTGTTTATCTTTAAATATTTTATGAGATATCACATGACCATCAATTTTGTTTATTTGTTTTCTCGTTACATCTAGACTCTATAACTCTCACTGTTTAAACTTCTAGAAAATAGACTTTGTTTCTTGATTGAACCAGGTATGATGAGTTAGTTAAAATATACAAGGTCGAGTACATTGTTGGAGGTAATAAGTTGATTTAGTGGTAACAACTTTGTCTTCAAGGCATGTGTACTGATATCTTTGCCATTTTTGTAATTATATGTTCAGGAGCCACTCAGAACTCAATCAAGGTTGCTCAGGTAGGCATATTCTGAAGTTAGTAGTCAGCACCATGAGATTGTTATGTAGAAATATTGATCAATTATAATATTGTCACCACTCCATGCTTCTCTAGTGGATGCTTCAAATTCTAGTGGATGCTATATGGTATTGGAAAGGACAAGTTTGGAGAGGAAATGAAGAAGAACTCAACTGCTGCAGGTGTTAATGTAAGTTTCCCTTTAGTTTGATGTTTGATGTTTGATGTTTTCCTCCAATGGTTCATTTATCATATGATGATTCTCAAGTCAATTTTGGACCTATTATATTTTGGAAATCTAATATAATTTCAATGACCTAGCTATTATATCCTCCAACAGTTCTTTTGAAAAGTTTGTCACGCATCTACATGAAAACTATTGGAGATAGTAATTGAAGTAGCTATGGTTAGATGTAGTTACCTGGTTTCTTATGCTTTAATACTTGTAATAAATGTCTTGATTAAGTACATAATAGTGTTCATGTAATAAGTAGAATACTTGAGGTCATCAAGGTCTTTTTGCTTGTTATTACATTGTACTGGTATAAAGAGTTTTCGCCACTGTATTTTTGAACTGATTCGGAATAAAATAAATCTTTGTTTTCCCTCTATTATTTCGTCTCTTCGTCTCCCGACGACCTGGCGATCCCCTTTTTGTTCGATTGCTGAACGCAATATGGTATCAAAGCGGGAGCTCGAGATCGATCGGAGCTGAAGGTCAAGAAGAGATCGAAGATCGGATCAACATCTGCAACTGGGATTCATGGCCAGAAATCGCAGAGCGCGATCCACAGCGGCGGAATCGCAGAACAGTCAAGAAGGGAGCTCATCTTCTGAAGTAGCTGAGGTCGACGATAGTCCTTATATCCTACAAGCAAATGACAACCCCGGTATGAATCTTGTCTCGGTTCAACTCACTGGACATGATAATTAGCTACCTTGGAAGCAATCGATGATGATTGCCCTATCTTCTAAGAATAAGCTTGATTTCGTCAATGGTAACCTGTTGATTCCTGAAGAATCAAACCCTAAATATCGGCTATGGAAGCGCTGTGATGACATGGTCCGTTCGTGGCTGATCAACTCAGTAGCTCCAAAGTTGAGCACCAGCATCATGTATGCAGAATCAGCATCAAGCATGTGGAAGGATTTAGAGGGGAGGTTCGGGAGGAGCAGTGAACCCAGATGCTTTGAAATCAAGATGATGATAAATTATACCAAGCAGGGGAATCAGTCGATTGCAGATTATTTCACCAAGATGAAATGCTTATGGGACGAATTGGATGCTTTGGAGATGGGAATGAATTGTAACTGTGAAGCGGGACGCTTGAGCAGAGAAAGAAATAGACTGACTCAGTTCATGATGGGGCTGAATGAAACGTATGTGAGCATACGTGGGTAGATGCTACTCATGAGACCATTACCAGACTTAAATCAAGTTTATTCCATGCTGGAGCAAGAAGAAACTCAAAGACAAGTTGGTATTAGAGAAGGAGGAGTAGACAGTGTAGCCCTCAACAGTGTGTATCAAAATTCGGGTAGCTCAAACAGATTCCACAAAAATAAAATGGCACCTTACAGCAAGAAATTATGTAATTACTGTCAAAAACCAGGGCACACACAAGATATATGTTATAGGTTACATGGGTATCCCCCAGGACACAAGTTGTACAAGGGAAAACAAAGGGTGAATGAGTCAAGCCCGAATGAAAGGCAAGCCAACAGTGTGCAGGCTACCAAAATGAGTGAGAAAGAAGACTGTGGAGATGAAAAGGTTGTTCAACCAAAACCAGTCGCATCACTCAATCTAACTGAAGAGCAAATTAGTGCATTGATGAGTCTGCTGAACACTAAATGTGCAGGGCAGCATCAGGTCAACATGGCAGGTATGTCATCTAGTTCAAATGCATGTTCAGTTCATAAGCATTGGATCTTGGACAGTGGAGCTACAAACCACATTTCTTCCAGCAATGTCATGCTTGAAAACACTAGAAAACCCAACCATTTAGGTCAAGTTTCTCTTCCTAATGGTTCTTCCACTGCTATTTCTCATTTAGGCACAGCATATGTGAATAAAAATATCAAACTTGCAATACCTTATCTGTAGCCTCCTTCAAATTCAATTTGATATCTGTGAGCAAGTTAAGCAAACAACTAGGTTGCTCAATCACCTTTAATCCATCAAGTTTTGTGATTCAGGACCTAGCTTCGAGGAAAATACTTGGGAGTGGTAAAGAGGAAAATGGGCTGTACCTATTAACTGGAGCTTCACCTTTCAACTACAAGAGAGAGTACACTTCACAAGCTATCAATGTTAGTCTAGACAAGTCAGCCTTATGGCATCTTAGGTTAGGACATATGTCCATTGCTAGAATGAAAATGTTAGCTCAAGATATCCCTGAGTTGAATAAAGTTTCAGATTTTTTTTGCAATGTATGCTCGAGAGCAAAACAATGTATCTTACTTTTCTCCAAAAGTTTGAATAAAAGTAGCAATTCCTTTGACATGTTGCATTGTGATGTCTGGGGGCCTCACAAGGTTCCTACATATGATGGGTGCCGTTATTTCTTGACTTTGGTGGATGATCATTCTAGGTCATGTTGGACATACATATTCTCTTCCAAAAGCCAAGTGCCCACTTTACTCATTAGCTTCATCAAAATGGTTCAAAACCAATTCTCCAAAACCATAAAAATCCTAAGAACTGACAATGGGAGTGAGTTTTTTAATACCACCTTAAAAACCTTCTTTTCTGACTTAGGTATCATGCACCAAAGTTCGTGTGTAGAAACTCCTCAACAAAATTCCATAGTTGAGAGAAAACATAGACACTTACTAGAAGTGGCAAGAGGATTGAAATTTCAATCAAAACAACCTTTGAGATTTTGGGGAGAATGCCTTTTGACAGCTACATACTTGATAAATAGGCTACCTAGTCCTATAACCAACAATTGCAGCCCATATGAGCTCCTCTATCATGCAAAGCCGAACCTAAACCATTTAAAAGCTTTTGGATGCCTTTGCTATGTCAATACCCTTAGACAAGGAAAGACCAAATTTGATCCTAAAGCAAATGAGTGTGTTTTTCTAGGCTATCCGTATGGAAAAAAAGGTTATAAGATGTGTGACTTAATAACTCACTCCATCATTGTATCCCGAAATATCTCATTTGTTGAACACATCTTTCCATTCCACCAACAAGACATAAACCACACCATATTTCCATTGCCAAAACAACAACATGATCAACAATGCCATGTGCCAAATGAACTTTTTGACTCAGATATGAGATCCATCAAAGTCAAGGAACAATGTGAAGTGGAAACACAGTTAGATGAAGACATCATTCTAGGAGAGGAAGATGAGCTTTATGTAGAGATGCCATCCATTACTGAGACTCTGGAGACTGAAACTAGACATTCACCAAACAAAATTCAGCCTACATTAGTTGAGAGTGAGTCCTCCACCAAAGCAAACACTCCAAAAATAAGAAAGAGTCAAAGAGTAACCAAGAAGCCTTTGAAGCTCCAAGACTATAAGTGCGACTTAATTTCTGAAACATACACTCCCAGGTGCCTCAATAAAACCACTCCTTATCCCCTAGAAAACTATTGCAACCTGTCTAAAATACCAAGCAGCCACAAAGCCTTCATCACAACTATTGAACCTCATCAAGATCCTTGTTCCTATGAAGCTGTTGTCCTAGATCCAGTGTGGGTTGAATCCATGCAAAATGAACTTAGAGCATTAGTTGACAATCACACATGGAGACTATGTGACCTGCCTCAAGGCAAGAAGGCAATTGGTTGCAAATGGGTGTTTCGCACCAAGTTTAAACCTGATGGAAGTGTAGAAAAACATAAATCCAGATTAGTTGCTAAAGGCTTCACCCAAATAGAGGGAATTGACTACCAGGAGACCTTTGCTCCTGTATCAAAATTAGCAACTGTTAGAGTGTTGTTAGCTATGGCAGCAAGCTCAAACTGGCCTTTACATCAACTTGATGTAAATAATGCATACTTGCATGGTGAGCTTGAAGAAGAAGTTTACATGCGCAAGCCAGCAGGGTATGGTAATCCTCATGACAACAAGGTTTGCAAATTGTTAAAATCCATCTATGGATTGAAACAAGCAGGCCGGCAATGGTATTCAAAACTGTCAAATAGCATCCTGTCACAAGGCTATGAGCAGAGTTCATCCGACTCATGCTTGTTTGTCAAAAGAAGGAGTGGAAAAATAACAATTGTACTAGTGTATGTGGATGATATAATAGTGACAGGAACAGATGACAATGAAATTACATGCCTAAAAGGGTTTCTGAACAGCCAATTCAAAATCAAAGACATGGGTGAGATGAAATATTTTCTTGGGTTAGAAATTCAAAGAACAATTGAAGGGATTCATATCTGTTAGAGAAAATACATCATAGACTTACTTGGTGAGATGAAAATGAAGGAGTGCAAGCCAAAGAGCACACCAATGCAAACCAATGTTAAGTATGATGATGCATTCTCAGAATCAGATCCTGTTTTTGAAGATGCCAGTGCTTACAAGAGGCTGATTGGCAAGCTCCTGTACATAACAGTAACCAGGCCAGATATAACATACAGTGTCCATACACTGAGCCAGTTTACTCAGAAACCCAAAATGTCTCATTACCAAGCAGTGATCAGAATACTAAAGTACCTCAAGAAGGAACCTGGTTTAGGCCTGTTTTATGCAGCAGGAAATTCAACTCAGATAACAGCTTACAGTGATGCTGATTGGGGAAGTTGCAGCATGTCCAGGAGGTCCATTTCCGGATATCTGGTAAAATATGGATCAGCCCTTGTAACATGGAAATGTAAGAAGCAACCCACTGTCAGAAAGTCAAGTGCTGAAAGTGAGTTGAGAGCTCTCTCAAGCACAGCAGCTGAAGTAATCTGGGTGAGAAAACTGATAGGTGAAATCAGTGAAGTTTGTAAAGAACCAACTCCCATTTATTGCGACAACCAAAGCTCACTGCACATAACAGCCAATCCTGTCTTCCATGAAAGAACCAAACACTTGGAAGTGGATTGTTACTTTGTAAGGGAGAAGTATCAAATGGGAATAGTTCAGCCACTCTACATTTCCAGCAGTAATCAACAAGCTGATATCTTGACTAAATCATTGCCTAAAGCTCAACATCAGCTACTCACTTTCAAGTTGGGATTGGAGAATCCATACTCCAATACCAACTTGAGGGGGAGTATTGGAGATAGTAATTAAAGTAGCTATGGTTAGATGTAGTTACCTGGTTTCTTATGCTTTAATACTTGTAATAAATGTCTTGATTAAGTACATAATAGTGTTCATGTAATAAGTAGAATACTTGAGGTCATCAAGGTCTTTTTGCTAGTTATTACATTGTACTTGTATAAAGAGTTTCCGCCACTGTATTTTTGAACTGATTCGGAATAAAATAAATCTTTGTTTTCCCTCTATTATTTCGTCTCTTCGTCTCCCGACGACCTGACGGTCCCCTTTTTGTTCGATTGCTGAACGCAATAAAAACCTATTATATTTTGGAAATCTAAAAGTTCTTGTTTGTTCAATTTTATAATTCATGCTATGAAAAACCTGTTGATTTTCTTTTTTATGCACTCCCTTCTCTGCCTGCGCGAAGCTTATGCACGGAATAGTTGGTTTGGCTATGGGTACTCTCTGGAGGTATGCCAACTATACTAATACTTTTATCATTCGTAATTTTTTTAGTGTCTCTGGGAGTTTGTCCTTGACTTGATTCTTCAATCTCTCACATATGTTATTTTATTTTTATGTGTAGCATTAATTTACACCATCTTGATATTGCAGACTTAAGTTTAGTTGGGCTACTTCAATTGTCCTCTACACACCATCTTGATATTGGATGTTGTTGAGCAGGTACGCACACTGGGAGCTGTAGGATATGTTTTGCTATCATCATTTTTAATTAGAGAAAACATACTTGCCTTGGTACTACCAATAGCATATGATTCTATTTTAAAAGCCTAGAGAAGTTTAAATGGTTTTTAAAGGAAACATTTTTTTGATCTTCTACGGATTACAGTTAACATTCATGCTTCTCTAACATTTGTCTTTGCTGCTACGGGAATTAATGCAATCCCATCGATGAACGCCATATATGTGATCTTTGGTAGCTTGGTAAGGTTCCAAAAACCCTAGTATTCCCAGCGTGAAATTTCTGAAGTTGTTCATGCCTCATGCTTGGAACCATCATTAATTTGTATTCTCTTATTTGTCTTGTAGCTGCTATTGAATTGTGGATTCTTTGTTTTCTTGCTGCACATCCTATATGCAATATTTCTTAGCAAGCTTGGACTGAAGGATTCTTTGACTCTTCCAAAATGGTTGGAGAAAGCAATCTAGCAGTGTAATACAACCAGGAAAATTATTTAAATTGTATTCTTTTTTTGTTGTCTAGAAATTCTTCTAAAACTCAGTCATTGATAATATTGAGGGTTGCTATTTTTAATTCGTATATTGGGATATTTAAATTTTAAAACAACAATGCACATATTAAATGATCTAGATAAAGCCAATTTTGTTCTAAATCTTATATGATTAAAAGGTACATCTGTCAACTGACATTTCCTAGAATGTCTTGTAAGACCCGAGGTTTCCTAATATAAATTTAGTTTGGTGCAGCGCACCGGATCGGGATTTAGTCGGGTCAAGTCGCGGAATCGCCGCGAGTAGAAGGTATAGTTTAAGCCTTGTGAAATTTTATTTGATAAATGTTCCTTCCTTCTTAATCATAAGATGTTTTAATAGAGTCGAGTCCGAAATCGTGTTCGCGGATCGAGTCGGGGCTCGGATTGAGTCGAGTAGGGGCTTAGAATTAATCCCTCATCCCCCTAGCAGCCGTGCAGCTCATTATTGGAGCTGCACGCCACCCGAGAAAGGGGAGGGAGGAGGAGAAAGTTTGGAGATGGTGCCGGATTCGTGCCGCTGTTGAAAAGATCAAGATCATCGTCGATCGTCCATTCTTCTTCCTTGATCAAGGTGAGTGGTTGAATCTCGGCTTGTAGGTGATAAATCGAATAGATGTGATAAATCGAGGTTTTGCGCATCATTTCTTATCGATTGATGATGTTGCTCGAATTCTCAAGTCATGTTCTTCATCGTTGTATGGATTTTGTTGTTAGACAATCATTTTGTGGTGATTCAAGGGCCGGCCGACTAGAGAAAAAAGGGAAAAGGTCATGCCGAAATTTTCTCCAATTCCCTTGAGTGGTTTAAACCCTTAATTGGATCGATTCCTTTTTGATGTACACAATTTTGTGCAACTAGATCTTGTGATTTCATGGTCGAATTAACCTTTCTTCCCCTTCAAGAAGGCTCGGCCGACCATGTACCCTTGCTTAGGGTTTGGCCGAATGGAGAGGAGGGTAAATTCGATCGAGCATCTTGATTACATCTTTTAGGGCGATGTTCGTTGATTGAAATTGTAGATTAGTGATTGATGAATGTATTGTAATTTTGAGTAGATACATTTTTAAGATTTGTAAAAGAACACCTCATTTAATTCGCATGTATGACAAAATACTAGGTATGGTATATGATTTATGGCGTTTCCTTCATCGAAATCCTAATGCTATTATTGAAATTACCATGTTAGATCAATTGCTACCGAATTTATTGATTAAATGCAAAATTTAATTACTATATTATTGAAAGCATGTTGTTAATTATGGTAGTAGTTGTGGAATAATTTCCTTATAACTTATGTGTTGTGGCACAATTGTATTAAGACATTTCTACACATATGACATGTAATCTACATTTAAGGAATATGGCAATGATGCTAGATGACTATAAGGAAATTATGGGGTGCTTAAATTGTCAGAAAAACTTGAATGTAGACAAGCTAGGTTTCACACCTAGGGAATAATCAGCGGGCGCTAGTGTGCGACTAATGTAGCCCGGAATGAGGGGGCCGAATATAGGTGAATGCCTGAGATTTTAAATATGGAAACTTTAGAACACTTTGCTTGTGTATTGTGATTGCGATGGTCGGCTGAGAAGCATGGACGGTTGGAACGGCTAATGCTTGACTCGGTGGGTGATTAGGGTCTTGAGATTGCACCAGCGGGCCTGCTAGGTGTTAGACCCAGGTGGCATTAGTAAGTTGTTTACAAGACCCTTCACTTATGGATGTTATGACATTGGTCGAGATGTTATGGCATCGAGTGGAATGTTATAACATTGGGCGGGATGTTATAACATTAGGTTGGATGTTTGTTAACATTTGGGCGGGACGTTATACCAAAACGAAATTAAAGAGATCACAATATATAATATAATTGAAAAATTTATTTCCAACTCTTCATTTTGGTTGAAAATCGAAAGACCACAATTAGCCAAGGCTTTAGAATTGCAAGGTCGCTTAGGTCCTTTATAGGCCACCAAGGTCTCGAAAGAGACCATAAATCAAAATCAAAAAGGAATTTTGTGAAATCATATCACGAGCGGGAAAAACAACTAGAATCAATCATGTATCATATACTCTAACTAAAATTAATCAAGTTAAGTTAGGAGGAGATACCAAAGTAGTTTAGATGCCAATTTATCATACCTAAGGCATCTAAGTGACTCGAAATTGCAACCAAAGAGAGTTTATCATTCAAGTCTTGGTCAACTTCAACTCTTCACTTACCTTTACCCTTGTGTGGTATCTATCTCTACAAAGAGCATAAAACCTTTGGTACCCAAATTGCTTTGGGTCCTTGGGGGCGAGTTGGCCTAGGAATCCAAAGTGTCCTAGATACATTTGGATTTCTCTTAAATATGCAATCATAGATAGCATAATGACTGCATATACCACTGTAATATCCTAGATATTTAATTTTATTTTTTCCTCTTATGTTTTGTGTTGCCAGTCTAGCAGACAAGTTCGAGGTCGAGCCGAGTCGACTCATGGTCCGGTGAGAGCTTGCAAGCTTGGGTAAGTAGGATATGAAATATGTGAATTAGGCTTGAATAGTTTAATTTATTCAATTTGATTATGTTAATTATCAAATATGTGAGCGTGCGAGCTCGGGTTGTGTATGCATAATTGTTTAATTATGTTATGTGGATGTGCTTATTATTGCTTATGATTTATAATTGTTACGCCCCATCTCAGGGTCACGTGACTGACCATGGTATACGTGCCTATACCCCACAGCCTAAACCATGTACATGAATACTCAATAAATAATATAGCGAAAAAAAATAACAAGTTTTGTTTTAATGAAAAGCGAACCAAAACAAAGTTTAATCAAGTAGCTCAAATGAAACAAAAAGTGCGGAATAACGTTTTAAGTTCAATAGTTCAAAAGTTCAGATACAATAAAACCAAAAATAAATGACATAAATGCCCTCAGAGTTAAAACTCCTAATCAAGCTAATACAAGTGCATGACTACTACCAAAGGACTCGACTACGACTCTAACTATGACTGCTATGAGATCATGCGGCTCCTCTGCCCTCCAGCGGCGCTAAGTGCATCCGACCCATCTCACCGGTCAGGCTCTGCAAAATAGAAATCACACGACAACGGGTGAGTTCAAAGAACTTAGCGAGTGGTTATACCAACCCTCACAAATAAAATCATAGATATAACATGAATAAAATTTATCTCTACAGAAGGCAAGGTCACGAAAGTGTGACTAGCTAATAGGCCAACAGGCCACACATGCCCCAAGGCATCTAACCCTCCAAGGAAATGCATCAGGCCGAAGCCCACCATGCCCGAAGGCAACAACACATACTAAAGAAGTGCATCGAGCCGAAGCCCACCATGCCCGAAGGCAACAACACATATTAAAGAAGTGCATTGGGGCGAGGCCCACCATGCTCGAAGGCAACAACACATACTAGGATAATCGGGAAATGCCCTCCGAACTTATCCTAGTATAAGGAATCTCAGGAGCAATCGGGAAAGGCCCTCCAAACTTGTTCTGTAGGTTGGGAATTTGACATCCAATCACCCGGGCGTAGCTTGAAATCTGGCTCCTAATTGAGCCGCCCCGCCACTCTCAAGGATATGGCGCATCAAGCCCTAAGTCAAGATTCTCCTACGGTGTCCTAGGGGTATCCTCATTATGAAGCGTCTCGACACTCCAAACCCGACCCCTATCTCTTAGACCCGTAATGTCAAAAATTCGTGTGGTTTTATTTCATGCATACTTTATAAGTTGGTTCACAACAGATTATGCTCACCCTTAACCCAATTTTAATTATATAATTAAAATTTAGATAATCTCAATTAGGGTTTTGTTTTAGGTTACTGTTCTGCCCAGAACTGTTATTTCTAACCCAAATCTAGTCTCCAAAGTGTGTCCTATATTTTCAAACTATGTTTTATGGTCAAAATGATAGGTTACACGACTATATTCACTCATATACACACATCACATCAAATAAATTTAAATCAGCATAGATCCATCATCTCCGCACACAATTCTAGTAACATAAAATTTCAGCATACTTATAGAATTAATTCCGAAATTAACAAAAATAAACCCCTAAATTATCATTAGGACAAAATTCAAATATCAAGAATTAATTATAAAAAATCATGCTTTTTATCAAGATTAACAAGAACTCATATACTCAAATCAAGAGTCAAGTATTAAAATCAAGAACCCCCTTCTCAAGAACCCCTAAGGCATCAATATCAAGATCTTAATCCTACCGCATGATTTCTACCCAAAATCACAGATTTAATCCTAAGCATGCAATCCACAAATCAAGAAACCAAATTGGGAGAATAAATCAAGATTTGCACATCAAGAACTCATCCGGGCTTTTCATCGAACACCTTGAGGGCGACCCGGGTTTCCCCCTAGGCCGAGCACCCCTAGGGTTACCCTAGGGCTGCCGAGCCCCATGGAGGGGAGATTAGGGTCTCCTCAAGCACAACTTCAAGAAAACATGGAAAGAACTCGAAGAAAATCGAAGAACAATGGATAAATACCGAGCCGTAAAGAATGGCTTCAAGAATCCAATTAAAATCCCAAAGAGAGAGGGTAAACCACTCACCTTAATTAGAAGAAGAACTAAGGAAGCAATCCCGGATGATGGCCCTCACATCCGGCTTCAAAAGGTCGGCAACTCAACCCAAGAAAAGGCTCCAAGGGGCGGCGGCTCACTCCAAGCCACCGGATTGGAGAGAGGGAGAGAGAGGAGAAGGAGAGGGGCTGGCTCGGCTCCAAAGGGAAGAAAGAGAGAGAGGGGAGGAAGGGAAGTAGGCGGCTCGGCGGCTTGGATCACAGGCGGCGGCTCCAAGGGGAAGAGGGAAAGAGGCCTGGCGGCTTGGCTTGGTTTGGCAGCTGGCTCCCTTTCTCAATTCTTTAGGTGGCTTCAAAATAGGAGCGACAAGCCATGAGGAGGAGATTTTATACTCCCTCCTCAACCCTAACCGCTTAAACACCTTAATCCAAAATCCACATCCACCTTAAGCCAAAACCAAACCCGCTAACACAAATTAATTTAATTAAACTTATTCTAATAAATCACAACCAATTAATTAAATCTTTCAGGTTCCAAGTCGGTTAGCGCTCGACGTTCCTGATCGAAAAAATCATAGAAATCGAAGAAATCGGCAAGGACGCTCGTCGGTGCTCGACATTCTTCAAGAAGTTAGAGTTTAAGTTTAGGGTGTCTAGATATGTTGTAAATCCTCTTAATGGTGCAAATATCCCTAAAACCAAACTCGAAACCCAAAACATGAAAACCCAGAAACTGCCCTGAATTCACTAAGCCTGGGGAGCTCCTTGGAGGGCTATATGACCTAGACATTATCTTGACATAAAAAATTGCGGTAATTGTTCCTTGGATAGAAACTAGATAACGAGGTATTTTAAATGATTTTTTGGAAGCCTTTAGCCTACCCATACATGACCCGGGAAGTTAGAAAATTTTCGTTTTTCGAAAATTTGTACTAGACCCAAAAACTAGATTTTGATTCTTAAGGATTTTGATCTTTTAGATATTTTTATTGAATCCAAATGGGGGGTAATCCTTATATAACATTTATGTTTTAAAGTTATTAACTTAAAGTTCGTAAGCGAACACGGAACTAAAACAAGCAAAAAAACTTAGCCAAAACAAGCAAATCAGTGCAGTCTACCCAGTTTCGGTTGACCGATTGGTTGACCGAAAGTTGCTAAAAATTGGCAGTAGGTTCGTCGGTCGACCGATCGATCGACCGAACTGCGGATTGCAATCTCGTGACTCTGGCGGTTGACCCTCCGGTCGACCGATAAGTGCGATTAAAGCACAGAAAGGCTAGCGATTACAGGCGATCGATCGGTCGGTCGACCGACGATCGATCGAACAAGCGACCAGCGGTCTATAAATGGCAAAAAATCCCCCGTCGAGAAGAGAAATCTTTCTCTTCTCTTCATGGCTTATAAATAGGAAGCCATGAGAGCCTTCCTTAATCATCTTGATCACTCCCAATCACCTTGAGCCATCTCTTAGATCAAATCTAAGCTTTCATTAAGTTAATCCCGCAAAAACCCGAGCATTGATATCTCATCCCTTTGATTGAGCCTTGACTTCATTGATTCACCATCAAAGGCATCAAGAGGAAGCTAGGAAGCTTTGTGTGGAGCTAAGTACTTCATTGTTTGATTTATTGCTCCATTTATTGTTGTATTTTCTTGTTTATTTCTTTGTACTTAAACTTGTAAGAAGACCTAGTGTTAGGTCTTCTGTGAGTGGTATCCTTGGTGTAGAAGGTGTAGAACCACTTGTGTAAACGTAGTTTACTAAGATTAGTTGAGTTGTCCCTTAGGTTGAGGTGGAAGAGTACTCTCGATAAGAAGGCGAAGACTTCCGAGTGTGGAAGTGCCTTAGGTTGAGAGTGAGACTCTTCGAGTCAAAGTCCTCTGTGTAAAGGAAACTATTTAATCTAGTAAACTTAGTTTAGAAATCCTAAGCAGGGTGCTTAGGTAGTGGAGTAGGCATTGGGACCGAACCACTATAAATTATTGTGTTTGCATTGATATTGTATTTGTGCTTAATTATTTTATTATTGCTTCCCCATTTAGTCACTCAACTTGTAATTTGCCTAAGTAACCAAAGAAATGATTAAAATCGGATTTAGGCAATAATTGATTAGTAAACACACTATTCACTCCCCTCTAGTGTGTCATTTCACCCAACAATTGGTATCAGAGCAGGTCATAGATTGAGATTTCACAATCTCCTCTACATCGTCTCTCGATCCGGAAAATGACACTAGAGAGTTTAGCGTCTTCACCTCCTAGGTTCGATCCCTCAAACTTTGGTCTTTGGAAATATAGGATGTACACGTATTTAAAGACTAAGGGTTTTGGTGTCCTTAACATGTTAAGACTAGAATTTATTGAACCTAAGGTTGATATGCATGCTTGGAGTGAATTAGATAATAAAATGTTTAAGTATAATGGAGATGCCATGAATTGTTTTACTTGCACCTTACCAAATAGCATTCTAGAAAAAGTCATGCATTGCTCTTCAGCTTTTGATTTATGGGCCACTTTAAATGTTTTATATGATCATGCCAAAACCGAAGAAATTGGCACTTTTGATGAAGGTGGTGATGACAATGGTCACTCGCCTACTACTAATCTCGGTTTTGATGTCCAAAGTGCTTCTTGTCAAAGGAGCAACTCTAAGAGCCAAAAACGAAAGGTGATTTGTCATGTGCGTAAAGAAAAAGGGTATGTGAAGAAGAATTGCCCTACCATGATGAACAAAGCAAGGAAGAGGTCAAGTGCTTCCACCTCCACATGTCACTCATTTGAAGCATCCTCTACCCATGACTATGAAGCCACTTCCAAAGTGAGCCTCAAAATTGCAAATAATGAGGTACTCTCTGTTGGCTTAAGGTTTTCAACCTTAGTCTTAATCTCGGTTTTGATGATAACAAACATGGAACAAATATTTCATTGAGAAATCTTTCAGGTTCCATATCGGTTAGCGTTCGATGTCCTCGATCTAATAAATTGGAAGAAATCGGAAAATCGGAAGGACATTGATCGTTGCGCTCGGTTCATCACGAAAATTTCTTGAAGATCGACGTGTGCACTAAAGACGTCTTGGACAATTATAAAGAACACATGGAAAGCTCTTCAAGATGATGCTTGTTGAAGGCTAGAACCCGGAAATGAAGTGCGCAGAAAATTGGCTGAAAAATCAATATCAGCCTATGTTCGGTCGACCGATCGATCAACCAAATAGAGTTAGGAAATTGGCAGTAGCCAATTTGGTCGACCGATCGATCGATCGAATGTTGCCAAAAATTAGCAGCAGCCAATCGATCGACCCATCGGTCGACCGAAGATGGTGAAAAAAATTGTCTAAGGCTACTTCGGTCAACCGGTCAGTCGATCGACAGAGTCAAAAAATGGGCAGTGTGTGCGTCGGTCGACCGATCGATGGACTGGATTAAAAATCGCATGTCGCGCGTCTTTGGCTTCACTGCGTCAGTTGACTGAATTACGGGAACGCAAGATTTGCGTTTGGCGATCGACCCATCGGTCAACCGCACAGAGAGAGTGGGGCAGTGGTCGCTTGAGCGGTCGATCGGTCGGTCGACTGGCCAATCGACCGAGTGGCTGTAACGGATAATTTTTTACCCGTTGAGCTACCGTTTCTTTGAGAGGGTATAAATATACCTCATATAACTCATTTAACACGTACTTCTCCCACTCTTACAGATTTTATTAAGCATTCTAAAGGGAGTTTTGAGCCTTCTAACGATTGATTGAAGCGCGCATGTTCTTCTATCAAAATTTGCTTCAAGCGCGCACTCTGTCTCAACTCGAGATTTAATTCGAGGTCTACTTCTTGGCGAGTTGAAGGCGTCGAAGGCTTTGAAAAGAGCATTTGATCTTGGTTTTATTCTAAGCACTTTTCATTATAATTTTAACTATTTATTTGAACTTATTTTTCTTGGATTTGAGATTGTGAAGACCTAGGCTGTTAGGTCTTGTGGAAGTGGTTACCTTGTTGTGAAGGTGTAAAGCCACTTGTGTAAACTTTGTTTTACTAGGACTAGTTGAGATATCCCTTAGGGTTCAGGTGGAAGAGTGGTCTCGGTAAGAAGGTGTAGACTTTCGGTTGTGGAAGTGCCTTAGGTCGAGAGTGTGACTCTTCGAGTCAAAGTCCTCATTGTAAGGGAAACAATAATTAATCTAGTAAACCTAGTTTGAAAATCCTAAGCGGGGTGCTTAGGTAGTGGAGTAGACATTGGCGTCGAACCACTATAAATGTATGTGTTAGCATTGTTATCTATTGTTGTTTGTGCTTAATTAGTTTATCTTGCTTACGCATTTAAATCGTAAAATTGCAACGTGCCTAAACGATTTGAGAAACGAGTAAAATCGAATTTAGACTAACTAATTAGATGACACACTATTCACCCCCCCTCTAGTGTTGTCATTTCAACTACACTCTCTTTTTCATCTAGTCATGATAATGATAATGATAGTACTCGCTCTTCTAGTTCACATGATATGCAATATGATGAGTTAGTAAGTGAATACAAGAAAATATATGCCTTTCTTGTTAAAAAAGACAATGAAAATAAAAGATTAAAAATGATAATATAAGGCTTAACTCTCATATGGATGAATTAAAACTAGAAAATGAGAGAATGAAATCTAGTTCTTTTGATTTTTCCCATGATAGGTTGAAACTTGAGCTTAAGGACATAAAACTTGAGAATGAAAGTTTGAAACTTGAGAATTCAAAAATTGTAAGTCAAAACAATAATTTGAAATCTCAATCTAAAGCCTTATATCAATCTCTTGATTCATTGAAAAATGAGGTTGTGTCCTTAAATAAGAAAGTAAACAAATTGAAAAATATTTCATTTCCTAAGAACACAAGAATGAAAAATACTTATGTAAAGAATGCCAATGTCCATCGTGTTCAAAATGCTAAGTATTCTACCATTAAACCTCATGTTCAAAAGAAGAATGTTTCCTTTAAGAATGCTCATGCTCATCATCCTCCTCATGTCAAGCATTCTAACTTTAGACCTCATGTTCACAAAAATGACAAAAAGAAAGAATTTCAATGTCATTGTTTTTGTTGTGGTGTTTATGAGCATGCCATATATGATTGTGCATTTAAGATGAACCCAAATGGTGTTAAGACACTTTGGGTAGCTAAGCCCTCTAACCCCCAAGGCCCCAAAGTCATTTGGGTACCAAAGATCTCATCTTCTTTTGTAGGGGGAGCAACCACACAAGGATGAGTTGATGATAGTTGATGGGAGTTGCATGAGGACTTAGAGCTTCACCAAATCCAAGTTGCAACTTCACATCTTTTGGATGCCTTCGGTATGAAGAATCGACATCTAATTAATTTGGTATCATCTCCTTTACTTTATTTAAATATATTCAAGTTGGAGTTTATGATACTTGTTTAATTCGAGTTGATTCTTACTGCTCTTGATATTGTTTTATCAAATGATTTTTGATTTTTGATTTCCGGTCTCTTAGGAGACCTATGTAGCCTGTAATGGGCTCATGCGACCTTGTAGTTCTAAATCGTAGGCTCATTGTGGCCTTTCGGTTTTCAACCAATAGGAAGGGTTGGAGATCATGTTTTCATATTTATTATCTTTGTGATCTCTTAAAATTTGTTTTGGTATGACTTGATTTTATTTTAAATGGATTTCAAACCATTTAGCAAAGTGATCTTTGATAATGATACTTGATGCGTCTCTTTGCTTTTTGGTTGAGTTAGCTTGCTAAGTAGCTATATTTTCTCTAAAATATTAGTGTAGCTTACTTGCAAGTTATAAGTATTTTAAGAAGGTTAATAACTAGGAAGAAAAAGATTACTTTGGCAAATTATAATGAATAAGGTATAACTTTGATAAATTTAAAAGCTTAGTGTTATACCTCAATGCTTAAGCTTAAATAATGTCTCAATACTCATGAAGTCATGATTAGAATTGCATGTCAAAGCCTTGAATTTTTATGAGTAGGTAGAATCTTAGCACTTAGGCAAATTTCATTAAATGAAACTTGCTCTAGGTTGATATTCATTATTAGAGAGATCTTATTTTTAAGTCCAAACGAGTTAAACATGTTTAGAGATCTTACTTTTCAAAATTTTCATATTTCAAGATATCTTTGATTCATTTTTGATATCATGATAACTTCTTTAAAATGAATTTTTACTATCTAGCATAGGTGGAGATTTTTTAATGAAACTTTGCATTGACCCCTTTGCTATTTAGTATGTTAGCTTGCTAGTTGGTATATAACTTCATTATGATATTAATGAAGCCTACTTGCAAGTTAAGAAAGTGGTAAAATTTGGAAGGCTAAAGGAAAATAGAAAGAAGGTGGAAATTTTGAAATTTGTCAAGAAATGAGGTATGAGTTTCTTTTTGGCTAAAATTTTTCATATCACCTCTTTTCTCTTGATATAATGATTTCTCTATGCTCATGAATGTTTTTGCATGATAATTGATTGAAATCTCATAAGTAGATAAAATATTGATACTTAGGTAATTTCATGAAACCTTATTTGAATGAAATGTGTAATAAGTAAATTTCCATCTTAGAGACTTCATTTTAAGTTAAAACTTGATAAACATGTTTGAGTTCACTCATGATTTGCTTCCATATGATAAAAATTGAAAAATCATAAGAAAATAGATAAATTGATAATAAATTCACTTTAGGAGACCTAAAGTTGAGTAGAGTTGACCTAAGTCAACAAATTGGCTTCGAAACTTTATTTTAGGTCCAAACTTCACAAACATGTTTAGATTTACTCATGTTAGGAGTTCATGTGTCTATGTTTGAAAAATCATGAGTAAATTAGCAATTTCATAATACAATGCTTATTTTTGAATGAAATCGTGCTAAGGTAAAATTTTGACCAAATGACATCATTTTCATTTCAAACTTGATAAACATGCTTTAAATGATTATATCTTGATATCAGGAAAGTTTGAATGAAAATTGAAAAACTTTTGAAAAATTTCAGTTATTTACGCAAATGCCACTAGAACTCAATGAATTTTAGGAAAATACAGAAAAATAAATTTTTGTTGATTCTTGAATCTGCATATTACTTGAAAAATCTAGTTTGTGGCATAAAAATTTCAAAAATCTTGAGTATGAATGTGATTTGATTTGGATTTTTGAGATTGGATTTCAAAACTTTAAAGTATCGTTATTTCCAAATGTTTATTTTTTCGATACCTTGATTTTTGGTCCAATCTTCGAATGAGACTTCAAGTATGATATTTTGAATTCACATTTGCTATCGTTCCTCTCATGTGATGTGAAAAATCATTTCTAAAATTATTTTTGACTCCTTGATCGATACACGAAAATATCAATACTTAAGCCTATATATGATTTCTATACTTGAAATGTATTTTTCATCTAATGCTATCATGTATGATTTAGTCTCATATTAGATAGTTGACTTTGTTGGATAGATCTTGACACTAGAAGGGGGGTTAAATAGTGTCAAGCCCCTTTTTAAATTTTCTTTTAACTCAATTTTATCTTAACTTAATGCAAATATTCTTTAATGATTGATATGACCACAATTCAATAGCAATGATACAACAAGTAAACAAGCAAGACAAACAAGACTATTTATAGTGATTCGGCCAACCGCCTACTCCACTACCTTGGCTCCTTACCAAGGATTTCTAAACACTACTTTATAGAAATTATGTTTCCCTTTGAATACGCTTGGGGACACCCATCTCCCACACTTGGAGAACACCTCAATCCTATTCACCAAGGCAAAATACAATTCTACAAAGATGACTCTAAGTGTTTCCTAGCACACCTAGCAAGCTATCAACCTGAAAACAAGATTCAACAAAGTACAAATACAAGTAAAGAGCTAAAGAAAGAAAACTTGAACCAAGCTTCTTTTCTTCAACTTGCAATAGGATGATGACTTCAATGAATGCAGCACAATTGAAGCAGAGAGAAGCAACGCATGGAAGATGTCGAGGTTGGGAGCAGAGAGCGCGCGCACAGGTGAAGTTCTTTGAAGGCTTTTATGAACTCTTTTAATGCTCAAGTAGGATCACAAAAAAATGTTTAATGAAGTTTGGTGAGGGTTATTTATAACCCCTCACTCGAACAGACCGTTCAACGGCGAAAAGTAGACCGTTGAGCCCATTCGGTTGTGGCCGGTCGACCGACGGATCAACCGCCTAGTATGACCGCTCGCAGCTGAGAGAGGTCGGTCGACCGTCAGGTCGACTGCCAACAAATCTCCTGACATTCGGTCGACCCGTCGGTCGACTGAATTGCTGCAACGAATCGCGCGATAGAGGCCATCTTTAGGTTGGTCGATCGATTGGTCGACCGCTACCTTTCTGCCAAATTTTTGCCTCTGTCGGTCGACCAACCGGTCAACCGACGTAGCCCAGCTATTTGTCCTTCACCACATTCGGTCGACCGACTGGTCCACTGAATGGCTTCTGGCAATTTCTTGCGAATGGGCTGCATCGCCATTTTATGCCTTGATCGGTCGACCGATCCCAGGTTGAGGATGATTAATTTCTTGTATTTTTTACATGGCAATTCTAAGGGTTTGGTTACCAAGTTTCAACTTGGATAACCTTACATTTTAGGCTTGGGATAAACTATTCTAGGGACATATTACATTAAATCTTCTTGACTTAATCCGAAGCCTTTCTTCAATGATTTCTTCTTCCGTTCTTTTGACGATCTTTTCCGTAGTCCCGTTTGAACGGATTTGGCATGCGTATCGCAACCTCAACCTGAACACAAAACTATACACTTGGATTAAATACATGTTTGTTATTATCAAAATAAAGATCGAGGCTTAAGAGAGACCCTTAAGCCAACAATCTCCCCCTTTTTAATGATGACAAACATAATATTAAATTTTAAGAAAATTAACACCAT
Organism: Canna indica; assembly: GCA_034359265.1. NCBI lineage: Eukaryota > Viridiplantae > Streptophyta > Magnoliopsida > Zingiberales > Cannaceae > Canna > Canna indica. The sequence goes on along the minus strand of CP136892.1, from coordinate 38,400,366 downwards.
TTGTGAGTCTGAGTTAAGGAATTCAAGAGTTAGGGTATGCAAGATAAATACTTTAGCCTATGCATTCAACTTTCTAACTTAACCTATACATCCAACTTCTTATAACTCAATCTATGCTCCCCCTATCAATGTGCATGTTCAAATTATCTATAACTTGACCTATGCTCCCCCTACCATTGTGCATGTCATTTTTAACTCCCCCTAACTATATCTCTTCCTCTTAACTATAAAACTCACACTACCTATATGCATCTTGAAAAACAAGTGTGACCTTACTTTTTCTCCCCCTTTTGACATCAATCAAAAAGGGTAAGAATTAAGATATAATTAATGAAATTTCATCATAAAACCAAAAACCGAGAAAGCTACAAAAACCAAGTATCATCTATCACTATAGTCCTTCCCATTAATGTGAGCCTATAGAAGGCAAACATCAATAGGTCGCAAAGCCCTACTACAGAGCAATACATAAGTGTGATGATACTTTTATATAATGCAAGTTTTGAAAACATGTAAATTTTGAAGAGAAGTGAAACTTTCTTCAACTAAGGGTTTTGTAAATATATCGGCAAATTGTTTATCGGTGGATACAAATTCTACCAATATATTTCCCTTAGCTACATTATCCTTAAGAAAATGATGTCTCAAATCAATATGTTTAGTTCTAGAATGTAAAATGGGATTTTTGGTTAAATTAATTGCACTAGTATTATCACAATGTATAGGTATGGAAGAATACCTAAGTCCATAGTCTAAAAGGGTTTGTTTCATCCAAAGGACTTCCGCACAACAACTAGCCGCGGCGATGTATTCCGCTTCGGTAGTTGAAAACGCAATCGAATTTTGTTTCTTTGAGAACCAAGAAACAAGACTCGCTCCTAAGAATTGACAACACCCACTAGTGCTTTTTCTATCTACCTTACATCCGGCAAATCAGCGTTCGAAAAACTAATTAAATCAAATGATGCATGACATGGATACCATAATCCTAAATCAACGGTGCCCTTTAGATATCTCAATATACGTTTTAACACACTTAAATGAGACATCTTCGGGCAAGATTGAAACCTAGCACATACACATACGCTAAACATGATATCGGGTCTAATTGCGGTTAAATAGAGGAGACTACCGATCATACCTCGATATCATTTTCCGTCCACTTTAATGCCCTCTTCATCTTTGTCAAGCTTGATGGATGTGCTCATAGGTGTAGGAGCTATCTTGGCTTCATTCATCCCAAATCTTTTGATGAGCTCCTTTGTGTACTTAGCTTGATTGATGAAGATCCCTTTGTTGGTTTGCTTGATTTGGAGACCAAGCATGAAAGAGAGCTCTCCCATCATGCTCATCTCAAATTCATCCAGCATGCACTTAGCAAACCACTCACAAAGCATTTCATTAGTGGCACCAAAAATTATATCATCAACATAGATTTGAACTAGTAGCATGTCATTTTCATGGTGCTTAATGAAAAGTGAAACATCTGCTTTTCCTATATCAAAACCTTGTTCAATTAAGAAAATAGAAAGTCTTTCATACCAAGCCCTAGGGGCTTGTTTTAAACCATATAAAACATTTTTAAGTTTAAAAACATGATTTGGAAACTCAAAACTTTTAAAACCGGAGGGTTGTTCAACATAAACTTCTTCATTTATAAAACCATTTAAAAAAGCACTTTTTACATCCATTTGAAAGAGTTTAAAACCCTTAAAACTAGCATATGCTAAAAGCATCCTAATTGCTTCTAATCTAGCTATGGGAGCAAATGTTTCATTATAGTCTATTCCTTCTTGTTGGTTGTACCCTTGTGCCACTAGCCTAGCTTTGTTTCTAATAACTAGTCCTTCTTCATCTAGCTTATTCCTAAAAACCCACTTGGTTCCAATTATGATTTGATCACTAGGTCTAGGCACTAAGTCCCATATATCATTTCTATCAAATTGGTTCAGTTCTTCTTGCATGTCTAATACTCAAAACTCATCTTCTATGGCTTCCTTAACATTCTTAGGCTCTACTTGAGAAACAAAAGCTACATATTGGCATAAATTTTTAAGTTTAGAACGTGTTACCACTCCCGTTGAAGGCTCTCCAATGACTTGGTCAATTGGATGATCTCTTACCAATCGGTATCCCTTAGGGAGACATGGTAGAGCTTCTTCTTCTTCTTCATCTTCGACTTGAGGTTGACTTGAGGATGGAGGTTCTTCATGTTGGGTTTCCTCATTATCTTCATCATCCACTTCCTTATTATGAAGTATTAGATCCTCAAGCTCCACACCTACATTCACAATCTTGACATTTCTTGAAAAATCATTAGTTTCATTGAAAGTAACATGCATGGATTCTTCAACAATCATTGTCCTACGGTTATAAACTCTATAAGCCTTAGAGTTAGTAGAGTAACCTAGGAAAATTCTTTCATCGGATTTAGAGTCAAATTTTCTTAAATTCTCTTTAGTATTTAAAATGAAGCATTTACATCCAAAAATATGAAAATATCCCACATTTGGGATTTTGCCATTCCAAAGCTCAAAAGGTGTTTTCTTTATTTTTGGTCTTAATAAAACTCGATTAAGAACATAACACGAAGTATTTATGGCTTCGGCCCAAAAATATTTAGGCAAATTATTTTCGCATAACATAGTCCTAGCCATTTATTGTAAAGTTCTATTCTTCATTTCAACCACCCCATTTTGTTGAGGGGTCATAGGGGAAGAAAATATATGTTGAATACCTAAATCATCACAAAACTCTGTATGTTGAATAGTCATGCATGAGTAAATTGATTTTGGATTCCTTTACTTGCGAAGTCCCTTCATGGGTGGTCTCTAGGACCTTCCACACTTCGTATGTGGACTTGCATGTAGAGATCCTATTAAATTCATTAATTAATAGGCCGCAATATAGAGCATTGACGGCCTTGGCATTAGCATTAAAGAGCCTAACTTCCTCTTGGTCCTATTTATCCATGTCCTTATTTGATTGTTTATACTCTACTATGATCATCCTCCATACATCCATGCCTAAGGATTGAAGGAAGCCATTCATGCGGATCTTCCAATAGGCATAGTTGTTCCCATCGAATAGTGGTGGAGTGTTAGTAGAGGACCCTTGAGCTAATCGAATTTCACTAGACATAATGACTTGTAGGGAAGATGGTTAAATCTTAGCCTACTACCTTGCTCTGATACAAATTGTTGGATAGATCTTGACACTAGAAGGGGGGATTGAATAGTGTCAAACCCCTTTTTAAATTTTCTTTTAACTTCATTTCATCTTAACTTAATGCAAGTATTCTTTAATGATTGATATGATCACAATTCAATTGCAATGATAAAGCAAGTAAACAAGCAAGGCAAACAAGACTATTTATAGTGGTTCGGCCAACCTCCTACTCCACTAACTTGGCTCCTTACTAACGATTTCTAAACACTACTTTATAAAAATTATGTTTCCTTTTGAATACACTTGAGGAAACCCTTCTCCCACACTTGGAGAACACCTCAATCCTATTCACCTAGGCAAAACACAATTCTATAAATATGACCCTAAGTGTTTCCTAGCACACCTAGCAAGCTATCAACTTGAAAACAAGATTCAACAAAGTACAAATACAAGTAAAGAGCTAAAGAAAGAAAACTTGAACCAAGCTTCTTTCCACCGCCTTCTTTTCTTCAATTTACAACAGGATGATGACTTCAATGAATGCAGCACAGTTGAAGCAGTGAGAAGCAGCGCCTGGAAGATGTCGAGATTGGGAGCAGAGAGCGCGCACAGAGGTGAAGTTCTTTGAAGGCTTTTATGAACTCTTTTAATGCTCAAGTAGGATCACAAAAAAGTGTTTAATGAAGTTTGGTGAGGGTTATTTAAAACCCCTCCCTCGAACGGACCGTTCAGCGGGCGAAAAGTCGATCGTTGAGCCCGTTCGGTCGCGGCCGGTCGATCTGTCAGTCGATCGACTGATCGATCGCCTAATACGATCGCTCGCAACCGAGAGAGGTAGGTCGACCGTCGGGTCAACAGCCAATAAATCCTTTGACATTCGGTCGATCGAATTGCTACAGCGAATCGTGCGATAGAGGCCATCTTTAGGTTGGTCGACCGCTACCTTTCTGCCAAATTTTTGCCTCTGTCGATCGACCGACGCAGCCCAGCTATTTGTCCTTCGCCACATTCGGTCGACTGACTGGTCGACCGAATGGCTTCTGCCAATTTCTTGTGATCTTCGATCGATCGAATGGGCTGCATCGCCATTTTATGCCTTGATCGGTCGACCGGATGATTAATTCCTTGTATTTTTTACATGCCAATTCTAAGGGTTTGGTTACCAAGTTTCAACTTGGATAACCTTACATTTTAGGTTTGGGATAAACTATTCTAGGGACTTATTACATTAAATCTTATTGACTTAATCCGAAGCCTTTCTTCAATGATTTCTTCTTCCGTTCTTTTGACGATCTTTTCCATCGTCCCGTTTGAATAGATTTGGCATGTGTATCGCAACCTCAACCTGAACTCAAAACTACACACTTGGATTAAATACATGTTTGTTATCATCAAAATAAAGATCGAGGATTAAGAGAGACCCTTAAGCCAACAGACTTTTCATCCCTTGAGTTGAGATCTTTATGCTTCATGAAACCTAATTTAAGAGTCTCAACTTTGACTATAGGTTGACTTTTCTTACCCTTTTTGATTGATGTCAAAAGGGGAAGAAAAATATAGGTTAAGAGGAAGAAAATATAGGAAAACCATGCATATAGATAGGGGGAGTTTATTTCCATAGATATGCATGTTGATAGCGGGAAAAGTCTCTTAGTTGATATCCTTTGTACTTTAATATATATATATTTTCTTAAGGATGTTTGTTATCATAAAAAAGAGGGTGATTGTTGGCTTAAGGTTTTCAACCTTGGTCTTAATCTTGGTTTTGATGATAACAAACATGGAACTAATGTTTCATTAAGAAATCTTTCAGGTTCCAAGTAGGTTAGCGCTCGACGTTTCAGATCGAAAAAATTGAAGAAATCGGAGAAATCGGCAAGGACACTCGTCGGCGCTCGAGATTCTTCAAGAAGTTAGAGTTTAGGTTTAGGGTGTCTAGATATGTTGTAAATCATGTTAATGTTGAAAAGATCCCTAAAACCAAATCCGAAACCCAAAATACGAAAACCAGGAAATCGCCCTAAATTCACTAAGCCTAGGGAGCTCCTTGGAGGGCTATATGACCTAGACATTATCTTGACATAAAAAATGACGGTAATTGTTCCTTGGGTAGAAACTAGATAACGAGTTTTATGGATTTTTTGGAAGCCTTTAGCCTACCCATACTTGACCCGGGAAGTTAGAAAATTTCCATTTTCTGAAAATTTGTACTAGACCCCAAAAACTAGATTTTGATTCTTAAGGATTTTGATTTTTTAGATATTTTTATTGAATCCAAATGGGGGATAATCCTTATATAACATTTATGTTTTAAAGTTGTTAACTTAAAGTTAGTAAATGTTATATAAGTAGACTTAGCGAAGACGGAACCAAAATGAGCAGAAAAACTCAGCCAAAACAAGCAAACAAGTGCAGTCTGCCCAGTTTCGGTCGAACGATCGATCGACCAAAAGCTGCCAAAAATTGGCAGTAGGTTCATCGGTCGATCGAACTACGGATCGCTCCTCTCACGACTCTGGCGGTCGACCCTTCGGTCGACCTATAAGTGCGATTAAAGCACAAAAGGCCAGCAGTCACAGGCGATCGATCTGTCGGTCGACCGGACAAGCGACCGACGGTCTGTAATGGGCAAAAAATCACCCGTTGAGAACAGAAATTTTTCTCTTCTCTTCATGGTTATAAATAGGAAGCCATGAGAGCATTCCTTAATCATCTTGATCACTCCCAATCTCCTTGAGCCATCTCTTGATCAAATCTAAGCTTTCATTGAGTTAATCCCATGAAAACCCTAGCATTGATATCTCATCCCTTTGATTGAGCCTTGACTTCATTGATTCACATTCAAAGGCATCAAGAGGAAGCTAGGAAGCTTTGTGTGGAGCTAAGTACTTCATTGTTTGATTTATTGCTTCATTTATTATTGTATTTTCTTGTTTATTTCTTTGTACTTAAACTTGTAAGAAGACCTAGTGTTAGGTCTTGTGTGAGTGGTATCCTTGGTGTAGAAGGTGTAAAGCCACTTGTGTAAACGTAGTTTACTATGATTAGTTGAGTTGTCCCTTAGGTTGAGGTGGAAGAGTGCTCTCGATATGAATGCGGAGACTTCCGGGTGTGGAAGTGCCTTAGGTTAAGAGTGAAACTCTTCGAGTCAAAGTCCTCTGTGTAAGGGAAACTATTTAATCTAGTAAACTTAGTTTGGAAATCCTAAGCGGGGGTGCTTAGGTAGTGGAGTAGGCATTGGGGCCGAACCACTATAAATTCTTGTGTTTGCATTGATATTCTATTTGTGCTTAATTGTTTTATTATTGCTTCCGCATTTAGTCACTCAACTTGTAATTTGCCTAAGTAACAAAAGAAACGATTAAAATCGGATTTAGGCAATAATTGATTAGTAAACACACTATTCACCCCCCCTCTAGTGTGCCATTTCACCCAACAATTGCCCTCAAGGTGTTCGATGAAATGCCCGAATGAGCGTTCTTGTTACCTTGATGTGCAAATCTTGATTTCTTTAATTACCTAAATAGGTTCTTGATTTATGGATTGCATGCCTTAGATTTAAATTTGTGATTTTTGGATAGAAATCATGTTATACGATCAAGATCTTGATATTTATGCCATGGGGATTCTTGGGAAGGGGTTCTTAATCTTGATATTTTTTTCTTGATTAAGGTGTTACATATTCTTGTTAATCTTGATTAATAAGCATGAAATCTATGAAATTAATCTTGAGATTATTATTTTATCCTAATGATAATTAAGAGTTTAATTTCTGTTAATTTTTGGATTTAATTTCATAACATACTGAAAATTGAATGTTGCTGGAATTTTATGCTGAGATGATGAATCTGTGCTGTTTTTAGATTGCTTGTTGTGGTGTGTGTATTACTCTGAATATAGTCGTGCAACCTATTGTTTCGATCGAAAAATATAGTTTGGAAACATAGGACATACTCTGGAGACCAGATTCGGATTACATACATTGGTTCCGGGCAGAACAATAAGCTAAAGCAAAACCCTAAAACAAAACTCTAATAGTGGTGAACTAAATTTTAATTGCATTATTAAAATTCGGTAAAAGGGTCAGCATAATCTGATATGAACCAACATGAGAAGTTTATGCATGAAATAAAACCACACAGATTTATGACATTACGGGTCTAGGAGTTGGGATCAGGTACTGGAGTGTTGAGATACTTTCCAATAGGAACACCCATGAGACACCGTAGGAAAGACTTGACTTAGGTCATGGTGCGTCATATCTTTATGAATGGCGGAGAGGCTCGTTGAGGAGCCGGATTGGGGGCTAAGCTCGGGAGGTTGGATGACAAATTCCCAACCTGCAGAACAAGTTCGGTGGGCCTTTCCTGATTGTTCTAGTTTGGCCTCGTGGGATAGTTCGGAGGGCCTACTCGATTATCCCTGAGGTGGTTTTAAGGAATAAGTTCGGATGGCCTTTCCCGATTATTCATGTGGTATCGTTTAAGAGTAAGCTCGGAGGGCCTACCCGATTACTCTTATGATATCTTAAATGGGCAAGTTCGGATGGGTGAATCCCGATTGTCCCTACGTGTCTCGTGGAGCAAGTTCGGAGGGCCTTTTTCGATTGCTCCCAAGTTTATCTATACTAGGATAAGTTCAGAGGGTCTTCCCGATTATCCTAGTATGTGTTGTTTGCCTTAGGGCATGGTAGGCTTAGGTCTGTTGTTCTTCACTGTTTAGGTGTTGGTTGCCTTCGGGCAGGTGGTGGCCGGATGACCTGTTAGCAGGACATTCCCTTGTGACCTTTTCCTGCTTGAGTCAAGAGTGTTACCTTATGCATCTTATCTGTGATGTTTGTTTTTGTGAGGGTTGGTAGAAACGCTCACTGAGTTCTTTGAACTCACCCGTTGTCGTTGTTTTGTTTTGCAGAGCCTGACCGTAAGGTGGTCTGGAGCACTTGGCGCAGGTGGAGGGCAGAGGAGCCACATGATCTCATAGCAGTCCTAGTTAGGAGTCGTAGTCGAGTCTGCAGAAGGTTGTCATGCACTGTTGTTTTGGTATTTGGAGTTGTAGTCCCGTGGGGACATTCATATTTTTATTTATTAAAGAACTGTTGTTCTTCGATTTATTTATTTCCGCACTTGAGCTATTTATTAAAAACTTTGATGTTTTGAAATAAAAATATATTTTAGTTCTTTTTATTAATAAAAGCTATTGTTTATTCCGCTATTTTATAAGTTGGCATGTGCATGGGTTAGGCTGCGGGGTATAGGCACGTATACCTTGGCCGATCACGTGACTCTGAACTTGGGGCGTGACAACTACAATAAAAATAATGTCCATTAAACTTCTTCTTTTCATTCTTATTATGGGATGTTTGTTAACAACCCGCCCACATAAAACATCGCGCCCACAACCTCACCCTGAAAACACAAAATATCCCGCAAATAAATCAGAATGAACACCCCACGAGAAGTTATAACATCCCACCGAATCCCATGGGTGGGATGTTATAATATCCCATCCTAGTCGAAGGTAACCTTGGAAACTCAAAACATCCCGTCCAAAAACCAAAATAATGAACAAAAAATTATCTATTTTTCTTGCTCTAAGGTTTGCAAAGCTGCCTCTCCTTTTCTTCCTACAAAGCCTCGTTCTCTCTGCAAAACCCCATTCTCTCTCTTTTTCTTGCTTCAGGGTTTGTATTTGTTCTCTTTTTCTTCTTGTGGTCGCAAATATCAAGCTCGACACAACGTTTGGGTGCTCAATGCTTTACTTTTGAATATCCCACGACATTTGGGTTAAAACGGGTCGGGTATCATCGTCTAAAAGGGTCGGGTATTGTTGTCTACCAACTTAAAATACATGGACACTTTTGTTCAAAAAACAATTCTCTTGGCCATTTTTTGTTAAGCTTATATTGGAGGTCAGTTTTTAAAAGCTTTATCCCAAAAGAGCCATTTACGAAAAGCTCCGCTCCGGAAAAGAAAAGACTATAGGTCTTGACTGGGACTGGTAGGTGACTTGCCAAGTCATTTCGAAGTTAAAAATACTTTTTAAAAGATCTAAAATTTGAAATTCCACCCGACTATGTGATAGATCAATCTAAGACTTTTTTACGGATCAACAATAGCAAAAGAATTAAAAAGGTCTCCTAGATAGTGTCTATGCTTCTAAGTGATCGTAATGAAACGATGATTATCCGAATTCCTATCCCCAACAAAAGGTTAAGGATGCTTACATTAACTTTTTCAAATTTCCTTGTTGATGAAACTTTTATGCGTTAGAGTCATCTTTTGGTACTTCCCAAGTTGGATACTAGGAAGTATATAATTGTAAGAATATTAAACTAAAACTAAGGAGTATATATACATATGTGAAGAAGGTTAAAAGAGAGAACTCGACAACGAAAAATAACAAGCTTTTTTGTTCAGAAAATCATCCTTTGGATTTTCATTACCGCAGATAAATATTTTCGAAAGTTATACATCAAATGAACATGATATAATGGATCATATACACAAGTGTTAATCATGAGAATGACAGTTGAAATCTAATGCCTCTTACATCTACATTACGGAACATATGAATGAAGTCTGAAGACTGATTTAAGGGCTTATGATGATCGATTGAAGGGTGCATAGAAACATGTCTCATGAGCTGTATCTTGACCCCCTTTCCCCTGTTGCTAGACTTTTGCAAGCTCAATTTCTTGTCCACTTTTGTCAGACAATTTGCAAGACTTTAAAGAATCTTTTGGATTGAATACATATGATAATTTCTCACAAAAAATATTGATGACCCTGTTGCAACATATGGCATGTGGAAATTAGTATCTTCTTCCTGCTTTTAAAGATTAGGTTGTTGCTGTCTTATTTTTCAACACCACAGATGTAGTTCTTGCATACGTACATGGTGGGCTCAATGAGTCACATGCTCTATCAACAACATAAGAAATTTCTTGTGGATGACAGAGAGGAAGAACTAGTGAGAGATTCTTCCAGCTCTCAAGGGCACATCACTACCAAAATTAAGGTCCCCTTCCTTCAATAGTCTCTTATTTGGGATGACAACTGGTCTTTTTGTTTTTCTAATAAAATATATTTTATTTATGGTACATTTGTTGCATGAGATAAAAGAGAATAGGATAAATTATAGATGTTAATCCGTTGTTCATATAATGCTTAGATTAGAAGAACCTAAAAGAACATAAAGTTGATATTAAGTTCGGTGTAGAACATATAAATATTCTCTCTCTCCCATTAGTTATCCTATCTTGTTTTATCCTATCAAATCCATTGAAACAAACGAACCATTAAAATACATGGATGAATACCCGCATATTTTCCTTCATTACCAACTTGACTTAGACTAAAATATTAGGTTATTTACTCGAACTCCAACTTTAGTATATCAAATAAATCAGAATACTAATATGTTGCAAGAACGTATTGATTTTGTTAATCATATATGGGCTTACGACGAAAAATTAGGTTTATAAAAATTGAAAATTAATGACCTAAAAAACTAGGTAGTATTGATTTATCATATTGATTCATTTTTATGAAGGCTTCAGAAATGTGAAGAAGACAATCTTCAAAAAGAGAAGGCTGACATGATCAATTAATGCATTTTGGCTCTATGCTTGGACTTGATCTTGAGAACAACTGATCAGAAAAGAGCTACTTAATAGTGTTTAATCCAGCAACAGCAAAAATATACCAGTATTTAAATACTAAGTTTTGTTTCTTATTGATCCCCTCCCTCTTTCACTTCCCAATCTGAAGTGGAGAACTACACACATTACAAGTTTAAGTGATAGTGCTGTATTAATTTTCACAACGGAACCATGCATTTAAATAAAATCTGTGATGGCACGACTACAACATTCACTGATTACTAATGAAAATTATGGTGATCTGGCCATGGCCAGAAGGAAGACTGATCTCCCATGCTGCTTAACAAGTTACTGAAGCTTCCATCTGGAGTTTCATGATTGTCGTCCTTGGTGTCTGCCTTAATTGACTGCAAGTAAGGAAGAGTTTGCAGAGGGGAGCAGGACGGCTTGTCATTGATTGATGTTCTTGAGATGTCCAAGTTGACCTCTGAGCTGTTCTCACTTCTATTGCTGCAAGAAACTTCAGTCTCTTTGTTGAGGTTGATGAGCTCTGATGTTTCTCGTCCTCTCATAGCCAAAATCTGCACATTTCATGTTGCATTCGTTTAATGATAATAATTGAGATTGTTACTCGAACATTGTGGTGAAATAAAATGATGATGAAGTTTTACCTAAAGAACTATTTTAGGGGTTTTTTAATTGCAGATGACTCTTCTGTTGAATTTTTACTGTACAGAGTAATGTTGTCCTTTAAATGAATCAAAATGGAAATGTTCATCATGATTCTCAGAAGAAAATAAAAGAGAAGAACGTATTTAGCGCAGAAAATGAGACAAAGAAAGCAACCAAATACAGGAGGCTTATGATTGCCAATCATTATAACTATTTATTACCAATCAACAAGCATGAGTCTTCCTCAAAAGACTCAAAATCCTAAAATATCCCCCAATTCCAAACTTTAATTTGGAATCTTCACCAAAAGACTCAATTCTTTTTGATTTCTAGATTGAGAAAGCAAATTAATGATCACTCGAAGAAAAAGCTTCATTAACCTAACAAATTAGTAAAGGTGCAGAAAAAATAGGAATAGATATGTAAAAGTATACCTCAGATTGGAGTTTCTTATTCTGTGCTTGGAGAGACTCATTCTCTGCTTTGATGGCCTCAATCTGCCGCTTGAGCGCATCGAAATCCTTCTCCAACTGCTTAGTCTTCCACCTCGCCCGCCGGTTCTGGAACCAGATGGCCACCTGCCGCGGCCGGAGCCCGAGCGTCCGGGCAAGCTGCATTTTCCTCTCCAGCTCCAGCTTGTTCCCCAGCTCGAAGCTCTTCTCCAGCGTCCTCACCTGCTCCATGTTGAGGCGCCTCTTTTTCTCCCCCGCTGGCAAGCCATCATCGTCAGACAAGTCCTCGTCGCCGCCCGCGACGGTGCTCGTCTCTATGCCCGAGAATGACATGGATCGCTTGCCCAGCATCGGAGCTGCACCACCAAACAAGAAACAAAAAAAATCACTTGCCAGTTCTCTTCCACTGGAATTAAGCTTGGAAATGAAGATTTGGTCAGTGCTCACCTCTGAGGTCTTGAAGACTGGGGGGAAGGAGGGAGGTGATGGGGTCGGTGAGAACTTGGCCCTGTTCGACTTCTTCTTCATAGGGTGTCTGAATCTGGAAGATGAAGTTTGAGGGGACGAAGGAAGGAACCATTCCATTGCAAGCCATCTCCTAGAGCAGAAGATGGAAGAGTCTTCTTCGGAGTAAAGGACAGTGTATGAGTTAATTATAACCAGCTAGAGATTAGTACATATGAAATTGTACAAAAATGAGATGATGTTAATATTTTAGTTATATATATTTTGTTATTGTTTGTCGGACTTTTTTGTTGACTACGACAACTGATGATTTATTTGATTTTAGTTAAAAATAAAGTAGATTTATTTTTCAAGATATGCATGAGAATTTATTATTGTGAAAATGTGTCATGGTACTCAAAAGGGTTTCTTTTAAATTGTTAATATGTTTTTCACTGTACTCAAACAGGGGACTTTTTGTATGTCTATATTCAATTTCTTTTTCGCAAAAGATAGCTAGGTTAAATGAGAGGTACAAAGGTAAAAATACATCAATTGATGCATTTAACATCACTTTCCAAAGGGAAAGAAAATAATTTAATTAGGAGACAAGAATTGATATCTTCCACATGTCAAAAGCTAGTTGGATGATCTCATCTGTTGAGCGAGAAATGGACGAAAATATACGATCGTTTCGATTTTTCCAGATGCTCCAAACAACCCATCCAAAGAGTTCTTTTGCATGATCTTCCCGCCTTTGGGCTCTGCAGAGAATCTCCCATCCTTCCGTAGGAGAGGAGATCTGGGGTTTTGTCAGACACTGAAAGGGGAGGCTTCGCCATACTTGGAGAGCCTTGCTGCATTGCAAGAACAAATGTCCCGCCGACTCTAGATGAGAGGAACAATGAGGACAAGAAATGTCGGGGATCAGGATTCCCCTATTGCTCAGCTTACAGCGGACGGGGAGAGCATCTTGACACAACCCCCAGAGAAAGAACTTTAATTTCGGGGGAGCATGAAGCTTCCATATATTGTGCCATGGCTGTTCTTGTGGAGCTGGCTGATGGAGGGTCGGAGCTTGGTTTTGTAGATCCTTTGTTAGAAGATATTTATATCCCGATTCAACAAAGTATACACCATTATTCGAATGAGGCCATGTTGGCTTATCCCTTCCTTGCTTGATTTCCACGTCAAGGATGCAGTCAGCCAGCGACTTGGGAAAGAAGGATCGCTCCTTGGAGGTATTCCACATGCTAGTTTGTCTGTCCATGAGCTCCGAGATTAGAGTGGGTGCCCGTGGACATTCTTCGGGGCTTGCAATTGAAAAGGATGGAACGTTGGGGAGCCAAGGAGTGTGCATCACCGGAAGGGTTGTAGATGAGCCAATATTCCACAACAGCCCAGTTTGAAGAGTATCCCGACCTTTCAAAATGCTTCGCCATCCCCATGAAGGGTTAGAGCCAAGTGCGGCCTCACACAGGGACGAGTGAAGGAAATATTTGGCCTTCAGGACTTGAGATAGTCGAAAAGAGGGGATAGTGAGAAGGCGCCTTGCTAATAAGGCGAGGATGAATAGGTGACAATCTTTGAAGCCGAGTCCTCCTTCGTCTTAGTCACGACAAAGAGTGTTCCAGATGACCTAGTTAATAGATCGATGCTCACTATTATTTCTCCACCAAAAATTGCGACAACATCTATTAACTTCTTCTATTAGTGTTTCCGGTAACAGGAAGCAAGATATAGCATAGGGATGGCCAAGAGGGTGGACTTAATGAGAGTGGCTTTCCCTGCATGAGAGAGGAATCTAGATTTCCATCCATCCAGCTTCTTCTTGATCTTCGAGATGATGAACTCAAAAGATGCTTGCTTAGAGCGATTCACAGTCGATAGGAGGCCAAGATAGTGGTCTTGAGCACCAATGTGCTGAATCCGCAGCATGTTACCCAGTTGTGTCTGGAGACGATGAGGAGTATTCTGGGAGAAGAACAGTGCTGACTTCTCAAGGTTCACACGAAGACCACTAAGCGCTTCAAATGAGTTTAGTGTATTCCTTATAGCAGCCATAGAGAGCTCATTTTCTTTGCCATCTGCGAAGAAGAGAGAAGTGATCGGGGGTGCCAGTCGACACACTTTCACCCCTTGGAGGTGTTGGTGAAATGACCTACACTAGAGGGGGGGAGGGTTATAGTGTGTTAACTAAATCTTTTCGCCTAACTCCGATTTTAATTTTTTCTCAACTACTTTGGCAATTCACAAATCGAGTAGCAAGCGGAAGCAAGATAAACAATAAGAAATTCAATACGCAAAGTAAACAATGCAAACAAAGAGATTTATAGTGGTTCGGCCCCAATGCCTACTCCACCACCTAAGCACCGCACTTAGGATTTTTAAACTAAATTTTACTAGATTAATTGTTCCATTACAACGAGGATGTTTTCACCGGAGAGTCTCCGCTCTCACACCGAAGGCACTTCCACACCCGGAAGTCTCCGCCTTCCTACCGAGAGCACTCTCCCACCTCAAACCTAAAGGACAACAATATTAATCCTAGTAAACTAAGTTTACATCGGTGGATTTAAACATCAAATATTAAGGCTACCACCCAATTTCAAGACCTAACAACCTAGGTCTTCACAAGCACAAATATAATGAAATGAACAAGAAAATACACAACTTAATGGAGAAATGAATCAAACAACAAATATTTAGCACCAAAAGAAACTCCCTAGTCCTCTTGATGCCCCAAGATGATGAATCGATGAAGCTTGAAGGCAAGATCAAGGAGATGAATGATCAAACTAGGGTTTGCAAGGAGATGGTTCAAGAAAAGCATTAGAGATGATCAAGGATGGCTCAATAGAATATTAGATCAATGGAGGAAGGCTCTCATAGCTTCCTATTTATAAGCCATGAAGAGAAGAGGCAACACACCTCTTCTCAACGGGCAAAAATTTGCTCATTATCGACCGTCGATCGCTGGTCCGATCGAACGTTATATATGGATTACCCCCATTTGGATTCAATAAAAATATCTAAAAAATCAAAATCCATAAGAATTAAAATCTAACTTTTGAGGTCTAGTACAAATTTTAAAAAACAAAAATTTTATAATCTCCCGGGTCAAATATGAATCGATTAAAGATTTCCAAAAATTCCTTAAAAGTATCTCGTTATCTAGTTTTTACCTAAGGAACAATTATCGGGACTTTTGGTCCGAAGAAAATATCTAGGTCATATAGCCCTCCAAGAAGCTCCCTAGGCCTAGTGAATTTCAGGGCCGTTTCCAATTTTTCAGGTTTTCATGTTTCGGGGTTCAGGTTTTGCATCATAAAAAAGGATTTACAACACATGCTAGATACCCTAAACCTAAACTTTATCTTCCTGAAGAATCCCAAGCGACGACGAGCGTCCTTGCCGATTTCTCCGATTTTTCTGATTTTTTCAATTTTTTTGATTGGAGACGTTGTGCACTAACCGATATGGAACCTGAAAATAATTCTGTATGAAAATCATTAGTTCCATGTTTGTTATCATCAAAACCAAAATTAAGACCAATGTTGAAAACCTTAGGCCAACAAGAGGCGCTGCTGGTCGCTTTCTGTGTTTAACAGGAATGCGAGGCCCTCCATGCATAGAACAAATAGCAGTGGTGATAGGGGATCGCCTGTCGAAGTCCCCAGCCAGGTTTGAAGTAGTCATATACTGAGCCATTGGAGAAGATGGAGAATAAGGTAATAGAGATGCACTGCATAATGAGTGCTAGGAAATTTTCATGAAAACCCATCTTCCGTAAAATGAATAGGAGGAACGACCATTCTACCCGGTCATAGGCTTTGCTCATGTCGAGTTTGAGGGCCATCTCTTTGGTAGAATTGGACTGCTTGCTCTTCAGATGATGCATGATTTCATACGCTATCAGTATGTTGTCGGAGATCAACCAACTTTTAATGAACGCGCTTTGGTTTGGGGAGACGATCTTTGGCAAGATACCCTGGAGTCGATGCATCACAATTTTGGAGAATATTTTGTAGAGGCAATTACAAAGGCTTATGGGTCTCACTTGAGACATGTCCTACACATTTCAGCCTTTGGGGATGAGGGCCAAGATAGTGTTATTTAGTCCTTGAAGGAGATGACGACTGCCAAAGAAGGAGACAGTGGCCTCGAAGATGTCCTGCTCGATAATATCCCAATATGTTTGGAAGAAGGCACCTATAAAACCATCTTCACCTGGAGCACTATTACCATTAATAGAGAACGTGGCCTGCTTGACTTCATCTTTAGTTACAGGTCGGGTAAGCCTTCGAGGCATGCCTTCAAGAGGAATGGATGGGTCAGATGGGTTGGAGGAAGTAAAGAGCTCCTCAGAAAAGTCACTGGCCACACCCGCAACATTATCAACCCCTTTAGTCAAAATTACTTCCTTGTTTTTAATCTAGAGAATCGAGTTTGCACTTCTTCTATCCTTCAAACAAGCGTGGAAGTAGCCTGTATTCCTATCACCCTCACAGAGCCATTTAATTCTTGATTTCTGCCGCCAGTACTGTTCTTCTCTTTTGAGCTCAGTTGCCAAGTTCAGTTCTAGTTGTCGGATCAGCTCACAGTGTGAGGACGGGTTGTTATTTGAGAGTTGATGAATGTGATGTTTGAGGAGCTGGACTGAAGTATTGGAATTAAAGTTCACATTCCGTCGCCATTGGATAAGGTTCTTCCTGATGTCTTTCAACTTAGATAGAACTTGATATTGTTTTGTGCCTTCTCTCAGATAGACCACGTCTCTTGAATTATACGAGAGACCTCATCATTGTTGAGCCAACGTTATCAAACTTGAAGATCTTTTTGGATTTCGACGGAAGTATGGAGGAGAGTAGGATTGGCTTGTGGTCGCTTCCCAGTACATCTAGATGAGAGACCACCTTCATTTAAGAGTGAACGAAGAATATTTCCTGACAGCATTTGAAAGCGAGAGCTGCCAAACTTTTCTTCAGGACGAAGCACCTCATTACAGTCACCTCCCATCAAAAGAGACGAGCTGCTGGGTGAACATATGCAGAGCAACTCCTTACATTGAAGGCCTCTAGTGTTCCTGTTGTAGTGCCATTGGACTCCAATGAACTCCCAACTCTTGGTTTGGTTTGGAGTCTGAATGGCAACATGTATGAAGAATGAGTCGGATGAAAGGATGTTCACTTCTATGGAGTTTTTCCAAGCAAAAATTAACCCCCCCGCCTAGCCAACAGGGTTAATATAGTAGAAAGCTTATAACCTTCTTGCTTCACTTCAGATAGGAACAGGTGAAAGAAATAGTGCCCTTGAGCCAATCACATGTTGATGTGTAGGGAACTATTTTTGGTTAATGAATAATATGAGGCAACTTTTCATCGTATGTTGTATCTATATTTTGTATATATTAGATTGTGATGAACCCCATGGACCTAGGTAATTGATTCCAAGGCCATGGTGAGATTATGCTAGTGAGACTTGGAATTCAGATGTCCTTGTTCTAAATATTCCCAGTCGTAGGATCACCAATTAGGGGATTGGTGATTCCGGATAGACCGGTGCACTTGGTACATGCCTTTTATGATAAGGGGTAGCTGATCTCATAGTTACTTATGAGCCGTCATTTAATGTACAAGTGCAAGTGCTCAATAGGGAATGAGTTCACTGAATAGACTACACGAGGAACACAAAATGGAATCCTTATTTGAGTGTCGCTAGGATGTTCCTCGGGTGATAGTAGGTGCAAGCAGTCGTTGGACCTGAGGTTGTCATGATTATCTTGTGAGTGTCGACCCATTGCTTTGGACTTATCCTTACGCGGCCTTCAGTGTCATGTGACGGATACCTCTGGGCATGGGAAAGCACCCATGGAGGTATGTGAGCAACCAATATAGAATCAGTTACTCCTAGTAAGAGAAGATAATGTCATGTGTGTCCCTGCTAGTGTCAACTCAGGAATCTCTGACCATAGTAGATATGAATGTCGGAAAAAGGTTTTCTGACATGTCATTATTGAGATGATGACTTTGTAGGCAGAATACATATGAATCAGTATTAGGGTTTGAAACTTTTTCCTTACCCTAGCCGTATTCGGAATATTGTAACTAAGGAACTTAGTTACACGGTAACTAATCACCGAAGGACATTCGATCATTGTAGATTGAACCTCACACTATCCGGGTAGTCATGACACTTTGCTAGACGTCAATCTTGACTTGTGAGTGGAGTCTCTGACGACCACATTAAAGGGGTTTAGTGGTGGTTCGTAAGATTTGAATAGATGTCATTCTATCGGATCTGACTCTCCATTATGCACAACTCACTACTGGCTTAGTGTGGGGCTCAATGAGTCACACACAACATGCTAACCTTGTAACAGACCTTCTGTGATAAAGTTCGAATGCGGCCCTATACATTTACTAGCAAGGACATGCTGCAACTCGATCATAGATCTCGTTTATAGACATAATAGGAAAGTTATTTCCTATCAGAACAAATGTGCGAGGAAGGAGTTCTTCTGTAACCCTAATTTGTAGGACATCCCTAAATTGTAGGGATTGGCACATGATAATATTTCATGTAGTTGATTAAATTTAATTAATTATGAAGTAAATATTTAATTAACTACTTGACCGGGAATATATATAATTATGAATTGAATATAATTTGATTTTGAATCAAATATACATGGTGTGAAAATTAATTTCTAACCATGAGCCTAATCGATTAAATGGGAATTAATTTATTTGGATAAATCATAAATAACAAGAATTTGATTTATGGAGATAAATCATAAAATTAATAGATACATAGTTTATGAGGATAAGTCATAATTCTATTAATTAATAAGAAATTGAATTATTTAGATAAACCTCTTTCATATTGTTTAGGGAATTGATTTATTTAGATAATTATCATTCTTGTTTATAGGCTCTTAATTTATGGAGATAAATTAAAGTTTATATTTTATTGGATTTAATCAATTTCAAATTAATTAAGAAGCCATAAAAATATAAATTATTTTTGGAGGCAAACCTCGAAATTTTGAATTCCGGGGAGAGTTTTTTGGGCGTTGGGTCTACCTTTGTAGCCGCCCCTCCTCTCTTTAAATTTTGGCCGAACACCCCATGGGTGGGGTTGGTGAATTAGTTCTTCATTCTTCTCTCCATTGGTGGCCGGCTATCTACTTCATCATTCCCGATCTTTTATGAATTAGTTCTTCATACTTCATCCACTTGGAGGATTTCGAAGAAGGACAACGAGGTATTAATTGATCTACCTCCTCGTTCCATTGTTTTCTCATCTCCTCTTTCTCTCGTTTCGGAGCCCGATTCTTGGTGGAAGGGCCAACCAAGCTCTTGAGGTTTCGGGGTTTTAGTAAGCGTATCCGTTGAGCCACGACGAGTCCGATTGTTCGTTGTCCCTTTGTTGCGAGGCGCCTGGTGTGAACTATCATTGCAGGACGCGCGTGTGTGCATCTTGATATGGGAATAGGAGCACCCTATCCAACCGCGGTATAACGTATACCTTCTCCCTTCTACTCGTAGATTGAATTCCTTAATTATTGCTAAAGTAGATCAGTTATTTCCACTACATTTATTATTCCCATCCCGACAATGGTATTAGAGACACCTTTAGAAAATGTTTGGAATTTTTATTTCATGTTTTGGTCACGTTTACGAACCGTTCGCTCCCTAAATGTCAGGCTGCCCGATTTTGGTTTTCGGGGGTTTTTGAATCATTTTCTTGGCTCCACGGTTCATATGATGAATCGAGGTGGAAACCTACTATCCATATTGATTTTGGATAGAATTTAAACTCAAAAATCCCACAGGTTATTGGTTGAACAGCTCCGAGAATCGAAAAAATTCAGCATGTGTTGTTTGGACCATTTTGGGTGGAAACGTGATCGGATTTGTGCGATTTTGGATTTTATTTTTTCCTTTCTTTTTCATATATGATGTGATGCATGAATGGATGATTATGGATGAGCCCTATGTGCATGTGACTGTGTGTAAAACGTGGTTGTGATGATTGCTTGTAAATTTATAAAATTTTAGCATTGTACGTAATTTTTAAATAGGGTTTGCGTACCCCTGCATTCCTCTTGAGAATTCTGAGTGTAATTCACTTCTCCCTCTCCTTAAACCTTTTCCCAAGGGTTGTTTGGGGCCTTCTTCTTTTAGTTTTGTAAAATTAGAAGTTTAGGGGAAGATTCGCAACAAGCACGCTTGCTGCCCCGTTTTGGTGCGCGCGCGGAGAGGAGGTGTTCGGCGTCATGTTGATGACGACTAGAACCCCGGGAAGGCACTGATGGAACCAGCAACCTACAAGATGGTTTTGGGCAGCCCCTTGGCGAGACGGATCTCCTTAAAAACCCTTTGATGATGGCCTTGGTTCGTCCAGTGGCTCAGGCGGAACCTGTAGAACATCCATAATCAGCCTTATTTACTTTATGCTTTTATTTATTGCTTTTACTTTGGTTGTTGATAGCTTAGATAATTATAACTGCATGAAAAAACCCTCCAATAATATTGAGTCCGAATGGCTAAGATATTAAGAATATCGGTCATGCCTTCCATCATTGTGAGGGACAGGTGTGTGTATTATCACAATAGGTTTGTTGTGCACACACATGGCCTTTTGTGCTAATAGACATGTTGCACCTCATATGGCACGTCTCTGCTACCGGCCTTGGTTGTCCTAGAGGCAAAAATATATGGAAGTCACAAAGTGATGTAATCGGTAAAGAGTTTTCTACCCATGGACTTATTAGGGTTTGTCATGTTACATGCGAGACTCGAGTAAGAGAAGTGAGGTTCATTTTTCCCCTAAGGAAGTCTACCAACGAGGGCTTCCCGCTTCCAAACCGGGGAGGGTATTATGGAATTATAAAAATTAGTGGGCGACATGATTAATTAAAAGAACTCTTTGATCATGCATGTGAAATGGTAGCTTATACTTGTCTTTCTTTTTGCATGTAGCATTTAATCGTCACCATGTCATATACACTATAATTATGTAGCATTCTTGATGCTAATAAACTAACTGGAACAAACAACATTGATTGATTGCGAAATTTGAGGATTGTCCTTACCCAGGAGTGACTTTCCTATGTTCTTGATAACCGGCCTCCAGATACTCCTTCCCAAAGGGCTACTAAGGAAGTGAGGTCCACCTACAAGAAGTAGCAAGGTGATAGCACTACTGTTCAGTGGATTATGCTTGGCTCTATGTCCGATGTGTTGTAGTGACAACATGAAAAGATGGACGCTAGGGCCATCCTCTCTCACCTCAAGGAGTTGTATGGTGAAGAGAGCCGGACTGCTAGGTTTGAGCTGTCAAAACAACTCTTCCAGGCCAAGATGACGGCAGGGACCCCTGTTGAAACCCATGTCCTCAAACTAATCGATTTGATCGAGAGGTTAGAGAAATTGGGCGTAAGCGTTGATAAGGGGCTAAGTATGGACTTAATACTCCAATCCCTCCCAGGGTCATTTTCTTAATTTATAATCAACTACCACATGAACAAGCTGGATGCCTCGGTCCCTAAGCACCTTAATATGCTGAAGACCGTCGAGTCCCACCTTCCAAAGGAAAAGGACAAAGTCTTGTTAGTGGGTAGTGCCCCGAAAAAGACGAAGAAGCGCTCTATTAAGAACAAAGCAAAAAAGAAAGCTGTGAAACCTAACAAGGAGATCAAGAAAAAGGAAAAGACTACTTCTAAAGGCACCTATTTCCATTGTGGTAAAGATGGCCACTGTAAGCGCAACTACAAGGAGTACATTGCAGAAGTAAGGCAAAAGAGTGCTTTTGAAGCCCCCTCCGCAGGTGCGTTTGTTATTGAAATATATTTATCGTTACAAAATTCTACTACATGGGTATTGGATACCGGTTGTGGTTCTCACATTTGCAACTCATTGCAGGGGTTGAAAATAAGTAGAATGCTGAACAAGGGCGACTACGACCTCCGGGTAGGCAACGATGCAAGAGTTGCAGCTTTAGCCGTAGGAACCTATGGTTTATGTCTGCCTTCTAGCAAGACCATTGAATTAAATAATTGTTATTACATTTCAGTTTTAATAAAGAATATTATTTATGTTCCCTTGTTACTTGAACAAGGTTATGAAATGTCTTTAAAGGGCAATTGTTACCACATATATCATTCTGATGAGTTATATAGAACTAGGCACATTTGGAATGGTCTAATGATCTTAGATGTAACTGATAATATTTTTCATGTTGAAACACACAAAAGAAAAAAAGATAATTTGAACCTCACCTATCTTTGGCATTTGAGACTCGGTCATATTAATGAGAATCAGATCAACAAGTTGTACAAAGATGGGTTACTTGACCCATTCGATTTTGAATCGATGCCAACCTGTGAATCTTGTCTCAAGGGAAAAATGACCAAGTCCCCCTTCACTGGTCATAGTGAGAGGACCAGTGAGTTCTTAGAGTTGGTTCACATAGATGTGTGTGGACTGATGACAACTCAAGCCAGAGGTGGGTATTCCTACTTCATCACGTTTCTAGACGATGCATTGAAGTTTGGATGTCTACTTGTTAAGACATAAGTCCGATGCTTTTGAAAGGCTCAAAGAGTAAAGGGTTGAGGTTGATAAACAAATAGGGAATAGTATTAAAACTCTTCGATTAGATCGAGATGATGAATACTTATCCACTGAGTTCCTAAGTTATCTCAAGGACAATGGGATTGTCTCCGAATGGACCCCTCCTGGTACACCACAGCATAATGGAGTGTTTGAAAGGAGGAATCGCACATTGCTAGATATGATGCAGTCCATGCTTTGGTTTACTGTTCGCCCAATTTCTTTTTGGGGATATGCGCTAGAAACAGTTATCTACCTTCTTATTAAGGTTCCCATAAAATCTATTTCTAGTACACCATATGAGATATGAAGTAGCAAGAAACCAAGTCTGAGGCATCTCAAGAGTTGGGGCTGTCCTGCGTACGTAAAAATATTAGAGTCAGATAAACTTTATGCTAAATCAACCAGGTGCAGGTTAATGGGATACCCTAAAGAGAGTTTAGGGTATTACTTCTACTCACCAACTGAACAAAAGGTGTTTGTTAGTAGGCATATCACTTTCTTAGAAAAAGTGTTTATCGAGGAACGTGGGAGCTGAAGAAATGTTGAATTTGATGAAGATCAACAATCACAGACCGAATCGCAACAACCGATGGATAGTCCACAGGTTGAACCAGTCACAAAATCATTACCTCCTAACACTCTTCATAGATCAGGGAGATTGCGTCGATAACCTGAGAGATTCTTCCTAACCATTGGAAATGACTAGGAAGACATTGATCAAGCAATCAAGGATGTTGATTGCAAACAATGGCAGGAAGCAATGAAATCCAAAATGGACTCGATGTTCACTAACCAAGTTTGGACTTTGATTGACTTACCTAAAGGAGTCACTCCTATAGGGTGTAAGTGGATCTTTAAAAGAAAGATCGGAGGAGATGGCAAGGTAGAGACCTATAAGGCCAGACTAGTAGCAAAAGGTTTCACTCAATGGCAAGGTGTTGACTATGATGAAACTTTTTCTCCTGTAGCCATGCTCAAGTCAACTAGGATAATGCTAGCCATTGCTGTATATCATGACTACGAGGTTTGACAGATGGATGTCAAGACTGCATTCCTCAATGGTGAACTTGAGGAAGAGGTCTATATGACCCAACCAGAAGGATTCGTGTCTCCGGTAGGACCAGAGAAGGTATGCAAACTGCAAAGGTCCATTTATGGACTCAAGCAAGTTTTGAGTAGCTGGAACATCCATTTTGATGAGATAGTCAAAGAGTTTGGCTTTATCAAAAATGTAGTCAAACCTTGTGTCTACTAAAAGGTTAGTGGGAGCATCGTTGTGTTTATTGTGTTGTATGTATATGGCATACTGCTCATGGGGAATGATGTTCCTTTGCTCCAGTCAGTGAAAGCATGGTTACCCAAAAACTTCTCCATGAAAGACTTGACTGAAGCATCCTATGTACTCGGTATTAAAATCTATAGGGATAGGTCTAGAAGTATGCTTGGTTTATCCCAGCCTTGGTATATTGATGTCGTGCTAAAAAGGTTTAGCATGAAAGATAGTAAAAGAGGTTACTTGCCTATTAGTCATGGCATCACTCTTTCCAAGAAGATGTCTCCTAAGACCCCTGAGCAGAGAAAAAGGATGAGCGAGATCCCTTATGCTTCGGCAGTTGGATCCATCATGTATGCAATGCTCTGTACTCGTCCTGATGTCACTTATGCCCTAGGGGTATCTAGCAGATTTTAGGCGGATCCTGGAGAGGAATATTGGAAAGCCGCAAAGAACATTCTTAAGCACTTAAAAAGGACTAAAGATGTTCTACTGATTTATGGTGGGTCAGATTTTAAATTGGAGGGCTACACAAATTCTAGCTTCTAATCGGACCCAGATGATAGTAAATCCATTTATGGATATGTATTTACTCTGAATGATGGCGCAGCATGTTGGAAAAGTTCCAAGCAAGCGAAGCCGCCAATGAAGGAGTGTGGATAAAGAAGTTCGTATCTGAGCTGGGTGTTGTTCATGAGGTTGCCGATCCTATCCCTATTTATTGTGATAACACTGGGGTTGTTGCTCAAGCAAAGGAAACTAGATCCCACCACAAATCAAAACACATCCTAAGGCAGTATCACATGATTAGAGAGATCATTGGACGTGGTGATATAAATGTCGAACGTGTCGACACGAAAGACAATAAAGGAGATCCATTCACAAAGCCATCACCACAGCAGTAGTTCGATCACCACTTTAGTTGTATGGGTATTAAATACCACAATGATTGACTACAAGTACAAGTGGGAGATTAAAAGAAATAGTGCCCTTGAGCCAATCACATGTTGATGTGTAGGAAACTATTTTTGATTAATGAATAATAAGAGGCAACTTTTCATCATATGCTGCATCTATATTTTGTATATATTAGATTATGATGAACCCCATGGACCCATGCAATTGATTCCAAGGCCATGATGAGATCATGCCAGTGAGACTTGGAATCCAGATGACCCTGTTGTAAATGTTCCTAGTTGTAGGATCACCTATTAGGGGATTGGTGATTATGGATAGACTGGTGCACTCGGTACATACCTTATACGATAAGGGGTAGCTGATCTTATAGTTACCTATGAGCCATCATTTAATGTACAATTGCATGTGCTCTTTAGGGAATGAGTTCACTGGAATGAGTTCACCCACACAAGGAACACAGAATGGAATCCTTGCATGAGTGTCGATAGGATGTTCCTTGGGGGATAGTAGGTGCAAGCAGTCATTGGACCTGAGGTTGTTATGGTTACCTTGTGAGTATCTACCCATTGCTTTGGACTTATCCTTACGAGGCCTTTAGTGTCATGTGGCAGATACCTCTAGGCTTGAGAAAAATACCCAAGGAGGTATGTGAGCAACCAATATGGAATCAATTACTCCTAGTAAGAGGAGATAATATCCTATGTGTCCCTGCAAGTGTCAACTCAGAAATCTCTGGCCAGAGTAGATATGAATGTCGGAAAAAGGTTTTCTGACATGTCATTCTTGAGACGACGACTTGGCAGGTAGAATACATATGAATCGGTATTAGGGTTTGACACTTTTTACATACCCTAGCTGTATTCAGGATATTGTAACCGAGGGACTTAGTTGCACTGTAACTAATCACAGAAGGGCGTTTGATCCCTGTAGATTGAACCTCACACTATCCGGGTAGTCATGACACGTTGCTAGACGTCAATCTTGACTTGTGAGTGGAGTCTCTCACGACGACACTAAAGGGGTTTATGTTGGCTTAAGGTTTTCAACCTTGGTCTTAATCTCGGTTTTGATGATAACAAACATAGAACTAATGTTTTATTGAGAAATTTTTCAGGTTCCAAGTCGGTTAGTGCTCGACGTCCTCGATCGTAAATATCGAAGAAATCAGAAAATTAGAAGGACGTTGGTCGACGCGCTCGAATTCGTCGGGAAGATAGAGTCTAGGTTTAGGGTGTCTAGTTTATGTTGTAAAATCCTCATGATGATGTATAAGAACCCAAAAACCATCCCCGAATCCCAAAACATGAAAACCCAGAAACCGTCCTAAAATACCCTAGGGAGCTCCTTGGAGGGCTATATGACCTAGATATTTTCTTGACATAAAAAATAACCGTAATTGTTCATTGGGTTAAAACTAGATAACGAGATATTTTTTAGGAATTTTTGGAAGCCTTTAGCCTACCCATATTTGACTCAAAAGATTAGAAAAATTCCGTTTTCCAAAAATTTATACTAGACCTCAAAAACTAGATTTTGATTCTTAAGGATTTTTATTTTTTAGATATTTTTATTGAATCCAAATGGGGGGTAATCCTTATATAACATTTATGTTTTAAAGTTATTAACCTTAATAAATGTTATATAAGTAGACTTAGTGAAGACGGAACCAGAAAATGATCAAACAAGCAAAAAAAACCAAGAAATGCACCTGGCCCAGGTTCGGTCGACTAACTAGTCGACCGACCGAAGGAGAAGGCATTTCGGTTGACCGATCGGACGATCGAATGATTCCATAATTTAGCAGTAGCCAATTCGGTCGACCGAATGCGGCGAAGAATGGCAAGTAGCCATTCGGTCGAAATGCCGCGGTCGCTCGGGCAGTCGATCGGTCGGTCGACCGACGATCGATCGACAAGCGACCGAACGACGGAAACGACTAGTTTTCCGCCCGTTTGAGATGTTGCTGCTTCTTGGCTCTATAAATACCCAAGCCTAAGCCTTCCTTAATAACTTTTGATCACTCCTATACTTCATTGAGCCATCCTTGATCAATTCTAAGCTTGATTGAGCCACAATTCTTTAAATCCCTAGTTTGATCTCTCATTCCTTGATATAGCCTTCAAAACTTCATAGATTCATCACCTTGAGGCATCAAGAGGACTAGGGAGTTTGTTGTGGAGCTAAGTATTTTATTGTTTGATTTATTGCTCCATTTTGTGTTGTATTTTCTTGTTATTTCATTGTATTTGAGCTTGTAAGAAGACCTAGTGTTAGGTCTTGTGTGTAAGTGGTTACCTTGGTGTAGAAGGTGTAAAGCCACTTGTGTAAACATAGTTTACTAGGATTAGTTGAGTTATCCCTTAGGGTTGAGGTGGAAGAGTACTCTCCGTAAGAAGGTGGAGACTTCCGGGTGTGAAAGTGCCTTAGGTTGAGAGTGAGACTCTTCAGGTCAAAGTCCTCTTTGTAAGGGAATCAATTAATCTAGTTAAACTAGTTTGGAAATCCTAAGCGGGGTGCTTAGGTAGTGGAGTAGGCATTGGGGCCGAACAACTATAAATCCTTGTGTTTGCATTGATATCTTGTTTGTATTAATTGCTTTATCATTTATCGCTTCCGCATTTAGTCTTGCAATTGTGAATTGCCGAAGTAATCTAAGAAAACAATTAAAATTGAAATTAGGTGAAAGATTTAGATAACACACTATTCACCCCCCCTCTAGTGTGGTCATTTCACCCAACAGTTTAGTGGTGGCTCGTAAGATTCAAATAGAAGTCATTTTCTATCAGATCCAACTATCTTTTATGCATAACTCTCTGTTGGCTTAGTGTGGGGCCCAATGGGTTATACACAACCGGCTAACCTCATAACGGACCTTATGAGATAAACCTCGATCACAGATCTCATTTACGGACATGATAGGAAAGTTGTTTCCTATAGGAACGAATGTGCGAGAAAGGAGTTCCTTGGTAACCCTAATTTGTACGGCATTCCTAAATTGTAGTGATTCCCACATGATAATATTTCATGTAGTCGATTAAATTTAATTATGAATTAAATATTTAATTAACTACTTGACCGGGAATATATTTAATTATGAATTGAATATAATTTGATTTTGAATTCAAATATACATGGTGGAAAAATTAATTTCTAACCATGAGCTGAACCGATTAATTGGGAATTCATTTATTTGGATCAATCCTAATTAATAAAAATTTGATTATAGGAAATAAATCATAAAATTAATAGATATATGATTTATGAGGATAAATTATAATTCTATTAATTAATAAGAAATTGAGTTATTTAGATAAACTTCTTTCCTATTGTTTAGGGAATTGCTTTATTTAGATAAATTAAAGTTTATATTTTGTTGGATTTATTTAATTTCAAATTAATTATGAAGTCATTAAAATATAAATTATTTTTCGAGGCGAAGTCTGGAATTTTGAATTCCGGAGAGAGAGTTTTTAGAGGGTCGGGTCTACCTTTGTAGCCCCCCTCTCTATAAATTATGGTCGAACACCCCATGGATGGGGTTGATGAATTAGTTCTTCCTCCTCCTCTCCATTGGTGGCCGGCCATCCACTTCCTCCTTCTCGATCTTTTACGAAGCCAAATTGGAGGTGTCTTCGACTTGGGTGTGCCGCCTACTTCATCCACTTGGAGGATTCCGAAGAAGGACAGTGAGGTATTGTTTGATCTACCTCCTCGTTTCGTTGTTTTCTCATCTCCTCTTTCTCTCGTTTTGGAGCCCGGTTCTTGGTGGAAGGGCCAGCCAAGCTCTTGAGGTTTCGGGATTTTAGAAAGTGTCTCTATGAGCCACGATGAGTCCGGTTGTTCGCCTCCCCTTTGTTGCCAGGCGTCTGGTGTGGATTATCATTAGAGGATGTGCGTGCGTGCATCATGATATGGGAATAGGAGCACTTTATCCAACCACGGTATAAGGTATACGTTTTCCCTTCTACTCGTAGATTGAATTCCTTAATTGTTGCTATAGTAGATCGCTATTTTGGGATGTTTTGAATTTTTTAAATTGCTATTTTCACTGCGTTTCTTATTCCCATCCCAGCAACAGGCAATCGGGGGAGACTTTGGAGCAAAGCTCCTTTAGATAGTGAACTATCAAGGGGTTCCCCATCCCTTGGCAGTTCCAACATATTGTTTTCACTGGGGAAGAGGGGGGGCCATTCTGGGCTGGCTTCCTCCACCGCAATAGAAAGTGAGCATCGGTTGTCTTCACTTGCTTTCTTCTTGCTCGAGACGTCCCTAATAATGGCTGGCCTTTTCTTGCTAGCCTGAGAAGTCGTGGAGTTCAGGACGTTCTTTTTGGCTCGTGTTAGTTTCTTGACTTCGCGAAGAGAGGGAGGAGTTTCAGTTTTATCTTCGGCATTTCTTTCTTTCACTAAGGAAGGTGCAAATGACACTTTCAAGTGCATCACCTTAGGCTCATGGAGAGAGTCTTAAACCGATATTACTAAAGGATTATCTTCCTTTTCCCGAACTATTTGGCATTACTTTTGGTCTCCTACTCGGTGTTCCACTTTTGATATTACTGAAGAGGGGGCCATGGTGCTTTCGTCAGGGACAGCAGGCAACACCACAGGCCTCGTCATTTTGTCCATCTCCATCGGAAGCTCGCGTTGATGGGTCGCCACTAAGGGAGATGAAAGCATATTTGTTACCGCCTGAGTTATTAAGCGCGGATGTCTATATTCAATTATTCATGATGGGTATGGGATGACTTGATGCTACTGATCTTTGTAGTCACTACAACAAAATATTGGAATACTGACAATTTTTAATTGATAAATCGATTCTTTTTTGGGACATAAATATGAATTCAGGCGCACCAAAAAGGATCTGTTTGAGGGTCGGTAAATAAGGGGTGAAAGAACCACAAAACCTTTAGGCGTCGGTTTTGTAAAACCAACGCCTATTATGGGCATCGATTTTCAATCGATGCCTAATATAGGCGACGGTATTCAAATATTATATATATATATATATATATATATTAATAATATATATTAAATTTATTTATATTATTAATTTTTAAAATATATAACATATTATATTTTATGATATATAAATAAATATTTATATTTTATTATATTAATATAATGTTTAAGATTGATATTTTATTAGTTGATAATATTTTTCAAGTACCAATAAATTTATAATGTATAAAAGTAATAGATTTTTTTTAATCAATGTGGGACTAAAAGTATGGTACCTATAATGCTCAAAATTATTTTAAAAATAAGTTATTTTCAATATGGGATTAAAAGTATTTTTTTATTATTTTTAATTTAAAAAATACATTGTTTTTTTGAATTTTTTATCATTTTCTAGTGGCGTTGGTATCAACGATTTAGGCACAAGTTTCAAGCCGACACTCGAAAAGTTTGGAGACTGACGCCATTTAGGGGCCCCAATTTCACCAACTCAGCCTCCAGCTTGCAATGGGAAATCGGCGCCTTTATATGCACTGGCATTGGGAAATCGGTGCCTGGTATAGGCACCAATTTTCCCAATATCGGCGCTTGCCTGAGAAAGGCACCGATAATTTTGTGCCAGTTTTCCCAATACTCTTATTTTGCAATATATACATCTAAAATTTATAACTTTATGAATTCGCTTTTGGGGTAATTTCTAAAAGTAGAAACATCCAAAATTTCTCAAAATCATAATTTAATTTAATAAACATTTTAGTAAAGAGTTTGTGTAGTCCAAATTATTATATAAATCTAAATTATAATTTAATTGATACCAAAATATTACGATTTAAAATTGAAAATATTGTATTAACCAAAGATGTAAGTAACTTAGAATGAACAATATAAATATTAAGATAAAATATCATTGATTATCTACAAAGGCATTTGCGAGTGAATGGCCGCACTAGAGGGGGCTACACAGTGACTTTAAATTTAATTAGGTTTAAATTTTGATTTTAAATGTTTCTTCAAAACTTAGACAAATCACAATTTAAATAATTAAGTGTGTAAACAAATAATAAGTGAACACAACACACAAAGAAGCAATGCAAATAAAATGATTTATAGTGGTTCGACATCTAGCCTACTCCAGTACCCCGCTTAAGATTTCAACCTAAATTCACTAAGTTTAAAAGTTCCTTACAATGAT
This sequence comes from Canna indica, assembly GCA_034359265.1. Lineage (NCBI taxonomy): Eukaryota > Viridiplantae > Streptophyta > Magnoliopsida > Zingiberales > Cannaceae > Canna > Canna indica. The sequence goes on along the minus strand of CP136892.1, from coordinate 38,369,067 downwards.
GAATTTTAAACCGGAAGGTTTCCGCCTTCTTCCCGAAGGTACCTTCCCACATTACTTCCTAAGGACATTCTAAACCTCCCCATATCACTCCCTAAGGACTTATCCCTCTACACCAAGGCAACCACCCAACACATGACCTAAACAACCTAGGTCAAAAAGTCACTTTAAAGCTTACACAAATACCAACAAATACAATCTAAAATGGAGCAATAAATCAAACAACAATACCTAGTTCCAAGAGATTTAACCTAGCTCCTCTTGATGCCTTCTAATGATGAATCATGAGAGAGCAAAGACGAAATCAAGGTTTCAAGCAAAAAACTTGGTTAAGTGTGAAGAATGACTCATACAAGGTTCACAAATGATCAAAGGATGGCCCAATAGTGTCTAAGGGTTCATATGAAGGCAAATAAGGATTTTATATAAAGAAAACATGAAGTGGAGCTCGGGTTCAAGAGCTTGAAATGGCAAGAAAGAGAGCCCTGTTGGACGAAATGGCACACTAGAGGTTGGATGAATAGTGTGTTTACTAATCGATTTGCCTAATTCCGATTTTAATCATTTACTTAGTTACTTAGGCAATTTAACAAATTCAATAACAAGCAGAAGCAAAGTGAATATGCTAATTAAGCAAACACAAGAAGAAGCAATGCAAATACGGTGATTTATAGTGGTTCCGCCCCAATGACTACTCCACTACCTAAGCACCCGCTTAGAATTTCCAAACTTAGATTTACTAGATTAATGTTGTTTCCCTTACAACGAGGACTTTGACTCGAAGAGTCTCGCTCTCAACCTAAGGCACCTCCACACTCGGAAGTCTCCGCCTTCTTACCGAGAGCACTCTTCGACCTCAACCTAAGGGACAACTCAACTAATCCTAGTAAACCATATTTACAACGGTGGGTTTAAGCCTTAACAGTAAGGCAACCACCAACTCAATCAAACCTAGCAACCTAGGTTTACACAAGTTCAGTTACAATGGAATAAACAATAAAATACACCAATAAATGGAGCAATAAATCAATCAATGAAGTACTTAGCTCCACAACAAGATTCCTAGCTTCCTCTTGATGCCTTTGATGATGAAACAATGAAGATAAGGCTCAATCAAAGGGATGAGATATCAACGCTAGGGTTTCTCTAAAAATTGGCTCAGTGAAAGTTTTGGAATTGATCAAGGATAGCTCAATGAAGTTTTGGAGTGATCAAAAGTTATTTAAGGAAGGCTGGGTTTGGGTATTAATAATCCTGCAATGGAAACAACGTGACAACGGGCGAAAAACTAGCTGTTTCCGTAGTTCGGTCGCATGCCAGTTGATCGTCGGTCGACCGACCAATCGATCGCCCGCGACCACTGCGCCTTCTGTGAATAAATTGCATAGTTCGGTCGACCAACGAGTCGACCGAATGAGTCACGACTTCTTCTCATCCGCGAACTAGTCGACCAAAGCCTAAAGCCAGCGTCGCGATTCAACGATCCTCAGTTCGGTCGACCAAAGACCCTACTGCCAGTTTTTGGCAGCTTTCGGTCGACCGAACCAGGACTGGGCAGGGCAGTTTGGCTTTCTTTGTTTGTTTTTTGGTTCCGTCTTCACTAAGTCTACTTATATAACATTTATTAATTTTAAGTTAATAACTTTAAAACATAAATATCATATAAGGATTACCCCTATTTGGATTCAATAAAAATATCTAAAAAATAAAAATCCTTAAGAATCAAAATCTAGTTTTTGGACTCTAGTACAAATGTTTAGAAAACGGAAATTTTCTAACTTCTCGGGTCAAGTAAGGGTATGCTAAAGGCTTCCAACAATTCCTTAAAAATACCTCGTTATCTAGTTTTGACCCAAGGAACAATTACCGCCATTTTTTATGTTAGGAAATATCTAGGTCATATAGCCCTCCAAGGAGATCCCTAAGCTTAGTGAATTTCAGGGCGGTTCAGGATTTTCATGATTAGGGGTTCGGGATTGGTTCTTGGGTTCTTGTGCATCATCATGAGGATTTACAATATAAACTAGACACCCTAAACCTAAACTCAACTTCCCGATGAACCTAAACTCAAACTCAACTCAAGTTCCATGTTTGTTATCATCAAAATCGAGATTAAGACCAAGGTTGAAAACCTTAAGCTAACAATCTCCCTCTTTTTGATGATGACAAACATCCTTAAGAAAATATATTCATTAAAGCATAGAGGATATCAAACATGGGATTTCTCCCCCTATCAACATGTATATCTATATAATAGAACTCCCTCTATCCATATTCATGATTTTCCTATATTTTCTTTCCCTTTACCTATATTTTTCTCCCCCTTTTGACATCAATCAAAAAGGGCAAAAAAAGTCAACCTATAGTCAAAGTTGAGAGTCTAAAGATAGTTTTCATGAAGCATGAAAATCTCAACCAAAGGGATGAAAAACAAATATTTGATATGAAATAAAATCATACATGATATGTTCAAAACATAATATGAATTCAAAATTAAATCATGTATGTTCTTAAGTATGTATGTACTCATATCTTTTTCATGACATTTTTAGATTTCATTCAAACTTTCAAAATACTAAGATTTGGTTATTTAAATCATGTATATCATGTTTTTAAGTGAAAACTAATGTCATTTAATCAAACTTTCAACTTAGAACGGTTTCATTCGAATTAAGCATGAAAACATGAAAATGGCTAAGTATCAAATTTTGCTATCTACTCATGTTTTCTCTATCTTAGGCATTTAGACATCAAACATGAGTGAATCCAAGTATATGAATCAAGTTTGGGCTTAAAATGAAATTTCTAAGTCACTTTGTTGACTTAGGTCAAACTATACTTCAAGTTTTTAAAAATCAAACTTTTAAATCCATACAAAATCATATTTCTGACAAATATTTTTCAGGGAATCTACAGGTTTAGCAATCAGACAAAAATCAGTTTTCTATAAATTCATAAATTTCATGAAACTCCAGGGGCATTTTTGTAAATTTTAGGTATTTTTTCAAAAGTTATCAATTTTGCTTCAAACTTTCCAGACAACGCTGAATGGTCATTTGAAATGCATGTGTCAAGTTTGAGCTCAAAATAAATTTTCGAAGTCCATTTTTTATCCTATATTGATTTTAATAAACAAATAGATATTTCTAGCTATCATTCAAGTTATCAAAATCATTCTTGGAAATCATTTTACTTAAGAAATTGTGTGAATGATATTAGAAATGGAATCAAAATGGTATACATGAGTTTTTATTTGAAGTTTTTAAAGAAAAATCAAAGTATCGAAAATATTGATATTTCAAGAAGAATGATACTTGATGAAACTTTTCAAATTTTTCACTAAAGAAACTTTTCAAACTTTTCAAATTTTTATTTAAAGTCCAATTTCAAAATTCCATTTTAAATTAGATTCTTGATGAAACTTTTCAAAATTTTCAGTAAAGGAACTAGATTTTTCATTGAAGGTGCAGTTTCAAGAATTAGTTAAAAAAGATTTTTTTATATTTGTCTAGAAATAACTGAAAATGCTCAATTTTCAATGGCATTTCCGTAATTTCATTTATTCTTAAAAAGTGTTCAGTTTTTATTCAAACTTTTATGACACCACATAATGATCATGTAAAGAGTGTATGTCAAGTTTGAAATAAGAATTATATCCTAAAGTCAAGATATCAACCTATCATGATTTCATTCAAAACTAAGCTAATTATCATGAAAACTTGCTAAGTGTCAATCCTATCATTTACTCATGATTTTTCAAACTTAAACCTATGGACACCTGACATGAGTAAATCTAAACATGTTCCTCAAATATGGATTAAAAATGAGACCTCCAAGTTAATTTGTTGACTTGGGTCAACTTGGTTCAAAAGAGGTTTTCATGAAACCACCTCTATGTCATTTTATTCATATCCATATGAATTTTTCATTCTAAGTGCATGGAAACATGTCATACCTATTCCGAAACATGTTTATGAAGTTTGGACTTAAAATCAACTTGGGTCAAATTTATCCAAGCTTAAGTCCTCTAAATTGAACTAGTTTCCAATTTGCTCAATGTCTTATGAATTTTCAATTCTAAGCAAATGACAACTAATCGTTAACACACATAAACATGTTCATCCTATTTTCAACTTAAAATGAAGTCTCTAAAGAAAAATTTCAACCTAGAGCAAGTTTCATTCAATCAAGATATCATGAAATTACCTAGATGTCAAAATTTTACCTACTCATGAAATTTCATATATTTATCATGCATAATCAATCATGAGCATAGAGAAATCATTCAAGCATAGGTATTCAAATATTATACTAAGATTTTTGCAAAATTAAACTCATGCCTCATTCCTAAAAATTTTCCCAAATTTTTCATTTCCTTTTCCATTTTCTTTTAGAAAGCATAGCCTTCCATTAACATTCACAACTTACAAGTAGACTTCATTAGTAGATTTCATGAAAATAAAGCTACTAGCAAGCAACCGAAACCAAATAGCAAAGAATCAAGTATCATTTTCAAAGTCCACTTTTGCTAAATAGTTTGAAATCCGTTTCAAAATATATTATTATGAATTCGAAATGAACCGAGAGATATCAAAATATGAAATTTTGAAACATACGATCTCCAACCCTTCCTATTGGTTGAAAACTGAATGGCCACAATGAGCCTACGATTTAAAACCGCAAGGTCGCATGAGCCCATTACAGGCTACATAGGTCTCCGAAGAGATCGAAAATCAAAAATCAAAAATGTTTTTGAAGCTTTATCAAGAGCAGAAAATCTACCAATATTAAGCATATATCAAACTCCAACTATAATTTTAGCAAGAGGGTATAGGAGATGATACCAAAGTCTTTGATACCAATTTCCATACCTATGGCATCATGATGACTTGAAGTTGCAACTAAAGATGGATTCTTCATTGAAGTCCATGGTCAACTTCAATTCTTCAATTTTCTTTACCCCTGTGTGGTAGCTCCCCCTACAATAGAGCAAGAAACCTTTGGTACCCAAATGGCTTTGGGTCCTTGGGGGTTAGTTGGCCTAGGTATCCAAAGTATCTTAGCAACACTTGGATTCTTCTTAAATGCACAATCATAGATTGTATGGCCATATGTACCACAACAAAAGCAATGTCCATTAAATTTCTTTTTGTTTTTGCTATGGACATGAGATTTATTACTAGAATGCTTGTCATGTGAAACATGATGAGTATGAGCATTCTTGGAAACATCACTCCTCTTATTATGATCATGAGGTTTAAAAGTAGAATGTTTAACATATGATTTAACAATAGCATGAACATTCCTTTTTGAAAAATCATTTCTACTAAAATTCTTAAATGAGGAAATATTTTTCATTTCATTCATTTTCTTGTTTAGGTTTAGAACCTCATTTTTCAAATCAATCATGGAGTTATGTAAAGCATGCATTTGAGATTTCAACATATAATTTTCCTTTTTGATTTTTTAGTTTTCATTTTTCAGAATCTCATTCTCAATTTTGAACCCATTTTGCAAGTTTTCATTTTCATGCTTTAAGTCCTTAAACTCAAGTTTCAACATATCATGACAAGGATCAAATGGGCTAGATTTCAATTTCTCATTTTCTAATTCTAGGCATGCACATGTGAACTAAGTCTAGATTTCTTATTTTTAATCCTTTTGTTTTCGTTATCCTTTTTCAAGAGCAAGGCATACATGATTTTGTACTCATCCATCAATTCATCAGAATCATGAGAGCTAGATGAGTTAATACTATCATTATTATTAACATGACTAGAAGAAGTGGAGTGTACCTCATTGTTATCATTCATGAGGCATTCTTTTGAGATGGCTTCATAGTCATGAAAGGAGGATGCTTCACTTGAGTAGGATGATGTGGAAGCATTTGATCTCCTATTTGCCTTGTTTTTCGTGGTAGGGCAATTCTTCTTCACATGCCCTTTTTCTTAGCACACATGGCAAATCACTTTCCTTTTCCAATTCTTAGTGCTCCTATGACTAGAGGCACTATGGGCTTCAAAAACCATATTAGTATTGGGTGGATGTCAATTGTCATCACTCCCCTCATCAAACGTATTGAGCTATTCGGTTTTTGCATAATTATAAAGCATGTTTAAGGTAGCCCAAATATCGAATGCGGAAGTACAATGCATGATCTTTTCAAGGACATTACTTTCCAAGGAATAAAATATGCAATTTGTAGCTTTAGCATTTAATTCAAACATATCAATTTGTTCTTGGGTCCATGCATTCATGTCTTCCTTAGGTTCAATATATTTAATTTTCACCATGTTAAAAACACCTAAACCTTGAGTCTTTAAGAAGGTGTACATCCTAGACTTTCAAAGACCAAAGTTCGAGTCATCGAACCTAGGAGGTGAAGATGCTACCAACTCTAGTGCCATTCTCAGATCGAGATAAGGTGTAGAAGAGATGGTGAAATCTCAAGCTACAGACTTGCTCTGATACCAATTGTTGGACGAAATGACACATTAGAGGGGGGGTGAATAGTATGTTTACTAATCGATTTGCCTAATTCCGGTTTTAATCGTTTACTTAACTACTCAGGGAATTTAACAAATTCAATAACAAGCGGAAGCAAAGTGAATATGCTAATTAAGCAAACACAAGAAGAAGGAATGCAAACACGGTGATTTATAGTGGTTCGGCCCCAATGCCTACTCCACTATTTAAGCACCCTGCTTAGGATTTCCAAACTTAGATTTACTAGATTAATGTTATTTCCCTTACAACGAGGACTTTGACTCGAAGAGTCTCGCTCTCAACCTACGGCACTTCCATACCCGGAAGTCTCCGCCTTCTTACCGAGAGCACTCTTCCACCTCAACCTAAGGGACAACTCAACTAATCCTACTAAACTACGTTTACAACGGTGGGTTTAAGCCTTAATACCAAGGCAACCACCAACTCAATCAAACCTAGCAATCTAGGTTTACACAAGTTCAGTTAAAATGAAATAAACAATAAAATACACCAATAAATGGAGCAATAAATCAATCAATGAAGAACTTAGCTCCACAACAAGATTCCTAGCTTCCTCTTGATGCCTTTGATGATGAAACAATGAAGGTAAGGCTCAATTAAAGGGACGAGGTATGAACGCTAGGGTTTCTCTAAAAATTGGCTCAATAAAAGCTTTGGAATTGATCAAGGATGGCTCAATGATATTTTGGAGTGATTAAAAGTTATTTAAGGAAGGCTGGGTTTGGGTATTTATAATCCTACAACGAAACCAACGTTGTGGGCGAAATGGCGACACTAGAGGGGGGGGTGAATAGTGTGTTTACTAAATTGATTCAATGAATGTATGCGGAAGCGAAATAAACAATTAAGCGCAAGCAACAATAAAAATAATGCTAACACACAATTTATAGTGGTTCGGTCCCAATGCCTACTCCACTACCTAAGCTCGCCGCTTAGGATTTCCAAACTAGTTTTACTAGATTAATTTGAGTTTCTCTTACAACCCGGACTTTTCCCCGGAAAGACTCCGCTATCCAACCGAAGGCACTTCCACACCTGGAAGTATCCCGCCTTCTTATCGAGAAGTCTTTCCCACCACAACCTAAGGGACAACTAAACTAATCCTAGTAAACACTACGTTTAATTACACGAGTGGCTTTACTCCTTTTTCACCAAGGATACCACTTCACCCGACAAGACCAAACACCTGGTCTTACAAACTCAAATCCAAATAAAAAAGTTCAAATAAAGATATAAAATACAATCAAAAGAGCTACAATATAAAACAAGATTAAAAGCTCTTTTTAATCCTTCAAAAACCTCCAACTCGCCAAGTGGTAGAGCTTGAGTTGAAGCCCGAATTGAGGAGCAGGCGTCGCTTGATGAAGAACTCAACAGAGAAATGGAGTGCGCTGCGATTACTCCTTAGAAGGCTTTGATCTCTCTTTTGGATGCTCAATAATTTCTGTAAACGTCAGAGAGAGAGATTAAAATATGTGTATGAGGTGTATTTATACCCCTAGCTGAAACGGGGCCTCAACGGGATTATTTTCGACCGTTACAGATGTCCGATCGATGGTCCGATCAAATCATCGATTGACCGATCATCCGATTAAATCACCAGATGCCAATCGCGTGATTCGCTATCTTCGGTCGACCAGTCGGTCGACCGACGCGATCTGCGTCTTCGGCTATTCACAGGTCAGTCGACCGACTGGTCGAGCGCCAAGCCTACTACCCTTTTTGGGCTTCGGTCGGTCGACTGACAGACACAATAAGCTTGCGATTTCTCTTTCGGTCGACCGACGCAGCAGCGTCTGCAGCTAGCCTCAGTCCGATCGACCGCTCGATCGACCAAATTTAGGCTGAGATTGTTTTCTTCAGCCTTTTTCTTTCGCGCTTCGTTTCTGGGTTCCGACTTTCAATGAGCATCATGATGGAGAGCTTTCCATGTGATCTTTGAGCTCATCCAATGCGAATTTGGTGCACTCATCGATATTCGATAATGTTTCGCGACGAACCCGAGGGCGACGATCAATGTCCTTTCGATTTTGCGATTTCTCCGATTTATCCAATCGAGGACATCGAACGCTAGTCGATATGGAACCTGAAAGATATTCTCAATGAAATCATTAGTTCCATGTTTGTTATCATCAAAACCATCAAAACCAAGATTAAGGCTAAGGTTGAAAACCTAAACTCAACAATCTCCCCCTTTTTGATGATGACAAACATCATTAAGAAAATATATATTCATTAAAGCATTAAGGATATCAACTAAGGGATTTCTCCCTCTATCAACATGCATATGTATATAATTAAACTCCCCCTATCTATATGCATGGATATCCTATATTTTCGTCCCCTTTCTTATACTTTTCTCCCCATTTTAACTATACATTTCTCCTCCTTTTGACTTTGCATTTCTCCCCCTTTTGACATATATTTTCTTTATAGACTTTTCCTAATTTTCTACCACTACAAGAAAACATAGCTTCACCAACAGAATTTTTACCAACGGATATAATTTGTTGGTATTACCAACAAAATTACCAACGGATACATAATCCGTTGGTAAATTAGCATTTTTTTTTCGTTTCAGCCGACCAAATTTTTTCCCCCCTCTCATTTCGGCCGACCACTTTAGTTTCCCCCTCTCCCACTCGTCAAAATAATTTCTCGCGCCTCTTTGACGCCGACAAAGCATCGTCTTCGTCTTTCTTCCCCCTCTCCCACTCGTCATCCTTCTTCCCAGGCCGCGCCGACAAAGCCATTTCTTCCTTCCCCACAGTTTCCTTCCCCGCCGGTTCCCTCCCCGCAGACTCCTTCCGCACAGTTTTCTTCCCCGCAGCCAACAAAATTATCGGTTCGAGCTAGTCATCACAGATAGCGCGCGCAGGTTCCTTCTAATTCCCCCGCAGCTGATTCAAGTTTTTATTTCTTCCCTCCCCTTCTACAGGTTTCTTCCCTTCCTCGTGCCCTAATCCTCTGTTACTTTGTGGCGAAGCGCAGGAAGCGCTCAGAGGAAGCGCAAGTAGTCACAGACAGCCGACCGACGAGTGAATTCCTTCCCTTCTATGGGTTTCGAGCACTCGATTTCCCATTCGATTGTGGAGGTTCGATTTTAGTTGCGATTTCATGATGTTCAAATGATTTTACTTGCGATTTCATGATGTTCAAATGATTTTAGTTGCGATTTTAGTCAAATATTAGAGATGCTTTTAAATTTAGTTAATGAAGGTCAAATTTTTGTTAATGCTCGTCTCCACTCTCACCATCTACCCACATTTTTTACTAATCACAAGATCTCATATAAAGATGAGATGCTTACACGATGAGTACATGTTGAGAACCCAAATTCCTATTTTGCAACTATATTCTGCACTCATTTATTGGGTACATGTTGAGAACCAGTTAGACCTAAAATTTAGGTTTAAAGATGGGTGGATTAATGGAGATTGGCTGAAAGAGGGAGAAGAGTATGAGAAGGACTCTGAAAATAAACCGAAAGATTTCATTGCAAATTCCTTTTAGTTTCTATGGAAGAACAGAAACAGAATTAAGCATGAAGGGAAGAATGGGGAATTCAGCATGCTGCTGAGAATTCATCAGCATGCTGAGTGTTCTCATACACTTAGCATGCTGAACACTCAGCATGCTGATGAATTCTCAGCAGCATGCTGAATTCTGATTTCATTCAACATTACAAGATATAATAATCAAACATTTAGATGAAGTAATTAAGTAATTGGTTGCTGGATCAATTGGTGATCTGCAATGAAAGCTTAGGAGTGAAGAACATGAATGACTTGCCCCTATCATAGCTACTGTGGTTCCGTTTGTACTTCCTATGCATAAGTAAATATATAAAACTAGTTTTAACTTGTAAACTACCTTGTGGACGTGAATTGTTAACATGTAAATAGATCTCTAATCCTGGCTGGTGAATGCTTAAGGATCCAAATCAAATTGGAGCCTATGGAGGGAGGATCAGACTGATCAGTATAGATATGCTTAACCTTGTTATAGTTGCAAGGTCAATTTTTGCATTTTTTAAAAAGAGCATTCAATTGTGTGAGGTTCCTGTCTATATCAGCCTATGATGCTTGAGGCGATGGTAGTAAGAGGGGTAGTTTCTCTTACTCATACATTCATAGTTACCAGAATTCAGCATGCTGCTGAGAATTCATCAGCATGCTGAGTGTTCAACAAGCTATAATCCCAATGCCTGCTAGCTATTCTCCTGCAAGCTATATGCATGTAGCTTGTGTCAAATTAATCCCAAAGTCCAATAAAATTCTTCTCATCCAAATTGCTTAACAGCTTGCTGAAGTAGCTGATACATATTCAGCTTCGGCTGAAGATAATGTAGTTGAATTCTACTTTTTAGAACACCAACACACTGTACTTGCTCCAACTTTGAATAGATATTCAGTAGTACTTTTCCTGTCAACTATTTATCCTCCCCAATCACTATCAAAATACCCCAGTAGTTTCAGATCATTGTCTCTTCCCAAATGTAATCCATAATTACATGTCCCCTTCAAGTATCTCAAGATTCTCTTTGCTGCCTTGAAGTGTACTGCTCTGGGATCATTCATGAAATGAGATAGAACTTCCAAACCTAGGAAGAATTTCATCTCACCCAGATTAGTCATCTTAAAAGTCTTGAACATTTTGTTCTTCATCTCCTCTCTCATTTTTTCATTGTTACTACAATAAAGCAAGTCATCCACATAGAGAAGAACAATTAGAATATCTTCATTTTCATCTTCTTTTGTATATAATGTGTGTTCATTCCTGCTTCTCTAAAATTTTTTCCAGTAACAAAGTAACTATCAATTTTTTCATACCAGCTCATTAGAGCTTGCTTTAGGCCATACAAGGACTTCTTTAGCCTATAGATCATTTGTTCCTTTCCTTTAACCCTTTGGTTGAACTGTTGAACTACATAAACCTCTTCTTTGAGTTCTCCATTTAAGAATGCAGATTTTACATTAAGTTGATAAATTTTCAGCCCTGAAATTTAAGAATTCACAATTTCAGCTTCATCCTGATCATATCAACCCTGAACTTGAACTGTTAGCTAAATTTTCTATGATGACTGAGATCTGGTTTTCTTCCACACCAAATTTCAGCCCTGAAATATCTAGCCTCTTTCTTCTATGCTTAGGTATGTGACAATAAGCTACATACCCAAATTTTCTTAGATGGCCGGGATCTAGTTTTCTTCCACACCAAATTTCATATGATGTTTTCTCAAGCAATGCTTTGGTTGTGCTTCTATTTGTAATATATGCTAGAGTTTTAAAAGCCTCTGCCCACAAGTTTTTAGGCAGTTTACTTCCCTTTAGCAGACATCTAGTCATTTCTACCAAAACTCATTTTTTTCTTTCCCCAACCCTATTCTGTTGGGGTCTATAGCTTGCAGTAAGCGTTTTATTCCATGTTCATCACGACCACAAAAGGTTTAGAGGTGAATTCTCCTCTATCAGTTCTTAGCACTTTCACTTTTGCATCAACCTCATTTTCAACTGCTGCTTTAAACCGAAGGTTCCCTTTGTATGTTGTGCATGTAATAATTAATGTGCTTAATATTGTTGCTAGGTTGAAAAGAGTTAATCAAAATGTATATCGATCGTAGTTGGATGAAACGTCGGATAATTGGAGGAGCATTGACTAATGAATTTATGGAAGGAGTCAAGGGATTTCTTGATTTTGCATACTCCAAAACTCAATATGTTTCTAGTGATAAAATTAGGTGCCCATGTCGACGATGTAATAATCTTCAATTTCATTGTCGAGATGAGGTGGAATATCACTTATGTTCGAAGGGATTTATATCTGGCTACACACAATGGATTGCACATGGGGAGTTGACAAGTGAAGAAGTTGATGAATCCTCAAGCATTCCTCAATCAGAAAGCTTTGATGCTCCTCAAAATCCGTATAGAACTATGGTGGTGGATGAAATCGGTATTGAAGGTATTGGAGAAGAAAGACCAAATGATGAAGCTGCCAAGTTTTTTGAATTACTGAATTATGCAGATGAGCCATTGTGGAGTGGTTGTAATAGTCAAAGTAGGCTATCAGCCATGTCACAGTTGCTTAATTGCAAATCTGAGTTTAACATGAGTGAAGCTTGCTATGATCGGCTGATGTTAATAATTAAAGATATGCTACCAGAAGATGCAAAGTTGGAAGAAAATTTTTACAAAACAAAGAAGATGATGAAGAAATTAGGACTTGGGTACGAGAAGATAGATGCATGTCAGAATAATTGCATGTTGTTTTATAAAGAAACAACAAATTTAACGTAGTGCTCAGTGTGTGGACATGCTCGATATAAGCCAAGACTATTAAATAATGGTAGACGAAAAAATATACCGTATAAGGTCTTACGGTATCTCCCTATAGCACCAAGACTTCAAAGGCTTTTTATGTCTGAAAAAACTGCAAAGCATATGATTTGGCATGCTAAGAATCCTACTTCCTACGTTGTTGAACATCCTGCACATAGTGAGGCATGGAAACAATTTGATGCTCACCATCCTTCATTTGCTTCTGACCCAAGGAATGTCAGATTAGGATTGTGCACCGATGGTTTCAACCCATTCGGGCATTCTTCTATTACCTATTCAGTTTGGCCCGTTCTCATTACTGTATACAATTTGCCGCCATCTATGTGTTTGAAGGATCAGTTTATGTTCTTAAGTTTGATAATTCCTGGACCAAAGAGCCCACGTAAAGAACTTGACATATTTTTGAGGCCATTGAAAGATGAACTGAACATGTTATGGTCTGATGGAATTTTGACATATGATGTCTTTAGAAAACAAAATTTTCAAATGAGAGCAGCACTTATGTGGACTATCAGCGACTTCCCTGCATATGCTATGCTATCAGGATGGAGCACACACGGGAGATTAGCTTGTCCCTATTGTTTAGAGCGTAGCAAAGCTTTTGTTCTCGAAAATGGGAGAAAGATATCATTTTTCGATTGTCATCGTCAATTTCTCCCTCTTGATCATCCATATCGACGACAAAGAGATAAATTTATGAAAGGCCGAATTGAAAGAGATATTCCACCTCTACGATTATCGGGCGATGATATAAAGGCACGTGTCAATAAATTGCCTGATATTCAATTTGGAAATCAATGTATTAATGCTAGAATTTCTGGATTTGGCCAACAACATAATTGGGTTAAAAAAAGTATCTTTTGGAGTTTACCGTATTGGCATACAAATTTAATTCGGCATAACTTAGATGTGATGCATATTGAACGTAATGTATTTGAAAATATATTCAATACAATGATGGACATCAAGGGGAAAACAAAAGACAATGTCAAGGTCAGAGCTGATTTGCCTAAGTATTGCAAGCGCCCCGAATTAGAATTAGAGCATGTTAATGGGAAAATGTTGAAGCTGAGAGCCTCATTTGTGTTGAACAAAGAACAAATCAAAGCAGTATGTCAATGGGTTAAAGAATTAAAATTTCCCGATGGTTATGCTTCAAACATAAGTCGGTGTGTAAATATAGATGACTGCAAATTCTATGGAATGAAAAGTCACGATTGTCATGTTTTCATGCAAAGGCTTATTCCAATTGCATTTCGTGATTTATTACCTGATCCAATATGGGATGCATTAACTGAGCTGAGTTTATTTTTTTGGGACTTGTGTTCAAGTGTGTTGCGAATTGAGGATGTAGAACGACTTGAGTTAAACATTGTCGAGATACTATGCAAGCTTGAGAAAATATTTCCACCAAGTTTTTTTGACTCTATGGAGCATCTCCCTGTTCACTTAGCTTATGAGGCTAAAATTGGTGGTCCGGTACAATATAGATGGATGTATAGATTTGAAAGGTAACACATCTTCCTTTTTATTCTTGATTGAAATTTTTGAAAAAAATTACGTCTTAATTTCTAAGAATATTTTCAGGTATATGCTTCGATTGAAGAAAAAAGTGAAAAATCGAGCATATGTCGAAGGATCAATTTGTGAAGCATATATCATTGAGGAAATTTCTAATTTTTGTTCTTTTTACTTCGAACCAAAGGTACACACAAGGTTGAATTGATTTGTGAAAAACACACACACACACACATACATATATATATATATGTATTATATAAGAAATATTAATTTCTTGTTCATTTTATTCCTGGACCAAAAGGTTCAATCAAGTACCTCGAAATGATGATGGTGGAGTTCCAACTACCATGGGACGTCTATCTATCTTTACCTATCCTGGTCGACCTTGTGGGGCTGTTGGGCGTTATAGGAGGGTCGACGAAAATGAGTATAAAGCAATTGAGCTTTACGTACTTATGAATTGTGAAGAGATCTCTCATTTCATTGAGTACGTATAGTAGTGTTAATTATTTCGTATATTTACTTTATATTAATGTAAACTTTATTGTTTTTTAGTGAGTTTAATAATATCGTTATGCAAAGAGAACTACATTTGACTGACGCAGAGCTTGAGAAGTTACGAGATAGAGAATTTCCAAAATGGTTGAGAGACTATGTAAGTTGAATAATATAATAATTTTTGTCTCAATATGAATAATCATGACTATATTATAAATTATTCTTTTTCTTCTTTTTGTGATAGGTTAATCATAATATTGACACGATTGATAGTCGAATTCTTGCCATTGCACAAGGCCCACAAAGATTTGTTCGATCTATGAAGGGTTATTTTGTTAATGGATATAAGTTTCACACCAAGGAATATTCACATGGAAAGAAAACAATAAACAGTGGTGTTTGTATTAAGGGCAGTTGTTACAATGATTATGATCGTGATTACTATGGCATCCTGATTGATATTGTACAGGTAGAATACTTTGGTGAAGGAAATCAGGTGGTGTTATTTAAATGTGAGTGGTTTGATTCCAAAAAAGGAGTTAGGGTACATCCTCGTCATGGACTTGTTGAAATCAATCACAAGTTAAAACTTTATATTGATGCTCCTTTTGTGTTAGCCGAGCAAGCTCAACAAGTTTATTACACGAGTTACCCCTCAAAGAAAAAAGGAAGGAGTGATTGGTGGGTTGCATGCAAAATTAAAGCAAGAAATAGATATGAAGACATTGAAGAAATAGATGATAATATCCCTCCACATATCGATGATTTTTTTCAAGAGGATGAGGTTGAAGCAGTACAACCTATTATGCCTACAACAGAGTTAGATGCATCCAATGCATTAGTTAATGTTGGAGTAGTTGATGAGGTAGATCAATATGAAGAATTTTTCTTGAGAACTCAAACACATGTCGTTGAGGAGGATGAAGAAGAAGCAAATGCTGTTGACAATGAAGATGAAGATACTGAAGATGAAGATACTGAAGATGTTGAAGTTGATGAAGAAGAAGCAAATGCTGTTGACATTGAAGATGAAGATACTGAAGATGAAGATACTGAAGATGTTGAAGTTGATGAGTGTTTGTCAAATGAGGAGAATGATGATTGAAATTTTTTAAACTTCTATTATACTTTTCTCAAATTATCTAATATATGTGTTTAGTGGGCCCCGAGGCCTTATAGTTGAGGAGTCACTATTTGTAATTTATTTCTAATGCAGACATGACTGACTATCTAATATGTTTGAATTATTTTTATGCTTGATGTTTGAGTTCCTTTATAATTTCCCCTTTCTCTAAAGGTACATAGTTCAGGTGGTGTTATTGGGTTGTAATTGCTTAAAATTAATCCTTGCAGAGCTACAAGAAGTGGAAGTTGCTGCCAATTGGTCTTGCTGAAGTGGAGGAATTCCAAGTTAATTAAGGTTTGCATCTTGTCCAAAAGCAATCATCAAATTAATATAGTAGTGTTCTATAATTTTCCTAAAGAGAATGTGGCTGGGGGATCATTTCATTCACTTAGAAATATGCCCATGGGATCATTTCATTCACTTTAAACTTCATTGACTGAAAGTAATATAAAACAGATCCATAATATAATTATCTGCTAATTACTGCAACCATTCTTCTATTAAACAGATTCTTCTGAAGGATTTGCCAACACTTTGAATTAACTGTATCAAGAACTCAGGGAACCAAGGTATCATGCACAATATCATTTTTTTAAGTCATTGACTGAATGAACTATGTCTTTAAGTCTAGAGGAGGTATTTTCTTTTTCCTATTTTTTATGTGAATATGTTAGTCATCAAATGTTTATTTTGCTCTTCAACTAAGTAAATTTATTGCATATTACTCTATTTTTTATGTGAATATGTTACTCAGTTTTTCAGAAGTTGGAACCTTTTCTATGAAATTTCTGTTGAATAACTAACATTATACAATTTGATGTGTGAACTGAGATTCTACTTTTGAGGATGCAATATATGGTGTCAGTAAGCACTTCTGAAGCATCCAGTAATAGTGAATTAGTAACTAGGTTTTGTTGATGCCTTTCTCCAATCTACTCTCAAGCTACTTAAGGTCCCTTAGGCTCATGGAGTCAAGAGACTCACCCATCAAGTTCTTGGTAAACTAAGTTTTTTAGAGGCACAGGCTGCTTTATATGTTATTTCATGATTATGCTTGCATGTAGTAATTAATTAATAACTGATATATACCTATTTATGCTTTATAATTATTGCTGACGGAGTTTTGATACTTCTTGCTGAGAGTACTGGAAATAGAGGATGTTGAAGTAGAGTGATGAGATTATTGTTGACTAGAGCATGATATAATCAGTAGGTACATAACTTACACATGGATAATTATTTCACTCTAACCCAATGAAACCAAAGTAGCTCATGTAGTGTTCAGTAATGATAATTAATATTAAACTGGCCCAACCTTAAGATTATTAAGAAGCTATGTAGAAATTTCATGTTACCACTTTGAGTTGCAGTTAAGGATAAGGATTTCTAGTGACAGTTAACTCCATTAGTAAGCAATTAAGGATTTCTAGTGACAGTTAACTCCATTAGTAAGCAATTAAGGATTTCTAATGACAGTTAACTCCATCAGTAAGCAATTAAGGATTTCTATGTTGGACTTGGCTTTGAGATCTCATCATGGGTCGCTGCATCTCAAGGAAGATGGCTGAAATGAGATCTCCAGCAATGAGATTGGTGGCACTGGTTGCTGCCGGAGACTTCTTCCTATGATGGCAACCTGGTGTGAGCTCATTAAAATCAAAGAGAGCACACAGTTAATGTAGTTAAGGATAAGGATTTCTAGTGACAGACACCCATTGTTTTGACATGAGGTAGCTTGATACATATTCAAGTCTATAGTCTCCAGTTGCATAGGAATTTAACAAAATAGGGTATTTTATCATAATTTGGATGGCACTATATGTTTATACATCGTTAATTATTTATATATGCTTCATTTATTTTATTAAGTAATGGTGAATACACGAAGTCGAGGTCGAGGTCGAGGACGAGGACGAGGGCGTCCTCCTTTGAGTAAATACCCTTCTACCACTTCTATACAGTCATCATCTGAAGATACACCTGTACCACCTGTGATCATTTCTTCTGCACCCATGATAGTTGAACCTGTACCTGTGATTGACTCTTTAGCACCCACGATACCTATATCTGTACCTGTACCTATTACTGTTCCCATAGAAACACCTAATATTCCTAGTATTCCTACACCGTCGACATCGGCAGCATCGTTACCCTCACAACCTTCAGTGAATTTGCCTTTGACGTCATCAGTTCCTATTATACCATATACGTCTATATATGACACATCTATTCCTATACAAAGTGATGGTACTTCACATCAAAGTCGAGGAAGAGGACCAAATCAGCCTTCACAGCCGCCAGAGACACCAGATGATAGACGCCTACTAATTATTGATAAGAAAATGTATATATGTAGTCAGATATTCAAACACCATCATTTGTAAGTACAAGATATTTGTTAACATTCTTTTTTGCAGCTTCCCCGAGACAGAAGTAGTACGAGATATTTCATCAATAATTAAGGCAAATTTCACGAGTGCATGGCCATGTTGGTCTCAAGTACCATCACATGTGAAGGAATTCATTTGGGACAAATTTAAGGTATTTTCCTATAAAGCAAGTCAAATTTTAATATATAGTTATTTCCATATCCAGTTTGTTGTTGCATCATGCCCATGAGTATTGACCATTTTATTACTTTCATACAAATTGTTTACATGAGAATCCACATCTACATGGACAAAACTACTAAGTATGCTAAGTATGCTGATATAGGATACTGAATAGGTATAGGATACTGACTGATATAGGATACTGAATAGGTATGCTAAGTATACTGATATAGGATACTGATATAGGATACTGAATAGGTATAGGATACTAACTGATATAGGATACTGAATAGGTATGCTAAGTATACTGATATAGGATACTGAATAGGTATCCAGTTTGTTTACATGACTGATATAGGATACTGAATAGGTATGCTAAGTATGCTGCTCATGTGGATATCAGTATCAGGATACTGAATAGATATTGAAGAAGCTCATGGTTATCCTGATCAGTATCATGACTGATATAGGAATGATTATCTGTCTAAATTCTAAGAAAATAAAGTAACTAGGGAATAACAAGTATGTGGCCTGTTCTAATACCATTAACATCTATTTGGCCTGCTCATAACAAGTATGCTGCCCCTAAGCTGTTCTAATACCATAGCCTAGCTTATGAAGTTGCAATACAACGATCTAAACTCTAAACTCTAAAGACCACATCTACAACGATCTTAAATAAAGTTGCACTAGCTTATCAAAAAGGAAGGAAGAAGCTCATGTGGATATCAGTATCAGGATACTGAATAGGAAGAAGCTCCAGCTTATCCTGATACTGATATTGACTGATATAGAAATGATACTGAATAGGAAGAAGCTCCAGCTTATCAGGATACTGATATTGACTGATATTAGAAAGTTTCTCACCAAGTTCCATGATAAAATTTGCATTACTTGTGCGCAATACAAAGCTGCCTCAAGCATGAAAATGATAGAACAACACAGTTACGATTGCAATTACATTGCATCAAGTCTAATAAGATGCTCATAAATAAGGATTGGAACTCAGAGTTCCTCATGGCACTTGGTCAAAGCAAGAAACTGGAGATACTTATGATGCTTCTGCTGCTTATCCAAGAGCAACGATGACACTACAGGTGAAGCCACAAATTCAGCTCCTCTGGTTATTGCCTAGTATTTAGCTAAAGTATCCATAACAGACTTACCCTATTGTTTGAGCTCCCCTTCATAGACAAACTCCGCTCCGGTGGTTCCACCCCACCAAGTAGCCTTTTTGGTATTGCCAAAAATCCTGCCTTTTCAGTTAAGAACACCCAGGCCCCTTCCTCACTGTCCTCTGCAAATGGGAAAACAGAGGCATCAAGAACTTTGGCCCCCATCCCATGGTAGATCAAACTGATAGAGCCTTGTGGAACCTCTCTTCAATAGCTGCTAACTGTTGCAGTTCCATCTCCAAATAATAATATCACAGGAAGGTAACAACTCATTAGACAAGCCAGCCTTAGGGAAGCAGGCATAAATGCATATTGTCAAGTAACTCAGAAAAAAATATATAGATATATCATCATTGCATTTCTTTAATGCAAATGGGTAGTTAAAACACCTACCATCTTCACTGTACTTCAACGCACTTCACTGCACTGCAAATGCAGCTTCTTTTCCTTTTTCAGTATATCAGTCAATATCAGTATCAGGATACTAGTATGTGGTGCTTTTTAGCTTTACTTATCTAGATGTTTTCTCTTTGGCACAAAGTCATTAGACCAAGAAATAATATTCTACTGCCCATAAGCTGTTCTAATACCATGGCCTGTTCTAATACCTTTGTTTATTATAAACAATCTATTGTTATCCATTGCTTGCACAAGGAATTAAAAGAGAACCATCACCTCTCATGAGAGAACAACAACAATAGAGAAAAAAAGTATTTGATAGGAATCAAGGGTCATTCCATTTAGTTCAAGCTCAAGATATTCCTTAGTTATTGCAGACTCAAAGATAGAAATCATTATGTTGATGATTTCCTTCCTGAAGTCATTTATATCTATAGTTATTACTGTTTATCCACGGTATGTCCAACCCAGCACTTGAATTTATAGCCTTATGGGTCACTGCTCCACATGACTTACTGATTGGTTGTGTGATTGGTTGTGTGATAGACATCTACTCATACTACAACAGTTTTTGACCCATACTCATCATGTTATTTGTACACAAGAAAGCTTCTTAGTAAGTTTTAGCCATAACTGCATATGATGATATTATTGCATCAAACCTGCATATGCCATGATTGATTGTGTGATCATATAATTGCATCAAATTATTGATTGTGTACCAATAGAAGGTTGGCTGAAGTAATATAAGATTTAGTTGAAGTAATAGAAGATTTAGCTGAAGTAATAGATGATATAATTGCATCAAACCCATACTCATCATGTTATTGGTACACAAAAGATTTAGCTGAAGTAAAGAAGGTTGGCTGCATCAAACCTGCATATGCCATGATTGATTGTGTGATCATATAATTGCATCAAATTGGTACTTTTTTAGAATATTGTCAACTATCATTTCATTAACATATTTGTCTTTTTTCAGACAGTCTATCGTTGGGATCCATCTAGGACAAGCGAGGTTCATGAAATATGGGATAGAACAGCTTGTCGACGCTTTTCTGACAATATGTCTGATGCAAGGAATTATGCGAAAAGAAAGGCCAATACTGATGATATTAGTCGAACTAATGGATTTGGCCCTCCATGGAATCTCCAGATGTGTGGAATCAACTAATTAGTGAGCATTGGGTCACGGAGAAGTGGAGGAGAAAATCCGAAGTTGCTCGTCAAAATCGTAAGAAAGAGGTAGATAGTGACGTCACACGACATACAGGTGGATCTATTTCATTTGTGGCTCATCGAAGAAAATTGGTATGATATTAATAGAATTTGTTATCCTATATGTTTTTTAAAATATTATTAATTAAATATTATTTGTCATTTTTTGTAGGAAGAAAAGTTGAAACGACCCCCAACCCATCTTGAGTTGTTTAAGCATACTCATAAGCGTAATAGTGGTGAGGGTGACTATATCGACAACAAATCGCAGAGTGTTGCGGTATGTATTTATTTTATTTGTTGCTTCTTTTTAAAATATCGTAATTAACTATTTTTATAAAACATTGTGCAGGAGGCTTATGAGGTATCGATCATAGAAAAGTATGGTACAGATGTAGCATCACAACCCATTTTAGATCCAGAAGAATGGATTAATGCCTCTGGACATCCATCTCATAATCGAGTTTACGGTTTTGGATGTCGAGAGAATGTTAAATCCATTATGGGGAGTTCTAGCTCAGCAGAATCTAGTACATCGGGCCATGGTCGAATGAATGAGTGGAATGCGATGCAAACTGAGATGACATCCATGCGACAGTATATTACTGAATTGGAAGCATCAATGCAATCACAACAATCACAAGTGCAGTCGCAAGTACATGCACAAGTGGATGCTCAAGTTCGGTTGATGTTAACACAACTCGGCTTTCCAATCAACTCTTTCCAATCAACAGATTCACCTTCAGCTTCCACTCCACCTCCACGTCCACCTCCACCTCCACCTCGGTTAAGATTTGTATTTGGTTATGATTTTGCACTACACAATTCGGTTAATGTTAGGAAAAATTTGACTTAGTAATGTTTGTATTTGTTTGATAATATACTCGATTGTAAATGTTTGGTTTTGGTTATGAAATATGAATTTTTTTTCTTGACTTGTATATATATTTGTGATTGGGTAAATAAAAAATTTGATGTGTGATTATAGGTTGTATACAGGAAAATGAAAATTCATATGGGTATGAGCATTTTAATTAAAATGTATTAGCAACAAATGTTTCTGTTGGTAATACCAACGGATGTCAGTTGGTAATACCAACGGATACCTTTGTTGAATATGTCAGCGTAAACATGGATGATATCTGTTGGTATTCCCAACGGATATTATCTCCGTTGGTAATACCAACATAGTATGATCTATTGGTGACACCAATGAATAGTGATCCGTTGGTATCACCAACAGAGTATATTTCTGTTGGTGTTACCAACGGATAATATTTTTCGTTGGTGTTACCAACAGACTTTAATTACCGTTGGTGTTACCAACGGATATAATAATATCCGTTGGTAATACCTAGCATGGTCATCACTGACGTATTTACCAACCGATAATCCGTTGGTAATGTATTACCAACGGATTGTTGAGTATTACCAACAGATTTTGTCCGTTGGTGATACCCTGTTTTTTTGTAGTGTCCCCCTTTTGACATCAATCAAAAAGGGCAAGAAATATCTATCTATTCAAAGGGATGAAACACAAATAAGTTTTCATGAAGTTGAGACTCTAAGGATTTTTCATGAAACATGACAATCTCAACCTTATGGATGGCAAACAAGTAATTAACATGATACCAACTTAAATCATACATGATATCAAGAAGTAATAGATAGAATTCAAGCCTAAATCATATATGCACTCAAGTCTGATACCAATGTTGTAGTTTATCTTTTTCATGACATTTTTGATTTCATTCAAACTTTCAAAATATCAAGATATGGTCATTCAAATCATGTATATCAAGTTTGTAGTGAAACTAATGTCATTTAATCAAATTTTGAACTTAGCATGTTTTCATTTGACATAAGCATGAAAACTATGAAAATGCTAAGTCTCAAGTTTTGCTATCTTCTCATGTTTTCTCAAATTTAGGCATCTAGACATCAAACATAAGGAAATCTAAGTCCATGAATCAAGTTTGGGCTTAAGGTGAAATTTTTAATTCACTTTGTTGACTAAGGTGAACCTATACTTCAAGATTTGAAATACTAATTTGTTGGATGAAAAATTTTTTGATACCAATTATTGAATGAAATTTTTTGATACCAATTGTTGAATGATCATTTAAAATGCATGTATCAAGATTCAACTCAAAATTAATTTAAAAATCAAAGTCCATTTTTCTTCCTATATTGATTTTAATCAAAAAGTGGATCCTAGCTATCATCGAAAATATCAAAATCATTTCTAGGAATGATTTTACTCAAGAAATTGTGTGAATGATATTAGAAACAGAATCTAGATGGTGTAAATGAGTTTTCATTGAAGTTGTTGAAGAAGGATCAAAGTATCGGAAAGATTGATATTTCAAATAAGTGATACTTTGAGTATTCGAAATCAAACTTCAAAAATTCATTTTAAATTTGATTCTTGATGAAACTTTTTTAAATTTTTACTTATAAAACTAGATTTTTCAGTGAATGTGTGGTTTCAAGAATCATCTAAAAATGATTTTTCTATAATTTTCTAGAAATAACTGAAATTAATACCAATTGTAGTTTGAAATTGTATTTTTGAAATTTTCAGTTATTCTTAAAACTTCTTTAATTTTCATTCAAACTTTCATGACACCACATGATGATCATGTAAAGAGTATATGTCAAGTTTGAAATAAAAATTAAGTCCTTAAGTCAAGATATCAACCTAGCATGGTTTCATTCAAAACTAAACTAGTT